>CP092884.1:44795578-44915628 GCA_030710605.1 Cordylochernes scorpioides
GATCATAAACTTCCAAACGATACCGAGAATAGAAAAAAAGGGAATGACGTCATGTTTACTTTACTCTAAGAAAAACCAGCTCGCGATCCGTGTATTTTAGTTGGCACTTCTGGACGCAAGTCAGAACCAATCTGTGTGTTTCCTTCTTAAAACTTATCGAATCAGTATTTAAAAAGATAGCAAGCGTCATCTATCAGCATTACCTTTCTGTGATTGAATTGGAAAAAAATGTTTTGAAGCCGCAAATGTTACCTCTTATTATTATTATTATTCTATATACAGTTACGAGCGTCATGCGTTCTTGATAATTTTTCATCTCTGTCACCGTTTGCTTTTTTTTTTGGAAAGGCGCTCTCCTATTGGTTGGCTACGATCACGCCACCTTTGCCCCCCCTCAATCGCTTCTTCGTTTTTGTAACTATTGTGTTGGAGCGGGTCGCTCCAAGATCATATAAAGTGCAAACACCTACTGGTGAGTACCGCCGCAACAGCTCCTTCATGCGACATACGAATCTGGAGAGTCCAAAGCAACAGCGAAGGAGAATCCCGGAGATCCCCAAGTCAACTCTACCGGAAGGACCTGGCCCGAGCGGTGATAAGGAACAGGCTCAAGTTCCCGAAGAACTCAATACTTCTCCAAGAGCATTCTCAGGCCAGGAACCCAGGAGTGATCACCAGAACGCGGAGCACAAGAACGGCACCCTGCCCATTACAACAAGGTCCGGGCGGATCATCAAGCCACCCAAACGATTTGAAGAATGAATTTCTTCAAAGGGGGAGATGTAACGGCAGCTGGCATGCCTATATAGTAAATTATCAGTGAGCACATATTCATCACTGATGATACTCTGTGCAGTTGCCTTTTGACTTGTTGTAATATATACCACATGTAAACATATGTCTGATAATTAATATGCTATATCTGATGTTGGCCTAAAAGAAATAAAGTCTTTTTTTTTTTTTAAATCCAAGTACTTCTTGCTGATTAACGTCAACCAACAAATACGAGAACGTTACAATTAAAAATCAACGAATAGTTGATATTTATTCTGATAGATGGCGTTAGCCATCAGCAGCAATTTTCAGTTTCCCGATAAGGAGACGCCCTTTTTTTTCTTTTTAAATTTATGAACCTTATCCCAGTACAATATCACATTTGAACTATTTTTTCATATTTACATATGCTACATAGAACAGACTTGAAAATTATAATTTGAAAAACCAACGAGAGGTTTAAAAAAATTCCAATCGGTGACACAAAGTAGAGAGGGAGAAAAGTAAGTCGGTGGATGAGAGGGTAACACGCTCGAATCCCGACACTCATGAACCGGGATTGAATCCCGCGTTAAAATTTTGTTTAATATATGAATAACCTTCACATATTATTCACTGTTTCAATTATCATGAACTTGGTTGCTCTTGTTGAGCGGTACCTATTAATGTGAATTTGAACCAGGAGGGAGAAAAAATTCCACAGAGGACCCGATTGAACAATAAATAGAAACCGGGGGTTGATTGACCTTATCAATGAATATTTCCAGAGGACCTCCCTGGGTCTATTTTGCTGCGGTGGGTGCAAAGTGGATTAGAGCACGCCGTGGCATATTTAGCGGGGGAGTTGTGACATAAGCGACCTCTATATTTGTCACCAAGGTCGCCAGGATAACAATGGTGACCTCCCTCACACTAACTGATTGTCACACCTCCAGTCCTTTATTTATTTATTTACATACTCCTGGCACATCATCTTCTTCCCGCAAATACATTCGTTATATTTGGTTTCGGTTTTGTATTCCTCATTTCTATTTTGCATATAATGGATTGCATATAATTGCATATTATTATAAAAGAAACATTCGCGCTTTTAAATCCTTTTATTTTATATGTATAGATGGCGCGTTATTGCTTTGTATATAATGGAATTAGCACGCCATCTATATATGTTAATTGGAACTATTTAGCGCGAATTTTTCCTTTATTTAAAAATTATTTTTAAATAAAATAACTTCCCCTACTGTCTTTATAGCGAATGAAAACATACTTGGAGGACCTGGCTCATTAATGGCAGGGTTCGCCACTGATGAGTAAGGCCATCCCAATATTTTCAAGAGAATATTAACAGTTGAAACATAGTGTCGTATTTATGCTTTAGCTTGCCTGTTGAAGGGTTTTTGCCCGAAAGCTTGCGTCGTTAAATGATTAAAGAAACTTGTCTTCTTTTTATTAAATCGCTACATATCTTACTGAGAAGAATATTCTATATCTAATCTTAAAAGTTGAAAGTAGAATTATATATTTGCGTAAAAAATCACGCTAAATAGATCCAATTGTTTATGTAATATAGTATCTTAGTATTGTTTCTTGACGTAAGCATTCCTTGTTGAGATATCGCGTCTTATTTGATAATAAATAAATAAATAAATCATATTCCTTTTTGAAATTCCGACTTCCTATTTTTAGTTTCGGTTTCATATTTTTTAGTTTCGATTTCACCCATTTTGATTATATATTCTAACAGTATATTCTATAATACAATATGATGCGGGTTATGATTGTAAAATGACATTGAAAAATATCCCGCATGAGTTTCTTTTATATGAAAAATCGAAATTTATTTTTAAGGAGAAATAACGACTATTTCTAACCTTATAGATCCTTAGAGATACTTGACGCTCGTCAGCGTGGGGTAGGCTGTACCACTGCAACCAAAGAAATATATTTTTTTGGTCCCAGTGGCTTCCCGAAAAACCAAGAAATGGGTATTTAAGGCCAAAGTTGCGTAAATACACTGATGGCGCTCTGCCTTCTGAAAAGCACATGTGCTCCTGGTCAGGATATGCCATTTTTTATTTTAATATCAACACCTGACCTTTTTATTATTATTTTTTTTTCTATCATTTTTTTTTCATATAAATATTTGTATCAAGCAATGCTCTTCCACAAACAATAAGGACAAAGCCAGTTAGGCATAAATTAATTATAAGGCGATAACAGTGCCATCTATATATGAAAAATGGAAACATTCAAACACGAAAGTTTTTTTATGTTTAAAGAAACTTTCGTGCTTTATAATGTTTATATTTCTCATATATAGACACGCTGTAGATAGGAGAACAATTCAGTAATAAAACGTTGTCTCAAAAGTTCGTAAACACTTGCAAAAAATTGAAATACCAATATTATTCGTCGTTATGTATAATGTCTTTGTTAATTTTGGATTGAAGAGTTGGAGCATATAAAATATATAAAAACATTAATAGTAACATATCCAAGTATTTTTATTTCCAGGAAAGAAATGTATATTAAACTAAATACCCTTTGTAGATATATTTTAAATGATATAGCAACAAATATCTTTTAAAGAAACTGGTAATTTATATTATGCTTATTGTACATATTGCCAGACACTTCTTTCTTTTGTACACAATTCTTTTTTTCTCGTTTTTTTCTCTTTTTCTCATTGTTAATATCATATGACTATTCTATTCACGGCCTAAAATTACACAGGTCTACAAAAAAAACTTTTTTTTTTGCACAAGAGAACCTGATGGTGTTTCTAGTGTAACTTTTCATGCTGAACTCAAAAATCTAATCGGAAATTTCCCATCACCCATGGTTTTTGCCTGACCATCTTTTTTTAGTATTGGGATAAATACATGCATCCAACATGAATGAGACTTACAAAAACATGAAACTGCTTTTGAAAAAGATAGAATATGAAAGATACGGTTGGAAAATATGCAGCGATTTGAAAGTCGTTGCTCTCTTGCGTGGATTACAGCTTGGATATACAAAATTTTGTTGTTTTCTGTGTGAGTGGGATAGCAGAGATAGGGAAAGGCATTACATTAAAAAAATCTGGCCAAACCGTAAAATCTTTACTTCAGGATATAAAAATATTGCAAATCTACCCCTGATCGATTCAGAAAATATTTACTTACCACCATTACATATTAAACTGGGATTAATGAAGAACTTTGTCAAGGCAATGGATCGAAATGCCAGTGGATTTGCCTACCTAAAACAAAAAAATTCTAGTATAAGTGAAGCGAAGATTAAAGAAGGCATTTTCGTTGGACCTCAGATTCGAGAATTGCAGCAGGATGGAAATTTTCAAAATAGTTTGAATGAAGTTGAAGCAGCAGCATGGAATTCCTTTAGAAACGTTTGCAAAAACTTCTTAGGAAGTGTCAAGGTTGAAAATTACCGAGACATAGTTAATGATCTGTTGCTTTCCTACAAGGCACTGGGATGTAACATGTCCCTCAAGATCCATTTCCTGCATTCACATCTAGATTTCTTTCCAGACAATCTTGGCGCAGTTAGCGATGAGCATGGTGAGAGGTTTCATCAAGCTATATCAAGCATGGAGAAGCGGTACCAAGGTAAATGGAGTCCCGCTATGCTCGCCGACTACTGCTGGACACTCAAGAGGAATCTACCACAAGCAACGTATAGAAGAAAATCCACTGTCACTGCTTTTCAATAATAAATATGTTTCGTTCATATATGCCTATATATTAACAATATTTCCAAATTCAAGTAGGTGTATCTCAGAAATATTGTGTAATAGAAAAAACTAATGGTATACTTGGATTCAGGACATGTAGATAAGATGCTATTTCTTTGTGAACAAAGAAAAATATTTTTTGATAAACCAGTTACGTGACATTGTTTGCATTTTTAGTGTATTTATCCCAATAGTAAAAAAAGACCGTCACGCAAATCCATAGGTGATGGGAAATTTCTGATTAGATTTTTGAGTTCAGCATGAAAAGTTACACTAGAAACATAATCAGGTTCTCTTGTGCAAAAATCTTGTTGACCAGTGTTATTGTATATATATATGTATAGACAAATGTAAAGGCATATATGTATGACAGCGCAAGTGTTCCTAGGGGGACATAGCGCTTTAAATTGAAAAAAAAATATATATATATATAATATATATATTGACTTATATACTTAGCACAACATTATAAAAGTAAGAAATTATTAAATACAAAAGATTATATATCTAAATACGATGGTTTATTTAAAAATTAAATACCATCCTTTGTTCTTCATATCAAAACATTCTTTTTTGTTCTTCATGATTTTTATTGATGTTCCTTTTTTTCACAGATATTATACCTTCATTTGTATTATGTGTGTGTGTATAAAGTAATTGGATTATATTATGATGCATTAGCGCGCCATCTGTTATCAAAATACGAAACTATTATAGACGCGTATGATTCTTTTTTAAAATAAAACAATTTTCTACTGCCCTTACTGCAATGGAAAATTTAATGGGAGGGCCTGGTTCATTAAATGGGAGGGCCATTAAATTTTCCATTGCAGTAAGGGCAGTAGAAATTTGTTTTATTTTTAAAAGAATCATACGCGTCTATAATAGTTTCGTATTTTAATTGTATTATGTATTATTATTATTTTTTTAATTAAAAAGACATATATTGGATCAAAATATCATTTTATTTTACCAATATTTCAGTTGGCTGAACGCCAACCTTTATCAAGGTGTTATAACATATTTAATGTGTTACGATGCACTAGCGCGCCATCTGTTATCAAATTATAAAACTATTTTAGAGGCCTAATATTCTTTTTAAAATAAAACAATTTCTACTGTCCTTACTGCGATGGAAAAATTAAAGGGAGGGCCTGGCTCATCAGTGGTGAACACTCCCAGCGGTAAGGACAGTAGAAATTGTTTTATTTTAAAAATAATATTACGCCTCTAAAATAGTTTTATAATATTTAATGTGTGTCAACAACTAAAATAAATGATATTATGATCCAATATATGCCTTTTTAATTAAAGATTTATCTATGGATTGCTCTATTTTCAAAATGTATTATTATATATTCTAGCCGTTAATAATATTATTCGCCAAGTACAGTAATCCCTCGTTATCACGAACTCGGATTATACGAACTCTCGGTCTGCGCGAACCGTTTCTTTTCCCCCGTTAAATTTCAATGCTTTCCAAAGAGATTTTGCCGGTTAAGACGAAATATTCGGTTATGACGAAATACGAATTAAATATATATTAAATATTTTCATTAATATTGTTTTCAAATAAATTTATTCGTTATTCCTCAGAAATGTAGTTTTCTCACTCATCAGTAGTACATAAGTACAACCCCCGGATACCACGAATTCAATTCCTCTAATACGAATTCGGTTTATACGAATTCGGTATATATTCTTTTAAGACGAAAAGGGTATTTCGTTCTCCCGTTGAGTTCGTCTTAACGAGGGATTACTGTAATAAGAAAAACAACGTTTAAAGAAAACCACGAACTTTTGGGACAATCTTTTAGTAAAAAACTGCTTATATATAAAAATACTTATTTATATTTAAAGATTATAGAATTTCTCTCATTATTTCCCATCCTAAAGAGAAAATCGTATTTCTATAGACACACACAAATGAAAAAAAAAACCTATTTTTTCCTTTCTGAACAAATTAAAAATTAAATTCTCACTATTTAATTATATATATAAAAATATCGTCTGGGATAGTTTTGTTAATTATATAAATAGGTTTGTTTCTAATTGTAATTAGATCATTTATTGAACCATTTATTTAAGTACGAATTCTAACCCTAATTAGTTCAATATCTCATGACGGTTTTAATAAAATCTTTTTAAATGTTTTAATAGGTAAGACATTTTTTTATACTTATACTCATGAACACAACTAAAGGAAGTAAAAGTCTTTGATGTAGCCGGTCGTCTGTTTTTCGGCAGGAAATAGAAGAAATGAACGAGACAGAGGCTTTTCACACTTGGTTATCTCGTGTGTCTTCAATTAAGGTCATTGTAATATATTTCAGAGTTATTGTCTGAATCCCGATATACATGCTAAAAGGTACAACTTCCTTAAGTTTTTTCCATGAGTGTATATTGGTTATCTCGTATGTCTTCAATAAAGGTCACTGTAATATCTTACAGAGTTATAATCCCGATATACATGCTATAAAAGGTACAACTTCCTTAAGTTTTGTCCATGAATGTATATATGAATATAGGAATACGTAGAATTTTGTCAAACAATTTTTTCCCAGAAAATTTCAAGGGAGTATTTCCTCATGATAAAAGTGCATACAAATTTAAAATTAGTTTGCAATTTCTTGATCATATTGAAAACCATTTATTCATCAGTTAAAATCCAATAAAGTTGACACTTTTTTTAATGAAATGAAAATGATTAACATAACGGATAATCTATAAAAAATACAGGTCACCTCTCCCGTCAAAATAGACGCCAAAACTAAACGCCATCTATTGACCGTCTCCATAAACTAACGGAATATTTTTGATTTTAAGAATGACTTTTTTTTACCCACACAATACATATATAAAAGATTATACATTTAATATTGCATTTATAATTCCATCAATAGGGACAAAAAAAAGTCCTTAATAAAATACAAAAATGCGTTAATAACATCATAAAAGTATATTTTTCAATATTTATTTTAATATATATATATATATATGTTGTAACCTTGGAAGAAACTACGAAGCGAGCTAGCAGCAGACAGCCTTTATTTTTCTCTCTCTCACTCATATACTATTATTGTGCCTTCTACAAGCTTCGGTAAGCTTTTTAAGGCATAACTCATAGTTAGGTGTCTCCGAGCAACCCGCCGCAGAGGAGGGCCAAGGAGAGGGCCGGAGAGGCGACGGCAAGGCCGTGGGCGCCCCGGGGGAGAAGAGGGCTAGTGCACGCCGTTTTGAGGGAACCAAGGCAGCGCCGAGCACAACTCCGGCACCGCAGGCTTCAAAAATAGGGGATCATCAGAGATCAAAGGTCTGGCTTTTACCTTTCGACCTCCCGAAGGAAGTATCTCTCTCACTCATTCGCTCTATTTATACAATTCTCAGTCACACGTGATCTGACAACAATGGTCAAATATGCAAATTATACAAAAAAAAAAAGTAAATAACAGAAATCCTAACAATATATATATATATATATATTATGAATTAATTGTTTGTTGTTAGATAAAGGGTTGATAAGACAAAGGATCGATAAGATAAAGGGTTGAAGGTGCAGTCGTGATAAAAAAAAAATATATATATAATTATTTACCATCAAGTAGCTTTTATTTTCAATTATTTGAGGAAATATTACACATTAGTTATTTTCACAATATAATAGAATTTATAAAGTTAATCCTATATTAGTGATTTAAAAGGATAGATATGTTAACTACGCATATTTATAACAAAACTGAAAGTCTTTCTAAAAACGATGATAACCAGAAGATAACCAAAAGTAAAATTATCAATGAATAAAAATAAAAATATATATTTTTAAAATATAGAAATATTTGAGTTTTTAGATTATATAATATATATAGGGACAAAAAAGTCCTTATTAAAATACAAAAATGCATTAATAACATCATAAAAGTATATATTTCAATATTTATTTAAAAAACTATATATATAAATTGGAGGGCTGTAAGAAAATTATATAAATTTATAATTAAACGAAAGGAACGCAAATAGTGATAAATATGAGTTTTTACAACTTAATTATTAAAATTAATTTTGCCATTAGTTATTAATTCAACGTAAAAGAATCATTTTTTTTTCAATTACGAGATTTTTATTCGAGATTTAATTTCGACGACTAATCTCCGATATTTGCGAAATGTGCTCACTCGGCAACCCTGCCATAAATTCACAGAAGATAACCAAATAATTTAATATGAACGCGCGTTCTAGGAGATTTCCACAAACACTTGGAACATTATTATATATTTAAATTATATAAACGCATATATATATTATTATTTATTGAAATTAATTTAGAATTTTTATTTATTTTCAAATTAATTTTTTTTAAATACTAGAAAAAATATTATTTCATAGATTGACAAATCACACATCACATTTTAAAGCAATAACCACTGAGATTCTATTTTAATTAATTTGACCTAAAGACAGTGTTGAATAATACCATATTCAGAATATCATATTTTGTCATTTTGTTCTTTTTCATTATTTTCGCTACTTTATTTTTCGGGGGTCGGTGGAAGGATGGTCTAAACCGTTGGTTTTCCACCGCTACGATCCGGGTTCGAATCCCGCATTGGGCACTTTTTTCTAATTTAAAAAAGAAAATGCTTCAATGGTCCCCGATTCTTGCAAAAGTCTAACCCCACCAGCGAGTGCGAGTAATCAAACGGGGCTCTGGCACATTTGTAAGTGCAAATTCGAACTGCTTTTCACATGTGTAGACATGTGGTGCACTTACAGTAAAAGCAGTCGCTAACTACCCACCATGATTATCATGGCCTGTACCACGTGTACTTGGGATAAGCAAAAAAAAAAAAAAACTTTATTTTTCAATTTCCGATTAAAATATATATAAAGAGAGATGATTATGAGAAAAAATAAGATATATATAATCTATTTTAAGATACGACATTTTAAAACCAAAAGACAACTTTTAAAATTGTATAGTTGATGCGTAGAGAGAGGATAGTGGAAAGAAGAAGTAGCAATGAGTGTAGCAAGATGTGCTTTAATTGATAGATATGGTGCTAAAAATAACAATAACAAGAAGGGAAAAAATCTGTCCATTCATTTGTGATTAATGGCAAATCTTGGATGGGCTTCAAGTCTCAGCAGATTTGTCAACGTCGCACTGAGATGGTGACATTTCTTCTTCTTAAATAAGAGGGATTGCATATTTGCATATTTCTACAGAACAACATCCCTGTATTTGCATATTTATACAGAACAACACCCCTGTATTTGCATATTTCGACAGAACAACATCCCTGTATTCGCATATTTCTACAGGACAATCCCCCTGTATTTGAATATTTCTACAGGACAACCCCCTGTATTTGCATATTTCGACAGAACAACATCCCTGTATTTGCATATTTCGACAGAACAACATCCCTGTATTTGCATATTTCGACAGAACAACATCCTGTATTTGCATATTTCGACAGAACAACATCCCTGTATTTGCATATTTCGACAGAACAACATCCTCTATTTGCATATTTCGACAGAACAACATCCCTGTATTTGCATATTTCGACAGAACAACATCCCTGTATTTGCATATTTCGACAGAACAACATCCCTGTATTTGCATATTTTACAGAACAATATCCCTGTATTTGCATATTTCTACAGAACAACACCCCTGTATTTGCAGATTTCTACAGAACAACACCCCTGAATTTGCATACCTCGACAGAACAAAATCCCTGTAATTGCATATTTCGACAGAACAAAATCCCTTTATTTGCATATTGTGTCGGAGGATGGTATTCCTATGCAAAAATGGACAATTTTCCTTTATTATAAATACATTTGGTACATTTATTACATCTATTAATGACTTAAAAGAATGTTTCGTTTGATCCTCTAAGGGCAGAATACTGATATTCAGATATGTAAATAAGCCACAACACCAATTTTAGAAATTTCAGGCAAAACTCGTATCCCTGCCCGATTATTAATCACCTTGAGCTAATAAAACATACTGAGATGATTTACAACTCAAAGCTGATTGGCTGGATAGGTCATGTGACAGTAGAGAACCAATAAACGGGAGAATAAGCCGCACACCTTATATACATATTTACATATATTTCGATTAAAGATTGGAGGAATATATTCTGATTACTTTCCGTAATCATGCAAATATAAAAATGACAAAATTTGCATAGATGCATAGTATATAAAAGGAAGATGGCTTCGATATAATCATTCAGGATTTGCATAATTATGTAAATTATGCTTTGTGACCCACTGAGATAGCCGGTGGTTATACTTGAGAGTAGCCAAGTGTAAAATTGCATATATATAATGCCAACTATGTGTTTAAAAGTTGCACTAATTGAGTTTTGGCAGTTTAAGTGCTTGTCTTATTTTGGTTGAGTCATTGTTCTATATTCGAAATTAATAGTTCAAGCTTTGGAAGTCATTGTTTCGTCTTCGGAAGTGATTGTTTCGTCTTCGGAAGTAATTGTTTTATCACATCGGAAGTCATTGTTCTATTTTCGAAAGTAATTGTTCTGTCTTCGGAAGTGACAGTTCCACTTTCAAATAAATCTATCTTCGGGGAAATGATTGTTCAATTTTCGAAACTAATTGTTCTATCATCGGAAGTGACTTTTCCCTTTTCGAAAGTAATTGGTCTGTCTTCGGAAGTGATTGTTTCGTCTTCGGAAGTGATTGTTTTGTCTTCGAAAGTGATTGTTTTGTCTTCGAAAGTGATTGCTTCGTCTTCGAAAGTGATTGTTTTGTCTTCGGAAATGATTGTTTTGTCTTGGAAGGTGATTGTTTTGTCTTCGGAAGTGATTGTTTTGTCTTCGAAAGTGATTGTTTTGTCTTCGAAAGTGATTGTTTTGTCTTCGGAAGTGATGTCTTATCGCTAGAGACCACATCTCCACAAAGGAGACAGTTTTTATCACCAAAAAATTACCATTTTTACTAAATAGCAACTTTCTGGTATTAGGATAACTTTCCCAAAAAGAAACTTTTGCTCTGCAACTAGGTGTTGTCTTTTACAGAGAGGTAGTTCTACTGTGTATCCGCTCAAATTAAAGGAAATAATTCATAGAGAATGGAACCTCAATAAAATCCTTTTCAATCTTTCACCCCCCCTCCCCTCTAAAAAAAGCAAATACTTAGCTCAAATATAATATTAAATAAGAAATATTTTAGCGTTTTAAAATGTTAATTTATTCACCTATTTCAAAATGTAAACACTTGACATTGCCGAATGATTCGCTTACTAATTTCTCTCTCTGTGTGAAAAAATAAAATATTAATTAAATAATGTAATGGAAATAGAAAATTTTGTATTTATCTATGAATTTTCACGCTCCTTTTCATGAAGTAAAGACAATATTGACTTTTGACTCTAAAACATTATTGGATAAAGAGAGAAGAATTAACGATTCAAATATTTTATAGAAGAAATTTAACACTATTAAATATGTTATTTTTTTACTTACTCAAATGAAAAAAAAAACCTTCTTAATGCCATTACTATGATTAAAATAAATTCAGAAGGCCTGGGTCATCAGTGGTCCATGTGTGTGTTGAAAATAGAGCAATCCGTTTTTGAAATCAGTAAATAATGAAGGTATACTTTGGATCAAGATTGCTTATTAGAAACAGTCGATGAGATAGTTCGTCTGGGATTGAAACCTTGTAAACAAACCATCACATTACTCATGCATCACGTGGATGATTTGTTTATAAAGTTTGAATATCAGAATAAGGAGTAAAGGAAGACGGGCGAACTGCCTCAACGAAATATTGGACAATTGACAATTAAACAACTTTATTTAACATCTCGTCAATCTTTACACTCAAAGGGAGTTATAAGGTAATAATAATGGTAGGAATGAAGAGAGATATATACAATCGACATAGCCATCTCCGAGGGCACGTCCGGATCAGGAGCTTAAAGCCGCCTTGAATCTAGACAGATCCCTGCCATTTGGGGAGTTCAGAACATGTTTGATGATAATGTCGAAGAATTTGTCGAGAAGAATCTTGTCTTCAGGCGTGAGTAACCCGAGGAGGTGCTCCGTTTCTTCTTCGTAATAGACCGCGAGTATGATATCTATCCTGACCATACTATTGGATGTTTCTAATATTGATCCAAGATATGAACCTGAATATAGTATATATAATATATATGCATCAAAAGTGGCCCCTCTCCAACCATGCAATCTCTTGTGTATAATCTCGCGTGTTTTAAGACTTGATGGCGTCTAGCTTTGACGTCTATTTTGACGGGAGAGGTGACCTTTGTCTTTTCAGATCAATATCCTCCCGGCAAAATTCCCATATATATATATATATATATATATACATCTATATATATATAAATCAATGTTTGTATGTTTGTTTGTTTGTATGTCCGGTATACAAATTCGCAGTAGTTCACTAATTCAAACCAAAATTTTCATACATAGGCAAAAAAAATACGGGGAAGACGATAGGCTATTTTAAAAAATATATAAATCAATTATTAAAACTATATATTCAAATTATTCTACTTAGCTCACGAACAGCGCCCTTTATCAAAGATTAGATTAAATTATGCTGATGCAAACAAATAGATAATGCTAATAACAAACAATTATTAAAAAAATCTTATCTAAATATATATCACTCGGGTAGATATGCACACGGGTCAATCCCGGGGCGAAGCCCGGTTCACCCGTCTAGTATATAATAACATAAAGTTGTGGGAAGATAATATTCATTGTACCAAAATGAGCACCTCTCCCTTTCAACAATGCAACAGAACGATCCATTATGTTTATATCACCCCTAGTAATTATCTTTATTGGTGTTGATATATGATAAGCCAAAACACCAGTTTTGGAAAATTCAGACAAAAAGTTAACCAGTATACCATGAGTTCGGGCTATGAGCCCTCATCAGTACAGGGACGGCTTCCATTTCATAACATTCTACGAGAGAGGTTATGGAATCGGTCGAATTTACCAAACAGTAGGATGTTATGGAATCAAAGCCGTCCCTGTACTGATGAGGGTCATAGTCTGAAACCATGGTATACTGGTTGTTGGCTTTTGTCTGAATTTGTCAAAAATTGTGTTGTAGCTTATTATTCATTATCATTAGTAAAGGTTTTTACTGGGGTGATGAACAAGTGCATCGTTCTGAAGGACAATTAAAAGAAGAGGTGCTCATTTTGATACAATGAATATTATCTTCCCACCACTTTATGTTATTCTATATGCATGTTATATAAAAATATTATTTTATTTTAAATTATAATTTCATAGATTCAAATACTCTGCTAAATCAACCGCCAGAGGTTGTTTCCCGTTGGCCGGCTCAAAACTTTTGTACATTATGTAAATAATCTTTTGTTTTTCCTTATTCTACTCGCCTTAAGCCAGGCATTACTTTTATCAAATTGTTTTTTTTTAAATATATATTCTATAAGTTCAATTAAAGCAATATCTGATCAAAACCATTATTATTTTTTTTTTCAAGATTTTAACCACGATTGCATCACTAATACCATTTAGTACTAAAAAGAACCAACAAATAACTCCATAGAATAACCCTAAAGATGACCAAAAAATACAACAGAATATCTAATTATTTTATATAATATGCGTATATATATATGGAATTTTTTCCGGGAGGATATTGATCTAAAAAGACAAAGGTCACCTCTCCCGTCAAAATAGACGTCAAAGCTAGATGTCATCAAATCTTAAAACACGCAAGAATACACACAAGGCATGGTTGAAGAAAATCTACTCTTACTCGAAATTTTGCCTTCTTGATGATTATTATAAGATAATAAACAAACTTTGTTGTATAGAGAATTGGAGTATTTTATATATAAAGTCTTCAATATACCAAGGTAGGTATTGAGGGTTCTCAATATAGATTTGATGTCTCTCTTTACCTTAAGAGACGACCTAGTGTCCATCTACTTGACCAGCTCGGTAACTTCAAGGAAGAGGCTCTAAGGATGACTATCAATTGTCCAAAACTTATTCAGAACTCCTTTTTATTGAAAAACACGGTCAATTTATACAATCATAGAAATTTACATAATTTTTTTCTCTTAATTTTTAAGTTACAAATATATTTGCATAAAAATAAAGTTGGCTGCTCTAGGAGACGTAACAGTAGGGGTTTAGTTCAACAAAGTGGTATAATGACACTTGGTGACAATTAAGGGGGGTGGGGACATCTCCCACGAAATGTCCCTGGGTGTCATGCCACCGACGACCTATTTCCGTCACCCACGCTAAGAATAGGTGCACTTTAAAAATACAGGACCTTGAGGTTGCCTTGTACACCCCCCCCTCGCTCGCACTGTTTACGAAATTGCATAGTTCCCAACTGAGGTAAGTCTCGTTCGTAATACCCCCGCGGGTCCATGGTCAAATCTATTAGTTTTATATTCATTGAATAATAGTCTTTTCTTATACATAGAAAAATCTTCTTCTTCTTATCTTCATCTTTATAATTACAATAAATATAATTTTTTTGGTAGGTATTATTTTTAATATTCAATATAAAAGATTTTTGATAAGGCACAATTTGGATTATAGATTATAAACACAAGGTAATAAGACCAAATAAATAAATAGTGTGTGACGTTTCGGTAACAGCGTTGTTACCATCTTCAGACAAAAGTACTGAATCTGAAGATGGTAACAACGCTGTTACCAAAACGTCACACACTATTTATTTATTTGGATTTAGTCTTATTACCTTGTGTAAATGATTTTTATAATATTTTATAGTTATATAATATTTTGAATTTATTAGAGTGAAGATACGTATGATCAAAATAACAAATAATAAAGAAGTGTTTTGGAGATGCAATTTAAGAATACATATTAATAAGATGCCCTTGGTGAAGGGGAAAAAATAAATCTTAGAAAAAAACGTTAATTTTTCATCGATGAATAGAAATATATAAAGCTAATATAGGCAAAATGTAATATACTAAATGTAAAATATTCTCTAATTTTCTGTGCTTTTTTTCAAATAATTGTTTACGAGAGGGAGTCTAAGAAGTGAACTAAACATAAAAGACGTATGTAAAAAGTCGTTGATGGATTTATGATTTTTTTTTTGTTTTCAAAATATTTCGAGGGATTGTTCTCTCTTTTTCAATTCAAGGCAAACAAAAAAACTTTAAAATAATTGACAAATTCTTATAGATTGACAAAATTAATACTATCATTGGTCAAAATTTAAAAAAGTTGAAAAATTAAAAGAATAATATTTTTTTAAAGTTTGACCATTGACAATGTTGTTTCCTTGCGATCTACAAGGATTTGTAAATGACTGTTACGTGTTTAGTTCAATAAATTGAAAAAGAGAAAGAAATCCATCGAAATATTTGGAAACACAAAATTGATTTTCTTTCACAGATCCAAGTACGCTTTTTTTATATACTTGTATTCAATGGGAATCACCTTTTGACTCAAACTTAAACATAGGGAAAAACCTATCTCGAACTGAAAGATATCGAAATGTTTTAAATTCTTGGAAGGTTTAATTTCATAGTTTCGTTTCAGATGAAAGTGAATGAGTTGTTGACCGAAATGTCGTGAAAAAAAAAAGGTTTATTCCGATAGATGGCGTAAGCCATCAGCAACTTTTAGTTGCACGATCAGGAAAAAATGTTCTTTTTTCTTAAAAAGAACTTTGTTTGGTTGATACATTCATCTTCAATATAGTAAATCAGGTTTGGCAGAATGATTAGCTGGTTGTTTTCTTTGTGAATTACGCTAAAATCTGAACGTTTCTCTTTTATTAAAAATAAAATTGGGTTACCAGCTTTCGACCCACAGCTCTTCATCAATGCCCTGTGTGTAATAGTGTCTCATTATTTGTCCTATTTATCATCGCAGGGAGGACTGTAGGTAGTACACCTATCCCCCGATTTACACGGTAGATACGTTCCTGAGAAAAACGTGTAAATCGAAAATTAAAAATTTTCGCGAAATTTTTATGCGAAGAAATACAGACACAGTGTGCGTGTGTAGCAAGTCATCACATAAGCTCGGGATTCCTCGTGAGAGGTGTACACAGCGCATGTGTTCAATCACAATAGCATTTAGTATAGTGCGATAAAAAAAAAACTTATTTGGAAAACCGTGTAAAAGCGAAAACGTGTAAAACAAGTACCGTGTAAATCGAGGGATAGGTGTATATTGATTTTTAAAAAGAAGAAAAACAGCACAAATTTGCTTTTATTTTCTTGTATATAGATAACGTACTATTGACATATGTTAAAAATAGCCTTATATCACAGCCTTGAGAAAGATCTGTCAGCTCGAAAGCTGGCCCAATTTTATTGTAATAAGGAAACATTTATTGATTTATACTAATTTTATAATCCCTTGTAATCCTAAATAAGAATTATTAAGAAAAAGGAACCTCCTAATCGATATAAAAAAGTTGCTGATGGCTTGCGCCATCTATCGGAATAAATAAATGATTTTTAATTATTGCAGAATTGGCCAAATATTCTTTGTAGATTAATCAAGAAAAGCTAAGCCCGTACGCGTTTCGGGCTGTTGGTCCTCATTAGCGTGGTGCAAGCTCAACGACCAAAAAAAAAAGAAATTGGTTTTTGAGGCATCTTGAAAAAATCACGAAACGGATATTTAAAGCCTGAAGGGCGTGAGAACGCCCAAAAAATGTGAAATTGTACTGGGATAAGTGAATAATTTAAAAAAATGGTATTTTCTGATGTTACTTTTACTGATGTTACTGATGGCTTGCGCCATCTGTCGGAATAAATAAGAAACCACACGTTTCTCTATTCTATAAGCCACTCTTAATATCTATTTCAACTTCGGAATATTTCCTTGAAAGAAATAAAGATGGACCTTTACTTAGCAAGACAGCGCTTCTTAGAACAAAACCAAAGAGAAAACGAGAAATGGTAACAAATCTTTAAGATTTTTTACATCTTATGTATTTTACCGATTAGTGTTTTCTACAACGACCTATAGAGGACAGCTCCCTCCCAAAATACCATGGAGCAAGTAACCCTAGCGAGGCTGACATCCTGTTTGGTACAGACGACCTGGTTTTGTAAATGTATTTTTGTCGGAGAAGGTGTGTGTGCCGCCTTCATTTGTCTCTAGCAGAGGTTGACGTAAACATCTGACCGTACAACACTGATTTGGCTTTCTTCTCTCATTGTTTATGATGTATATTAATATACATACACACACAAATCTTTATTAAGACCAGCGGTTATACAGATTCATCACAGGAAGAAATAATATATATTTAGCTCCTATTGATGTCTTCTTCTTCTTCTTTCTTATCTCAACCATCATGACTGGGCGAAGTAGAATGCGTCTGCCTTTGTCATTAAGACTGGGAGCACTACTCAGTGGCAGGCCGACTTAGCTCCAAAAGAAATGGCCGCCTCTGACATGAGGAACAGACGCCATGTGCAGCCGCTCCTAACATGGAGTACAAACGCTGCTCATCCTGTATCCCTGGATCAGGAGCCCTTACAGGGTACTATCAGCCGGGCCAGCTGAACCCAGGTTTTTTAGTGAGCTTGTTACTGCTCCCCCTCCTCCTTTTTCATCCGGGATTGGGACCGGAAAAGGCGGAGTTGCTATTTATGTATATTAATATAACAAATGAACACATTAAGACGCGAATGTTTCTTTTCACAAATAAATCAAACTTCTACTGTCCTTACTGCGATGGAAAAAATATTAGGAGGGCTTGGTTCATCAGTGGTGAACCCTCCAGGCAGTTTCGTCAATTTAATTTACCACTTCTTTAGAGCTCTAATACTGTATTGGATCATTCTGCTTTTATATGCTACACTGAAGGGTGGAATCAAAGAATGGTATTTAAGCAAACTATGGATATAAGTTTTTTAGGATAGTAGAATTACATTTAAATAAATTGATTTATTTGTGAAAAAAGAAACATTCGCGTTTTCATTCGTTATATATAGATGGCTCGTTATTGCGTTGTATTAATTAGATAATATAGTGAAATAAAGAAATAGGGCAACTCTGTGCTTCACTTCCATCAATAATTGACAATATGACCCAGAATAAGTATATTGCTACGGCGTTTTATGGTTTCCACAAGTCCGTATCTCAGAAGAAGGCCAAGTGACACTCACTCCTCACTTTCTTACTGCTACTCTTTTTGTGTTGTTTTTCTTGCTTCCCTCTTTCTCTTTCTTTCTTTTTTTTTCTTTTTCTTCTGTATATATCGTTATTTCCTTTGTCTCACTGCTTTGTTCTTATGCATACCTCTGGTGAATCCTGTATAGGGTCAGTGACCCTGAATAAAGGCTTTTTGTTGTTGTTGTTGAAATAAAGAAATAAAGCACGGGGAGTGTATTCCCAGAGATTTCACCAATTTCATCTATTAGCTTGCTACAACGCCTTGCATCAATCTGAAGACCATGGTATCGAACTATAGCCCTTCTCAGTCCAGGATAGAATCTGATTTCATGATATTTGCTGGACAGTGACGGCGGGCGGCTAACTTCGGCAACACCGGAGCTGACGTCACACCCGTACTTTCACTTTCTGTTTTTGTATCCTGCATCGGCGTAGCCGCGCTGACTCGTATTTTCTTTCCCCATGATTACCATTTCAATATATATATAATCCTTTCACCTTGTTGTAGTTAATTAAAGAATAATTAACGTTAAGCGCTGTGTGTGTAAATCAAATTGAAATACAACAATATTCACAAGTGATTTCTTGAGAGATATTTAACTTGCAATGTAAGAGTTAGATCAATTATATGACTAACACATATAAACTACTTCTAAGAAGGAATACAAGGTAACTTCGACATCCTTCTTTATTAAAGATATATAATCTTGGCAAGCTTTCGTACAATAACCTTCTTCAACAAGCTGTAATACGAATATGCTATACCCTACGAATAGGTATTCGTATTAGAGTCTGTTAAAAGATGTTATTATCCGAAAAAGCTTTAGCCAAGTTTATTTCTCTTTAGTAAAGAATAAACTCTTCGATTTCATCTCTTATTAGCAATTATATCCTGCGGTAACTCCTCTTGTAACCTATAAGATTTAACTGTGTTGCTGGAAAGGAATTGTTTGGTTAAAAATGTATGTTTTATTCTTATTTGTTATTAATTGTTAATTGGGCAACTCTGTGCTTCACTTCCATCAATAATTGACAATATGACCCAGAATAAGTATATTGCTACGGCGTTTTATGGTTTCCACAAGTCCATATCTCAGAAGAAGGCCAAGTGACACTCTCTCCTCACTTTCTTACTGCTACTCTTTTTGTGTTGTTTTTCTGGCTTTCCTCTTTCTCTTTCTTGTTTTTTTTCTTCTGTCTATATCGTTGTTTCCTTTGTCTCACTGCTTTGTTCTTATGCATTAATTGTTAATTTTATTGTAGAAATTGTTGTTAAATGTTATTCATTGATGTGTTATTCTATTCTTTATTGTTAATTTATATAATTCATTGTTTTACATAATTAATTCTTTATTGTTTTATTTTAATCTGTATATATTTTCATTGATTCGGCAACAGTGTGTTGTCTATATATTTTGTGTTTTGTTTTGTTTACTCATTAGTCTAGTTAAATCGAGTCATCAAGTCATGTTAGGCTAATCAAATTAATTCATGTAGCTTTATTTTTTTCTGTAAAATTATTCAAGAATCATTAAATCGAAATTCTTTGTTCAATTACGTAGAGTTCCCTTATTCAAGTTTACAGAACTCATTCAAGTGGATCATCGCTATACCGTAGCTCATAGCATTTGACCTAGGTAGACCACGCGAATTTACAGGAATATTTTTTGTATATCTTCTATATCAACGGAAGATAGGAATGTCTCCCCTTTCTTTTTATACAACTATTAAACATGAGATTCATGATAATAACATGACATAGACTTGAAGACTTAGACAAGTGAAAACATTTTCTCCACCTTTTTCCATCACGATTTTGTCAAACTACACTCAGACACAAAACTTAAGTAAGTTGTACTTTTTAGCATGTATATCGGGATTCAGACAATAATTTTGAAAGATATTACAGTGAACTTTATTGGAGACATACGAGATAACCAAGTGTGAACATAATTACCTCTATCTCCTTCAAAAAAAAAAAAAAAAAATAGACGACCGTCAACATCAAAGACTTTCCACTTCCTGAAAGTTTTGGTCTATGAGGGTGTCATTTTAAAAAAAGAGAGCTAATAAAAAAAAAGAAATTAATATTTCAGATCGTGGTTAACCTCTCAGGATAAAAATGTCCCGACACAGAATTAGATCAAAGACTTCTTTTAAAAAATACATATAATAATAAAAAAAAGATAAGAAAGAAGAAAAAAAAAAGCCACCAAAGTGGTTTAAGATGCCGGAAAGTATTTCATCTATTTCTCTTCGGAGTTACAATTGAATAAAATGAGGGAAAAAAACAACGTTCGATATTTATATATGTTTCTTCTCCATCATAAATCTCATTTTAAACCTCTTGCATTTGTTCCGATTGGCTGTGAGGTTTTTAAAATGATTACTGGGATTGGATAAAAGGCCGGGGAATTTACTGGCCAAATTTCTACAACGGGGGGTGTTATCAAGAGAAATGATGGAATTATATAAATTTTTATAAATTTACACCATTTGTCTTCATGAATGCTTCCCTTTCTAACGGGAATTCTTTAGGGATGTGAAAGAGAAAATACTGGAAACGTGTGTGTATGTTGTAGGCGGTGTTTCATGTATATATATGTTTTAAAAATAGAAAGATTTTCTGTTTGATTTTTGATTATTTTGTGATCATACAATGCAGTCGTGGTTAAAAATCTTGAAAGAATAATAATAAAAATGTGAATATTAGAAATAGTTTTAATTGAGCTTACGGAATATAGAAAACATAATTTGATTAAAGTACTTCCTGGCTTAAGGCGTAAGAGTAAAAAAAAAAAGATAACTTATTTACATAATGTACAAAAGTTTTGAGCCGGCCAACGGGAAACAACAACAATGGGTTACATAGTGGAAAAGCATGACCTCTGGTGGTCGATTTAACAGAGTAATTTAATCTATGAAATATATTTAAAAGAAAATAATATTTTATTATAACATATGAAGATGAACCTCTCCTGTTAAAAATGCATTCTGTACTGGGGTGAATAATCAAAATATATTGTTTTAATGCATTTTAAAGGGAGAGGTGCCTTTTTTGGTATATGAATACCATCCTCCCGCACAACTTTATATTATACAAATAAAGTAAATAATTAAATATTGGGTAAAAACTGTATAATATATTATGAAAAAGGCATTTCTTGATAGAAATTTAATATATTGAATAAAAGTTGCTGATGGCTTGCGCCATCTGTCGGAATAAATTCAAATAATCGCTGATTTTTAATTATTCCAGAATTGATCAAATACATGTAAAATAAATGCTAAATAATGAGCTTAGATTATTGATTTGAAATATAATTGTTTATATTTGATGTTCAAAAAGCGCTGGCAAACTGAAGAGCGCTAAACATGGAGACTATGGTTTCGGGTTAATGGCCCTCGTCGGTATAGAGCGGGTTTTATTTCATGATATTCACAAGGGATCAAATGGAATAGATAGTATCTAATTTAGATGTCTATTTTGACGGTAGAGGCGACATTTATTTATATTAATCATTATCGTCTATAAAATATCCATCTATACTTTGGCCCAGCCACTTTACAAGCTAAACACCTCTTTGGCAAATTGTGAGGATTCCATTAGATCAACAAGGGAGATCTCATGGAATAAAGTCTACCCTAGACTGACGAGGGCCATTAGACCGAAACCAAAGTCTTTAGGTGGACGCTTCTAATTTACCAAAGCTGGTGTTGTGGCTTTGTCACCGATCTGAGTTCGCTAGTTTGTGGTGACGGTCAATAGATGGTGTCTAGTTTTGACGTCTATTTTGACGGAAGAGGCGAATTTTGCTTTTAATAGAGTTTTATATTAGTTCTTGTTTATAATCATTTATGCTATCTATTCCTCTTTTTCTATATATTTGAATTTAAAGTTGCGCTTAGAAAATAAGTAAAATCGGGTAAATATATCTTTAGGTGGATGCTTTTCAGTTTGCGAAAACTAATGTTGTGGCATTGTCACCGACCCGAGGCCGATAGTTTGCAACGACGATCAATAGATGGCGTTTCGATTTTAACTTCTATTCTAACGAGAGAGGTGACCTTTATGTCATCCTGAAATTTATCTTCACTAATTTTCTAAAATACAATATAATTTACTAGAAAATATTCATACAGAGAAAAGTGTTTTGTACAAAAATCATTTAATTAAATCAAGCTTTCGGACCTTGGGGAGTCCTTCTACAAAAGTAAGTGTTAACTATAATTCCACTTCTCTCATAATATCTTCAATTGTTGAAAAAAAGATATTGAGAAACAATTAAAAAATTCTCAAAAATTATTAAGAAAAATAAAAATGAAATTCATAATTCCTAAGAGAGAGGAGAAATATTCAAAAATTTTAAGTCTATTTAATTTTATTAATTTCAACATGTAAATTTTATTTCCGTGTTATAAGGAACGAGAAAATTAATTATTTTTAATTGTTTCTTTAACAAAAAAAAAAGTAATATATTAAATAACATGCAATAATTTATGATAATTTTTAGCAAAAGAAAAAGGAGAGAAGATAAAAAAAAAGAAGTGCAAGAGTTCATTAACAAATTCTAGAAACACTTAGACAATTGAATATATGAATATTTATAAAAAGGGAATAGTAAGGGCGAGATAAAATATTTCGTTAAAAAAAAGGAAAATATAAAAGTTATTTATTTAAAAAATATTTTAAAATGATAAAAAACATTTTTTTTTGACAAAAAAGGTCAAAGGTTTGGAGTTATTTTAATTAAGCGAGGTGAAAAATCTAATGAAAGATGATTTCATTTTCAAAGCAGACGAAAAGTATATTTAATTTGAGGCAGACGAAATTTAATATAAACTGCATGAAAAAAAAACTGTTTATTGTTTAGTTTTGTTGATTAGAATTTTTTTTTTGCAACTTTACAATGAAGTAAAACTCTTTTTTTCCACCCTCTCTCTATATTTATATGAATAAAAAATATCAAATTATATGTTTTTTTAAAAAATATTTAATGAAAAAAATATTCGGAGACTTAAATCTAATTTATTTTTTTATATTGTAAATAAAAAGAAGGGTAAAAAGTTGGGAAGAATAAGAAAGATAACAATTTTTCGGTTTGGTTTTTTATAGGAATTGAATAATTTTTAATTTTAAAAAAATTGGTGAAAGGGAATTTTTTTTAACGACCTCTGGATATCATAGCAGAAGACAACAACAACAAAATGATAACTATGACGTCATACGATTAAACAATGACGTCATCTTCCACCAATAGCAAATTTCTAATCGATAAACATGGCGCTTATTAATATTAAAGAGATTACATTTTTTTCCCAACACCTTTTTCCTTTAGTATTAAATCCGTATATTATACGTCTAGTGTATGTAATACTGAAAAAAATATTTTATACATAAAACTCTCAAGTAAATCTGCTTAAGTAATATATTTGCTTCCATCATTTAGAGTCGAAATTTTCCAACACATTCTATTTTCATATATTTATTATTATTGGAATTTTGATTATTTATATGTGTACACTCATATGGAGACAAAACTTAAGGAAGTTGTACCTTTTAACATATATATCGGGATTCAGACAATAACTCTGTAAGATATTACAGTGAAATTTATTGAAGACACACGAGATAACCAGGTTGTACCTTTTAACATGTATATTGGGATTCTGACAATAACTTTGAAAGATATTACAGTGACCTTTATTGAAGACACACGAGATAACCAAGTTGTACCTTTTAGCATGTATATCGGGATTCATACAATAACTCTGAAAGATATTACAGTGACCTTTATTGAAGACACACGAGATAACCAAGTGTGAACTAAATTGTGACTCTGTCGCCTTCAAAAAAAAAAAAAAAAAAAAAAACAGACAACATCAAAGACTTTCCACTTCCTGAAGTTTTGTCCATGAGTTTGTATATGTGTGAAAAGTATGAAAAAATAGGAAACTATCACATGTGTTGATATTGAAAAAAAAGGCATATTTTGACCGCTCATATGCGCATTTTAAGTACATTATGCAAATACCTAACTTACCAATATGCAAATTACTATATAAAATACTTAAGATTCGCTGTCTTTAATATATTTATTTCTTTATTCCTACATGATATATTTATTTCTATATTCCCACAAGATATATGTTATATTAAAATATTATTTTATTTAAAATAATATTTCATAGATTCAAATACTCTGTTAAATCGACCGCCAGAGGTCACGCTTCCCCTATAAAAACTCATTGTTGTTATTTCCCGATGGCTTTGGTTAGCAGCCCCGTAAAATAAAGATATTTTCTCTCTCTCTTTTCCCGATGGCTGGCTCAAATATTTTGTAAATTATGTAAATAAGTTTTTTTTTTTATTCTTACGCCTTAAGACAGGCAGTACTTTAATCAAATTATGTTTTTCATATATCCCATAAGTTCAATTAAAGCAATTACTGATCAAAACTATTTTTATTATTATTCTTTCAAGATTTTTGTCACGACTGCATTACCATAGCATAATCCACAAGATAATCAAAAATCAACAGAAAATCTCATTTTTCTATTTATAACATATATATATATATATATACAAATTTATGAAAAGAACGCAGACGAAAGTTACTAATTCAATTCACCTTAAACGGCTTGATGGTTAAATAAGACAAGGAAACTATTAAATTCCATTTAAGCGCTACCCAAATTGGCGAGATATATGTAAACAAACAAACAAATAAATAAATAAATAGAATGCTTTTACTTTAATGGCGAAGCAGAATTAATGGTGGTCAGCAGACGAGAATTGGACTGTCAGGAATTAATTTGGCATTAGCCCCCTGGGTCGTCCATTGTCGGAGCAGCTGGCGTCACTATTTCCCCCATAACATGGGTGATGTCTTCATTAGACCATACTACACTGATCTTGTCAATTGTCATTCCTTGTTTGAATATTTCCCCCAATCTTTTATTATGCTAGAAATGAGAAACCGATATGCAAATATATTGGTGTCTAAAATCATTTGGATTTTTTTTTGGTTCAATAATATATATTTTTATATTTAAAATTATATTCTAAAGGAAAGTATATTTTTCGTTTTTTTTTTATCTTTGATATTTTTCTTGTTTATTTTCATTCTAATTTCGCATATATACTTTATGTGAATATGTACTAATATAAATATATATATATGTGTGTACTTATGCAAATTTATATTGAATTATCTATTTTTTCTTGATTATTTTTCAGGATTATCTTTTGAGAATCTTAGTGTGGGTGTTTAAGATAACCATTTTTAGAATTATAATTGTCATTTATCAATAAATTTTGACCTTACAGCAAGTATAGAAATTATTAAATGAGAGGGTTCACCACTGATGAGCAAAGCCCTCTCATTTAATATTTTATATTATTGCAGTAAGGTCTGTAGAGATAATATTTGTGATAATATATTCACGTGGAAAATTAGAGAAGACAAAACTTCAGGATGAGTCAACAATTTATTTCAGGCAAGGACAAACTATGAATGGTAAACAAAAGATAAGCCACGAGGGAAATTTACAGAGTAACAAAATATAAACATAAAAATGACCACTCTGTTAATAAAAATAATAAATACTTTTTTACAATATCTATCTATCACATAACTTCCTTGTCTTGAGGTGAAGCCTTTTGCAAGGCGTCATTTTTAACCACGCATGCGCAGTTCATTTCCTTTATATTATCGTTACGTGCGTGGGAGTGCCGAGTCATTCATTTTAAAAAAGTTATATATTTGATAGTTTATATATATATAATATTTATAATTGTATGTCAAATGAGGCACTTCTCCCTTTAAAAAAAAATACAATAAAACAAAGCATTTTAGTTTATCACCCTAGTACAGAACGTACTAGTGATGACAAAGAATAAGCCACAACACCAGTTTTGGCAAATTCAGACAAAAGCCAACAACCTGTATACCATGGTTTCAGGCTATGACCCTCATCAGTACAGGGACGGCTTCGATTTCATAACATGCTACGAAAGGAAAATCGTTCGAATTTTCCAAAAAAGATGTTTAAGATGTCAAAGTGGCAATGGCCACTCTACTATTTGCTGAAGAATAAACTTTTATTTTCAAATTTAGCCACTTAATGAATTGTAGAACGACAAATATGTCCAGGATAGCCTTGTGGATATGCCATCTGCCCGGTAAGCAGAAAACTGTCGGTTCGATTCCCATCCCTGGACACTTTATTTTTCAGTTTATCATTACTCTTCACAATTCATCCTTTCATACTTTATTCCTAAGAATAGAAATAGTCGTTATTTCTCCTTAAAATAAATTACGATTTTTCGTTCAAAAGAAACATTTGCGGTAAAATTGTCAAACGTTGTTCTACAATCATAAGCCGTATTATATTGTATTATAACTTAATAAATCCATAGGAAGCTTTTTATCTTTTCATCTAACTAACTTGCATACTAATTCTGTACATATTTAAATATCTTTCTTTCTTTTCTTTCAAAATTTTTGTTTATGTTTAAAGTGCAAGTGTCCCTAAGGGCACATAGCGCTCTAAGTCGAAATAAAAAAATAAATTCATAGAAAGCTATTCCAGTTCATTTTCAACATGAGTTCTAATAAATGATTGCATTTTTATCGATTAGATTACAAGCATATAGTATATTACATAGCGTAGCTTAAATGTGGATTTGATGAAAAATTTCTAAAGTCCCATTAAGGTTTATTTTAAAAAGTTCATTATCGATGTTATTAATGATATAAAAAGTGTATATTGAAGGATGTTTAATTACATCATTTCAATCTACATCCCCCTACCCACCAGATATTTAATCAAGTTAATTAATATTTATCTGTTAGGACTTTGTATGGAGTAGTAGTTTAAATAGTCGACTATGTGGATAGCTATGACTCGGGAACGAATCCCGCATAGGACACTTTTTTTTTTCTGAAGAAAAACTTGCTTCAAATTGGTCACAGATTCATACCAAAGTTCAACAATATCAGTGAATGCAAGTAACCAAACGAGGTACTGGAAAACTAGTAAATGCAAAAGTCGAACTTGAGGAAGCAATTAAAAAGCAAAATTTATCTTCAGGAAAAAAAAAGTGCCCAATACGGATTTCGAATCAGGGTCGTTGTGTGGAGGAATGGTTTGATTCGTCGATTTTGTGGATAGCCATGACCCGTGATCGTAACCCGGATAGGACACTTTTTTTTTCTGAATAAAATATTGTTTTACAGTGGTCACAGATTCTTACAAAAGTTCAACTCAACCAGTGGATGCTAATAACCAAACGAGGTTCTGAAATACTAGTAAATGCTGATAAGGCACAATTTGGATTATAGATTATAAACATAAGGTAATAAGATCAAATCCAAATAAATAAATAGTGTGTGACGTTTCAGTAACAGCGTTGTTACCATCTTCAGACGAAAGTACTGAATCTTTACTTACTGAATCAGTACTTTTGTCTGAAGATGGTAACAACGCTGTTACCGAAACGTCACGCACTATTTATTTATTTGTATTTGGTCTTATTACCTTATGATTACTAGTAAATGCTAAAGTCGTACTTGAGGAATTATTTAAAAAGCAAAATATTTCTTAAAAAAAAAAAAAGGTGCCCAATACGGGATTCGAACCAGGAACGTTGTGGGCGGAAAGTTAACGGTTTATACCATTCCTCCACCGACCTTAAGGGTATTTAATTTAAAAGATTTATTTCAATGACTATATTGTGAGATAGATATGAAATTAATAACGGTAGTTCTGTGCAGTTATTTATTTAACTTTATGTAAATACATATTTACGGCAGACGATCGATTGAGCAAACAGTCCAGGCTTATACGCACCTGCTTCCTCTTTTTTTCTCCTTTATCAATTCTCCAGACGTGTGTTTGGTAAACTATTTTATTTAATTGTCTTCCCCACTATTATTTTAGTTTATATATATATATATATATATACTAGCGAACCCGGCCACGCGTTGCTGTGGCTAAGTTGTAATATGTTAAATTAATATTATACTAAACTATTCAGTACAGTAAAGTTAATATTCACTTATAAAGATAAAAATGTTTTAGCCGATCTAAAGCCCTACGGGATTGAGAATGGAACGTTACGTTAAAATTTGAAAGTGATTTTTATATATATAGATAATATAGCCCTTTATAATCACTGCATTAATAAATGTCAGTGAACTTGTTTATATGTATTGTTTTTTGTTTTTGAGATATTCTAATAGAACGTTCTCACAATTTTTGTAAAATATATATATATGCACAAACACAGAATTTAAAAATATGTCATAAAATTTGCTATAATTATTGTTATAAATATTATTTTAAAATAATTCGCCAGAAATCGTCCCGGTAGTATACTAAACAACTTCCCAAAGTTTCATGGCAAACATCTAAAATAAAATAATACTTTTAATACTTTGCTACAATATTAAAAAGAGGGGTGCTTAGGTGTTTAAAATGTAAAATGTGCTCTAAATAGTATTACATAGAGCCTTCATAACAAACATATTTAAAATAAACCAATTAAAATATAATAATGCTGTAAAAAAAGACTTTGCTACAATAATATAAAAGAAATGAAAATAAAAAAAAGACACCCACGCTGAGCCTCGAACCTAGGTTTGTGTTATAAATATTATTTAAAAATTGTTTATGTTAATTTTTATTTTAAAAAGCCTACATTTTAAATAAAATAATATTTTTAATAATTTGCTACAATAATATAAAAGAAATGAAAAAAAAACACCCACGCTGAGCCTCGAACCTAGGTTGTGGGGGTACGAAGCTGTGTACCTAACCTATAGGCTAAGCTTGACGTTACAAATACGCTCATGCGAGGCTATTTCAGGCCATACGCCTGCCGCGAGGGGGCGCTGATTGCGAGTGAATTTACGTTTTATTGTAAATAAAAATGCAACGAAAGGTTATTTCTAAAGAGTAATTAGTCAGAAACCATCCCGGTAGTATACTAAACAACTTCCCAAAGTTTCATCACGATCGGTTGAGCGATGTAGAAGATTATCACTTACGGACGGACCAACAAACATTCATTTTTATATATATAGATATATAAAGATAGAATTGATTTTGTTTCTAACTCTAGAATTATTTTTTTTTTAGATCTGTGATGCTATTTTTGAACAATATTTTCAGTTTGATCTTTTTTTTTTCCTTTTAAAATTCAGGATTTATCAAATACACCTATCCCCCGATTTACACGGTAGATACGTTCCTGAGAAAAACGTGTAAATCGAGGGATAGGTGTATATTAAACTGTCAAATCTGAATAGGTGTTCGCCCCCTCATGAATCAGAGCCTCCCAATATTTTTTTCAACATAGGTAGTATAGAGTAGAATATCGCATTTTAGTATAGTGCGATAAAAACAAAAAAAAATTATTTGGAAAACCGTGTAAAAGCGAAAACGTGTAAAACAAGTACCGTGTAAATCGGGTGATAGGTGTACAAGTTAACAGAACAATCTTTCTATAATACAATATAATGCGGCTTATGATTCTAGAACGAATTTTGACAAGTTTTACCTCAAATGTTTCTTTTGAACGAAAAATCGAAATTTATTTTAAGGAGAAATAACGATTATTTCTAACCTTAGGGATGAAGTATGAAAGGATGAATTGTGAAGAGTAAATATAAACAGAAAAATAAAGTGTCCAGGGATAGGAATCGAACCCATAGTGTTATCTAAAGTTAGAAATAATCGTTATTTCTCTTTAAAATAAATGTCAATTATTCGTTCAAAAGAAACATTTTGGGTATAATTGTCAAAATTCGTTATATTTCTATATTTGAACCTCTTTCTCTCTAAAGAAGCATCTCTCCCTTTTAACAATATATCAGAAAGATACATTATGTTTATTACGTCTAGTTATAAAACTTTACTTAGTGGTGAGATCAAGAATAAGCTACAACACCAGTTTGGCCAACTTAATAAAAAAAAGCCAACAACAACAGGTATACCATGGTTTCAGGCTATGGCCCTCATCAGTACAGGGACGGCTTCTATTTCATAACATCCTATGAGAGGATTCTGAATTTACCAAAACTGGTGTTTTGACTCATTCTTCATTATCACTATTAAAGTCTTTTACTAGGATGATAAACATTGTTCTGATGGCATAATTAAAAAAGGGAGAGGTGCCCCTCTATGTACATGAATATAATCTTCTTTCAACTTTATGTTGTATATCTATATATTATCAAAATATATAGTTACGACCATCTTTCCACATTCCTCATCGGCCGCCTCTGTCACGGATGCGCGCGCACAGGGAGGTCACGTGCTCGCCGGCAGCCAACGGGCGCGCGCCGCCGGCATTACGTCATAGATTATATACACAAGGTAATAAGGCCAAATAAAAAAAATAGTGTGTGATAAGGCACAATTTGGATTATCTCTCTATATATAAAAATCAATGTTTGTATGTTTGTTTGTTTATATGTCCGGTATACAAATTCGCAGTAGTTCACTAATTCAAACCAAAATTTCCATACATAGGTAAAAAAACATACGGGGAAGACGATAGGCTATTTTAAAAAATATATAAATCAATTATTAAAACTATATATTCAAATTATTCTACTTAGCTCACGAACAGAGCCCTCTATCAAAGATTAGATTAAATTATGCTGATGCAAACAAATAGATAATGCTAATAACAAACAATTATTTAAAAAAATCTTATCTAAATATATATCACTCGGGTAGATATGCACACGGGTCAATCCCGGGGCGAAGCCCGGGTCACCCGTCTAGTATGTCATTAAAAAAAACGTATATTCTAGATATGTTACCTTTCATGTAGTCGTGGATAAAAAAAATGAATAATAACCTTTTATGTCCTATGTTATATTTATTTTGTTTATTTCTCAAAGCAAACAGTTTTACATACAAAGACAATCAACAACGTTATTATTATATTAAAAAAAGTAAATTAGGTTATATTCTTTTTGTTTTTGGCATTCCTTTACATTTTAAAAAATGAACTCTGTGTTTAGTTCTTATTTTTAATTTTATTATTTAAGTTATAATTTCAGTTATATTAGGAAAACAATTTTAATAACTATTATGGTTATGTAATTATTTTGTTTTAGAATTTTAATTATATTATGAATAATAAAAAATCATATTTTTATTATGTCATATGTATTTACCCACATATCAACAAGGTAACAATATCCTATGCAAAAAGGTTCAAGTGACATTACCACAAATTTAGACCAAGTCTTGTTATACCTTGTGACACTTACCCATAAACCAAATTGTACTTTACTATCTACCCTCATAGACAAAACTTAAGGAAGTGGAAAGTCTTTGATGTCGCCAGTCGTCTTTTTTTTTAAGGAGACAGAGGCTGTTCACACTTGGTTATCTCGGTGTGTCTTCAATAAAGGTGACTGTAATATCTTTCAGAGTTATTGTCTGAATCCCGATATACATGGTAAAAGGGACAACTTCCTTAAGTTTTGTCCATGAGTGTATATTGGTTATCTCGTGTGTCTTCAATAAAGGTGACTGTAATATCTTTCAGAGTTATTGTCTGAATCCCGATATACATGGTAAAAGGGACAACTTCCTTAAGTTTTGTCCATGAGTGTATATTGGTTATCTCGTGTGTCTTCAATAAAGGTCACTGTAATATCTTTCAGAGTTATAATCCTGATATACATGCTGATAGGTACAACTTCTTTAAGTGTTGTCCATGAGTGTATATTATTTATCTCGTGTGTCTTCAATAAAAGTCACTGTAATATCTTTCAGAGTTATAATCCCGATATACATGCTGAAAGGTACAAATTCCTTAAGTTTTATCTATGAGTGTATATTGGTTATCTCGTGTGTCTTCAATAAAGGTCACTGTAATATCTTTCAGAGTTATAATCCCGATATACATGTTAATAGGTACAACTTCCTTAAGTTTTGTCTCCATGAGTGTATATTGGTTATCTTGTGTATCTTCAATAAAGGTTACTGTAATATCTTTCAGAGTTATTGTCTGAATACCGATATACATGCTTAAGGTAAAACTTCTTTAAGTTTTGTCTATGAGTGTATATTGGTTATCTCGTGTGTCTTCAATAAAGGTCACTGTAATAACTTTCAAGTTATTGTCTGAATCCCGATATACATGTTGAAAAGTAAAACTTCCTTAAGTTTTGTCTATAATTGTACATCAAAAGAAAAGTAAAATTGAGAAAAAAAAAAAACAAAAATAATAATAAAAAATTATATATCTATTAACACACGTTTACATTTTTCCTATCTTCCAATATTTATTCAAATGTTATTTTAAATTTTATTCTATATACTTTAACTTAACTATATTTCTTCAATTAATTATTTAATAATAATGGAATAAAAAACACTCATAACAAGACGATTCTTACTAACCCCCTATTCTGTAATAAATAATTTTGTGAAATAAAAAAAAGAGTGAAAATTATTAAAAGAATATTAAAGAAGTTTTCATTAAAACATTACAATTTGACCTTTTTTTCTTTTAAAGCTGATTCAGTTAGGCTTAAACAAAAATGATAGGACATTTTTAATTAAACGAAATTGAATTTTAAAGGGGAGGGGGGAGGCCCAATTAGATTGACAATGAATTTATACACGACATTTTACTTTAAATGGGGGAAAAATCTATTTAGTTTTTATTACAAATTGGTGTGTTAAATGGACATTTGTTTGATTATATATATAATTACAAGAAAATATATATATGTTATATAAAAAATATTATTTTATTTAAAATATATATCATAGATTCAAATATTGTTAAATCGACCGCCAGAGATCACGCTTCGCCTATAAAAACTCGTTGTTGATCTTTCCCGATGGCCGGCTCAAAACTTTTGTACATTATGTAAATAATCTTTTGTTTTTCCTTGTTCTATTCGCCTTAAGCCAGGCATTACTTTAATCAAATTATGTTTTTATATATTCCTTTAGCACAATTAAAGCTATTTTTGATAACTAATTTTATTATAATCTCTTCCACGACTGCATACCAAAAGCAAGCAAATGACCAATAATTCCTCTACAAGTAATTAATATCAAAACAGCAGAAAATCTTTATTAAATATAATATATATATATATTCTCTAGTTTTTATTTATTAAAATACATTTTAAACATTCGAAACCATTATAGACACGTATGATTCTTTTTAAAAAATAAACAATTTCTACTGTCCTTACTACAATGGAAAAATTAATGGGAGGGCCTGGCTCATCAGTGGGGAACCCTCTCAGCAGTTTCGCCAGTAAGGGCAATAGAAATTGTTTAATTTTTAAAAGAATCATACGCGTCTAAAATAGTGTAACAAAGTATTTATTAATTTTATTATTTTTTATTTACAGAGTGGTCATTTTTATGTTTATATCTTGCGACTCTGTAAATTTCCCTCGTGGCTTATCTTTTGTTTACCATTCTTAGTTTTGTGCTTGCCTTGAATAAATTGTTGTCTCCTCCTAAAGTTTTTTGTCTTCCCTAATTTTCCACGTGGCAATAGTTTCGAATTTTCAAAGCATTTTTTGGGTGAGCTAATGTATCATAAAATAACTTTTAAAAAATAATACAGTTAAACCTGTCTATAGCGCCCCCTTCTTGGGACTCACCAAAATAGGGTGCTATAGAGAAGGGGTGCTATAGATAGGTCACTTTTAATGTAAATCGCATCGTACTATGTATTTAAAATCGGGCGCTATAGAGAGGAAGGCGCTATTTAGAGGGGGCGTTATAGACAGTGTTTCGGATGCGATCACTGCCTCACTAACTAAGCTCGGAAAGCTTGCCGCATCCTGGATATGTCTGGCCTTATCTAAATAGTTATGGCAGTGTATCTTCTTGCCAGACTTCTTCTGGTCTCCAACCGAAGCCTATATGCTTCCTTAAAAGTGCCCACAACACACTGATGACACTAATAATTCACCAACACCCGATTTATAACTGACACACGTTTATTAAACTTACACATCCTTATATACAGAATTATATTTACAAATATGTAAAACTTCTGAATGAATAAGCAAAAAGAGTAATTTAAATAACCGACGTCTCCAGACAGGTTTAACTGTATATATTTATATAAAAGAAAAGTATCGCTAAAATGTTTGGAAATTCCATCTCTTTCTGTTATTCACGAATAAGTTAACAACGCCTAGATTAGCCTCCATTGTTGTTGGAATATAAAATAACAAGAATGGAAAATTTACCTTAGTTTAGGGTTTCCGAATCCTTTTTTGTAGTTATCTCTGATACTCAATTTCTTGATAAATCAAGAAAAGCCAACCACGTACGCGCTTCGGGCTGTTGGCCCTCGTCAGCGTGGTGTAGTCTCTCTGTGTGTGTACCTCAACGACTAAAAATATTTTCTTAGAGGCTTCTTGAGAAATCAAGAAATGGATATTTAAGGTCAAATTTGGGTAAATACGCTGTTCATGTAGAAAAAAAAGAAATAATAGAAAAGGTCAGTATTTACGCAAGTTTGACCTTAAATACCCATTTCTTGATTTCTCAGGAAGCCTCTAGGACCTCAATTTATGGTCGTCAAGGTACAGCCTGCACTACCCTGACGAGGACCAACAGACCGAAACGCGTTCGTGGTTGGCTTTTATTGGTTTATCAAGAAAATGGGTTGGTCAAATATCACGGAACAAAGTTAAATCAACGTTTAGTTGATTTTTGTTCCACTAGATGGCGCTCTACCATCTAAAACTCCTCATATGAGCGATCAGGACATGTCCTTTTTTGTTTTTAATATCAACATCTGATCTTTTTATTTTCTTATTTTTCACATAAATATATTCAAAACTATTATATAGGCGTATGATTCTTTTACTAATAAAAACAATTTCTACTGTCCTTACTGCAATGGAAAAATTAATGGGAGGGCCTGGCTCATCAGTGGTGAACCCTCCCAGCGGTTTCGCCAGTTTAAAAAAATCATACGCGTCTATAATAGTTTCGAATTTTGATAACAGATGGTGCACTAATGCATCATAACATAAATATATATTTAAAAAAATAAGGCTTTTATTTTGGATTGTAATAAGATTATTTATAAATCCAATATTTCTCGATGGACCAATCGTCCATCTTTTACGAGGTATTTTGTTATGAAGCACATAGCAGGTCGCGTGCTTCAAGTGAGCCACGGACGTCTTACATGCTTTTTGGGAGATAAACCATAATCTTTTTTAAACATACATATTTTTGATTTATTTATTGAAAATGAAGATACTTCGGCCAGTGAATCTTTTTATTACCTCAATGAAGTATCTTTATTTTCAATAAATATGAATGCCGGCCAGGCAGCCTCAATATTTACGATATTTTTGATTGTTCTATATTCAGAATAAATATGTATATAGACAAATTAGTGAGTATAAGTGAACGAGCAATTAATATTTAAAAAAACCAGAAGTATAAAGAATGTATAAAGGTTACCGCCATAAAAAGTGAAGGAAGGTTTGAGGGAAATCTTTTTTACCCTCCTCCTTCCCCGTCATCCACAGGAAAACGGAAGTAGTTTTTGGATGACGTAATTTCCTGTCTGCGGTGTTTTGGAGAGTCTTTGTTTTATTTATTATTTCTCGGCGTGAAAATATTTTTAAAGAGAGAAGCACATACTGATTTGACCAAATTTGATTTTACATTTTTTTCCACGATGATTTGTTTAAGTTGTTAGATCAATATTGTAGTGGGCTGTGGGTTTGATGGGTGGGATTATTAAGCTTCAGTTCTTCACTTTCTTTGATCTTGATCAGGTCTCCAGTGACAACACCATCTTTCTCTATCTTGAACTCTTCTCTTTATTTCTTCATAACTGCCCATCCATTCTATCAGTCTATTTCTTCAATTTTCCACTCTTGAGCATGTTCTGGTCTCCAGTGACAACGCCATACTTCTCTTTCTTGAACTCATTTCTTTATTTCTTCATAACTTCCCATCCATTCTATCAGTCTATTTCTTCAATTTTCCACTCTTGAGCAGATTCTGGTCTCCAGTGACAACGCCATACTTCTCTTTCTTGAACTCTCCTCTTTATTTCTTCAAAACTTCCCATCCATTCTATCAGTCTATTTCTTCAATTTTCCACTCTTGAGCAGATTCTGGTCTCCAGTGACAACGCCATACTTCTCTTTCTTGAACTCTCCTCTTTATTTCTTCAAAACTTCCCATCCATTCTATCAGTCTATTTCTTCAATTTTCCACTCTTGAGCAGATTCTGGTCTCCAGTGACAACGCCATACTTCTCTTTCTTGAACTCATTTCTTGATAGGAAAGTCATACAGACCGTATTCCGTTTTAGTTTATTTGCCATTGATAAGGTCCTGGTCTTTAGTGACGCCATACTTATCTATCTTGAGTTCTTCTTTTTATTTCTTCATAGATTCCCATTCAGGCCCTCAGTTCAATTCATCTTCTTCAATTCTCCACTCTTAAGCAGGAGCTCCTCTCCAGTGACATTATACTTTTCTATCTTAATCTCTTTCCTAGCTTCACATCCAGTTCATCAGTCTAGTTCTTCCTCTTTAGTTTCTATATTATTGGGCAAGTCTTGAACTTCAATGGCACCATACATCTTTATCTTGAGCTCTTTATTTCTTCATAGCTTCACATCCATTCTATCGGTCCAATTCTTCTTCAATTCTCCACTCTTGAGCATATCCTGGTGTCCAGAGACACCTTGCCTCTCTATTTGAGCTCTTTATTCTTTCATAGCTTCACATCCATTCCATCGGTCCAATTCTTCTTCAATTCTCCACTCTTGAGCATATCCTGGTGTCCAGAGACATCTTGCCTCTCTATTTGAGCTCTTTATTCTTTCATAGCTGCTCATTTAGTGCAACGTACCTTCTTAGCCTTCAGTCTCTCTGCTGTTTCCAGTGGAGTCGAACTTCTCAGCGTTGTTACCCTAATCAGACAAAATACTGAATGAAAAAAATATTCTAACAACATATTTTTAAATACACTGATGGATAAAACTTAAGGAAGTGGGAAGTCTTTGATATTGCCGGTCGTTTGTTTATTTTGAAGAAAATAGAGGCAATTTTGATCACATTAGATTATCTCGTGTATCTTCAATAAAGGTCACAGTAATATATTTCAGAGTTATAATCCCGATATACATGCTAAAAGGTACAACTTCCTTAAGTTTTGTCCATGAGTGTATATTGGTTATCTCGTGTGTCTTCAGTAAAGGTCACTGTAATATCTTTCAGAGTTATTATCTGAATCCCGATATACATGCTAAAAGGTACAACTTCCTTAAGTTTTGTCCATGAGTGTATATTGGTTATCTCGTCTGTCTTCAGTAAAGGTCACTGTAATATCTTTCAGAGTTATAATCCCGATATACATGCTAAAAGGTACAATTTCCTTAAGTTTTGTCCATGAGTGTATATTGGTTATCTCGTGTGTCTTCAGTAAAGGTCACTGTAATATCTTTCAGAGTTATTGTTTGAATCCCGATATACATGCTAAAAGGTACAACTTCCTTAAGTTTTGTCCATGAGTGTATATTGGTTATCTCGTGTGTCTTCAGTAAAGGTCACTGTAATATCATTTAGAGTTATAATCCCGATATACATGCTAAAAGGTACAATTTCCTTAAGTTTTGTCCATGAGCGTATATTGGTTATCTCGTGTGTCTTGAGTAAAGGTTACTGTAATATCATTCAGAGTTATAATCCCGATATACATGCTAAAAGGTACAACTTCCTTAAGTTTTGTCCATGAGTGTATATTGGTTATCTCGTGTGTCTTCAATAAAGGTCACTGTAATATATTTCAGAGTTATAATCCCGATATACATGCTGAAAGGTACAACTTCCTTAAGTTTTGTCCATGAGTGTATATTGGTTATCTCGTGTGTCTTCAATAAAGGTCACTGTAATATCTTTCAGAGGTATTGTCTGAATCCAGATATACATGCTAAAAGGTACAACTTCCTTAAGTTTTGTCCATGATAGGTAGGACAGCATGAGGGGGACCAATCTATTTACAAATGACTGTTTAAATTATAAATCAGATTTAATTTGTATATACTGTTTGATATCTCTGTTTCTAATACGAAAGATCGCGTCAGTAGATTGTTCTACGTAGCTCTTTATTATGATGAACAAATCTCAGAATGACACATTATTGTCAAACTCAATCTGAAAAAAAAAGCCCCCGATTCTTGCATAAGTCAACTACCAGCGATTGCAAGTAACCAAACGTGGCACTGGTACATTTGTAAGTGCAAAAGTCGAACTTAAATATAGATAAAGAATTCTTCCTGATTTGAAATTAAACGAAAAAACATGGTGAAGGAAGACGAGTTTCTTTTATTGATGCATAGGTGCAAGCTTTCGGGTAAAAACCCTTCAACAGGCGACATTTCTCGCCTGTTAAAGGGTTTTTACCCGAAAGCTCGCACCTATGCATCAATAAAAGAAACTCGTCTTCCTTCACCATGTTTTTTCGTTTAAAAGTCGAACTGATTTTCACATGTGTAGATATGTGGTGCACTTAGAGTAAAAAGCAGTCTCCAACTTCTACCTACCATGTTTATCATGGTCTGTACTACGTGTACTCTAGGGATAATAATAATAAACACAAACTCAAAATCTACAGAGATATTACGTAGAGAGTAGATATTTCTGTGTTGGCAGGTGTAACACCACACATAACACACTGCCCGCCATCCGCAACTAGAACAATAGGCTCAACACTGCTATATATACAGTCAATGTTTCAACAGCCCTGTAGCTACCTCGGTCTTGTAATCTCTACTTCCAACACCTGGTGAATCTAACAATGACACTGTCAAAAATGATTATACCAACCTTTCCTTCATTTATAAGACATCAAAGCATTAAAAAACGAAGATTTCTTTCAACACTTTCAACCCAAGGGATGCAAATTCGCGTCCTTTCCGATTTCCAAAATTAAATATAATATTAAATACCGAAGTCACGTCCACCAGAATCTTGTCCCTTCTTGTCTATCTATCCGTGGGTTGGGGGGCGGATCTCAGCTGACCTAATGTACCTAATGTAAAACATCGGCAAGGACGCGAATTCGTGTCCCTCGGGTCGAAAGTGTTAAACATAAAGCAAACTTTTACTTAAAAATAAAGGTTACCTGGCCAGCATTCATATTTTCTTAGAATTAAGAGATTACGGGGCTCTAGCTCATTTCTAAGTGCAAAGTCGAACTGCTTTTCACATGTGTAGACATGTGGTGTACTTACGGTAAAAGCAGTCGCTAACTACCCACCATGATTATCATGGCCTGTACCACGTGTACTAGGGATAAGCAAAAAAAAAAAAAGAATTAAGAGACAATTCGTACAGTAAATGTTTTTATCTTCTCGACGTTTCGACAAAAAGATTTTGTCCTTGTCAGGAAAAAATAAAAAATGAAAACATTTAGCAAAGCGTTATAGAAGATACATTATAACGCTTTGCCAAATGCTTTAATTTTTATTTTGTTTTGACAAGGACAAAAGCTTTTTGTCGAAACGTCGAGAGAATAAAAATATTTACTGGCCGAAGTGTCTTTTAATTCTAAGAACAAACTTCTACTGTTCCTACTGCGATGAAAATTATATATTAGAAGGGGCATGGTTCATCAGTGGTGAACCCTCCCAGCGGTTTCGTTAAATTAATCTACCAGACCGTTTCTTAGAGCTCTAATACTGTATTGGACGATTCTGCTTATATATGCTGAAGGGTGGAATTTGAGAAATGGTATTCAAGTAAACTTTGGACATAAGCTTATAGAAAGTAGAATTACATTCAAATATTTGCATCGAGCAATGCTCTTCCGCAAACAATAACAAAGCAATAACGCGACATGTACATATAAAATGAAAGGATTTAAAAGCACGAATGTTTCTTTTATGCATAATTCAAACTTCTACTGTCCTTACTGCGATGAAAAATAATATATTGGGAGGGCTTGGCTCATCAGTGGTGAACCCTCCCAGCGGTGTCTCTAATTTAATCTACCAGACCGCTTCTTAGAGCTCTAATACTCTATTGGATAATTCTGCTTACATATGCTACACTGAAGGGTGGAATTTGAGAAATGGTATTCAAGTAAACAATGGACATAAGCTTTTAGGACAGTAGAATTACATTTGAATATTTGTATCGAGCAAGGCTCTTCCGCAAACTATAAGTACAAGGCCAGTTAGGCATACATTAATTATAAGACAATAACTACATCTATATTAAAAATGGCATATCCTGACCAGGAGCACATGTGCAGAAGGCAGAGCGCCATCTGGTGGAACAGAAATCAACTAAACATTGATTTAGCCTGTTCCCTGATATTTGGCCAACCTAATTTCTTGATAAATCAAGAAAAGCCATCCACGAACGCGTTTCGCGCTTTTGGCGCTCGTCAGCGTGGAGTAGGCTGAACCACTGCGACCAAAAAATATTTTTTGGTCCCAGTGGCTTCCCGAAAAACCAAGAAATGGGTATTTAAGGCCAAACTTGCGTAAATACGCTTAGCACATGAAAAAACGAAAGAAGTGCCTTCTGTAAAGCACATGTGTTCCTGGTCAGGATATGCCATTTTTAATATTGATTTCAACACCTGATCTTTTTATCTTTTATTTTTTCTTTTCTTTTTTTCAACTAATCTATATATAGGCATTGAAAGTATTGAAGAACGAATGTTTCTTTTACACCTAAAACAACATTGGGCTATTACTTTGGACATTACGTCTTTAGCGCTAGACAACAGACAGTGAACAATGTTGTAGATCTTATATCAATTTGTAAATAGCAGAGAGAATTATCATAGATTTAACTATTTTTGTAAATATATTTATGATTATCTTTCTAACCTGAAAGGTTCAGGTTCCTAATATATATTATTGTTTCTCTCTTTATTTTGATTATTTTTTGTATAATATGTTTATAACTTTGAAATGAACCAGGCGATAATGAAGATGGGTGTCTTTATTCTATAAAACGAGCACGAGCTTTCGGGTAAAAACCCTTCTACAGGCGGCTATCACATAGCAAGATGGATACCAATGGCAAGAGCTTCTCAAATATATATAGCAGAGGTAATTTGTATAGACAGATCGAAAAGAAAGAAGATGCAAATTAGATAAAAATGCGATTAAATCAACATATATAGTCACGACCGTCTTTCCTCAATTCCTCATCGGCCGCTGTCACGGATGCGCGCGCATCATCATTATGATCATTATCTTCTATAGAAGCTTCTATCTTTATAATTATGTATATTTACAAAAAAGTCAATTCGCTCGCGTCTCTAGCGGTGAAAATAAGGGGTAATACCAGCTGACCTAATGTACATGTAAAGTTTGGAGCGGGACGTTTCACAAGAGTGACATCCACGGCTCCAATTTATAATTGTAACAAATAGTATTGGAATAAAAACATTCAATCGGGTAAAACCCGGGCGTTGCCCGGGCCATTCGTCTAGTAAACATATATGGCAGAGGTGTTTCTGTTTAATAAAATGTAAATCAACGCAATTATCCCTAGCTGGGATATCGCGTTTTGTGTGTTGAAATAAATAAACATTGGACTAAATAATTCCATTTATTATATAAAGATGGCGTGATATTAACATCTTGGTGCTATAAATGCCCCCATATCAGTGCCTAATATGGTCGTAATCTTCTATGGAGAATTGAGAGGTTATTATGACTATGTCACTCTGGGGGGAGAATGGGCCATAGTTCCATATAGATGTCCCTTAGGAGACATTTCTAAGGACAACTCAATCTTTTTTCCAAGTTGGAAGATTACATGTCTGATGTTACCATGTTATTTCTTTTTAAATAGGATTAGAACAAACAATATTAATTTGTTTCAATCATAGCTGTATTGCGATGCACTAGCGCGCCATCTGTTATCAAATTACAAAACTATTTTAGACGCGTAATATTCTTTTTAAAATAAAAAAAATTCTACTGCCCTTACTGCAATGTAAAAATTAAAAGGAGGGCTTGGCTCATCAGTGGTGAACCCTCCCAGCGGTTTCGCCAGTTTAATCTACCTAGCTGGAAAGGTTCACCACTGATGAGCCAGGCCCTCCCTTTAATTTTTACATTGCAGTAAGGGCAGTAGAAATTGTTTTATTTTAAAAAGAATATTACACATCTAAAATAGTGATTTCATATGATGTACAATAATTTGTAAATTAAATTCACTGTGCAATAAATTGATAAAGAGGGAGCAATCTCTCGAAATATTTTAAGAAAATTTTTTTTCTTTACAGATCCAGGTACGCCCTTTTATATAACATCTAAAATAGTTTTGTAATTTGATAGCTGTATTGATTGTATATATATATAGGGAGCCATGAGAATTGGGATTTTTAATTTTATTGGTTGTTTATTCCTGAAATCGCATATAATGTGGCAAGATGTGCAACGTAAAACGAAAATTAAAATTATACCGCGAATGTTTCTTTTAAAAATCGAAATTTATTTTCAAAGAGAAATAGCGACATTTCTAACTTTGAGGATGAGGTATGGAAATGTGAAACATGAAGAGTAATGGCGAACGGAAAAATAAAAAGTGTCCAGGGGCGGGAATCGAACCCACACCCTTCTGCTTACCGGGCAGGTGCCTTGTCCACTCGGCTACCCTGGACGTATTTTTCCGTTCATAACTTATACTTAAAGTAACATTTAAAATCCAATATAACGCGGCTGATGATTGTAAAACGAAAATTAAAATTATACCGCGAATGTTTCTTTTAAAAATCGAAATTTATTTTCAAAGAGAAATAGCGACATTTCTAACTTTGAGGATGAGGTATGGAAAGGTGAAACATGAAGAGTAATGGCGAACGGAAAAATGTGGGTTCGATTCCCGCCCCTGGACACTTTTTATTTTTCCGTTCGCCATTACTCTTCATGTTTCACCCTTCCATACCTCATCCTCAAAGTTAGAAATGTCGCTATTTCTCTTTGAAAATAAATTTCGATTTTTAAAAGAAACATTCGCGGTATAATTTTAATTTTCGTTTTACAATCATCAGCCGCGTTATATTGGATTTTAAATGTGCAACGTATATTTCAAATTTTATATTATTGTCATATTTATAATTTTATTCGATCATATTTTACTGTTACGGTATACAGTAAAACCTCCATGAGAGGACACCCGCGCTAGCGGACACCTCTCTATAAAGGACAGTTTTCATTTGCAAAATTACCATTTTTTACTATTTAGTAACTCTCCAGTAAGAGGACACCTCTCCCTAAAGGACACTCTAGCTCTGCAACTAGGTGCTGTCCTTTACAAGGAGGTTCTACTGTATATATAATTCATTTGGAAAATAGATATAGATTTAGGTGAATATTAATACAGTTTATAATATGATGCACTAGCGCGCCATCTGTTATCAAAATTCGAAACTATTTTGAAGGCGTAAGATTCTTTTTGAAATTAAACAATTTCTACTGCCCTTACTGCAATGGAAAAATTAATAGGAGGGCCTGGCTCATCAGTGGTGAACCCTCCCAGCGGTTTCGCCAATTTAATCTACCATACCGCTGTTATATTGCATTTTTGGAACTTCCTTTTTTATTAATAGAGTTTGTTATCCATTTTTGATATAATTCACACTTTTCTTTCATGTAAAAATATCATTTGTGTTGCAAGGACTCGCAAGAATTTGCATACTTTTATTATGTATATTAATTTGTTTGATACTTCAGTTTATGTATGTGAGAGGGTATTGAAACATAGACATAAAATTAGGCAATAATGTTTTCCTTCCAAATAGAATATATAGGGCTTACAATGAATATAATACACGCTTAATATGCTATTATGTATTTTAAGGGAGAGGTGCCTCTTTTTGTACATATACTCTCATGGACAAAACTTAAGGAAGTTGTACCTTTTAACATATATATCGGGATTATAACTCTGAAAGATATTACAGTGACCTTTATTGAAGACATACGAGATAACCAATATACACTCATGGACAAAACTTAAGGAAGTTGTACCTTTTAGCATGTATATCGGGATTATAACTCTGAAATATATTACAGTGACCTTTATTGAAGACATACGAGATAACCAATATACACTCATGGACAAAACTTAAGGAAGTCCTACCTTTTAGCATGTATATCGGGATTATAACTCTGAAAGATATTACAGTGACCTTTATTGAAGACACTTGAGATGACAAAGTGTGAACAACCTCTGTCTTCTTCTTCAAAAAGAAAAGAAAACAGACGACCGGCGATATCAAAGAGTTTTCGCTTTCTTAAGTTTTGTCCATGAGTATACTCTTATAGTATCATATAGTCTTGTTGAGTGTGTTTGTCTATATATATATAATTACCAACGAATAGTGTTCACAGTTTTTTGTTAAGAACATATTACCTTACACCTAGCAAAAAAAGTTGCATATTAATTCAAAACGCAGTTAAGCAACATAATAAAAAAACTATTTTCAAATTATAGATCGCACAAAAAAATCCTTTATATAGGAAAAAAAGCGTATGTGTCGATTTATTAAGAAAAAAATAAAAATTCTAACAAGATGAAAATTTAAAAATATCTCAAAAATGAATTATTCTCCAATCAATTAATTGATATTTATATTGATTTATTAATTATTAATGTGGGGAAGCTGTTTCTAAGAGTGGTTAAACTTATCAAAAGACTGACGTATTTTTAGATAGAACAGCAGACGAACCCGCGATACAAGATGGCGTTATTTGTTTGTTTGGCAGACGAATAGTTCCCTAAGGGGACCAATTCACTTCAGATAAGCAGGGCCTTCTGAAATATGGCCGCTTTTCCTTTGGGATAGATTCTTTTTGGAAGAGTACAAATGGTTCTAGGGATGTACTGGTATATATATTATATCTATATCCTGTATATATGGCTATTTGTTTAGCCGTTTATAATGGAATTTTATAATCATTGTTGAAATGCTTGGTTTAGTCAACGTAAACCAATAATCAGGAAAAATAGAAATCACCCATAATAACACAGATGAAGATAAATAAAGAGAACGAAAATATATAGGCAATGAAATCATTGAAGAATAAATGTTCATTTTATACATCAAACAAACTTCTACTGTCCTTACTGCGATAGAAATATATTGGGAGGGCTTGGCTCATCAGTGGTGAACCCTTCCATCAGTTTCGCAAATTTAATCTACCAGACCGCTTCTTAGGACTCTAATACTGTATTGGACGATTCTGCTTATATATGCTACACTGAAGGATGGAATCTTAGAAATGGTATTTAAGTAAACTATGGATATAAGCTTTTAGGACAGTTAAATTACATCCTATATATATGCAAATATTAACACCGCTATTATGAGCATTTTTAGATGGCAAAGCGCCATCTAGTGGAACAAAAATAACTAAACGCTTATTTAACTTGTTCCGTGATATTTGGCCGAACCCAATTTATTTATAAATCAAGAAAAGCTAACCACGTACGCGTTTCGGGCTGTTGGCCCTCTTCAACGTTGTGTAGGCTGTACACCAAAGGCCCAAATATTTGGTTGACTTTTCTTGATTTATCAAGAAATTGGATTAACCAAATATCACTGGAACAAGTTAAATAAACGTTTAGTTGATTTTTGTTCCACTAGATGGCGTTCTGTTATTTAAAAATGATCATATGAGCAGTCAGGATATGCCATTTTTGTTTTTAATATCAACATCTGACCTTTTTTTTATTCTTTCCCTCTATTTTTTTTTCAAATTATTTTTTCACATATGAAATAAAAAAACAAAAACAATAGAAAAAATAATAAATAAGTGGGTCAGGTGTTGATATTAAAATTTTGGGTTAGCCAAATATCAGGGAACAGGTTAAATCAATGTTTAGTTGATTTCTGTTCCATCAGATGGCGCTCTGCTTTCTATAAAGCACATGTTCTCTTGGTCAGGATATGCTTTCTCTATTTTTCACATATGTAAATATGAAAAAATAATACAAATGTAACATTGTACTGGGATAAGGTGCATAAATTAAGAAAAAGGCATCTACTTATCGTGCACCTGAAAGTTGCTGGTGGCTTGCGCCATATGTAAATATGAAAAAAAATATTACTATGCACTAGCGCGCTATCTGTTATCAAATTACAAAAACTATTTTAGAGGCGTAATATTCTTTTTAAGATAAAACAATTTCTACTGTCCATAATTCATCTAAAATACCCATTCGAAGAGTCAAGCATCAGTATCACTATAAAAGGAAGTTCCAAAAAATGCAATATAACAGCGGTATGGTAGATTAAACTGGCGAAACCGCTGGGAGGGTTCACCACTGATGAGCCAGGCCCTCCCTTTTAAATTTTCCATTGCAGTAAGGACAGTAGAAATTGTTTTATCTTAAAAAGAATATTACGCCTCTAAAATAGTTTTGTAATATGGAAAAAATGTTACAAAAGTGAAATTGTACTGAGATCAGGTAGATAAATGAAGAAAAAGACATCTACTGATGAGGTATTTCCCCGATAACTTTAGTTGCATAATATCAGAAGATGCTTCAATATGTAAATAAGTATAAATTTTCCACGTTCTCCTATATAAAAATACAATCTACTTATATAATTGCCTTATTCTGTCTGTGTGAAGTTCACTGTGTGAAGTTCACGGATAGATTTTGGTCAGAATGGATAAAATAAAAAAAGTGTCAAGGGATGGGAATCGAACCCACGACCTTCCGCTTACCGGGCAGATGCCATGACCACTAGGCCACATGACCACAATTTATAATTGTAACAAATAGTATTTGAATCAAAACATTCAATCGGGTAAAACACGGGCGTTGCCCGGGTCTTTCGGCTAGTAGTTAAGATAAAAGAGAAAACTCGCCATTTCAATCTCACTCGAGTCTCCTAACGAACATTTAAGAATGCAATAGAGAACTCTTCTAAAGACCATTAGAGCGGTTTAAAATTTTGCTTACATGGGAAGGAGAAATGCTATTTTTCTTCGCTTTTTTATAATAATAAGAAAAAAAAATATTCAAAGAAAGGGATTTGGCATATTAAGGCAGAAATAATGAATTTTATAAAATCATCAGCGGCCCATTATTTCTTTCTTTTTAATCATAAAATAGGAGGAGGCGGGGTATTAAATTGTAGGAAATAACTTTAGGTCAATTTCCTGACGAAATGTTTTTAATGAATAAATTAGGCTTAGTGTATCCCCCCCTTTCGTTCTCTTTTAAAGTCATTTTGAAGTTAAAACTATGTGGTATGTGATTAAATTTGATTAACATTTTGTGTTTCGGTGTTTTTTTTTTTAAGTTTTAAAGGGCAATTATGGAGTGTGTGAGTTTTGGTGATACCGGTTTCGTTGACATTTATCTCTTTCCATGGAATGAGAAAGTGTCATTGTCCCCTTTGTCGGTCACATTTCAGGGTTCTTTGCAGGGGTTTCACAGGTACTGTATGAACCCTGGACTCCCCACCGTACTACAGGACAGTCCCTTACTTTGTTTTACATTTAAACTCTTTATTCAAACATTATTATTATGGAGTGTGTGATTTTTGGTGATACCGGTTTCGTTGACATTTATCTCTTTCCATGGAATGAGAGAGTGTCATTATCCCCTTTGTCGGTCACATTTCAGGGTTCCCTGCAGGGGTTTCACAGGTACTGTAGGGACCCGGGACTCCCCACCATACTCCACCATACAGGACAGTCCCTTACTTATTTTACATTTTAAAATTCTTTATTCAGACATTATTATTAACTACATAACATTATTTACATAGTAATATTTACATAAGAAAATAACAACGGCTATATACACATAGTAAAGTCAGTTTTACATAAGGCCAAGTTTCAGTTTAGCAAGTAATGTTGAATATAGAGACATTGAGAGAGTATATATTTACACCATTTTTATACATTAGACATGAGCCTCTAAAAGTGAGTCAAACTCGGTTTCGATGTTTTAGTCATAGATGAAATCGATGATTCTCCAGAATTTGTACATTACATATTTATCAAATGAAAAGATTTAAGAGCACGAATGTTTATTTTATACACAATACAAACTTCTACAGTCCTTACTGCGATGAAAAATATATATTTGGAGGGCTTGGCTCATCAGTGGTGAACCCTCCCAGCGGTTTCGCTGGTAAAAATGTGCGTCTTCTCCCACCCACCCACCCACCACGTAGAGGAGGACTTCTGAGGTGGTCAAGAGTGTTAGGCTGTTTGATTGAAAGGACGCGCATACCTGTTAGTTATATTTATTTCTTCTTTGAATTAACACAGCAATAATCTCACTATTCCCTACAGAAGAAGACACACGAGTCAGGGAGAAGAGATCCTTTATTTAAGAGGATGATTGTACAAGCTTTCGGGTAAGACAGTCCATCTACGGGTGTTTCAGTCTCAAGCGATATATGTAAATATTGGAGATATATAAAAAAGACTGGTGTAACTTCAAGTGTCGTTTTACAATCACAGGCCGCAGTGTATTATATTGTATTATAAGTTACTTTATGTATTATTTATGAACGGAAAAATACGTCCAGGGTAGCCTAGTGGACATGGCATCTACCCGGTAAGCGGAACATTGTGGGTTCGATTCCCATCCCTGGACACTTTTATTTTTCCGTTCATCATTACCCTTCATAATTCACCCTTTCATACCTCATCCGAAAAGGTTAGAAATAGTCAATATTTCACCTTGAAATAAATTTTGATTTTTCATTGAAAAGAAACTCATGCGGTGTAACTTCAAGTGTCGTTTTACAATCACAGGCCGCAGTGTATTATATTATATTGGAGATATATGTGAATATGCACTATTAAATACTAAAGCATTTTAGTTTTATGTTTGTAGTTTCATCTTTGTTGTCATTATACATATATTTCTCGAATCTTAAGTTTAGCTCGTTTTTATATCTTGATTTTTTCTAAGGTTCCCTTAAAGACATGCCATGTATAACAAAGAAAGGTATTAGGGAAGGCCTCATGGTTTTTGCCTATCACCCTTGAGCAGGGGCCATGCTAATCTTCTCTGTATCCTTCCTATTGTAGTAGTTGTACCACCGAACTGGTATCACAGGGGTCATGCTAATCTTCTCTGTATCCTTCCTATTGTAGTAGTTGTACCACCGAACTGGTATCACAGGGGTCATGCTAATCTTCTCTGTATCCTTCCTATTGTAGTAGTTGTATCACCGAACTGGTATCACAGGGGACATGCTATTCTTCTCTGTATCCTTCCTATTGTAGAAATTGTACTACCGAACAAGAAAGGAGGTGATGTCTACGACACTGAATATACAGGAGACTGTGTAGAAGCCAGCGATGACGCGCGGTGAAAGCCGAGCCCGTGGCCTGGGAGCCGTCCAGCTCCAAAATAACTCCGCCTACATCCGGGATTGTCGCGCTGAGTTTGCACTCCGCGGTGGGACACTCTGGCAGATTGCTCTAAATCTCTCTGGTAGCGCTTATATTTATTAGAATGAAGGTCGCCTCTTCTTTCAAAATAGACGGGAAGTTTTTAAATAGATCAATAGCCTTCCGACATCAGGAGTTGACATTGATCTAGACCGCGCGGGACTCTAACATTACTCTAGATCAGTAATCCGATTCACATTTCTCCTGACCACCTAGATAGACTACATACTTTCAATCCCAATATATAGATGGCACGTGTTATCGCCTTATATTTAGTTTATGCCTAACTGGCCTTGTACTTATTGTTTGCGGAAGAGCATTGCTCAATACAAATATTTAAATGTAATTCTACTGTCCTAAAAGCTTATGTCCCTAGTTTTCTTAAATATCATTTCTAAGATTCCATTCTTCAGTGTAACATATATAAACAGAACCATCCAGTACAGTATTAGTTTCTAAAAAGCGGTCTGGTAGATTAAATTGGCGAAACGGAAGGGTTCACATCTGATGAGCCAAGCCCTCCCAATATATTTTCATCACAGTAAGGACAGTAGAAGCAACATTCGTGCTTTAAAACTTCCAAGTTTTATATATAGATGGCGCGTTATTGCCTTGTAATCTACATTGCTCTGTATCTGGTAGACCTTTAAATTTCTCTACACCGCCCCGGTAGATCCCCGCATTGATCTAGATCATTCTTATAGACTCCTAAATTCTTTAAATTAGCTCTAGTAGACTTTAAATTAGCTCTAGTAGACCTCAAATTATCTCTAGTAGACTTTAAGTTAGCTCTAGTAGACTTTAAATTAGCTCTAGTAGACTTTAAATTAGCTCTAGTAGACTTTAAAATAGCTCTAGTAGACTTTAAATTAGATCTAGTAGACTTTAAAATAGCTCTAGTAGACTTTAAATTAGCTCTAGTAGACTTTAAATTAGCTCTAGTAGACTTTAAATTATCTTTAGAACTCCTCTATCGCGTCCTGCATAGCTATAGACCTCTCTGGCAATCTCCTAAATTGTTCCAGACCTCTTTGGCGGATTTTTAACTTGCTCTAGACCGTCCCGATAGACTTTTACTTTGTTTGATAATGCTCTGATAGGTTCTTACATATCTCTAGACCTTTCTATTTGGCTTCCATATTTCTCTATACCTCTATAATAGCCAAATATCTGGAAACTGGCATGAATAATTGCTGGACAGTGACGGCGGGCTTCGGCAACACCGGAGCTGACGTCACACCCGTACTTTCACAATTTGTTTTGGTATCCTGCATCGGCGTAGCCGCGCTGACTTATATTTTTTTCCCCCATGATTACCATTTCATCAATATATATAATCCTTTCACCTTGTTGTAGTTAATTAAAGAATAATTAACGTTAAGCGCTGTGTGTGTGTAATCAAATTGAAATACAACAATAATGATGCTCCAAATTCCTCTGTCCTGATCAACCTTGTAGTGGGTGATGGAATATTTGTGGTTGACACATTGCTTGTATCCTACTGTTGGATCTCTTCTCCTTCTACCGAGTTAGTTGTATTGTGAGTCGTATATCCATATAGGCATGATGTCAGGCAAAATTTTAAATAATAAAAGTGTCAATAATTATAAAAAAAGGATTGAAAAATAGAACCTATACAGAAGAAGATATACAAAGGTATATAGAAAAGACGGGTCCTAGCTTCGTGTAAATCCAACTAATCCAAGACAAAGCAGGCTTAATTCAAGAAAGAAGGCCAAACGACCAAGAAGAAAAAGCAATGGTGACCATTAGACTACAGCTGACCAGATGTTTCCGCCTCAGTGACCTCAGCCAAATCCCAAGAAACAACTCCCAGCTAGAGAGAGAGAGAGAGATATATATACTACAAGATCCAATTAACCTTTTTATTTGACTTTGTGTTTGACCGTCGCTAAGCCTAACCCGCATCTGAGCTTATGGTGAAATACGTCACCTGGAACTTTATTGTTATACGCCATATAGTTTCTCTTTTTTCCTTTTTCTCTCCCTCTGGGGGGAGATCGCGAAATACGTGGTATGGCTGGAGACCCGTTGACAATCTTCCATCAAACTATGCAGCGGTGGCGCCATGTACATATTCATTGTATATAGTTTATACTAGCCGAATGACCCGGGCAACGCCCGTGTTTTACCCGATTGAATGTTTTGATTCAAATACTATTTGTTACAATTATAAATTGGCGCCTTAAATAAATGCATATTTTAGTTAATAACTATAGCCTATGTGCTTTATCTGTCTATGTACTGTTGGCTTCCGTAGGCGTCTCTTACTGGGAAAAAGAAAGAGAGGATTCCATTTGGTTATTAACTAATATATGCATTTATTTAAGGAGCGACCCGCTCCAACACAATAGTTACAGAAATGGGGGGGGGGGGGGGGGGGGGGGGGGGGGGGCAAAGGTGGCGTGATCGTAGCCGACCAATAGAAGGGCGCCATTCCAAAAAAAAAAAAAAAGCAAACCGTGACAGAAGCCATGACGCTCGTAACTGTATATAGAATTTTATTGTATTTTTCACTTTCCTTCTTTTTGTATATTTTTTTTTTCATATCTACTTGAATAGTGCGGACTGTGCACTTTTGTCTATATTTTGACGTGGTGTCATTAAAACTATGTTATTTGTCTCCTTCTGGGGGAAAACATTCTTTCAGGAAGCAAACTACACCCTGGTGTTAGGAATTCAAAGTCAAATTAGTGTGTTATTTATATAAATATATGTACCAAACGACATCTCTTCCTTTAATTAGGCATCAGAACAATGCACTGTACATCACCATAGTAAAAAACTTCAATAGTAATGATAAAGAATGAGCCTCAAAACCAGTTTTGGCAATTTCAGACAAAAGCCAACAACCTGTATTCCACACACACACACAAAAGCCTTTACTAGGGACTTACCCCATACAGATTCTCCCAATTAGGTAAGGTAATAATCATCTTGTGTTATCTACATAGAAATTGAACTGGCTTTACTCTTCATCTCAAAGTCATTCACTTGTTGACTGGTCCTTACATAATGATGATCTAAAAAATTTATAGTAAGCTATTGCCTTAGATTAGTTTGCTGATATTTTTGAAAGCAATACGTAGGGTGAAAAATGTTGGTACATTTAATTTGTTGATATAGGGCCTTCCTTTTTTCATCAAGGGCTGTACAATTAAACAGGTAATGGGGGAGTTCTTCAGTAATTTCATTGTCACACAGTTGAAGTAAACGAAAAAATTGCGCTACAAATTATAAAAATAAAAATACAACCTTTCGCATTGAGTTTCTTTTATTATGATATGCGCGAGCTTTCGGGCTGGAGCCGCCCTTCTACAGGCAAAAATGAAACATTTGATCCTCGAGAGACAGTTATATACATTTAATTTGTTACAAATTTTACATAAATTATCAGAAAGAAAAGTATTAAATCTATATAAATTATTACTATTTTACACACTATGTTTAACAATTGGAAATAAATTAACCTTAAATTTCAATATTTTAATAAAGTTAAGTTTTAAACTATGGATTGGATAAGCGAGAAATCTGATTTTTGTGGTATGGAATATGACAAAATTGTTCTGGGATATCTATTCTACGATTAATGCTATTGTGTTGTTTGGAAATCAGCGATTCAAGGATTAATCTTTCAGTTGTCACACAGTGTACATATTAAGTTTTTGGTCTTAAACGTCAGAACGTGAACAACCTGTGTACCATGGTTTCAGGCTATGGCCCTCCTCAGTACAGGGACGGCTTTGATTTCATAACATCCTATACGAGAGGGTTTGTGTGGATCATTCTTTATCATCCCTAGTAAATATATTTACTATAGTGATACACAGTTCTATGGTTCTGTTACACATTTAAAGGGAGATGTACCTTGTTTGATACATGAATATCATCCGTGCTTCAAGACTCCTCTCCAGATGACCACGACCGATGTCAGGAACTACCTGGAGAAGATATGCAATGTCTCAGTAATCAAGGTTATTTCCAAAGTCCACTCAGGGGAACTGTACCGCAGCGAACTCCAAGGATCCCTGCTCAAAAAGGACGACTATAAAATGGTTTACGTCACTCTGGGGGACATCCAAACCATAAAAAAGGAACTACAACAAGGGTCTTCAAAACGCTTACTTTCGGATAGAGCGCCCGCATTCACCTCCGAAAAATTCCGCAAATTTCTGCTATCTTGCGGTATACAACCACTACTTACCACCAGTAACAATCCGCAAGCTAACGGATTGATAGAACGAGTGAACGCCACAATCACTGGAAAGCTAAGGTTATTATATCTCGAAAACCCGAAGACATCCTGGACCACTCTATACCACGGCCAAGACTCCAAGATGAATTAGATGACGAGGAAAATCTTAATGAAGCAAAGAAAGAATACAAAAAGAAACTTGAAGGCAACCAATACAGACACGGAGTGCCCTCATTCTTTGGATTTTAGATGAAATAAACACACTTTAGCATGAATATCCTCCTCCTGCTACTTAATGCTGTACGAGAAGTGTGTGAGAACATTATGGAAAGGTTAGCTAGAAAGTTTTTTTTTTTTGCTCATCCCTAGTACACGTGGTACAGGCCATGATAATCATGGTGGGTAGTTAGCGACCGCTTTTTACTGTAAGCGCACCACATGTCTACACATGTGAAAGCAGTTCGACTTTGCACTTACAAATGTGCCAGAGCCCCGTTTGGTTACTTGCACTCGCTGGTGGGGTTGGATTTTTGCAAGAATCGGGGGTCATTGGAGCATTTTTTTTAACAGAAAAAAAGTGTCCAATGCAGGAATCGAACCCGGGTCGTAGTGGTCGAAAACCAAATGGTTTAACCAGCCTTCCACCGACCCCCCTATCTAGAAAGTAAATGAACTCAATCAGAGAAAAAGTGAAACGTGTGGAAGATTTCATCAATGATATACCAGGCCTTTTACTGGAGATGGTACTTATCCCAAGTATGCCATGATTATCATGGTGGGTAATCAGTGACTGCTTTTTATACCTGTCTAGACATGTAGAAGGCATTGTAAAGAAAGGGGCTTCCTGGCTGGCATTCATAGTTCTTCAAATTAAAGATACTTCTGCCAGTAAATCTTTTTTATTTAAAATATTTTATGTAAAACAGATTTACTGGCCTAAGAATCTTTGTTGTTGTTGTTGTTGTCGTGTCCAAAGAAGAGTCTCAGATGTCTCCATGCATCTCCATCACAGCAGCAGCAATATCCATTATCTTGGGTAAATAATATTTAATACAATATAATACACTACGGCCTGTAATTGTAAAACGACACTTGAGAAGTTACATCGCATGAGTTTCTTTTCAACGACAAATTAAAATTTTATTTCAAGGTGAAATATCGACTATTTCTAACCTTTTTTGGATGAGGTATGAAAGGATGAATTATGAAGAGTAATGATGAACGGAAAAATAAAAGTGTCCAGTAAAAGTATTTCACCTTGAAATAAAATTTTAATTTGTCGAAGAATCTTTAATTTGAAAAAAATGTAGAAAGCAGTTCAACCTTTGCACTTACAAACGTGCTAGAGCTCAGTTTGGTTACTTGCACTCACTGGTGGGGTTGGACTTTCCCAAGAATCAGGGGACATTAGAGCAATTTTTTTTTTATTCAGAAAAAAAAAAAAAAGCCTAAAGTGGTATTCGATCCCGGGTCGTAGCCGTGCACTTACAGTAAAAGACAGTCGTTATAGCTACTCACTATTACTATCATGGACTGTACCACATGAACTTAGGAATATTTGTGAAAAAAAAATAGTACAAATGTGATATTGTACTGGGATAAGGTGCATAAATTATGAAAAAAAGGCATCTCCTTATCGTGCAACTGAAAATTACTGATGGCTTGCGCCATCTATCGGAATAAATATCAACTATTCTCGTCTTTGGCCAATTCTGGAATAATGAAAAAATCAACGAGAATAGTTGATATTTATTCCGATAGATGGTGCAAGCCATCAGTAATTTTCAGTTGCACGATAAGGAGATGCCTTTTTTTTTCATAATTAGGAATATTTATAAAATAAAAATAATGTAACATAACACAAAAAGGCAATAAAAAAATAATATCTAACACAACATAAAAAAAAATGATACCTTTTGCACAATTTGTGCGTGAAACTTAAAAAAATCGTGAAAAGCAAAACTACTCAAAAAATCAATATTTAGTTTGAAAACATAGTATATTTTATCGAGATAAAAACAATAAAATCTGTTGAACTTTTTATTAAGAAAAAAAGGCATCTCCCGATCTTGCAACTTAAAGATGGTTTGCACCATTTATCGGAATAAATATCAATTAATCAATTTTAAATTATTCCGGAATATTAGCCAGAATACCTTATCTTGATTAATCAAGAAAAGCTAACCACGTACGCGTTTCGGGCTGTTGGCCCTCGTCAGCGTGGTGCAAGCTGTACCTCAACGACCAATAAGGCTGTTCCTTGAGGCTTCCCAAAAAAAATCAAGCAATGTGGTTTTAAGTCCATAACTAGGTCAGAAGTGTTAAACTCTACGATACAAAAATAGCTCAAAACTTCACTTTTGTGAACTATTTTTCAAATTGAGGACCTCTCGCCCTATAGAGGATTCGCCAGTTTACAGAGTAATTGAAGAGAAGAGAACTAAGAATACAGAGAGAAACCTATATGTAGTAAGTATAGTATAGTATTTTCTACACTGTGACTATATACAACAGCAGCAACAAGCCTTTTACTGGAATCAAAGACGATAAAATATATATGTCAACACTTATCTCAAACAACACACACAAAAAAAAAGAAAGATGTACTATTAAAATGAAGAATAAACAAAAATCGGTCAAAAATAAATATTTCGTTGAAAAAAAAAAATCACTGAATTATATCGAGATAGAAAAATACCAAAAGTTGAAATATTCACAGATAAATGAAGATGATATTCTACTCTATGATTACCCAGTTTTATAAAATATATATATAGAGAGAAAATAAGATAAAGAGCTAGGTGTGTTTGAATCCTCGCAAAACAAATAAATAATTTGTGTGTGGGCAAAAACAAACTATTGAGGAGATAATGGACCTAAATTACGTCATCATTTTTCTGTCTGGTGACCAATCATTTGTCACTTCCTTAGGCCTAAACGTGGCTTGCCCTGGAGATTTGATGTGTGTCAGGGCGTTTTAAACACTCCTCCTTTATAGTTATAGAAATAATAGTAAAAAAAAACTAGTTTTTTTAAAAATATTAAAGTCATCATTTCAATCTTTTATCATTTAGAGGTGGGGGGGTCGGTGGAAGGATGGTCTAAACCTTTGGTTTTCGACCACTACGACCTGGGTTCGATTCCCGTATTGGGCACTTTTTTATGTTTTAAAAAAAAATGCTTAAATGGCCCCCGATTCTTGCAAAAGTCCAACCCCACCAGCGAGTGCAAGTAACCAAACGGGGCTCTGGAACATTTGTAAGTGCAAAGTCGAACTGCTTCTCCACATGTTTAGACATGTGGTGCACTTACAGTAAAAGCAGTCGCCTACCTCTACCCATCATGATTATCATGTCCTGTACCACGTGTACTAGGGATAAACAAAAAAAAAAACATTTAGAGGGATGTTTATATATATTCATGTATCAAAAACAAAGAAGACATATCCTGACCAAGAGCACATGTGCTTTTTAGATGACAGAGCGCCATCTAGTGGAACAGAAATCAACTAAACATTGATTTAACCTGTTCCCTGATATTTGGCCAACCCAATTTCTTGATAAATCAAGAAAAGCCATCCACGAACGCGTTTCGTGCTGTTGACGCTCGTCAGCGTGGAGTAGGCTATCAACACCTGACCTTTTATTATTTATTTTTTATTTTTTTATATTCACGTATGAAAGGACTATCTCTAAACCTATTCACAAAAAAGGGAAGATAAACATTTCATTTTCTAAGCTTTGTTATTTTCATCCTTTTTTAAAATAGAAGAGATGGCTTTGTGTATCTCAAAAACAAATGGTATTATTTACATAATAGCTGTCAAAAGAAAGGTCGCCTCTTTGTACAAAATAGACATAAAAACTAGGTAATATCTTAATTCAAGTTAAAGACTTCATCTCAATTCTTTTATAAACATTTATTGTTCTTTTAACGTTTCGGTAACCCACTGTGAACATTCTGAAAAAAGGTGAAAAGTTTATTGGTGAAGTCTTATGAAAATCAACACATACCTTATGTATATATGTGTGTACTGGAGAATAGATCTACAAAAGACTTCACCAAATAGCTTCCAACCTTTTTTTAAAGGGCGACAGTGGGTTGATGACACGTCAAAGAACAATAAACGATTATAAAAAGTGTGTCGCGGTCTCACGAAATTCTGGCCTTAAATACCCGTTCCATGATTTTTAAAGATGCCTTGAATGACCAGTTTTTTGGTCGTTGAGGTGCAGCTTGCACCACGCTGATGAGGGCCAACAGCCCGAAACGCGTCCGTGGTTAGCTTTTCTTGATTAATTAAGAATGGGTATTTGGCCAATTCTGGAATAATTAGAAATCAACGTGAATAGTTGATATTTATTCCGGTAGATGGCGCAAGCCATCAGCAACTTTCAGTTGCACGATAAGAAGATGCCTTTTTTCATAGATTATAAAAAGGTTGAAGTCTTCACCTTGAGTTAATTCAAATACCAACTTACAATTTTATGGAATTCTCTATTTTAAAAATATGTCATATATTATTATTCCTTCTAGTATAACACACACACATGTCTTTTAATCTTCTCGTTAAAACAATATTTTTTGAGGATATTTTCAGATGAAGAGTAAATGTGTCCTTCATTTATTTATTTATTTAACAGTTGGGAGAGACACGCCATATCCACAATTAGGATAATTGCGTGTATATATTACATTAAATACAATTAACACAATTGAACATTAGGAATCATGAAAATTAAACGTTCGATGTCAAATTTTGCATATATCAATTAGAAATAGTAGCTTGAAATATGTACAGTCAACACTTTCGCCTTGAAAAAAACATCCTGCAGAATCTATTAAACTTAATGTATTGGTCTTTATTCCAAGCAACTTGTTTTGTATTAGTCAGGTAAAGTTAGGTTTCTTCCCTTAGTTCAGAAGTTAATGTGTCCAAATGTGTCCTTCATGTTATGTTTACACCGTCCTATTGGCATTTCCCTAGAATTCAGGCTAGGCGCACAATGTTATTTAAAGCAGTAACGTTTTGTTCAAGAATTAATTCTCTCTTTTAGAGGTTTAGAGAGGAATACGCGTGTCGTCTATTGTCCGTCTCTACAAGCTAGTAGAATCAAGTCGGTGGCAAAGTTACGACAAAATCCTTAACTATATAAATGTCTTTAGACAGTAGCGCGCCATCTGTAGTCAAAAAAACGACACTACAGTAGACTCTCCTATAACGCGAGTTTTTACAACGCGGTAAAAAAATTGCGACAAATTTATTTATACAACGCGAATTTTCGTATAACGCGTTATAAAATAAAATGCGGAAATTTCCTTATTGACAACTGTACAATAACATTTGCATATAAAATAATACAACATTTAGTTTTGTTTTAGTATATAATTATTTTTTTTCTATATACATCATTTTATACAATACATTTTTTACATGATATTTGTCACTAACAATTTACCCTAACAACATTCGCGTTATACAAGTTTTATTTCGTACAACGCGAATTCTTATAACGCGATTTCATACAACACGGAACACATTAATCGCGTTATAGGAGAGTTTACTGTATTTAGATAGGCTGGATTAAACGGGCGAAACCGCTAGACCTCCGATGAGCCTGGCCTTCCCAATATATATTTCCATCACAGTAAGGACAGTAAGAGGTTGATGTAAAAGAACAGAATTCGAACTAAACAGTATGTTATTGTTTTTGCATGTCTTTTTTTTACTCGTATATATAAGTAACGATTTGAACCATCGCTTATACATTTTGATTTGTTTTTGTACATATGCTGCGGGAGCATGGTAATCATATACCAAAAGAGGCACCTCTCCCTTTAAAATATGTATTAAAACAATGTCTATTTAAAGGGAGAGGTACCTAATTTTTATACATATATACACTCATGGACAAAACTTAAGGAAGTTTCATAGTTTAAGCATAAATCACCCCTTATTTGCACATATAACGGCGGTTTCCCATATATGTAAATTCGAAAACGTTTTCTCTCTCTTTAAAAAAATAGAGTAAAATATAATAATAAAAAAATATATATACATGCTAAAAGGTACAATTTCCATAAGAGTTCGTGACAATATTTGTATGTGCGCACCAAAAGTGGTACCTCTCCCTTTAAAAACGCATAAAAACAATGTATTTTTGGTTATCACCCCAGTACACAACCATAGAAGTGGAATTCGTGACATTTCCTGAATGGTACTAAATTGGAAGAAGAGAAATGTAGAGACATTCTATAAATCGACATACTTATATATAACCCCTGTACAACACAAGGTGTGTTACACCACAGAAGCTGAGTGTCGCACTGTTTACCAGAATGATGATGATAACAATGATAATGATGATGCAGAAGCAGCAGGAGATGAGCTACTCGCCCCACCACATCCGGGGATACAGCCACACCCCGGAGCCCCAGAACGTCCTGGCGGCCGAACAAGAACTCCGGGATGAGTACGCTAGAGAGAAGAGGACCATTGTCAATCAGGTAACGTCTTCATTGCCACACATCAAAGCTATATCTCGAATTATAGCATTAAAATTTTACGCATAAACACCCCTAAGCTGCCTTCCATAGAAAATATAGGGTATATTCCAAACCAATCCAATACAATAGTAGAACGGTCTAGAGATTAATTTGGCGAAACCGCTGAGAGGGTTCACTACTGATGAGCCAAGCCCTCTCCTTCAATAACTCATATCATTGCAGTAAGGTCTGTAGAGATAATATTTGATGATATTTAAAAAGAAGCGCATTGCCAGTAAATTTATATGTGTAAAATTTTAACTATAGATGGCAATTAAATTTTAATTCACTAATTATAGCATTAATAAAGAACAACATCCTGTGTTAATCCATCATGGAGACCCACTGTTAACTATCCTCCCAAATTGTCGTTCAACAAAACCTGCATCATTTACAGAGATTTATTACAGAAGAAGAAACCCCATGTCGGGGAGAAAAGCGTATTTATAAAAGAAAACGTTCCTACAAGCTTTCGTGTAAGACGTCCTTTTACGGGTAAAAAGTTCCTAGGTAATATAGATTAATAAAAAAGATGCATAAAAGATTGTCCTTGGTGTGATTTTGAGAAATGGTAACCATCGTAACTGGTTCAGTCATACCGACAATATTTTGGGTCATGAGCCATTCTGAGGTCTCTTGCTATCTAAAAGATTGTCCTTGGTATGATTTTGAGAAATGGTAACCATCGTAACGGGTTCAGTCATATCGACAATATTTTGGGTCATGAGCCATTCTGAGGTCTCTTGCCATCTAAAAGATTGTCCTTGGTATGATTTTGTGAAATGGCAACCATCGTAACTGGTTCAGTCATACCGACAATATTTTGGTCAGGAACCATTCTGAGGTCTTTTACCTCTTGCCATCTAAAAGATTGTACTTGGTATGATTTTGAGAAATGGTAACCATTGTATCTGGTTCAGTCATACCGACAAATTACTTGGTCAGGAGTCATTCTGAAGTCTTTTACCTCTTGCCATCTAAAAGATTGTCCTTGGTATGATTTTGTGAAATGGTAACCATCGTAACTGGCTCAGTCATATCGACAAATTACTTGGTCAGGAGCCATTCTGAGGTCTTTTACCTCTTGCCATCTAAAAGATTGTCCTTGGTATGATTTTGTGAAATGGTAACCATCGTATCTGGTTCAGTCATATCGTCAAATTACTAGGTCAGGAGCAATTCTGAGGTCTTTTACCTCTTGCCATCTAAAAGATTGTCCTTGGTATGATTTTGTAAAATGGTAACCATCGTAACTGGTTCAGTCATACCGACAATATTTTGGTCAGGAACCATTCTGAGGTCTTTTACCTCTTGCCAGTACTGCAGTAAACATTGCAGTAATCTCATACTGGGTCTGTGACTAGGCAGTGTCTTGTGTTTGGACAGAGATACCACACCGTAGTTAACCCTGGTAGAGACTTGGAGATAGTGGGCATTTTTAATTACGATTTAAATAGAGCATATGTCGAAGATACGATTTATGATTTCGGCTCTAGCTGAATCCTACCATGTATGCTTCCACAGTCCCATGTCATCCACGCAGCAAACAAGAATGACCGTCATTCCCAGACTATCTAGACTTGTAGATAAGCCAGAGATTGACTCCTGGACTCGTTCCCTGGAATTATACATAGCTAGATATGTAAACATTGAAGTGTGTCCAGCCGTACCGGTCCATTCCGCTAGTGGCTCCCGGCGCTAAGATCCGCCACGACATCCCGATGGGCTCCTATCTGCGACACACGGAGTCTCCCTCGTGGAAGCCCACCAACACCTACAGGATGGTGAGAACACCCTGACTCACACAAGCCATCAGCAACTTTAAGTTGCATAACCAGCAGATATCTTTCTACTAATTTACCAACCTGTTCCCAATACTATTTCTAACTTTTGTACGATTTTTTTTTTCACCATAGTAGCGTTTGCATTTGTATATAAGCAATTAAAACTATTTTTTCACGCGTATACTTTCTTTTTAGAATAAAACAATTTTCTACTGCCCTTACTGCAATGGTATAATAATGGGAAGGCCTGGCTCATTAGTGGTGAACCCTCTCAGCGGTTTCGTCAGTTTAATCTACCATACCGCTTTAATACTGTACACATTTGGCTGTTTTCCTTTTATACCGACACTGAAACTAGACTCTTGGAAAAGATATTTTAAATGAACTATGGACATAATAAGCTTTGTGTGAGAGGAAAGAGTAGAAATAAATATAATTATAAATATATAATGTGCTTCGAGCATTGCTCTTCCGCAAACAGAAAGTAAAGGCCTCTTTTTTTTTTTGAACAATATTAATATCATGTATTAGGGCACTCCCCCCATCTGTTATAAGAAGTATTTTAACTAAGGGGGACATCATATTTGTGTCTATCTGTGAAAATGACTGTATGTTACAGCAAACCTCCAAGGACGACACCCGACTGTACAACACCCCCATGTACCGCGTAAGCTCCCCCACCCCTGTCAACGCCCCGATCTACTTCCAGCCGTAAGTTACCGTCTGCCCGTCTACAGTCGTCTGTGCCTCAAAGTAGATCAGCATGCTCCATAACCCCCGACTGACACCTCTGGCTAGTTATTGGCAGCAACACGCCTTTACAGTATGTACATCTACAATATGTACTTATGTACTTGTTTACGCTAGATAAATGTGATCTCTTGAGAATATCTCTGTTTTATCTCTTTTGATAAGACCTTGGAGCTTGTAAAGAAAGAACGTATCTTTAGACAGAATATTCCTAAATAATCTATCAAAAGATCAATGTAGGATAATCCCACCCAGATTATACACTCATGGAATAAACTTAAGAAAGTGGAAAGTCTTTGATGTCGCCGGTCGTCTGTTCTTTTAAAGGAGCCAGAGGCTGTTCACACTTGGTTATCTGGTGTGTCTTCAATAAAGGTCACTGTAATGTCTTTCAGAGTTATAATCCCGATATACATGCTAAAAGGTACAACTTCCTTAAGTTTTGTCCATGAATGTATATTGGTTATCTCGTGTGTCTTCAATAAAGGTCACTGTAATAACATTCAGAATTATTGTCTGAATCCCGATATACATGAGAAAAGGTACAACTTCCTTAAGTTTTGTCTCCATGAGTGTAGTTCTCTCCTAAGGTAGTAATCAAAGACGTGTTTTCTAAGACGTAAGGGATAGTTGTGAAGAGAGAGCGAGATGGTGATGCGGAAGCTGTTAAACTGTCAGTTCGCCACTTGAAGGAGCCAAGGGCAGTAAGAGAGATGACTTCTGGGAGGAAGAACCACTAGGATCACTGGAATGACCTCTCGAATGGGGGGATGGGGATGGCGAAGAACCTTCAGAAGGACCCTAATTGGTCAAAATACAGAGAGTGGATGATTTTAAGAAGAGCAGGAAGGACTTAAAATGGAAGTCGAAGCCATTTGAAATGACTTAATGGAACTCAACTTTGATCTAAAATAGGATATTGGATTCCTTTTTGGGAAAGGAATTCTGTACTTCTGCTATTCTATAAGTCTCTTTGTATTTGGGCCAATTCGGGCCATTCTAAAGGTTCTCAAGTTCCATTAGATCATTTCAGCCCCGTTTGGTTGTTTGCACTCATTGGTGGGGTTTAGACTTTTTTCAAGACTCGGGGGCTATTGGAGAGCAATTTTTTTTATATAAAAAAAAAAAAAGTTGGTAATATGGGATTCGAACCCGGGTCGTGGGTGTAGTAAATTTGATGGTTTATATCTCTCGTTCACCGAGCCCTGTATTGTAACTGGTTATTTCCTCTATTTCATATATATATATATGTGGCAATATAATAAGGTGGGGAAAGAGAAATAAGGACACCACAAGTTTGGAAGAGGAATCCCAGACAACCAGAGAGAGAGAGAGAGAGACGGGCCCGGCAACAGCCGGGCGGCCGTTCGTGTCGAACACAATCACCCACTGTCCTATTAGTCCTGAAGTTCCAAGTAACGGGGCCCCAGTGGAAGGGCCCCTTGGAATGTCGCTGCTGTCTCAAGTGACCGGACTTTACATCCCGTCTCTCCGTGGGTTTACTGTAGGTTTACTTTATTATTCCTGGAAGAGTATATATTATGATATATATTGATAGAAAATAACAGAATATCATGACAGTACAGTTAGAACGTTTATAAGACGGATATTTTCAAATAAACGAGAAAGGGTCTAACAAGAGATCACCTCTATTTCACACACCATATTGATAGATTGGTATATTGATAGAACAGGAGATCATGACAGTACAGTTAGAACGTTTATTGGACTGGTAATTTCAAATCAAAGAGAGAAAGGGTCAAACAAGAGATCACATTTAGGAAGATAACATGGACAAGATACGATTTTCCTCTTTCTTTATGAGGATGAATTTGTCATTCACTTCTTATTTGTTATAAAAACAAATGGGATTTTCTGTTGTATTCTTGATCAGATATTTAGAATTATGCTATGGTAATTTCAGTCGTGGTTAAAATCTTGAAAGTATGATAATAAAAATATTTATGATCAGTAATTTAATTGAACTAAAGGAATATATAAAAGAACATAATTTGATAAAAGTAATGCCTGGCTTAAGGCGAGTAGAAAAAGGAAAACAAAAGATTATTTACATAATGTACAAAAGTTTTGAGTACAACTTTTCACCACGAATTTTTGCATAGTTTGCTGCCAAACGCCAATACACTTAACCTAACTTATATATAGAAGCCTGTGTTATATAGAACTTATATACATATTTAATGATGTCATGTATGCAAATATAGTGGATATGCAACTAACACTAATAGTGATGCATCTTGGAATTTAATGAGAAACTCACAACTCGAATAAGGTGCATTTTTGAAATTAAAACGATAGTTTTTTTTAATTGTTTCTCGATAGATTGAATAAATAGAGATTATGTTTTTACCTTGATTCTTCTTCCATAGAAAGACTGGCATGATGCCGCTGGTCCAAAATACTGCCACGTGGAAAATTAGGGAAGACAAAAACTTCAGGAGGAGACAACAATTTATTTCAGGCAAGGACAAACTATGAATTGTAAACAAAATATAAGCCACGAGGGAAATTTACAGAGTCGCAAGATATAAACATAAAAAAAATGACCACTCTGTTAATAAAAAATAATAAAATTAATAAATACTATGTTACATAAATAAAATTAATAAATACTATGCTACAATACTAAAGAGAAAAAATATATATATTTTAAAAAATAAATCCAAAAAAGGGCCTCATGAACTAGAAACGTATATTTTTAGTAATTAAAATTACGAAGTGTGTACCTATTAGAGTTTAAATATATATATTGTAGGGTAGAAATCAAGTCTGTTCATTTGTTCTGAAAATAGAGCAACCCATACTTAAATCATAAGATAGTAAAAAGATATATATTGGATTGAATAAAATATTTATTTTCCAATATTTCAAGCTGGCTGAACGCCAACCTTTATCGAGGCATTACACAATACACCTATCCCCTTATTTACACGGTAGATACGTTCCTGAGAAAAACGTGTAAATCGAGGGATAGGTGTATATTAAACTGTCAAATCTGAATAGGTGTTCGCCCCCTCATGAATTAGAGCCTCCCAATATTCTTTTCAACATAGGTAGTATAAAGTAGAATATCGCATTTTAGTATAGTACGATAAAAACAAAAAAAAACTTATTTGGAAAACCGTGTAAAAGCGAAAACGTGTAAAACAAGTACCGTGTAAATCGGGGGATAGGTGTATATCACTATGTGGCGCTGAGTTTGTGTATACAAAAATGTAATGCCTCGATAAAGGTTGGCGTTCAGCCAACCGAAATATTGGCAAATAAATATTTTATTCAATCCAATATATACCTTTCTATTATCTAATATATATTTGTGTGATAAGTAATATATTTATAAAGGTGAATACATCAGGCGTTCATACAGAGGGATAAGTTTCTTTTAAAAGACATTCAAATTCACAAATCTCTATCTTTCGGGAACGAAAGTCCTTCTACAGGAGAAAAAAAAAACACTACAATAAATTTCCAATAGGACAAGAGTTAGAATAGGTTGTGTGTATATATCTTCATTAGGTATATATTAAAAATGATATTTAGATACCATCGCATATGTCAACTTCTCTTTTCAGCTCTGAATGATGAATTACTGATTGTTAGATACTTTAAGTTCTGCACAGAAGCTGGGCGCATGAGAAAGAATGCAGGGCAAAGGATACTGGAGGATGACCTATCTGTAAATAGGTAACTGAATCTGAGACAAACTTTATTTTGTTGTAAATGTTTCCTCTTCCCTCTCCTCTTGTTGATGTGTAAATACGGCGAATCCTATATGGGGCGGAATGCCTTAAATAAAGGCTTTTGTTGTTGTTGTTATATTAAAAATGAGAATTTTCTAGCCAAGACTTTCTCTTGAAGACGTAGAAGAACCTTACCATGAAAATAATGGCTTTTAATACATAATTCCCCTGAGGAGAGAATGACACAAGAAACATCGAGAAATGAATAAATCATTAGTTGATGTAGCTATATCTTTCCAAACCAACTTTCAACCAACAAATGTGATCTTCAAAAATAATAAAGATAGATAATGTAAATATACATTTATTTTGAAAATAGAGCAATCCATAAATGTATATTTAATTTAAAAGGTATATATTGGATCAAAATATCATTTATTTTACCAATATTTCAGTTGGCTGAATACCAACCTTTATCAAGGTGAAAAAATAGTACAAATGTGATATTGTACTGGGATAAGGTGCATAAATTAAGAAAAAGGCATCTCCTTATCGTGCAACTGAAAGTTGCTGATGGCTTGCGCCATCTATCGGAACACCAATATTTCAGTTGTTGAACGCCAAACTTTATTAAGGTGTTATAACATTTTAATGTATGTCAACAACTCTGCCTTGCAAGAAGACATTATATGGCGCTGAGTTTGTTGTTTACACACATTAAATATGTTATAATACCTTGATAAAGGTTGGCGTTCAGCCAACTGAAATATTGGTAGAATAAATGATATTTTGATCCAATATATGTCTTTTTAATTAAATATACATTTATTTTATTTTTTGCTTATCCCTAGTACACGTGGTACAGGCCATTATAATCATGGTGGGTAGTTAGCGACTGCTTTTACTGTAAGCGCACCACATGTCTACACATGTGAAAAGCAGTTCGACTTTGCACTTACAAATGTGCCAGAGCCCCGTTTGATTACTTGCACTCGCTGGTGGGGTTGGACTTTTGCAAGAATCGGGGGCCATTGGAGCATTTTTTTTTTAAACAGAAAAAAGTGTCCAATGCGGGATCGAACCCGGGTCATAGTGGTCGAAAACCAAACGGTTTAACCAGCCTTCCACTGACCCCCTATATATATTTATGTTACATTTTGATGGTTGATGTTTTATTTCTTAATAAAGCCGTTATTTATCGGGTGAGGCTATGAGAATTCCATTGAGGATTGTTATACAGTCCTGAACTTTTAGAGAAAAGAGAAAAAAAAAACAATTAGAAATGCGAAATAGATCAATTTTAATCTTAGTTATATTTTGAACCCATCATCAGAATTTTACAAATCTAGAAATTAAAAGAGAGCATCTCGGAATTAGATAATTATCAATAATTATATTATCTTAAATATAAATTCCTTAAACATTCTCAAGTTTAGAAACGAGTGGGGTAAAAAAATAAATGAAAACATACTCCTTTATATATGTACAATTTTGTAAAAATAATTCTGAGAAACTTTATGAGGAACAAATGGAGTATGCAAATGAATCTATTATCGCACTTATTTACATATTTCCCAAACTATAAGAGCGAGTTCTTACAACCAAACTTTATATTGGGTTAAAGTTTCATCCGGATATTGTGCAAACATATGAGGAAAAAAAAACATACACACACGTATATATGCTGTTTGGTATCGTAAATATGCATATATATTTACTACATAACACACTCGCCGTTGCTGGCGCAAGCGATAAACAATGACTTGAAAGTTAGCATCAACGTTTTGATTGAAGATATATTCAAAAGGTACAGTAAGCGGGTAGTGTTTATTTTATAATCCACGTGCATGATGTAGTAATTAACACTAATTAATCTCCAATTAACGTAGAGATAAGCATGAGAGGCGATGTTTGATTGGACATTGAACAAAAAAAAAACAATTAAGAAATTGGCTTATTCATCTTTACATATTTACATATTATGAAGGTATTGCATAATTCTGATTGCTCTTTTTGTCTTTTATCCATATATACCATAAGATATTTTAAGGTAAAAAATTGGGACCAATATATGTAGAAATATAAAATTGGGGCAGAAGTTTAGCCTAAATTAAGAAAAAAACGTTTAAAAGAAAATGTTAAAACTATTTATATAAATAGAACCCACATTAATGTATATTCCCACTTTAAAGAGGAGTTTTTGTTAAAAATTTAATTTAGGTGTAAAGAGAACATTGTGATAGCTAACTATATAAAAATAAACTAGATCATAGTGCCATATATATATATATATACAATTTAAATTTATATTCGTCAATACCATTTAAAAGTAACTTTCAAAAGTGCGCTAGATAATTGTGAAAAAAAGAATTAGACATTAAGTTTACTGTTCGGAAAAATATAAAAGTATAATTACAAATAATGGCAATTCCAATCTTAAACAAAAAAAAAAGAAGTATTTTATTAAATGATAACGAAATTTATGAAGCAGACGCCATTTTAGAAAGTGCACATTTCCCGCCTTTTTTTACTTAATTATTTCTTTTTCTTGCCACCTCCACACTATGGCGCTAATATCGCCTATTGCGTCAGACGAACATTTAGCATGCAAATAAACGCGCAGACGTTAATTTAAAACGAATCTTCTGCAAAAGAATAGACATTAAAAGAAGAAAACACTTTGTCATCACTTTTTTTCTTCTCTTTTGTATTCTAAAAGAGCTTCATTAAACTTTTGATAGGCGCCTAAATTGAAAGATTTAAAAACATATCCCCCTTTTTTTTTAAACTGTCTTTTGATCATTTGAAAAATTGCCCTTTCATAGAAGCCCTCCAATTTCCACCATGTTTTTCTATAGGGGGCTATAAAAAGAGAGAGAAAGAGAGAAGATAAAAAGGATCAAAACTATTTTGACGTCTTATATATTAAAGGTAGAAATAAAATCGGAGGCACAAGAAGTTTCAAATGTGGAAGATGAATGAATACGGTACATATTTATATATATTTATATAAAAAAAAACAATTCAATTTCTAGCGATAAATTTTTGTTATAAAATGGAGGTCATAAAATGCAATAACTCACAAACAATTTATCAAAAAATATAGTTTGAAATTTTCCTAAAATGTTTGTTAGAACACAACCTTTTTTTTTTAATACGTTAGAAGATTATTTGGCGATTTAAATCATTATTTTTATGTCTGGATTTAAAAAAAGTTTCGATAATCATGAAATATTTTCTAAATTAAAAACAAAATAATAATTTAAAATATACAAAAATATTTAATTTAATGTTCAATTAGAATATGTTTTTCAATTAAATATATTAATATTAATTATAATCGCGAACCTATCTATATTTCCTTTCAAAAATTAAATAGATAATAAGGAAAGAAAAATTTTTGGTCAAATATATTTTAATATATTATTCACAGAGGTTTGATTTTTTTTAAGATAAATAAATAAAGGAGAGCAGTTATAGTCAAAAATAATAATTTGTTTTAAAAAATAGTAAATGAACTATTTATTATCTATAGTCAAATATATTGTCAAAAGGTCATCTCCTGATCATGCTACTTAAAGTTGCTGATTACTTGCACCATCTATCGGTAAAAACAATTCAATTTTAATTTATTATATTCCTCTAGAAAGACCTATATTAAAGTGATGAGGGCTAAAAGCCCAAAACGCATACTTATAAATCACTTTTCTTGATTCATAAAAAAAAATTTTTGGTCAATATTCCAGAAAAAAAATATATATGTAACGACGTTTAATTTATATTTATTCCTATAGATGGCGCAAGCCATCAACAACATTCAGTTGCAAGACAATATCAGGAACATTCTATGTTCTCTTTTTTGAAAAAAAAAAAAAAATGTTTTCAAATTACCATCCCTTATACACCAAAAATACGTTAACACAAAAAAAAAATATTTAAAAAACTTGTGTGGTTTGATAATATATTCTAAAAAATTGTGTGTTCTTTTTTTATTTAACCAAAAATCCCCCTCTGTGATAACCAACTATATTTGTGTGAAACAATGTAAAGAAATGGGATTTGTGAATAATGGCGTGTGTGTAAATTAACGCGCCCAATATGTAACTAGGTTGGTGTGTGTGATCCTTCCCCCTCAATCCCTCTAAATATTTATTTAAAGCAATAATCCACCCATGATCCTACAGAAGTTATCCAGAGACACTTAATCTGTATTACAGAAATGGTAAAAAAACAATATCAAATTGGTAAACTGTGTGACTTTACTGAAGCTGTATTGTTGCCATCATCAGACTATATACTTCTGTATAAAGGAATGTAAAGATTTTTTCATTCGTCGACCTCTACCACATTTAGGACTATTGTTCAATGAAATGTTATTTACTGAATGTTGTTTTGGGTGATTGTTGTTGTCGTGTCCAATGAAGAGCCTCAGATGTCTCTGTACATCTCTATCACAGCAGTTACAATGTTCTCTATCTTGGATGTGTATACTGTATTGTTGTCGTGTCCAATGAAGAGCCTCAGATGTCTCCGTACATCTCTATCACAGCAGTCGTTCTCTATCTTGGATGTGTATACTGTATTGTTGTCGTGTCCAATGAAGAGCCTCAGATGTCTCCGTACATCTCTATCACAGCAGTCGTTCTCTATCTTGGATGTGTATACTGTATTGTTGTCGTGTCCAATGAAGAGCCTCAGATGTCTCCGTACATCTCTATCACAGCAGTCGTTCTCTATCTTGGATGTGTGTACTGTATTGTTGTTGTTGTTGTGTCCAATGAAGAGCCTCAGATATCTCCGTACATCTCTATCACAGCAGTCGCAATGTTCCCTATCTTGGGTGTGTATACTGTATTGTTGTTGTGTCCAATGAAGAGCCTCAGATGTCTCCGTACATCTCTATCACAGCAGTCGTTCTCTATCTTGGGTGTGTATACTGTATTGTTGTTGTTGTTGTGTCCAATGAAGAGCCTCAGATGTCTCCGTACATCTCTATCACAGCAGTCGTTCTCTATCTTGGATGTGTGTACTGTATTGTTGTTGTTGTTGTGTCCAATGAAGAGCCTCAGATATCTCCGTACATCTCTATCACAGCAGTCGCAATGTTCCCTATCTTGGGTGTGTATACTGTATTGTTGTTGTGTCCAATGAAGAGCCTCAGATGTCTCCGTACATCTCTATCACAGCAGTCGTTCTCTATCTTGGGTGTGTATACTGTATTGTTGTTGTTGTTGTGTCCAATGAAGAGCCTCAGATGTCTCCGTACATCTCTATCACAGCAGTCGTTCTCTATCTTGGGTGTGTATACTGTATTGTTGTTGTGTTCAATGAAGAGCCTCAGATGTCTCCGTACATCTCTATCACAGCAGTCGTTCTCTATCTTGGGTGTGTATACTGTATTGTTGTTGTTGTCGTGTCCAATGAAGAGCCTCAGATGTCTCCGTACATCTCTATCACAGCAGTCGTTCTCTATCTTGGGTGTGTATACTGTATTGTTGTTGTGTCCAATGAAGAGCCTCAGATGTCTCCCTACATCTCTATCACAGCAGTCGCAATGTTCTTTATCTTGAGTGTGTAAAGTTCTAGGTCCAATGCCAATTTTCTGCAAGGCTGCGGCCATTGCTGGACATGAGAATATGTGAGTAGGTGTTAGTTCCACACCAGGACAGTTGTTACATGTCCTGTAGGTTCTTGTGCCATCTGGATATATTGTCATTCCTTTATAGTGTTTATTTCTGAGTCTCGTGATTATGTTTTTTTTTTCATTATTCTCTCAGAGTTTATGTCACATATATCTGACCTTTCCATGTCTTTTGTTGGATTATCTTGGAAATTTTGGGTTTATTTGGTCTTCAGTTCCTTGAGAGAGATAACCACGTCCAATTATTGATGTTATCAATCCAGTTTGTTCCTTGACTCTTCCTCGATTTTTTCCGAAGTTGTTTTTTTTTTATTTCTGGTGAACGTGACCATGATAATTATGGTGGGTAATATTTGGCGACTGCTATTGCTGTAATTGCACCACATGTCTACACATATAGAAAGCGCAGTTTGACTTTTGCACTTACAATGTGCCAGATACCCGTTGCATTACTTTCACTCACTGGGGTTGAACTTTAGGAAGAATCGGGGCTCATTGAAGCAATTTTTTTACTTTAGAAAAAAGTTCCCAATGCGGGATTCGATCGAGGGTCGTAGCTGTCAAAAAACGACGGCTTATACCACATCTCTTCAATCCCCCTATCTTAAGATTAAATACTCTAAGACCTGGTAGGTCATTGTTCTCTTTGATTATTGCAATGTGATTGTTGTCGTTATTCCTTTAGAGATGAATATATCCATTTCTCCATGTTACATAAGATCTTACATCTTATACCATCTTCAGAATATAAATGGATGCCCTTCCAATAGTTTTCAATAGTTTTAATTCTTACAGATAGATGACGTGGTTTAATTCGAGGATGGTACCAATACAATAGGTAACATCACCCAGTTTACCAACCCACCCATTGTTAAGATGAAGCCAACTTTGAGGTGCGGATGACCATGTAACTGAACTTGCCTCAGAATGCTCACCCTTGTTTAAAGCTTGTTTGTGGACCTTTCGTTTCTGAAGGCCCGGCAAGGGGAGAGTTCAGCCGAGGGCCCCTACCGTAATTGACATCACGCAGTCCCCCACCTACCAGCTGCTGAAGGAGGAGGAATGTACCGGCTACCAGTCAGAGCCTGAAGCTCCCCGCAAGACCCCGCCTCTCCACTTCCCGGCTTCCCAGCATCTTCAAACCGGCGACAAGACCAATGCCTTTGGAATGCCAAAGTCTAATATCCAACAATCTGGATCCTTCAAGACCCTGATGCTTTCTCTGATGTCCCCCCAAGTTTAATTTCTTCTTGTACATGCCGCTTCTTTATATTTTTTTGGGGTTTTTTTTTGTTTTGAAAAGTTTTTTTTTTTTCTCTTTTTTTTTTTTGTGTCAACGCCGGCCAGTCTACGTGTTGGACTTCCAAAGGCCGGTGGATATGGCTTTGTAATCCGTGAAAGAGATAATATATGCCATGTTGCCAACTAAATAAACGGTGTTTTTGGCTCATTCTTTAGCGCAGTGTTTCTCAACCGATGGATCGACACCGCGGACTGGCAAAAATCTTTAAATGGCCCTCAGAGATTCTTTTTACCTGTGGGCGTTAAAAGAAGACGAATACTATTAAAATAATAGTATAATGAAATTTTGAACAATACACAAGCCACCAGTCCGTAAAATTTTCAGAATTTCTACCAGTCCGAGGGACAAAAAAAGGTTGAGAAACACTGCTCTAGTACATACACAAGTCTTGATGGTCTAATTCCAACCTTGTTGAGGAAAGGGTAAATATCATGAAGAGTTCATTCTTAACAAACAGAACCCAGGATCAAATCCGCTTAGAGAAATATTTTTCTAAATTGCTTCAATAGCTATCTTTCAATTTTTAATGCCTTGCCAAATGATTTATTTATTTCTCCTGACGAAGACAAAATATTTTTGTTGAAACGTTAAGAAAATAAAAATTTAACTGACCGAAGTGTCTATTTAAAAAAAAGAAATATCTATTCTTTTTCGTAAATCCCGACCTATCCAGTGAGTGCTACTAGCCAAACGAATTCTGGCACACTAGTTGCAGTGTATTATATTGTATTATAAGTTACTTTATGTATTATATATGAACGGAAAAATACGTCCAGGATAGCCTAGTGGACATGGCATCTGCCCGGTAAGCGGAACATTGTGGGTTCGATTCCCATCCCTGAACATTTTTATTTTTCCGTTCATCATTACTCTAAAAAATTCACCCTTTCATACCTCATCCAAAAAGGTTAGAAATAGTCACTATTTCACCTTGAAATAAATTTTGATTTTTCATTGAAAAGAAACTCATGCGGTGTAACACTTCAAGTGTTGTTTTACACTTGTAAGTGTAGAAGTGAAATAGTTTTCAACATGTCTAGATATGTATCGTATTTCTAAAGGGCCAACTTTCCATCATGAGTACCATTACAATGTAGACTTAGGATATAATATAAAACAACACTTGAAGTTACACCGCATGAGTTTCTTTTCAATGAAAAATCAAAATTTATTTCAAGGTGAAATATTGACTATTTCTAACCTTCTTGGATGAGGTGTGAAAGGGTGAATTATGAAGAGTAATGATAAACGGAAAAATAAAAGTGTCCAGGGATATATATATAGTCACGACCGTCTTTCCTCATCAGCCTCTGTCACGGATGCGCGCGCACAGGGAGGTCACGTGCTCGCCGGCTCCCTCGAGCCGGATTTGAACCAGCGACCTAAGGATCACCGTTGTAACATCTACAGTCGGGTAAAACACGGGCGTTGCTCGGGTCATTCGGCTAGTGGGAATATATTGGTGAAAATTAATTATTGTTTCACACACAATAAATCTTTATTTTTATCTCTATTATACGCACAGCACAGTGTATAAAGCCATGATTATCATGGTGGATAGTAACTGCATGTGAAAAGCAGTTCGACTTCTACACTTACAACTAAGCCAGAACCCCATTTAAGTTACTTGCACTCACTGGTGGAGTTGAACTTTTACAAGAATCGGGGGCCATTGAAGCAATCTTTTTTTTTCTGAAAAATATTTCCAAAGCGGGATTTGATCTCGGGTTGTTGCTATATAAAATTGACAATTTATACCTCTTTTCCACAAACTCCTACACAATAGACCTCAATGATCGAAATTAACAAAAAAATAACATTGATGAGCGCCAACAGGGTATATTCAGGTTGAAAAAGATATTAACAATTTTACAGCGAAGAAAAGATAGAGTGTGTTGGGTGTATGTGTTTAAATAATGAACGAAAAGACACTTAATTAATACGTTATCTTGGAAAGTTAGCAACCCATTATAAGGGCACCATAGATTCTCTCAAACATAACTAGGATGTAAAAACGGACAACATATTCCGATTATCAAGCCAATGTCATATACCCTCATGGATAAAACTTAGGTAGGTGGAAACTCTTTGATTTCGCTGTCTTTTATATACATATACTAGAAAAATGACCCGGCTTCGCCCGAGAAATCCCCCGAGTGAAGTATCCTTCATACTGAAAGTACATCAATAATAAATAGTAGAAGTGCCATAGAATAGCAATACAGAAGAAATACATAAACCACAGGAAAAAAAGTGTGTAATGGCAAAAATTGTATTATATTAGTGTTTAGGTATTTGATTTAATTATTTTTTGCAATCCATTTAGTTGTTTCAAAATTAATATAGTTTAAATAGACGGCAGCTTTTCCACCAAACCCCCATTAACCTTTGAAATTGCCTGAGTTGAGTGACTGACTGTAAAGAATCCTGACTGCGATGCCCATCTTCTCAGTAAGAATTAAAAAAAAAAAAAGGTTTATAAAAAAAATTAATCCAAAATACTGGTATGTAAATATTTTTCTGTAAAAAAATAAAAGATAATATGGAAATATTAGGCAAACATATGTGTTCGCTAATGATTGCGACTGCATTTTAAACGATTTTTTAAAAGAGATTTAAACAAATAAAGGCCAGAACAAAAATTAATAAAAAATATGAAATCCATTATTTACATACATTCACAAAAGCAAACGATGACAGAATTGATGACTCTGATACTTATATATAGAATAATATATAAATGAGTTTTAAAAATTTGTAAAAAAAGAAAAAATGCATCGGCCGGAAATCGAACCCGGGCCGCCCGCGTGGCAGGCGAGCATTCTACCACTGAACCACCGATGCTTATAAGAAATGGCCATATTTGGGTATTTATTCCATTCACAAAAGCAAACTATGACAGAATTGATTGTTGATGACTCTGATACTTGTGTATTTTAAAATAATGAAAAAACAATAGAAAAAAAAACTAAGGATGATATTGATGCCTTAGCGTTATTTACATATTGGTTTTCTTTATATATGTTATAATGCATTAGTTTCAAATTTTCATAATATATATATATGAAAAAATGATAGAAAAATAAATAAATAAAAAGGTCAGGTGTTGATATTGAAAATAATGAAATCATATCCCGACCAGAAACACATGTGCAGAGCGCCATCTAGTGGAACAGAAATCAACTAAACATTGATTTAACCTGTTCCCTGATATTTGGCCAACCTAGTCAGGATATGCTTTCATTATTTTATATATATATATATCACACTTGGTTATCTCGTATGTCTTCAATAATGGTCACTGTAATCTATTTCAGAGTTATTGCCACCGATATACATGCTAAAAGGTACAACTTCCTTAAGTTTTGTACATGAATATAACTGCAACTATGACACATCACACAAGGTAGTTGGAAATTTATCTTTTAAATACTAAGTTCCTGTTTAATATAAATATGTGAAAATGCCGCTGATAAAATTATAATTAAAATTAATTTATTTAAAGCCAGAAATATATAAAGAGAAAAGAAGTAACGGTTGAAGTAACGGCCGTTGGGAGCAAGCCTTTTTGTTTTCCGCGCCAGTGGCCAGCAAAAGTCTCGGATGACGCCCGCGCATGCGTAGTGACGTGTTCTCCCAGCACGTGCTTGCTAAGGCATAGTGAGGCCGCCACTTTATTGCCCGTAGTATGTGTATTGAAATTTTGTTCCAGTTCGCGCCTGCTGAAGCAAAGTGTGTTCGCCATAAATATATTTGATTGGATAAGGTTTCTGGTCTTGTTCTGTCACGAAATCAGGAATTTAAATATTTAATATAGCTTCAGGTTTAGGAAGAGAAAGACCCGGGATTTTAAAATAAATATACAAGGTCAATGAATAATGGGCAAAAAATCGATAATTTTTTTATTGAAAAAATATAAAATTGACACTGTATATAACAATCCTAACATCTATATATATATATTAGAATCATTCAATGTATACACCTTCCTTTTGTATACATTTGATCCAGCGTTGTTGACAACTTGTAGCCAAAGCACTTTGGTAAAACGCCTCTGAACCACCCTCTAACAGCTTAGAGTTATTTGTAAAACTTTTAAATGTTTTACCATGTGTTAAATATTATTTTGTTTACTATACAAGTAGAAATCTGAGGGTGCCAGGTCAGGGTTGTACGCAGGGTGAACATCAAAGTCCACCCATACCCTGTAATCTTCGGCAATGTCAGGTGTGAGGTCTCGCATTATCCTGGTTAAAATTTTTGTGTTTTTAAAATCGGTTCTTTTTGTTTCAATTCCTCTTTTCAGCTTTTGTAATAATTTAAAATAGTATTACGTTTTGATCGAGAAATATAATTTAAGAGTGTCCATAAATATCAGTCTTCCTTGGTCTCAAAATATAATGATTTTGTCCTTGAAAGGTAAAGTCTTGCTTTTTCTTTAATGGCGATGTTTTATGTGTGCATTGCATTGGTGAGACTAAAATTTATATTATGATCATTCTTCAAAAGAAGGATTATAATTGTAAATCAAAGTCTCATCACATGTTATCACATCTTCAAATACCTGAGAAGGTATTCAAGAAAAAGTCCCCCAAGGGGTCTAAACAAATTCCGTTGCGAATTTTCATCATTTCTCGTGTTTAACATACACATAGTAGGGCGTAGTTTCACACATGTGGTGGAGAGGTCGGAATGAAGGGAACTGAGCAAAGAGATGTTTGCTATCACCACAATGTACATAGTAGGGCAGTGTTTCACATATGTGGTGGAGAGGTCGGAATAAAGGGAACTGAGCAAAGAGGTGTTTGCCATCACCACATTGTACATAGTAGGGCGGTGTTTCACACATGTGGTGGAGAGGTCGGAATGAAATGAAGTGAGCAAAGAGCTGTTTGCTATCACCACAATGTATATAGTAGGGCGGTGTTTCACACATGTGGTGGAGAGGTCGGAATGAAGGGAAGTGAGCAAAGAGGTGTTTGCTATCACCACATTGTACATAGTAGGGCGGTGTTTCACACATGTGGTGGAGAGGTCGGAATGAAGGGAAGTGAGCATAGAGCTGTTTGCTATCACCACAATGTACATAGTAGGGCGGTGTTTCACACATGTGGTGGAGAGGTCGGAATGAAGGGAAGTGAGCAAAGAGCTCATTGCTATCACCACAATGTACATAGTAGGGTGGTGTTTCACACATGTGGTGGAGAGGTCGGAATGAAGGGAAGTGAGCAAAGAGCTGTTTGCTATCACCACAATGTACATAGTAGGGCGGTGTTTCACACATGTGGTGGAGAGGTCGGAATGAAGGGAAGTGAGCAAAGAGCTCATTGCTATCACCACAATGTACATAGTAGGGTGGTGTTTCACACATGTGGTGGAGAGGTCGGAATGAAGGGAAGTGAGCAAAGAGCTGTTTGCTATCACCACAATGTACATAGTAGGGCGGTGTTTCACACGTGTGGTGGAGAGATCGGAATGAAGGGAAGTGAGCAAAGAGATGTTTGCTATCACCACAATGTACATAGCAGGGCGGTGTTTCACACATGTGGTGGAGAGGTCGGAATGAAGGGAAGTGAGCAAAGAGCTGTGTGCTATCACCACATTGTACATAGTAGGGCGGTGTTTCACACATATGGTGGAGAGGCCGGAATGAAGGGAAGTGAGCAAAGAGATGTTTGCTATCACCACAATGTACATAGCAGGGCGGTGTTTCACACATGTGGTGGAGAGGTCGGAATGAAGGGAACTGAGCAAAGAGCTGTGTGCTATCACCACAATGTACATAGTAGGGCGGTGTTTCACACATATGGTGGAGAGGCCGGAATGAAGGGAAGTGAGCAAAGAGCTGTGTGCTATCACCACAATGTACATAGTAGGGCGGTGTTTCACACATGTGGTGGAGAGGTCGGAATGAAGGGAAGTGAGCAAAGAGCTGGTAAAAAAGCGATCGATGCTGGAGTTAGGCCAACAGACGAACAGGCATATTAATCATTGTCTGCAGCGTTTCTTTTGTCGCCTGGTCCTCCTGTACACCATCCTCATATGACCTTGCAAAGGTCACCTTCCACCTTCGCCTTTTCCAGAAGTCAAAACTCTATCGTTCCTTTCTTTTATTTAAGACAGATTTCGACTTTTGAAGAGCGAATATATGAAAGATTGACTAGAATTTCTCCGTGATTATGTAAATTTTAAAGGTAAGCGCATATTAAAACCTGAGAAAGATCATCTTCTGATCTTCAAACCGAATTATATTTTGCTTGCGCCATCCATTGGAACATATATTAACTAAACTTTGATCATTATAATGTATTGTTGTTTGGGGGGTTCCTTTTATTTCTGAATATTTTATCTCATTGACAGAGGGGGGAAAAACAACCATGTAAACTAATTAATTATTACCAGTACTTCATTTTTTTCTCAGCTTCAGGGAGAAAGACTGAATATTGATGGTTTTCATGTTAATGATTTATAAACCTTTTCTTCGATTCATTGGCTGATGGAAACTTATGTCTACTTGCACTGTCGGTTCTCTACAGTTCGTCTGCTGAGAATAAGTGTCGCGTGTAAGGCCTCCAAATGACTACAAACTCCGCCAATAGATGGCGCTTTCGCCTGTTTCGCTTCTGAAACTGATGTGGGAATCGCCGACTGCTGTGGTCCTGTTTCCTGGGGAGAATAAATATAAATTCACTTTTATGTTGGCTCCAGGATGTAACATAATGTAAATACCCGTTGTTTATTATCTCATTTAAATGTAATGTTTAGTAGGAAACGACAATAGAGAGTAGTGTTTGAAGTCTTCGTGCCGCTTGCTGTCGTTACTATTGCCATCGCCACATTGCTGCTGCTCTTCTGGACGTCTTCGGGTGGCCTGCAGGGAAGAGCAATGGGAGCCCGGGCAGGTGATCCACAGCGGAAGAAGCGCATCGTCGCAAGGAACCGGAGGGGGTCATGCGCGACAATATCTTTAAACAATGGAAAAAAAAGATGACTATAAAGGCACGTAATTATAGCCATCACCAAGACTCCGTATATTTGATTAGCGATTTAATTAGTGACATTTCTACCTTATTGTAACAAAAATATTACACAGAAGTGAAATTGTACTCGAATCTGTTAGATAAATTAAGAAAAAGGGAAATCTTCTTATCGTGCAACTAAAAATTGCTGATATTTAGCGCCATCTGTCGGAATAAATATCAACTAATGGAATAATCTTTAATAAATCAACGATTATTCGAATTTTTATTCCGATAGATGGCGCAAGCCATCATCAAAATTCAGTTGCACGATGAGGAGATGCCTTTTTCTTAACTTCTACCTTTATTTGCTTGCTTATTTTTACTTTCTTGGACTCCAGAGCGAGTTAAGACGAAATATATTTTAAAAATGGCTCTTTTGTTGTGTTAATTACTTATCTAAATGATAGATACCGTTGGTTTAACTTTACATAGGCATGTCACGACGTGAGTTGTTTTCCATATTCAAAATATTTCGCACTTCAACAGTAATATGTTTTCATTTCAGAATTTTTAAATTTAAACTTTTTTTTTTGTCCAAGAGTTTCAACTTGAAAATGAAAACATATTACTATTAAAGTTTCACACACAAAAAAAAAAGAAAATTAAAATATTGTTTATATATTTAAAAAACACTGTTATAGGTAAACAGAGGTTAATGTTATCCTTTAAAATAGTAAACACTTTATAAAATATATTGCTATATTTTTGTATTGAAAAATTAAACGAGATGTCCAGAAATTGGCGGAATTCCTTATAGACCTGTAGATCTCCATTGGAGAATTAAATCTCCAAGCAATTTCGCCAGTTTAGTTTCCAGATTGCTTATTAACACTTACGACCCGAGGGATGCAATATCACGTCCTTGCCGATTTTGCATCAAGCCCGAGGAAGATAATTCGCGTCTTTAATTCTCAAAATTAAATATAAAATCGCGTCCACCAGGATCTTGTCCCATACCTTCTTGTCTATCTATCAGTGGGTTGGGGTGATGTCAGCTGACCTAATGTAAAATGTCACATGAGACCGTCGTTCCAGCTTCCCCTATTGCCTCCTATACAACTGTGGAATCGTCCGTCCTCAAAGTGTTAATTTGTATAAGTGACATCCGAGTCAGAGCATTACACCCAAGTTACCAAATATTTCGATATGGAAATGGTCAAAAGTTTAATTAATTCTTACCTTTCCATCAGGTATCTTGGAACTGTTTTCTTTACCTTGAGGCCATCTTCTGGTACTTTTCAATATTCCAAAAGTATATTTCTAGGAAAACACCCACATACGTGAGATGAAATTGTGATGAGGGGTGTTGAAGTGAGCAGTCATGAAGGGGATTGAAGGATCCACTTAGAAAAAGATAGACAATTGACATACTTTGATTGACATCTTGTCAATCACACACTAATCCGGAAATTTACCACGCTGATGATTATATTAGAAAATATGTAAATAAGCCAATATGTAAATATCTATTTATGATAAAATTGTGAAAAAAAGTTTTAAAATTACAAAATATTTCCTCACAATGAGTTTCTTTTTATTCTAAATTGCTAGCTTTCAAGCGATTATCGCAATTTAAAATAAAAGACACTTAATATGTAAATGGCGCTTCTTCGAACGCTACAGAGTTTGGTGTGAGAGAGATTAAACTGATTTATTAATCTTTCATATAATATTATATAGTGTCAAAGTTACAGAAAAAAAAAATATATGTATATTTACATCAGATATGAGCCTTCTCTGAAGGGACGTCTGGACAATGTCAAATGTTCAAGGCCGCCCTGAGTTTCGGAAAGGCCCGTGATTATAGAGGGGTTTTTGTCCCCAACGTGCTCAATTGCATCGCCGAGGAAATCGTACAGAATTTTCCTGTTTCCATAGAAGAGTTCATCGAGGAGTGCTTCTCTGTCAGAGCGGTATAGAACCGCGGCCACTACTTCATCATCATCAACCTCTTCATAGAGAGGGGCCAGAATAGTGTCAGCGTTTAGGTGTGAGAGAGAGAAAAAGGAGTTTCAAAGAGACAGCATCACCATCGTGGAAGGGATTAGGAAGAACATGACAGTCCTATGGTCACTGCTGATGTTACACAAGTCCTCAAGTGACATGCCATCTGCGTCTGGTCAAACTGTCCTCCAGGCCATCTTTTTTTCTTCTGAGTTTATATTTGGGTTACGGACCCCTCAACACTAGCGTCTTAACTTTACAGGGGAATCTTGACAAAAAAACGAACCATTGATATCGGCTACTGACTCCCTCAAAATATAATGTGTTTATATTTTATTATATTAAGGAACTTGTACCTCTCAACATGTACTTAGTCTAGCCATAAATATTGTTACAAAACCAAATCAGTGATAAAAAATTAATTTGACCGCGTTAAGTATTCAAAATACAGATGTTGTTATTTGAATATCTCGTGTACACATGTTTAGAAAAAAAAATCGGAATATATTTGTTTTTTGATAATGGGTTTGGGTATTAAAGAAAACCCTATAGTTGTAATAGCCTTACACAAGGTAGGCCAAAATCTTTCACCCTTTTTAAACGTTTACAAAATTTGAATATTACGCGTCAATTTGTTTATCGAACCATTGAAAGGTTCAACAAGGCTGGCACTATTGATGACCTTGAAAGATCTGGTCGACCTCGCATGCAACGAACGCAAGCAGCTATAAAAGCCATTCGCGAAAGAATTCGTCGAAATCCACACTGCAAACAAAAGATCTTAGCAAAGCAGATAAATTTAGCTCCAAGATAGTTTCAAGGATAATCAACGAAGACCTTGGACTGAGAGCTTTCAAACGACGCACAGGTCATTTGATAACCCCTGCTCTTAGAGATATTATAAGGGTTAGATCAAAAATGTTGTTGGCGCAGCTTGATGGTCGGTGGCATGAGAGAATTCTTTTCACAGACGAGAAAGGTTTCAATGTCGAGGAAAAGATTAATCGTCAGAATGATAGGATATATGCTCGTAGCTCTCTAGAAGCTTCTTTGAAAGTCAGAAGACTTGAAAAAGTCACCATCCTTCTTCTGTCATGGTTTGGTGGGGAGTTAGCTACCAAGGTGTAACAGATCTCCACTTCTGTGCCAAAGGGGTAAAAAATACAGCTAAAAACTATAAATAAGACATTTTGTAACAAACAGTAAAGCCTCTGAATACAAAAATGTTTAATGGAGAACATTGGATATTTCAACAAGATTCAGCTTCTGCTCACAAAGCTAAGTCAACTCAACAATGGTTGGAGACGAATGTTCCGGAGTTCATAAAGGCCAATGAATGGCCCTCTGGAAGCCCTGATTTAAACCCCTTTGATTACAGTTTGTGGGCATATTTAGAGGAGAAGGTGTGCTATAAAAGATGTCATAATTTGGATAAATTGAAATCAGCATTGGTGAGAGCAATGAAAGAAATGCCCTTAGAAAAGGTGCGTGCCACCATAGATCAGTGCCCCGAACGTTTGAGATCCTGTGTCAAAAATAAGGGAGAACATTTTGAATGCTTGTATATATTTAAAATCTATGTCCTATTGGCTAATAAAAAAGGTATTTATATTCCATTAGTTTTTTCTTAATCATTTAATTCATAAAATTGTTTGTAACAGAATTTATGGCTAGACTGTGTATATATCGGGACAAAACTCTGAAAAATATTACAATGACCTTTATTGAAGACACAAGATAACCAAGTGTGAACAACCTCTGTCTTCTTCTTCAAATAACCACGAGTTTACATGACTCTCACCGCGCTAGGTTTTATTTTTTATTGGTATATTTTTGGTATATTTCAGAAATTTGGCCTTTCTCAACCTGTAAATGAAAAGGATAGAAAGAGGTACAATAAGGGATTGTGTCCGTTCTGTTTGACTACACGTTGAGAAAGGGCAAGACTCGAAAGCTCCCGTTAAAATATATTTAAAAAAAAAACATTAGGCGGCTATTTATTCATATAAATGTTATATATGAGACGCGTTAATGCTTATATACTTAATTATTTTCTTTATTACCAGAACAAGGGTCAAAGGCAAGAAGTATCTTTAATTGGAAATATATCGAGCTTTCGATACCTCCTTCTTCGACTGGTGTGTGAATGGCAAAATACGCTGACACAAAACTGATCTTATCTACATACTGGCGACTATGTAAACAACACAGTAAACAATATGTAAACCTTAATCCACAGAGATTATATGCAAATAAGGTTGAGTATGTATAACAGTAAGAGATCAAAAAGAGGTTTGTAGAGGTGGTCTTGAATTTGGTAAAGGAGATTTCATTGATGATGTTAACAACGCTAGCTAATATGGATTTACGGGCTGATAATCAAAATAAATGATATTTGAGGCCAAAACCTATGCTAACATACTGATGTTAACAACAACAGCAAATAATTCCAGAGAGGGTCGTGCAAAAGACAGTCGGCGTGGAGAAATGGCTAGCTAATGGCGGAGAGGCAGATTGTTGCCATGGGAACACCACCACAAGATCCCTGCCGACCTTGCAAGACCTTCGATTGGCCACATTATGTTCATAAGTCACGTTCACGTGACAGATTTCTATTGCATGTGCGGCTCGACATCCCGACAAGGTAGTTAAAGACAGGAAGCCCCCTGCCAGATTTGCATAGTTTCGCCCTTAGGGTGGAATATGTAAAGAAGACGAGAAAGAGTGCGTGTGTGAATGAGAAGTAAATTGTTTACATTTTCTATGTAAATATACTGTCCTAATAGCTTTATGTCCATAGTTTTAGTAAACACCATAACAAGGATTCCGTCATTCATTGTCCCACATGTAAGCATAACAGACCAATACAGTATTAGAGCTCTAAGAAGCGGTCTGGTGGATCAAACTAGTGAAACCGCTGGGAGGGTTCCCGACTGATGAGCCAAACCTTCCCAATATTTTATTATCATAGTAAGGGGACAGTAGAAAGTTTATTTTATTAGAAAAGGAAACATTCGCGGTCAATAGTTATATATATACTAACTTGTTTGAAAATATATATATGTCGTAAACCCGGGTAAGCCAACAAGTGAGTTGGAAGCAGTCGGGGTTGAGTGGCAAGGCGTGCAGAGTAAGAAGTCCGCACGGGACAGTAAGGACAAAGTTTGGGATCAAAAGACGCTCTCCTAGTACGTCTCACGTGGCACCAAGACCAGGGGAAAGTTGAAGATTAACTGAGGAAAGCTCGGCGTCCAGCCTGAAGCCACGGAGGCAGAGAGGAGCCAAAACGGCGGCCATGAGGGCCGCCGTGAGACCTAGCACTGAGCGGGCCTCTCCGAAAATATCCACTGTAACCTAACTAACTGTCAACATCCGGAGCAACGCCCTTTTTGTCCCACTCTGGATCCCCCGGTTTGTGTCCGGTGGCAAGCTGGTGTCACTTTGAGACGACTAGAAAAGACGCCATACTTTATTACTTACATATCACATTGTTTAAATTACGATATATATTTAATAATATATATATTTCGAATGAATAAATTTATAAAATTACCTTCTCAAATAATCTCCCTTCTTTGAAACATCAACACACCTTAGAGAGATCAAGTTGATCTCAAAATTGAGGATAGTTACAATGAGTTACACATTTGTATAAATGGTCCACTGGAAGAGACCGCGGGGAAAAAGACGGCGAGAATATATGGAAGACCTGAAACTATGGACTGACCGATGTACATACGATGAGATAATAGTGGGAGATATCGAGAGACCATGTGTCCCACCCTCAGTAGAGGAAGGTACTGAAGGAGGGAGATACGGAGAGACCATGTGGCCCACCCTCAGTAGAGGAAGTTACTGAAGGAGGGAGATATGGAGAGATCATGTGGCCCACCCTCAGTAGAGGAAGGTACTGAAGGAGGGAGATATGGAGAGACCATGTGGCCCACCTTCAGTAGAGGAAGGCATTGAAGGAGGGAGATACGGAGAGACCATGTGGCCCACCCTCAGTAGAGGAAGGTACTGAAGGAGGGAGATATGGAGAGACCATGTGGCCCACCCTCAGTAGAGGAAGGCACTGAAGGAGGGCGATATGGAGAGATCATGTGGCCCACCCTCAGTAGAGGAAGTTACTGAAGGAGGGAGATATGGAGAGACCATGTGGCCCACCCTCAGTAGAGGAAGGCACTGAAGGAGGGAGATATGGAGGGACCATGTGACCCACCCTCAGTAGAAAGAATTAGATAAATATACAATTAAGCAAGAAACTCATTCTCGGAAGCGTTTCGCTTATCTATATATATAAAATTGAATGTCTGTGTGTGTGTGTGTCTGTGTGTGTGTGTGTGTGTCCCCTATGGATTCAAAAACCATACATCCAATCGCCGTGAAATATTGGGATATTATTAGGTATATCTCCGGAAAGGTTTACGAAAAATAATTTCTTGAATATCTTTAATATCCTTAGAGTTATTTGCAGATTTGTAGCTTTAACTCGCAAGCAACGCCACCTTAGGCTTAGGTCTGCCCCCCCGTCCGGCCGCCGGCCATTGGACAGTCCAAGTTCCCACCGACCAATCAGAGGGATCAAGATCCCCACCTCCCCCCCCCCCCTCCCCCCCCTCCCCCCCACCCCCGTCCGGCCGCCGGCCAATCAGAGGGATCAAGAGGTCCTGGCGCTGGGGGGGCGGGTAACCTCCGGGAACTACGTCCATCTTCCATAAACGACCATGATTCTATTCAACTTATCGAGTAATTTTCAAGGGACCGGGAAAATATGTAGATAAAACGATGATTTTGTAATGTAGAAAATTAGGAAAGACAAAATTCAGGATGACACGGCACACAGGGACCGGGAAAAAATAATCACTTTATCGAGAGATTCACGACCATGATTTTATTCAACTTATCGAATATCTTTCAAGGGACCGGGAAAAAATGTTCACTATATAAAACGACGATTTTGTAATGTAGAAAATTATGGAAGACAAAATTCAGGATGACACGGCACACAGGGACCGGGAAAAAATGTTCACTTTATCGAGAGATTCAAATTTACGAGTTTCAAATTATCAAAATATATCTTTTTTTTTTATAAGTTTGTAGAGAATTGTTTTAACAAATGTTCGTTAGACAAACATTCACTCGGGTAAAACCCGGGCGAAGCTGGGCACATCCGCTAGTCTATATATATAAAATTGAATGTCTGTGTGTGTGTCTGTGTGTGTGTGTGTCCTCTATGGATTCAAAAACCATACATCCAATCGCCGTGTAATTTTGGGATATTATTAGGTGTATCTCCGGAAAGGTTTACGAAAAATAATTTCTTGAATATCTTTAATATCCTTAGAGTTATTTGCAGATTTGTAGCTTTAACTCGCAAGCAACGCCATCTTGCAACGGAGATCTGCCCCTCCCCCCCCCCCCCCACCGTCCGGCCGCCGGCCAGTTGGTTGGACATTCCAAGTTCCCACCGACCAATCAGAGGGATCAAGAGCCCCCCCCCCCGTCCGGCCGCCGGCCAATCACAATCAGAGTGATCAAGAGGTCCTGGCGCGCGGGGGGCGGGTGACCTCCGGGAACTACGTCCATCTTCCATAAACGACCATGATTTTATTCAACTTATCGAGTATTTTTCAAGGGACCGGGAAAATATGTTCACTAGATAAAACGATGATTTTGTAATGTAGAAAATTAGGAAAGACAAAATTCAGGATGACACGGCACACAGGGACCGGGAAAAAATGTTCACTTTATCGAGAGATTCAAATTTACGAGTTTCAAATTATTAAAATATATATTTTTTTTTATACGTTTATAGAGAATTGTTTCACCAAATGTTCGTTAGACAAACCTTTACTCGTGTAAAACCTCGGGCGAAGCCGGGTACGTCCGCTAGTTATTTATAAAGATGTTTGAATAATCTGAAAGGGGAATTACAAAGGAAGAAATTTGGTTAAAAAGATTAGGCCCAGTCACCCACATTGTCTTCTCAGAACTCAGGGGTCGCTCACCCGTTCAATCGTAGGAAGAGTATGATGGAAGCGGATCGCGCCGTCTCTACGCCAGTCCTACCCTTGGACCTCCTCTCTGGTGTATTCCTCCCGAGTCCTTGGTCCTGGATTGATGGACAGGTAAATAACTAAATATTCTGACTGATTCTATAGATGGAAATCACCATCTACCGGAATAAAAATCAACTAAACGTTCATATACGTTTATTCCATAATATTGGCCGAATACCTTCCATATTCTAACGCCTGTGTATCTCCAAAACCAGCATTGGCAAACATGCTTATATATTAACACAAAGAAATAAATGCTTATATATGTTTACATTTGTTGTTAAAAGACGGCTTCAATAAAGAATTTTTATTTGTTCATATCCCTCTTTCTCAGCGCAATATCTGTATATACAAATTTGATACAATACTGTTACAACGTGTTGCAACTTGTCAGGTCATCTACCTTGGTTCCCTCCTTCTTTGTGTTATACACCGAACGGGTTTCCATAATTAAAACAAATAAGATGCAAATAAAAAGTAAATAAAAGTACATTAGATTTTAAAGTTATTGTGTTTATTTATTTGTTGTCTTCCTCGTAGTTGGAAATGCTAAGTCTTCGTGTACTCCCTATATCTCTCCACAATAAACAATCAAGATATATACAATGACAATGTTACACAAGGAATGATACTACAGTTAAACCTGTCTATAGCGTCCCCTCTAAATAGCGCCCGATTTTAAATACGTAGTACGATGTGATTTACATTAAAAGTGACCTGTCTATAGCACGCCCTCTCTATAGCACCCTATTTTGGTGAGTCCCAAGAGGGGGCGCTATAGACAGGTTTAACTGCATATATAATCTGTTTAAAATAAATTTAAAACATCATAGATATTATTTTGAATGAATAGAGGGATGCATCAAACACGATGTAACGATATACAGCATTAAGACGCGAATGTTTCTTTCATGCATCAATCAAACTTTCTACTGTCCTTACTGCGATGAAAAAAAAATTAGGAGGGCTTAGCTCATCAGTAGTGAACCCTCCCAGTGGTTTCGCCAATTTAATCTACCAAATGATATGTAATAGAAACATTCGCGGCTTAATGTTTTCATTTGCTGTCTATAGATTACGCGTTATAGCTTGATACAGCACATGCCAATGAATATTGTTGGGCTGGTGACCTGATGTATTGGGAGGAAACATCCGAGAAGTCTTTTTAACGTTTATTCACAAACAAATAGAAATAACACCTTCTAACTAAAGATTATTGTCTTAATTTATCTTTAAGAACAAAAGGTATGGAAATTTGAAGATAGGAAATTATGGTAAATTATTATACAAAACTAAATTATGTAAAAATAATTATACATGGAAGTTAAAAGGAATAAGATTTGAAAAGTTACCGTTAAGTCCACGGGAAAAGATGTCGCCAAAACAAGTAGGTTTAGAACAGTGGCACGTTAGCACCCGCCTCTCTCCTAACAATATAAAATTGAACAAAAAATAATAAATTATCAATGAAATAAATAGAGTAATCACTGAATAAAATTGGCACTACTGCTAGTTAAGGTACCAGTTAATAATCATTTTTGGAAACACGGAATTGGCTGAGTAATGTCACCTATCAATCAATACTTGTCTCTATTTCTACTTGAAGGACTTCTATTAAAAACTTGTTTTTTTACATTTAGTGAATATTTTAGCTCTACCCTAAAGTTTCTGAGTAAAAACACGCTCTAAAATATATGTAAGAAAAAAAATATTGAAATACTTGAAGTATGTACGTGAAGTGTCAATTTATATGAGTTGATCTATAGGTTAGGCCAAAGAATCCAGAGTCTAAACTGCATGAAAACTATTTTAATGAAAAAAAAAAAACCTTCGATGTCACATCTCACACTTTTACATAAGTTACAGTTTAAACAGTTAGAGGAGTGGTGGAAACCGTCCGTTTTTGACAGCCCGGGATCGGTGATAAAGACATCTGTTACTGGCCTATCAAAACTACGAAAAGAAATATATTTATATAAATCAATTTATAATACATTATAATGCGGTTTATGATTGTATAACAACATTTGAAAATTATCCCGCATGTGTTTCTTTTGAACGAAAAATCAAATTTATTTTAAGGAGAAATAATGATTATTTCTAACTTTAGGAATGAAGTATGAAAGAATGAATTGTGAAGAGTAATGATAAACGGAAAAATAAAGTGTCCAAGGATGGGAATCGAACCCACAGTGTTCCGCTTACCGGGCAGATGCCATGTTCAGGGTAGCTTAGTGGACATGGCATCTGCCCGGTAAGTGGAACACTGTGGGTTCGATTCCCATCCCTGGACACTTTATTTTTCCGTTTATCATTACTCTTCACAATTCATCCTTTCATACTTCATCCCTAAGGTTAGAAATAATCGTTATTTCTCCTTAAAATAAATTTCGATTTTTCGTTCAAAAGAAACACATGCGGGATAATTTTCAAATGTCGTTCTATAAATCAATTTAATCACACACACACACAAAAAGACATATATTGGATTAAAATATAATTTATTTACCAATATTTCAGTTGGCTGAACGCCAACCTTTTTCAAGGTATTACAATATATTTATGTCAACAACAAACTCTATAAATATTTTGTAATACCTTGAAAAAGGTTGGCGTTCATCCAACTGAAATATTGGTAAAATAAATGATATTTTGATCCAATATATGTATTTTTAATTAAAGATCTATTTATGGATTTCTCTATTTTCAAAACGGATCAATTTATATTAAAAACTAAAATAGTACAATTTTCTTCATATAACTTTGATAAGTCAGTAGAAAACGTCTTTACTTGCTAAATCTCGCTTATGTTCCACAATAAATAAGTAACTTATTGTGAATATTTTCATCTCTTCATAACTATCAGCAATTAAAACCCAATGCAAACATTATATTTTAATACAATATAACGCGGCTGATGATTGTAAAACGAAAATTGCAATTATACCGCGAATGTTTCTTTTAAACGAAAAATCGAAATTTATTTCAGAGAGAAATAGCGATTATTTCTAACTTTAAGGATGAAGTATGATTAAAAAGTTAGAAATAATCGCTATTTCTCTTTAAAATAAATTTCGATTTTTGTTTAAAAGAAACATTTGCGGTATAATTGCCATTTTCGTTTTACAATCATCAGCCGCGTTATATTGTATTTTAAAATACTTTATATAATATTTACGAACGGAAAAATATGTCCAGGGTAGCCTAGTGGAATCTGCCCGGTAAGCGGAACACTGTGGGTTCGATTCCCATCCCTGGACACTTTTATTTTTCCGTTTGTCATTACTCTTCACAATTCATCCTATCATACTTCATCCTTAAAGTTAGAAATAATCGCTATTTATCTTTAAAATAAATTTCGATTTTTGTTTAAAAGAAACATTCGCGGTATAATTGCAATTTTCGTTTTACAAACATTATATTGTCTATTTTGGCGTTTCACAAAGAGAGTTGTCACAGATTTCTATTCTTGAGCTCCGGTTTGATGAATAGGAACTAGCTTCCTGTTGAGAGTAGCAGCTCCCAGCACTAAGTGAATGGAGGGCGGAAAGTTTCCAATATGGCGTCAGATAACGGTGTGTATGCTGGCGTAGCGTCTGCTCAACAATTTAGGCGTCTGCCACACTCTGATTGCTGGTATAGAGTTCATGCATTGGATGACAACACAGTTTTTCGCATAATATGTGCACAGTTAGAATTCAAAATTTGCATAAATAGAATATCTAGCCTATAGAATATTTACATATGTATTTTAAAAATATTTTCACCCCACAGGTTTAAATAAAAAAGATTGTGGAATCAAGTTTTTTAGAGAGAGAGAGAGAGAGAACGCTTCACGATTTTGCGTGTCATCCTTGCGCAGGGGCCATGCTAATCTTCTCTGTATCGTGAGAAGAGAGAGAGAGAGAGAGAGAGAGATGTGCGAGTGTGTTGTGTGTGCGCGCGTTTTTTTTTTTCTCTCTCAAATAAATAATTTCTAATATATTTTTCAATTTCATTTACATTAAATATTCAACCCATAATGTACACTCATGGACAAAACAAATGAAGTTGTACCTTTTAACATATATATCAGGATTCAGACAATAACTCTAAAAGATATTACAGTGACCTTTATTGAAGAAACGAGATAACCAAGCGTAAACAGTCTCTGTCTCCTTAAAAAAAAAAAAAAAAAGACCTCCGGCCACATCAAAGACTTTCACTTCTTTAAATTTTGTCCATGAGCTTATTATATCAATATTCTTTATATTTTGGAACCTGGTCACCTTTTCTTTTTGCATCTCTTTGAATGTTAATGTTAAGTATAAATTTTGATATATTAAAAAACCCTGTTTTAGAGTATTTATCTATATTCAACTTTGATGCTCGAGACTCTTTCTCTAGTTCAAAGAAGGTGAATGAGTGAGAGGCAATTAAAGTTTATGAAGTAGTAAGCAAGCCGCTTGGTGCGCGCGCGTAACAATATATAATATGAATATTTCAAAACATTGTTTGGTTTTATGATATAGATATTTCTTCATCGTTTAGTGTATGATAAGGTACACTTTGGATTATAGATTATAAACACAAGGATTAAGACCAAATCCAAATAAATTCGTAGGTCTATTGAAGTCTTTCAAAATGATAAGATACAATTTGGATTATAGATTATAAACACAAGGTAATAAAACCAAATACCAATAACTTCGTAGGTTCATTGAAGTCTATAAAAATGATAATGTACAATTTGGAGTACAGATTATAAACACAAGGTAATAAGACCAAATACCAATAACTTCGTAGGTCCACTGAAGTCTATCAAAATGAAAATGTACAATTTGGAGTACAGATTATAAACACAAGGTAATAAGACCAAATACCAATATCTTCGTAGGTCCATTGAAGTCTATCAAAATGATAATGTACAATTTGGAGTACAGATTATAAACACAAGGTAATAAGACCAAATACCAATAACTTCGTAGGTCCATTGAAGTCTATCAAAATGATAATGTACAATTTGGAGTACAGATTATAAACACAAGGTAATAAGACCAAATACCAATAACTTCGTAGGTCCATTGAAGTCTATCAAAATGATAATGTACAATTTGGAGTACAGATTATAAACACAAGGTAATAAGACCAAATCCAAATAAATTCGTAGGTTCATTGAAGTCTATCAAAATGATAAGGTACAATTTGGAGTACAGATTATAAACACAAGGTAATAAGACCAAATCCAAATAAATTCGTAGGTTCATTGAAGTCTATCAAAATGAAAAGGTACAATTTGGAGTACAGATTATAAACACAAGGTAATAAGACCAAATCCAAATAAATTCGTAGGTTCATTGAAGTCAATCAAAATGATAAGGTACAATTTGGATTATAGATTATAAACACAAGGTAATAAGAACAAATCCCAATAAATACAATAAATAGTGTTTGAAGTTTAGGTAACTGCATCAGTGTGGCGGGGAGGTGACCTTGGACAAGACAGTCCTGGTACCCTAGACATGAAGGCTATTGTCCTACTAAGCCCTTAAAGCATTTAGGAAGGCATTATAAATGTTGTGTCCCTTAATTTAAGAACTATGAATGCCGGCCAGGCAACTTCTATCTTCAAGAAAAATATTTTGTCAATTATAAAATGAATTACAGAAGTTTTCAGGCATACATCTCTTTCAGCTCAATATAAGAACGTCTATTATTCTTTCAGAGCGTATGGATGCCGATGCTTCTTTCTCTCGGTACAATTCGTCCATGTCGATCTGCAAGTATTCTGATTGTAATTCAATGGATGAATAGAATCTACCTCATCATACTTGAGACTTGGGGAGTGGTCAGACACCCTTTTTGGTATTTTGACGGGGAATGACGCGAGTTTTCCAACTACCATTATATTTTCACCGAGTATAACAACGGAATTTGAGAATGTTGCACGATGTTCTACAATTTTGTTCAACTTATATTGAATGTCCACATAGAAAAGGAAAAATACCTTTACTAAGATGAAAGAGACCTTCATGCCCGGAGGCGAAAAGGTCTTCCATGTCCGAAATATAGATATTTGCATTCAATTATTTTAAAAAAGAAACGTTATAGTTAATCTTACTCCTGAGGCTCCAAGGCCCGAAAGCTTGAGGTAATTAAATTATTTTTTGCAAGACACTCTTCCCTAGATGAAAAAAATATATTTTCTCAAAATGCCACTGACCTGTCATTCGACCTTACTGGATGCCGCGCCCTTCTTTTCCGGTGGTAGATTTTATTGAACGCCATCTTGAAGTTACATCAGGCTTGGTGTTTCTATGTTAAACATTCCTATTTGAAAAAGAAAGAATAAATAAAATTAAGGTGGAGAGTTCCTTTTTTTTTTCAAATAATTTCTAGGTAACTATTGCTCATATAAAGCATTCCTATGTATGCAACATTGTATATGTACAACATATATAATACGACATATATATATATATATATATATTAAAAATAAAGAAAGCATCTCCTGACCACGAGCACATGTGCTTTTTAGATGGCCGAGCCAATCATCAAGAAATTGAGTTGGCCAAATATCACGGAGCAAGCTAAATAAACGTTTAGTTTATTCTTGCTCCACTAGATGGCGCTCGGTCATCTAAAAAGCACATGTGCTCGTGGTCAGGAGATGCCTTCTTTATTTTTAATATCAACACCTGACCCACTTTTATTTTTTTCTATTGTTTTCTCATATATATATATATGGTAATTTAAACCAACAACCCCATATTGTATATAACTTATAACAATATTTTCATGTTGTATAATTGAAACACATCTGTAAATGATTATACGCATTATTGACATGTGTCATTACATCATCATATGTAATGTACTTTGTACAAACTGAGGATAAATAAATAAAACTCTGTGATAGATTAAGAGTTGAGCTGAAGCAAGAGATAGAAGTCTAAAACGTCTAAAATCGAGATAGATGGAAGTCCCACAACAACATCTAAAGATAGATAGGAAACTGTCAGGGCGGCGCCAGTGTACAATTTCGCCAGCCGATCCACACTCTTGTTGCATCTGCTGAAATGCAATACTTCCTCTCTCGGCAAAGATATATAATACCTCCGCCCTAGCCAAAAATATAGTCACTTTACCATCAGCGTGAGCCCTCGTCGGTTGTCACCAAGGTCCTCCTCATCCACCATGTAGACCAGTAAGAACTCTTCTATCTCCATCTTTCCCTCCAAGCTCAACTTTTATCTGTTCACGGAACTTTCCTAGTGCAACTGTGTTTGCGTTTTTTTGTGTGGACATTCCCAAGCTTTCCACTCTACCTCGACCACGACTGCCTGTACTCTGTGAGAACTGTTAAAGGTCTCCCAAGGTGCAGAGAGATACTGGAAAACTCTCCACGCCCTGACTGTCCCTCTCGGTTACTACAGGTTTGCCCCTTTCGGTTACCATACTACAGCGAGAGACCCTCGGTCAACACAGTATAGCGAGGGTCGACAGGATCGCACACCATTGATTAAGTCGACTGGATACCTCACCATATTTTTAGTCGACAGGATTCTATAAGAGGCTACAAGACCTCACTCATCACAGATTTAGTCGACATGATCTCATCACATGTATATACACTGGTCCGCAAAATTAAAGGAACAACACATGTTTAAGAAAAAGAAAAGTTATATTAAGGGATATATATCAAGGTTTGGTATATTCAAAAGCTTCCATGAATTAAGAGAGTATGTAAAACAGAAAAACAAATAAAGTTGTTCCCAATATGCAAAATACCACCGTCTACGTTGACTCCGCCTCCAGCACGTGCCTGAGTCTTTCTCAAAGCGTCCTAATTTTACGCTCCACTAGATTTTTATTGAACCTTTTTGTTTTTTAAAGTTTTCATGGCTTATAGGCAACATTTATCACAAGAAAAAAAAGGAAAGCTATTGAAAGGATGGAAGCAGGCAAATCACAGGCAGAAGTAGCAAGATGGCTTGGAGTGACAAGAAACGTTGTCTCAAGGCTTTGGAAAAAAAATCAAACGACAGCTAATGTTGCCAGAACATCCGGACAAGGACGGCCAAGGGTTACAACGTTAAATCAAGACCGTTATTTGAGTCTCCTTGTGTGTCGCAATAGAAGAATGACAGCATCGCAACTACGAAGTGACCTCAATGCAGCTAAAGGAGTCTTAGTATCAACTGATACAATACCCAGAAGGCTTCACAAGAAGGGCCTCTATGCTCGACGACCCATAATTTGTGTGCCATTGACACCACCTCAAAAGAGAGCAAGGAAACTTTGGTGCAGACAACATGTCGCCTGGAATCCAGATGAATGGAGGCGTGTAATGTTCACTGATGAGTCCAGATTCTCTCTAAACAGCGATTCTCGTCGTGTCTTTGTCTGGAGAGAGGTAGGAACCAGAAATAATCCCCGCAATATGGTTGAAGGGATCCCTACAGAAGCTAAGGTTTTATGGTCTGGGCTGGAATCTTCTTGGGCGGTCGCACAGCACTCCATATTTTTCGGCAAGGAACCCTGACTGGACAGAGGTATCGGGACGAGATCTTGGCAGCATATGTGATGCCTCAAGAATTGGAAATGGGAGAAAACTTTCTTCTAATGGATGATAATGCCGGCCACATAGGGCTGATGTGGTCGACACTTTTCTCCAAAACCATGCAATTGCTCGGATGAATTGGCCAGCTCGATCCCCAGACCTAAATCCCATTGAGCATGTATGGGACAACCTAGGACGGCGGATCTCATCCCTCCAACCCCCTCCTAGAAATACTCATGAGCTAGAAACAGCCTTAACACAAGAGTGGGCGTTGATTCCACAGGAGCTGATAAACTCCCTAATTCTTAGTATGGGTCACCGATGTAGAGCCTGTCTATCAGTTAAAGGCGATCACACCCCATATTAACAACAATATCCAAGATATGTATGCACTGACTGCAAGAAGATCATTGATTGACCGGCTAATTTACATAAAATACGTGTTAGAATTCTTTGATTTCGGGTATTCTAATCAATAATGGAATAATAAATTTGTGTATAAAATTTCATTGATAAATGTTCAATAAAATTTGAGATAAATGAAAAAAATATGTTGTTCCTTTAATTTTGCGGCCCAGTGTATTATAATTTTTCAAGAATAAATTATATAAAATATAGAATAAATTTTGAGTGTCACAGATTTTATTGGAAAATTATTATCATGGTTGTCTTTGTTTTATCTCTTCGCTTATTCCTTTTTCTACCTAGCATATGACGTGTAACGGCCGAAGCTCCGCTGGAGTTTTTTTCTCTTTATTTTATTTTTATCTAATTATTTATCAAATATATATTTAATAAACAAACCTCATATGTTTTAATATTTGCTAACAAATATTTATAGTCTGAATTCATCTTTATAGTATTATATATATATGTTTTGAAAATAGAGCAATCCATATTTAATTCATTAGATAATAAAAAGGTATATATTGGATTTAATAAAATATTTATTTTGCCAATATTTCGGCTGGCTGAACGCCAACCTTTATCGAGGCATTACATTTTTGTATTTTTTTGTAAAAAATGTAATGCCTCGATAAAGGTTGGCGTTCAGCCAGCCGAAATATTGGCAAAATAAATATTTTATTAAATCCAATATATACCTTTTTATTATCTAATATATATATGTGTGTGTTATAAAAATTATTTTATTTTAAAATATTATATATTTTATAGAAAACAAACTATTCTGTAAGGTAGACCGCTAGATGTCGCGGCATTCCCTATATAAACTCATTGTTGTTGTTTTACTTGGCCGGCACTAATCTTTTTGTAGATATGTAAATAAGTATTTTTTTCACGCTTTAAAGCAGTTATTTCATCCTTATTTATTTCATCAAATCAACTAATACAATATTAATATATATATTTTTTTCCACGACTCTGCAATATCGATGACATAATACTATTGTATTCCAAAATCATCAATAAATTCTATCTCCCAGCAAATAATCTCTCTCCATCTCAAAAATATTATAACATTATATATCCTGGTTTGTAAACTCCGCCTTTGCTGGTCCCAAGCCCAAATGAAAAATGAGGAGGGGGAGCAGTAACAAGCTGGCTAAAAAACCTGGGCTCAGCTGGCCTGGCTGATAGTACCCTGTAAGGGTTCCTGATCCAGGGATACAGGATGAGTCTGTACTCCATGTTAGGAGCGGCTACACATGGCGTCTGTTCCTCATGTCAGAGGCGGTCATATCATATTGGAGCTAAGTCGGCCTGCCACTGAGTAGTGTTCCCAGTCTTAGTGACAAATTCAGACGCATTCTACTTCACCCAGTCATGATGGTTATCAAAACTCCTTGCTATGCTGCATCGCGCATTCCTGGTATGGACAAAGGGGACATGCTGTAAGAAGAATTGATTGAAGATCGGCCCCGGTCTAAATCTGTCGTGTTTACCCAGAAGATGGAAAGAGTATTGGGGGTAGGAGGAGAAGAGAAAAAAAAAAGCAGGAGTTCATTAAAATTCTGGAGAACGTTATTTCGGGGCCTCTTCAAAATCTGAAATATGGGCGGCGACCTCTATATCTGGCGGGTCGTTGGCCTAGAGTTGGGACGCCAGTCAGATACATAGCCATCTCCAAGGATAAAAAAATAAGATAAAAAGAAACTACTGGCTACATGATGTTTTAGGAGGTATGCTAATCAATAGAAGACAAAATTTAACATAATACTTATCCTTTAACAAAATCAATAAGAATTGTAAAACGAAACCTAGTTGAATCAAGAAAATGATTATTCTTTGAATGTGAAAGCTTATAAAAATAGGAACTTACCCTCTACCATTAATTTTTTTTTGTCGTCTGTTTTGCACAAGTTGAATCTGGTTACAACGATGTATGAAAATTAGATTATTCTTTTGTTGCCTTAAATACGAGGTAATTAACTCGTTTCTCTCTATATATATCTTAAAATGTTTAAAGTTTAATAAATTAAGTTTATAGATCTGAGAGTTGTCTTCATAAACGATCTAAAAGTAGTCCTAGATTCCTTTTTGGTTTTGTCAAAGTGTAAAAATATGGAAGAATCTTTATTAGAATACTAGACGGGTGAACCTGGCTTCGCCCCGGGATTGACCCGTGTGCATATCTACCCGAGTGATATATATTTAGATAAGATTTTTTTTATAATTGTTTGTTATTAGCATTATCTATTTGTTTGCATCAACATAATTTAATCTAATCTTTGATAGAGGGCGCTGTTCGTGAGCTAAGTAGAATACTTTGAATATATAGTTTTAATAATTGATTTATATATTTTTAAAAATAGCCATATCGTCTTCCCCGTATTTTTTTTTTTACCTATGTATGGAAATTTTGGTTTGAATTAGTGAACTACTGCGAATTTGTATACCGGACATACAAACATTGATTTTTATATATATAGAAGTCGAATGGCACCAAGGAATACAAGTTGTTTGAATATTACACAGAGTATCTATAGATGAGCTCTCATGTTTGAAAAGGATGTATATAATAATTATTATTCTTTATTTTCACATAAATACTAAGTTTGTTTTGTATCCTTGCTATTAATAATAAATACTATGTAAAGATTAAAAGGTTACGAATTCATCCATCATACTATGTTTAAAAATCCATTTTAATAATAAAACAAGTAATCAAACGATATATCTTATCATATTTCAAGTGCAAAAAACTAATTACTTCTATGTTTTAGATTTATAGTACAAGAAGGAATGGAATTCTCTATCTCCACCAAAATCATCATAACCTCTTAGCACATGCCTTGTTTTTTTTGGAATACAAACAAATACAAAGAATTTTAATATCATCCCCATACTCCAAAATATTTTATGAGACTAAAGGATATATATCATTTTACTATTTCAAATATATATACAGGCATAGGTAAAATTAAGTTTAATCCTCGAGTTAACTAGCAAAAGGAATATGTGAATATATAGTTGGAATATATATATGTTATATTAAAATATTTTATTTAAAATGATGTTATATTAAAGTGTATTATTTTATTTAAAATTATATTTCATAAATACAAATATTCTGTTAAATCGACCGCCAGAGGTCACGCTTCCCCTATAAAAACTCGTTGTTGTTCTTCCCCGATGGCCTGGCCTGGGGAATCTAACCTTTTTGAACAGCCTTGGTTGCGTGCAGCACCTTGATACTTTGACATTGTGCATTGCGGCTTGTCTGCCTGCTACACCTTTTGGGCTTAAAAAAAATATACTTTAATCATTGCGGTCTGTCTGCTCTCCACGGTCACCCCTGGGCTCAACACCATTGAACCCGTCTCTGCCACCCCCTGAACTCCGCGGATCACCACCCTGCTCCCCCCCCCCCCCGGTCCTCCTCTACATCCCGGCTCTCCTGGCCTCACCTGGCGATGATCCCTGGCCACCCATCCCCAGGCCCCTCCAACTATGCTTTGTATATATTCCGCTTTATGCGTCCATTGGGGCTCAAAAATCATTCATTTTGGTTAGCAGCACCGTAAAATAAAGATATTTTCTCTTCCCCAATGGCCATATTTTCCCTGCTTGCCCAACGTTTCCACTACCCCTGCGACACATCTCCTGCCGCCAGATCCTAGGGTCCCTTGCCACCTGACATCGCGCTTGGGCTCAAAAATAATAACTTTTGGTTAGTAGCCCGTAAAACCATATTTTCTCTTCCCCGATGGCCGGCTCAAAACTTTTGTACATTATGTAAATAATATTTTGTTTTAAGACGAATAATCCTTTCAATAATTATATTAACGAATAGATTCAAGAAGGATAAGTTTCTTTATTTGAAAAATCAATTCGAGCTTTTGGGCGCAAGCTGCCCTTCTACAGGAATAATAGATACAATTTTTAAGTAGTCATGTATGTACAGATATAAATATATATTTTAAAATGGTTTCTCGCTTTGTTCTTGTAGAGCGTGAGTGGATCTCATACCCACGTGATTTAGTTTAACTAAAAAAAAATAGCTTATATATATATGTATAAATAAATATTGGGCATATACTGGATATAAATTATTAATCAGCTAGTATTTCTAGGGGCAACACGCCTCTCTTTATCTAGGTTTTTCTTTGAGTTAAACTAAATCACGTGGGTATGAGATCCACTCACGCTCTACAAGAACAAAGCGAGAAACCATTTTAAAATATATATTTATATCTGTACATACATGACTACTTAAAAATTGTATCTATTATTCCTGTAGAAGGGCAGCTTGCGCCTGAAAGCTCGAATTGATTTTTCAAATAAAGAAACTTATCCTTCTTGAATCTATTCGTTAATATAATATTTTGTTTTCCTTATTCTACTCGCCTTAAACCAGGCATTACTTTTATCAACTTATGTTCTTTTATATATTCCTTTAGTTCAATTAAATTACTGATCAAAATTATTTTTATTATCATTCTTCAAGATTTAACTAAAATATATATAGAGAGAGATAGGGAAAACGAAATAAGGAAGCTAATTAAATTAGTTTAAACGCCACAAAGCAATAAAAACTAAAACTAAAACCAAAAAAAAAAGTAAAAGGAGAGAGACGGAAAAAATTCAATTTTGGGGAAGGGTTTTTCTAATTGAGAGGATGTGTGGAGGGAAGTTATTGGAATTCCCGCGAGGGGGCGACAACATCCGGGGAACAACAAGGAAGTGACGTCAGCCCGAGCTAGAAATAATGAGCAGACGGCAATTTAAGAAGCGCGGGCGGGAAATGCCTGTCCATTAAACCAGTCATTATTGACTCAGATACAGGGGCCATTAGGACTGTAATTAACAGGATTCTCTTGTTAATATTCCCGCCGAGATTTGCATAAACCACTTATTTACATCCCCGTCACCTTGGCGCTCCCCTTGAATTTGTCCCATGTAATATTCATATGGAGCCGTGGGTGGTAAATATTTCATTCCCTCAAAATACTGGAAGTCAATCTTCTGCTGTTATAATACAAATTCCCTCTTTTTTTTACTAAATAAGACAAGTGTGTATAAAACATAATCAAATTTAATGTATAGTCATTTGTTTTCATTATATTTTTAGGATTTTTTTAGAGAGAGAGATATTGTACTTATATTAAGAGTAATTTTAGGCTATGGATATCATATTTGCTTACACTAACAACTTGGTTTTTTTTCTTATTACAAAAAATAATTCATTGAAGGTGTTCAATGCGAAATAAAAGGGACATGTAATATTAATGCTTCATTATAGTTTTTTTTTTTCAAAAAATGTAAATAAATATAATTCGTTTTCAGTATTTATATGAACCCATATGAAATATAAACAGAGTTATTTAAAATTGTTGTTGAAATAAAAGGAATATGTCCATTTTTCCTATTAATATTACAAATATTTTTCATTTATAAACATTATTTTATGCCAAAAAGATGTGAATATTATTAAAAACTCATTTTGGGGTAAAATTTAAAGATATAATTTCAAACAAATTTATAATTAATATGAATAATCATAAAAAATTCTGCATCTCATTTATGAAATATTTTAAATATATAGTTTTATTACTCTATTTTTATAAATTTTATTGTAATATTTTGTACTTTCAAATAGTGGTTCATATTATTTTCTCTTTAATCACAGATGCAATATTACACAGAGAAGATTTGATATATTTGAAATTAAATTCAATCAAAATATTATTACTAAATAATTATTGTTAATACTCGGTTGCTAGTTTATTAAATAAAATATTTGGCTACCCTTTACCATTCTTGTAGATTATCAGGTGTAAAATTTATTATCACGTTTTACATTCTATAGATTTTATTAATAAATTATCTTTAACTTAAACTTTTGGAATATTTGTCTTCTTTTTGCCGTGACAACATTATATTGTAGCGTAGAAAATTAAGTCTTTGTATATCTGAGGATGTGAAAGTATTTATTGATGACGTCAGCACAAGTCGACAATTATCAACAACTCAACAAAACTATCTACAGCTAGAGAATCTTGAGCAGGCACGCAAATAAATATTTCGATCATTATTTTATATTGAATAATTAAATTAAATTAAATCTGTTTCCAAATATTTTCACTGAATAATTAAATTAATTTAAATAATAAATTATTTTTTTGCCACAATATAAATCATAATAATAAAAATACTTATGTAAAGAATAATATATTTAAAAGGAAAAAAGGAAATAGAATTGTATATAAATACGATTTTTAAAAAAAATAAATAAAGCTCAATAAAAATCATCTTTTCAATTTGGAAGCAGACGTAGCAATTTAAAAGTTGACAACAAAATTTACCGTACTATATAGTTATTAAACAATAGCAGAAATATATATGGAATTAGTTTCCAAACACTTTTATTGGAGGATGAAACAATCTTCAGAAGTATGGATTGTCCAATATGAAATTTATTTCAAGATAAATTAAGTTTTTGGATTTATTAAATGAAAATAACGTCATCCCACAAAATTATAAGAAAAATGAATTTTCGAGAAAACTTTTTCAATTGATTTTGAGGTAAAAAAAAACTAATGAAATATTTGTCAATTTTTTTGGTTTAAAGGTATCTATACTTTATAGATATCTCTTATATATAATCTTTCTTTTTATTCATATAAAATTTAAAAGGTGATTTATACATTTAAAAAATATTTTTATTGATAAAGTTATTAAATATATAAAACAGTGAAAATATTTGAAATTTAAATGTATAAAACATATATTATTTTCGAATTGTACATTAATTTTTCAAAATAAATATATATATATGTTTTAAAAATTAGATTTTTTAGGATGTAACTTTTAAAAAGCATTGTTTTTCTAATATATTTAAAATATGGAATTGCGAAAAATATGTTGTAATATTTATCGTGTTAAATTATAACTATATATCAATGATATATCGAAAAAAAAAGTTTTTTTTATAGATTCATATAGATATTTGGCTATTTGCGGATATATAGATTTTTAACATTTAAATTAGACAATTTTAATTTATATTTAGACATTTTTCATTTTAATTTAGACACTTTCATTTTGTTTTGACATTTTTCATTTCAATTTAGACATTTTTCATTTTATTTTAGACACATGGACTTTTCTAAATTAAAATGAAAAATGTCTAAATATAAATTAAAATTGTCCAATTAAAAGTTAAAAAATCTATATATAGGAAATCAGAGTATAGGTAAACATAGGTAAAATTCATTATTACATTTATATAGCCAAATATCATATTTATTAATAGATAATTTTAAAAAAGTCAGACATACCTGTATAAGTTTTGTGTTAGTAAGAAAATGAGAGGAATAATATTTGCCTTATAAATCGATACATTCAAATTTGCATATGTTTGTTTTCTTTGTGTACATTTGTTCCAAGTCCGTAGTCAAAAACAATATATGTAATATCAATGACACGTCAAAAATATTCATAACATATAAAATTATGGTTCTATTTATAAATGTGATAAAGATATTTTCTTAATCAAGAAAAAATGTTGCAGTCGCGTTAGGCCTAAGAATGAGGCGAAGAAATTTCTTTTGAATCAATTTTTTTTTTGTTTTTAATTACAAATTAAAAAAAAAAATTAAAGAAAAAATTAATCTTAGACTTAGAAATTTTAAAAGTTTGTTCTATTACAATATTTTATTTGTTATAAAAAATATCGAAAAGTAACTATATGAATTGATATTTAAGACAACAACTTTTATACTTATTGATTGAGGAGGAAAATGGCGTTTTTATAAAAAAAAAATGAATACATATAAAAAATTGTTAATTACTAAATCTCAATGAGAAATTAAAATACAATCAATTAAAATCGCATATTACATAAGAAATTTCAATGTATTGAATATCTATATTTTTTAGCTTTAATAAATATCTATATTTTCGCTTTAATAAATATATATATTTTCGCATTAATATATATTTATATTCAGATTTAAAATATATACAGATAGCATATCTTAATATTTAAAACGTAAAGTAGATGATTATAAATTTATAGAATGCAGCATTCTCTCAGTGAATATATATGTTCGTATTATCATTTATTAAATTCTCAAATATAAATTATTGAAAGAGCTATTAAAAGAGCTTGAATTTTTGAATGTTTATTTTGTGCAAAAATATCACTTTATATAATTGGGTGTGAAAAATTGATATCAAGACATAGATTCTAATATATATTTGTAGCATTTTTTTTAGCAAATAGAATTTTTTTCGTTTTGTTAATTTAATCTTCGGAGAAGCTAATTGGCGAAATATATTCTTTATTTGAAATATACTTCTTAAAACAATCAAAAAGGTCTGGAAAATTAATATACATATATATAAAAAATACGAGAATTTATAAAAAAAACTTAATAGATTTGAAGTTTTATTCATACGTACAAAATGTTGCTTTTACCTTTCAACAATATTGTATTGAAGATGTCAACTTCTCCACAAAAATAGCCACTAAAGAAGGCAAATTTGTGTGAACGATCTAAGTCACAATTATAGATTTGATGAAACTACCATGGGGAGGGGTATATGATCAATTTTCCCAACATTAGCAATGATCGTCACTGACTGTTCACTGTGTGAACGCCGATCCAAGCCACAATTCGATGGAAATACCCTGGAATGGAGACTTTTGTCACAGGAAACTACAGGATTTACACGACGTCAGTCTGGATGTTGCAGATGCTGGTTCAAGGAATCCATCAAAACCCGCTACCGAACCATAAACCTAACATAAAATGCTCTCCACAATTGTAAGAGCAAAAACTTCCATGTATATATTACAGGAAACTTATAGAAAGATATCAACTTATTCACTCTACATACCCTCCTCACCAACTTAACACCGATCTCATGTGATTGCGTATACGGGAATAAAGATCATTATTATTGCAGTTAAGGCATTTGATGCGTATTATTTATTTTGACCATGGACACCACCTAATACACTCATGGACAAAACTTAAGGAAGTTGTACCTTTTAGCATGTATATTGGGATTATAACTCTGTAAGATATTACAGTGACCTTTATTGAAGACATACGAGATAACCAAGTGTGAATAGCCTCTGTCTCCTTTAAAAAAAAAAAAGAAAAAGAAAAAAAAGCAGACGAACGGCGCGCGCGCGTTATCAAATACTTTCCACTTTCTTAAATTTTCTCCATAAGTGTATTTGCATAATATGACATGGTTTGTATACTAAAAAAGTAGGCTATGTAGTACATACAGAATTCGTGGTCGGTTTTGTGTATAGTTTAGAGTTAAATATCCATCTTCTCCAGATAGATGTCAGATAGACAGAAAGGTTTTTAATCCAGTGTTCTGTCTAAGGGAGAATACAACGGATGGTGAACACAACGAGAGTGTCACTAAAAGGCTATATAAGGCACACTATAATGCTATGTGATAAAAAAGGCTATGATGTGTTCCCTGGTTTGGATAGATGAAAAGGGAGGATACACGATGTGACTTATTAAAGTTTCCTTACTTAAGTATATATATATATAGCAATTTAGGCCAACAACCCCATGTATATAACCCGCAGCAAGACCTTAATGTTGTATAATGGTAAATATGATGGAATAACGCACTGAAACACATAAAAGTACAAACATCACTAAAACCTGACAGATAATTACCCTCAAAGTAGCCCTAATAAAGTCGTAATTTTGTAACTGTTGCTGTGTCAATATATCACAGCAAAGATATAGTACACAACTCTATTTCAACAGAGTCGGTTGTTCTATAATTTGTACACTTTGTGAAATTAAGGTGTGGGGGGTAGTACCATAAGGCAAATTATGTATGAAATAGGTAACAGAGGAAACAAGAAAATTTTTCTAGATATTTATTTAAATATCTTAAAATTTGGGAACATGTCTATACTGACGAGATATGCTATTTACATAGTAAAATTTAGATAGAGGTGACCTGAAGTTACTTTATAGCCCTTTAAGGCCCATGCGAAATCTAGGTTGGCTACTACACAAAAAGGGGGGGAAACCTAGATCTCCATCTATTCTAGCGGGACAAAATATACGAACCCTAACACTCCTTTTAAGTCACTTAAAGCCCTTTAGGGCCCATTCAGAATCTAAATAGATTAGCTTCTGTTCAAAAAATAAAAAAATAAAGAAAAAAGGGGGGGGGCTAAGCCATAATGGCAAGGGGCTTACCTTCTCTCGAAAGCGGCGGCAAGGTCTGGTCTCCTCTACGTCTCAGGCCCGTCTAAAAATCGTCCTTCTCACTGAGCGACTCCGATCGAATCAAAAATCCCCCACTTTTGGCAAAGAACCTTCTTTTATATCATCTCATTCTCCATTTTCATTCGCCGAAAGAAACACCAATCAAAATGGCCAACGGCTCCAGTATCAATTTCATAGACGCCCCAGGCCTCTCCCCTTCAAAATAGAACATATAGTATTACCAAAACAAAAAAAAAATCTAAAGAGAGAAACAACCCCTGCGGTAGTGTAAGATTTCAGCCTCCAGCCCCCCGTCTTTCCACATGGGTTGAAATACAATCCTCCCTTTTTCTCGGGATGGTATATATATCGCCCCCCCCGTCTTGGCTAAAATTGACCCAGGCCCTTTTTACCTGGACTGTAATGTGATGCTTTCCTTTCTCTGGAAGGATATTTTATAAGTTTCAGTCTTTAGAGATCTTCCTTCTCCATTTTTCTCCCTTTTTTTTTTTTTCTGGTCACCTTTACCTAAATTTTTGGTGAGGGGAATATATGTACATATGAAACAACAGTTTCCAGCTCGGATGTCTCTGGATGTCTTCTTCTTTACCAGGCATCAGCTTTCGGCATGGAAGTCTGGTGTCACCAAGTGTCTAAGTTTCTGGGCAAAAAAAATGGTCTGTAAGTCTATGTGGGAGGGAAGCCATGTATCCATTTGATTTGATTATACATACGCCTTCTGTTGGGGTATGGTTACAAAAACGTGCCCCAACAATCCTCCCCCTGCCAAGTAATGGACAAATGCGTTTGTGCTATTCATTATTCATCTGCCTTTCATCAGTTACTATGAAAGCAGGCCCATTTCTAGCAAAATGCATTTTCCATTACTAGGTGAAGCCAGATGTACCGAAACCTATAGGGAAGGTAAGGCTAGTCAAAATGATGGTATGCCATTCTAGATGTTTATTATTCCGAACATTAGTGGGCATTGCGCATCCTGGCAAAGGGGTTTTTATGTGCTATTATTCTGTCAGAACACTGTTATCAAAATAGTTCATGGGGGACAGTCATATCATATGTATGGAAGTAAGCAAGGTCATCTGTCTTACCATTCATGGGTATATATACCACCCTTCCACTTTCTTCTTTGGCCTTGAGGAGTAGACCCTCCTTGTGGTAAGTCCTCTCAACCCCATCCTTGCCTCTTGTGGTGCTGGATTCATTGCTACCTTCTTTCTGCTAACAATACAGTTAGAACATTTCCCTATTACATATTATATATAAAAATTTGGGCGCCAAGGAGTCGTTTAGAAATAACTGACTAGTCCAACTCCTAAAACATGCCAGCATCTTTATTTAAGTACCAATCAAGACATTCGTGTGGTATAGTTATACATATACAATCAAAGGAAAGGATAATTATAGTTAGCTGAAAGAAATATCTTGATACATAATGATTAGCCTATGACATGATGACTTTTGCTAAATAAAAAAAAAAAGGTTACAGAAAACAAATTGTGAAAGTAATTATTAAATAAGGCACGAAATATGTAATGATAAAATGAATCCTTCCATGTTATATGATGGGTATAATATATATATTGAAGAAAACACGTATCATGCAGATAGTGATTAAATATGATAAAAATCATCCCATGATAGATGATAAAGAAAACTACTACAAAATTATATATGATGACAAAATATATATACTTATACAAGTAAGGCGGATAAAAGACAATAAGGATAAAATAGATCATGCCTTAAGGGAAGAATAAGCCATGACAACATGTTAAAAAAAATCGCAACATGGCCGGTAAATATTACTAATATCATGAATATCAAAGGAAATAAAATAGTTGAAATGAATAGCATATGATTATAATATAATATATATGATATAAAATAATAACATATTCAATTAGAAAATGAAAACACATTATATATATTTGTGCGCTGAAGGTTCAAGGTTTAGTATCTCAGTTAAGTTTTTCAATCTTATTCAGTCTGGAATCACGAGTTGGTCACTGGGTAATATTCGTCTATCCCGATCCTACTGGAGGGTGTGTTTTCTCTTATGTGTTAGATTCCTCTGTTACAATACTCTCAACTCAGATGGGTACGTCATTTAGAATCTTGGTCAAATGGAATATATCCCAGACCTCTATTAAACTACACAGTCCATTTAAATCTAGGGTGACAACCGTATGAAGAAAGCTCTCTGTTTGACAGAGAAACTAATCAACTTCTCCCATTTTGTTTGTGACTCCGTTTACCTTGTCTCTGGGGTGTGTACAGTTCAGCTACCTCCCCCTTCCAAGAAATTCATATTACTTTCATCTACTAATATACCCTCTATTCATTGACCTGAATCCTACAAATCTACATCTTATAAATTTGAATTTTATCAATCTGAAATTTTGGTTCTTTTACAAATTCCTTCAGAATTCTACTCCCTGTATAACTGCTCTTAATTCTACTGTCCTCAATACAACACTTCTAAAACTCTGACTCATTGGCTCGTTCTGGCGTCTCGTTCGCGGTCCTTATAGTTAACTAATACTTTAAAATCTTATCCTATCATGAAACGAGTTTAAACTCGTTGAAGGTCCTAATAATTACTTATTTTGCCTCTCGAATCGGTCTTATACTCGAATTCATTCCAACAAAACGTATGGCAGGGCGAATCCTTTATTAGAAGAAACTTCCGCTAGCTATGGGGAATCAAACTGGTACCAAAAAAAATTCAGTAGACGGAAACACTTCGTCTAGAATAACTGGGCAATCTCTGCCTACATGCCAATCTTACAGGACCTCCCGTCTAGAACACCCTCGCTCCAGCCACGCTAAAAGCGTCGAAACTACGGTGTCAGATCGGTTACCCAAGGTCGCGCCGTTATACCCCAGGCTATACGGCATGGCAAAACAAATCCCCCATCCTGCATAAAATTCAATCTATACCTCTTCGTTCCCTCTAATGAGGGGAAGTTTTGTGGGTTTCCTGGTCTGATCATAACCTCCCACAACCTTCCAGTCTGAGAATCAAGATATGATCATTATCTACGACTCTTAAAATTCAAGTTGATATAATGAAATAGAGTAACTGATTACCCTAATAAAAGAAATCAATATTTGCACTCCTCTAAAAGGAGACCTAACAAAGTGGAGCGAATATTTTCCTAACAATAGATAGAGTTGTAGTTGTCCTGTTTGAGGCTTCTCGGTCCTAACAAAATTCGAAATAAAAAGTAAAATAAAATTAAAATCGATCCTATTAAAGTCCTTTAACCCTATTCTAATGTATTTTGGGCTCACAATATAATAGTTTTTAACCTTTTTCTACATTCATTGCACCAATTCATTCATACACCCTCCCCCCTATCATTCGCGGTACGCATACAAACTAAGGTTGAAAGCTGCTACAAAGGCCAAAATACTCATTTATCAATATCAATAGATCCTAACAAATAATAACATATTTCAGGACACAATGTGAAATCAGATAAAATAATAAAATTAAGACAAATTGGGAACTAAAGCCCTATGTTACTCAAAGAAATGCCTCTGTACAAGCTCTATATATACTAATACTTTATACTCAATAAATGATTGTTAACAATAATTGTTAACAATTCTAAATAATCTGGAAGCTAACCTATCTTTAAGAAATGTAATTTCAAAACTGCCCTTGCCTTGACACTAAGCGACTATTCACGACAATTCTATGAAGACACACACAGAATATAAGGGCGATTAAAGAACCATTAAACGTGACACCTCATAAAAGCGGATTGAGTCATTCCCCTAGCCACCGTGGGTGAAGTCACTTTCTTCTTACTTCCTCGTGCGTCTGCCCCCTTTGCAGTAGTCCGACCTCAACACTCTATTGAAAGATGGATTTATAGGGTTTATGGTTCACTACCCAACACTAACATTCTCAAGTGCTTTCCAAGGATCGACTACGGTCTGGGCCTACTTAACTTCTACCCCTGGCTTAGGGTCCCTACACTTCACAACTTTACTCTGAAAGATTGACCTTTCATGTCCTCATTAGAAACCTATTTCAAAGCTACTACCTGAAGGCCAGGGATTATAGGGTTTCTGAATTACCCAACACAAGCCATAGGATGCCTATTAGGTTTGTTGTTTTAGACATAGCCCCCCTCTAAGTTGTGATTTCCTACACCTTCCTTCACCTATTACTCCTGATAATAACTAAAATTTCAGATTTACACTAAATAGTTAATTCACAATGGTATACATTATTCTCATTGGTCTTTGAAACTCGGGTTTTAACAAGAAATAGTTTGTATTAAAAAAAAAAGGAATCCTAATGAAGTTCTACTTAAAAAAAAAAAAAAAAGGTTTTTAAATGAAAGAAAAAAAAAAAAAGGTTGAAATCTCTAAACTTCTCATTCTATCGAGCTGATTCTCCGTACACACTCCAAAATCCTAGTTAGTGGCGACAGCCTAAGCAGAATTTACACTGTGTGGGCCTTTTACTATATCTAAAATCTCTCATATAACTTATTAAATAAAACGGTGTAAAAACGGTGTTCTATACAAGGATAAGGTTGTGACAATTTTCTCTAAATGACACACTAATATTAAAACAAATTGTGAATGATCTTTAAAGATGGCAACAAACACTACAGTAAGGTTGTGAGACGGTATTCTGCACAAAGACAAGGTTGAGACAAATAACACACAAACCCTGAAACATGGTGTTAAAGCTCCTTTCAACACTTAGCACTAGAACACATGTTAAAAAAAAAAAAAAACTGCAAACTGTTTAAAGTTCACCATAACACTAAGACATATTTGCTATTTAATATATAACCTAATATTGTAATTAATAAAGACCTATCTATATTAAATAGTGTATATTGTTGCCGAAACTTATGTAAATTAGCTTACACAAACCCCCAGTGCATATTATGTCTTATTTTAAAAGAAATAGTTCTATCGAGGCGATATAGCGGTCGACAGCTACGCTTTATACATTAAATGTACTTTCTTCCATCAATCTTTATCTACTATTTACAAAACTCTTTATCCAACCCTTTCCAATTCTTTCTCTTTCAACATCTTTCTGCATCTCTCTATCTCTTTCTCATCAAAATTCAACGCTTTCTCACTCTTTTTATCACTTTCAACACCTCTTTCATCACCTCTCTCTCATCTCTCTTCCATCATTTTCTACACATTTCACTGCCTTTTCATCCCTCTGGTGTTTCCTCGAAACCCGTCATCGGGATCTGGATCCCGATCTATTATCACTCTTAATTTTGAACTACTCTATTCCAACAGCCTATGACCCTTAAGCTTTATAACTCCATATACACTCGGCGGGGTAGTTACCTTGTTAAGAAAACCTATAATGTCATAGATCATTTAGAGAGAGAACATAACAAATTTGTGCGAATAGTTTGCTTCAACTATTGATTGTAAGTCTATTAAACTCGTTCTCTTTAGGTTGGCTCGCTCATTAGTCTTCGATTTTTTTTTTTTTTATTCAATGGTCATATTGAGCCCACATGGGTGCTAAACGTAAACTGTATTAAAATGGTGTAGTTTTCTAGTTTTCGAATTATATGACAGTTAGAAAAAAAAAATTCTGGAAATATCTCGCACTGGCTACTATTAAAAAATTGAATGGGGTACAACTCCGATCTTACAGGATACCTCATGGCTCATAGAATTGAATCGCTCATTTCTCACTAAAATATTCACATAGGTATGGAGGTCTCCAGTGGTTCTATAGCTATTGGTCAACTAAATTAATTAATGGCAGGAATTGAAGTTAGTTTAAATGCTCATGTGCTGTTTTTGTCATGCGTCTTTATGTCATCTGCAAAGGAAAGTGTCGCCTCAAAGGACCTAATTCTGGGACTAACATCCGCTGCACATTTCAGGAAGGAGTGGTCGTCCATACAATAGCAAGATATCATTTTGCTGCCAATGTACAATGTTGAGCATTTTCCATGTCGTCATTTTGTCGATCCCCAATCTTCTAGGGTGTTTCTTTAAGCATTTCTTGATATCGTTTAATGCTTTATGCGATCCCGCCCGGCATTCAATAAGTATTATTTGATCGTACCATCTCCAGGAGACCATCCCATTGCGGCCGAATCATTTCCACCCAACTTATAACGCCGTCCATATCGCGTAATTGAAATTAGTGTAAAACTCAAAGAATAAGACCTTAATCTCTTAATTCTTTACTAATTTCAGTTGGCTCAACATAAATCTTCTCAATTATTAATTTAGTACAGTGGCGTGACATGTCACACTTCTTCTAGTTCTTTCGCAAGCTCGATTAATCCCAGTGGAAACCCGTCCAGGCGTCAATCCCGTGCTAACCCGTCATGCATGACTTCAAATTTGGAAATTATTAGACCTGAATATTTGCAGTGGCATCTGCTTCCACTGAAAGTATTTAAGACACAAGGCTGCCTCTTTAAATCACTGTCTTTACTCCCACATGCCTGTGTAAACTTTAACCATGACTTTATCAATTCTCAAAATTCTGCCTATCGAGTATCCTGAGCATCAATGTTCTTCTTGTCTACGGCGGATTATCACAGTAATTGTTCCCTAGAGTTATCTGCGTCGAGTGGTCAGTCTGTACTACTAATTCTCCACTCTAACTCTAGGATTCCTTTATCTACTCAGGCTGTTCAAAAATTTTCAAGACAGTTGTTCAAATCCCCAATGATAATCTGCTAAATTTCGATAATTATTGGAATTCTCATTAAAAAGAATAACTACACCTTTCTGACACAGAAATATCCAGCATCAAGATATAGCGCACCGTCCAATTTCTTTATTTCAAGACGGTGTCAAATTACAACTGAAGGAACATACTAAACATATAACTGGTTTAAATTTCATGTAATCTCATCATGCCTTCTGCTGGCAAATATTTACTGTAAAATTCAATACTATCAAGATGGTTTTATTTGTCTTCATCTAAAAAAAATGTTTCAGAAATAGAGTCTTGGAAATCTCTACTAAAGACAAAATTATACATTTGTCAATTCAGGATAACCTTCCCTTGTCAGAGTGTATACAGCTGCCAAGCCAAAATACGCAGGGGAGACAGGAAGGAGAGTCAGCAATAGAATATATGAACATAGACGCAACGTTATTAATCAAGACAATAGGTCTCTAATTTTCCAATACTGCAAAGGAACAGGTCACACTTTCGCATTAGGAGAACCTAGAATACATTACAATAACATAAACAGCAAATATCAAAGGCTTATAATTGATTCTCTATTATTCAGAAAACACAATAGCATTAATAGAAATAGATTTGCCCGAAACATATAACACAATATATCCTAGTACCAGCTAATAATATCAACAATAATATAAGTAACTTATATGTAATAGCCAATAACTATTATAAAACTACTTAAATAATAGAATTTCTAACCTATAAGATAATTCATAGAATATAGCAAACAATAGTAGAATATGTGTAATACCTTAATCCAAAAAAATATGTCTTAAGAAAACAAATAATATGCAAAACTTTCTAATGTATATATATATATGTACATAGAATCATAATAGTTTTAGCATCAGGCGACGTCATATTTTCTTGATATATTGTATATGTTTCTCCTGTAGAAGGGCGGACAAGCTCGAAAGCTCGAGAAGACCAGAATAAAAGATACTCATCCCCATAGACGTTTTACTTTGATATCAGAAATCAATGATAATATTAAGGTTTTGCCACAAACAATGTGAATCGTAAAAGACAGCGGCGAGAGATGCGGTATACACCGCCTCAACATAACTTTCATTGCCTGATAAAATGCCCGTGAAACGGAAAGCATAAATTAAAATTCACGATTTATAATAGACTGTTAATCTCAGGATGCGTGGACTACTTCACCAATACTTAAAAATAGTATGGCTTTTCATTAGGTATATATTTCTAAAGTATAGGGGAAGAAACATATACTAAATTCGAGCCCCGCGGCGGGCGACATTGATGTGTTCCCTGGTTTGGATAGATGAAAAGGGAGGATACACGATGTGACTTATTAAAGTTTCCTTACTTAAGTATATATATATATAGCAATTTAGGCCAACAACCCCATGTATATAACCCGCAGCAAGACCTTAATGTTGTATAATGGTAAATATGATGGAATAACGCACTGAAACACATAAAAGTACAAACATCACTAAAACCTGACAGATAATTACCCTCAAAGTAGCCCTAATAAAGTCGTAATTTTGTAACTGTTGCTGTGTCAATATATCACAGCAAAGATATAGTACACAACTCTATTTCAACAGAGTCGGTTGTTCTATAATTTGTACACTTTGTGAAATTAAGGTGTGGGGGGTAGTACCATAAGGCAAATTATGTATGAAATAGGTAACAGAGGAAACAAGAAAATTTTTCTAGATATTTATTTAAATATCTTAAAATTTGGGAACATGTCTATACTGACGAGATATGCTATTTACATAGTAAAATTTAGATAGAGGTGACCTGAAGTTACTTTATAGCCCTTTAAGGCCCATGCGAAATCTAGGTTGGCTACTACACAAAAAGGGGGGGAAACCTAGATCTCCATCTATTCTAGCGGGACAAAATATACGAACCCTAACACTCCTTTTAAGTCACTTAAAGCCCTTTAGGGCCCATTCAGAATCTAAATAGATTAGCTTCTGTTCAAAAAATAAAAAAATAAAGAAAAAAGGGGGGGGCTAAGCCATAATGGCAAGGGGCTTACCTTCTCTCGAAAGCGGCGGCAAGGTCTGGTCTCCTCTACGTCTCAGGCCCGTCTAAAAATCGTCCTTCTCACTGAGCGACTCCGATCGAATCAAAAATCCCCCACTTTTGGCAAAGAACCTTCTTTTATATCATCTCATTCTCCATTTTCATTCGCCGAAAGAAACACCAATCAAAATGGCCAACGGCTCCAGTATCAATTTCATAGACGCCCCAGGCCTCTCCCCTTAAAAATAGAACATATAGTATTACCAAAACAAAAAAAAAATCTAAAGAGAGAAACAACCCCTGCGGTAGTGTAAGATTTCAGCCTCCAGCCCCCCGTCTTTCCACATGGGTTGAAATACAATCCTCCCTTTTTCTCGGGATGGTATATATATCGCCCCCCCGTCTTGGCTAAAATTGACCCAGGCCCTTTTTACCTGGACTGTAATGTGATGCTTTCCTTTCTCTGGAAGGATATTTTATAAGTTTCAGTCTTTAGAGATCTTCCTTCTCCATTTTTCTCCCTTTTTTTTTTTTCTGGTCACCTTTACCTAAATTTTTGGTGAGGGGAATATATGTACATATGAAACAACAGTTTCCAGCTCGGATGTCTCTGGATGTCTTCTTCTTTACCAGGCATCAGCTTTCGGCATGGAAGTCTGGTGTCACCAAGTGTCTAAGTTTCTGGGCAAAAAAAATGGTCTGTAAGTCTATGTGGGAGGGAAGCCATGTATCCATTTGATTTGATTATACATACGCCTTCTGTTGGGGTATGGTTACAAAAACGTGCCCCAACAGCTATAAGCAGTTATCATCCAATGACATTTATGGGGCAATATACCTCACTTTTGTGGATACATCTTTTCGAACATTGTCGTTTTGATTATCTATCGCGGCAATAATGTTTTGTCTCTTTCTGTATCATTGTGTCTTCGCATACCCTTGATTGGATTTTATTATTCCTATATACACATGGCCATGATAATCATAGGGAGTAGTTTACAACTATCTTTATTGTTAATAGACTGCATATCTATATACATATGTAGATGCAGTTCGAAATTTTCACTTCATGATGCTTTATTTGGTTTCTTGTTTCCAAAGTGGTTGCACTCGTGCACATTAATTAGGTTATTATTGAAGAATTTTAATCATTTTTCACTATATCTTATTAGCTGTAAATTTTCACCTTTAGGCCACAACAAGCTTTCACAGTACACATATCCCTTTAACTAATAAAAAGGTATATATTGGATTGAATAAAAATATTTATTTGCTAATATTTCGGCTGGCTGAAAGCCAATCTTTGTCAAAGCATTACATTTGTATAAAAAAAAACTCAGCGCCACATAGTGTCATTAAATTACAGTTGAAACTGTAATTTAATGACAATATGTGCCTTGACAAAGGTTGGTGTTCAAGCAACCGAAATATTGGCAAATAAATCTTTTTATTCAATCCAATATATACCTTTTTATTACCTAAAGATTTAAATATGGATTGCTCTATTTTTTTCAAAACAATATATATATGTGATAGAATTTGCCTTGTTAAGACAACTACATTCAGAAGGCATTACGTTGACGAAGACCAACATCCCCGTAACGCGTACGTAGTTGAAATTTCTTGTTGATTCAATTAAATACAAAAAAAAATCCTTAAATCAAAAACTATCAAAGTTTATTTGATATTCATTCCAATAGAAATTAGTTTCGTCATCAGGATATGTTCGTAATCAACACAACAAAACAAGTGATTCATTTATAAAGCGCGCGCAAAACTAATCAAAATGTTCTAAGAATATTTTGCCTAAAATAACACTAGTGCATAATACATAGGTAGAACTTGTATAATTCCAACGTCCAATATTTATCTTCGTCCCTTTTATTCAAAACGTTTTTAATTTTTGGATAATTCGAATTTTCTTTTGGTTCCTTGGGCTTTGAATTAACCAACTTCGACTGTATATATATACATATATACAGTTAAAGCTGTCTATAGCGACCCTCTAAATAGCGCCTCCCTCTCTATAGCGCCCGATTTTAAATAGGTAGTACGATGCAATTTACATTAAAAGTGACCTATCTATAGCACCCCCTCTCTATAGCACCCTAATTTGGTGAGTCCCAAGAGGGGGCGCTAAAGACAGGTTTAACTGTATATATATATGTTATATAAAAATATTATTTTATTTTAAATAATAATTTCATAGATTCAAATACTCTGCTAAATCGACCGCCAGAGGTCACTCTTCCCTTATAAAAACTCGTTGTTGTTTTATCCCAATGGCCGGCTCAAAACATTTGTACATTATGTAAATAAGCTTTTCATTTTTCTATTCTTACGCCTTAAGCCAGGCAGTACTTTTACCAAATTATGTCTTTTTTATACATTCCTTAGCTCAATTAAAGCAACCTCTGATCTAAACCATTATTATTTTTATTTCAAGATTTTTAACCACGACTGCATTACCATAGCATAATATCAACAATTCTAAAATACAACAGAAATCTCATTGATCTTTATTTATAACATATATATATATATATAAAAACATCTTCATTATAGTCTAAGAAAATAACAAAAAAAGAAGATAGTAACAAATATAACTTTTAACGAGATGAAAAAGCAACTTTCTTTTAAAACAATTTATATATACATCATCTAAAATTAACTGATGATTTTTCCCCTCAAAGTAGTTCGTTTGGTCTTTTATTTCTCAGCCAATCAGGTTTCTTTGAAACCACAAAATGGCCTAATTTCGTCTGATTGGATATTTACTTACCTTATGGGGGCCTTTCAAAGCAAGATTTCTTTTTTTAATGAACATGTTATTAAGGTTTGTTTCTTTTTTAAATATATATAATAAAGTATATACCTTTAATTTTTTATATAAAATATGTAAATATCTTTCTAATAAGGCTTATAATATATAAATAATAAAATATTTAATATATAATATTTAAAAACTCAAATTTAAAAG
>CP092884.1:44925415-45277336 GCA_030710605.1 Cordylochernes scorpioides
AAATAACAGACGACCGGCGACATCAAAGTCTTCCCACTTCCTTACGTTTTGTCAATGAGTGTATATAATTACAAGAGAGCTTAACCCTAAATATAAAAAATTTAGATATTCGAAATGCTATATTTTAACATAATCTCAAAACTTTACAAAAGGAAAGTATATACAGTAGAATTAACTTCCTGTAAAGGACAACATATAATTGCAGAGTCAAAGTGCCCTTTAGAGAGAGATGTCTTCTTACCGGAGAGTTGATGAATAGTAAAAATGGTAATTTTGAAAATAAAAACTGTCCTTTATAGAGAGGTGTCCTCTATCGAGAGTGTTCTCTCATTGGGGTTCTACTGTATGTGAAAAATAAATGTGTTGAAAAAATCAATATATATATATATGGAAAAATATATAAATATGATTTAATAAATCCCCAAACTAAAGAGATTGCCAATATTTCTTAACTCAATCAAAAAACCAAATAAATACGTTTTGAGAGTTTATCCCTTTTACTTCCGAGCGCTCAACTTGGGACTAAAATCAAATTTACAGGAAAATGTTGGGATTAACCGCAAATTTGATTTATTTTTTAAATATTTAAATTATTTTCTCTACGCGCCATATATATGTTTCTTATGTACAAAATATGATTTATGTAACATCAGAATTTATATATTCTTGTGTGGTTTCATATCTTACATATATTGATTATCATTTGAATAATAAATACGGCTTGAATATGTTTTCGAATGTTTTAAAACTAAATATTTATATTATAACATATATATAGAAAATAAATGCTATTATTCTATTACAATTGATATATAAAGATATTAAAAATAAAAAAGGTATCTCCTGTCCACGAGCACATGTGCTTTTTAGATGGCAGAGCGCCATCTAGTGGAGCAAAAGTAAACTAAACGTTTATTTAGCCTGCTCCGTGATATTTGGTCAACCCAATTTTTTGATAAATCAAGAAAAGCCATCCACTGCCATCTAAAAAGAACATGTGCTCGTGGTCAGGAGATGCCTTCTTTATTTTAAATATCAACACCTGACCCACTTATCTATTATTTTTTTCTGTTGTTTTTTTTTTCATATAAAGAGATGTATCAAGAATAGAGAAAAATGAATATTTTTGAACTATTAAAAAAAAAATATATATATATATATATATATTGTTTTGAAAATAGAGCAATCCATAAATAAATCTTTAATTAAAAAGGCATATATTGGATCAAAATATCATTTATTTTACCAATATTTCAGTTGGCTGAACGCCAACCTTTATCAAGGTGTTATAACATATTTATTGACACACATTAAATATGTTATAACACCTTGATAAAGGTTGGCGTTCAGCCAACTGAAATATTGGTAAAATAAATGATTTTTTGATCCAATATATGTCTTTTTATTAATAATAAAAATATATGTCGAATCCTGTCGACTCACTGTAATATACGGTGACTTTTTGGTGATGATTGATTGAGTTGTTTGATTGATTGATTGATGATTGTTGTGGGCGCAGTCGTGTTTTCTGAGATAGTAAGGTATTCTTCACACAGGGGAAAATAACGAGAACACAGGGTTGGATTGAAAAATGGCCAGCGATCAAGGGAGAAAGGGGTGACTATGGGGTTCTTGACTAAGGCTAGGCTGTCACATAGTGAACATTGGACTTATCTGCGTGATGAGGAAGATGGTGGCGAGGTCCTGGCTCTGACAGGTCCAGCTGCTAACTGCTCTCGATGCTGTCCAGGTCCCAACTTGTTGCGATTGTGCCGAGCTCCTAACTAACTAAACTGAGTCCGAGATTTAACATGTAAGCTTCTCAGGGCTCTCATTGGATGATTGTCCAGATGTGGCCGTTTCTCATTGGTCTTAGCTAATCTTCCTGGACTCTGATTGGATCTTTGTTAATCCTTTGTCCTTGTCTTGTTTTAACATGATCCTGGAAGGGGAAGGTTCTTGAACTCAGTTTTTATGAGTTCCTGGATAATAAAACCTACTAATGACCGTTTCCTCTCTGATGGCTTTTCTCCCAGATTTGCTAAGCCTCGTCTTTATTAAAATCTTTAGATCATACATTGCATACATATTGTGGTGGGGTTACATCCAGTTATGTACAAATTATGACATATATATATATATATATATATATTTTAATATGAATATCGGAGAATATTCTGTTGTATAACAACTTTAAGTTGAGCTTTATATACCATATATATATATCTTTGTGAAGAAATACCACATATTATAAAATATATATCTGAATTAAAATAAAAAGGGCATATTATAACCACGTTCACATGAACCTTCTAGATATCAGAGCGCCATCTGGTGGAACAGAAATACTAAACGTTGATTTAGCCTGTTCTCTGATATTTGGCCAACCCATTTTCTTGATAAATCAAGAAAAAACATCCACGAACGCGTTCCGGTCTGTTGGCCCTCGTCAGCGTGGTACAAGCTGTACCTCTACGACCAAAAATATTTTGATCCCCAAATGCTTCTTGCGTTAATACGCTAAAAAAAATAATAAAAAATGTCAGGTGTTGGTATTCAAATATTAAATTAAAATTGCCTTCTAAAAAGTGAATGTGGACGTGGTCAGAATATGCCTTTTTTGATTGTAATATCAACATCTGGCCTTTTTTATTATTTTATTGTTTTTTCACCACTACAAAACACATCTAAATTTATATTTATATCTTTAAGAAAAGATATAATATATATATCGTTAAGAGAAGATATATACAACATATATATATTATATGAAATATTATTTTATTTTAAATTATAATTTCATAGATTCAAATACTCTGCTACATCGACCGCCAGAGGTCACACTTCCCCTATAAAAACTCGTTGTTTTATTCCAATGGTCGGCTCAAACCTTTTATACAATATGTAAATAAGTTATTCAATTTTTTATTATTATTACGCCTTAAGCCAGGCAGTACTTTTATCAAATTGATTATTTTATATTCCTTTAACTCAATTAAATTACTGATCAAAACTATTTTTCATTATCATACTTTAAAGATTTCAACCACGACTGTAATTTCCCCATACCATAATCTTCAACATTATCTAAAAACAATAGAAATCTCATTCATTTTTATATAACATATATATATCGTTAAGAGAAGATATGTACTACATATATATATCTATCTTTAAGAAAGATTACCACATATATATATTGTGATATATATATAAAAGGAGAAAAGTAACAACTACTGGGGAAGAATATATTGGTAGAAATATCGAAGGTAATAAAACTTTATCTAATTTTCTCTGTTGGTTATCAATTCTTTTCGGGGTAGAATATTTCTGTGGTAACATTTCCTCGTATTGCTGCTCACTGGGGTTGGAATTAGCTGCTCTTTCAATCATCATCTTCTCTCTCTTTTATCATCATCGTGTCCTTTCCGATGTGGAGGTCAGACATCATGGAACACAACCTTTCAATATTGTGATGTAACTGTAAATAATTCATAGAATTTAAAAATATAAAGAAAGGTTATCATCATGATGGTTTATGTTTGAGATAGAGACAGCTCGAGTTAGGCTGTAAATATATAATTGATAAATAGACCATAAGTTAGGAAGTTCCCTCTCTTAAAATAAATATAAATAATTGTTCATCTTCGCATTCTGATTTTTAAAGAAATCAAAACAAATAGGTTTTGTACTAACGTCTTCAACTCTTTAATTTTTGAAAAAAGGGGCATATCTTTATCGTGCAACTGAAAGTTACTGATAGCTTGCGCCATCTATCGGAATAAATATCAACTATTCTCGTTGATTTTTAATTATTCCAGAATTGGCCAAATGCCCATTCTTGATTAATCAAGAAAAGCTAACCACGGACGCGTTTCGGGCTGTTGGCCCTCATCAGCGTGGTGCAAGCTGTACCTCAACGACCAAAAAAATGGTCATTCAAGGCATCCATCTCTTTAATTTTTGTTTGAAAAATATTGATTATTCTTTTAAATATTCATTCTGATATATAGAGGTTTATATAATAGATTTATTACAAACCTTTTCAGGGATATAGTCAATTTTTCAAGGCATTCATTTTGTTACCCTCCCCTCATTATCCTAAGGAAACCGCTGGGAGGGTTCACCACTGATGAGCCATACCCTTCTTCTGTTTTCAATATTTAATCATTACAGGATAAAGGCTGTCGAAATAGACTTTTAATATATTGTCGCAAGTAAAGATGAGAGACGCACAGTGTAACTGTACTGAGAGATTTTATTGTTGCATTTCCAAAACTTGAAGAGAGAGATAGAGGGTGTTAAAAAAGAACGTTAAAAGAACACGCCAAGACACGTGTGCCCGCGCTTTTAGAAAGAGGGGGAGGGGTGGTTTGTACACTAACCTTGAAAAAAATAAAGAAAAAATGTCTCTTCTCAATTAACCTATTGCTTAAATAATTGATTTCAATATTTATAATCTCTATTTACACAAACATAAAATATACAAATTTCGTGACAATATATATGTTAATTTAAACCAACAACCCCATATTGTATATAACTTATAACAAGATTTTCATGTTGTATAATTGAAACACATCTGTAAATGATTATACGCATTATTGACATGTGTCATTACATCATCATATGTATTGTACTTTGTACAAACTGAGGATAAATAAATGAAACTCTGTAATAGATTATGAGTTGAACTGAAGCAAGAGATAAAAGTCATAACGTCTAAAATTGAGATAGATTTATAATTCCCACAACAAGGTCTAAAAATGGAAACTGTCAGGACGGCGCCAGTAGAATTTCACCAGACGATCCACCCTCTTCACATCTGTTGAAAGGCAATGTTTCCAAGCTTTCCACTCTGCCTCGACCACGACTGCCTGTACTTTGTGAGAACTGTAAAAGGTCTTCCAAGGTGCAGAGAAGTACTGGAAAACTCCTTATCCTGACTGTTCCTCTCGGTCAACACAGTATAGCGAGAGTTACAGGGACTCACACCATAGATTAAGTCGACTGGATACTTCACCACAATTTTAGTCGACAAGATTCTACAAGAGGCTACCAGACCTCACCACATTACATATATACATGTTGTAATATATTCCAATATATCTATGTCTCCATGTGTTGTATAGTTATAATGTAATTGCCAAGTTGACAGAAATAAAATTTAGAGTGAGTGACAATCGGCGCCAGAAGAGGAAAAAGGTCCAAAAAACAAGTCGGGTTCCCAGGTGTGCCCCTTTCTTACTCAAACAGATTAGTCCGCTTTGAGACACGAGGATTGACTGACTCCTCTAGACAGAACTTCCCTGACCGGTGTCGGCTACACTTACTCTCTCGCCATCTCTGTGGTGACATTCAACATGTCTCGTCCTTTTGTGTAATCCCAATCTCGCCTGAACCCACTCTAAACATTGTGGCCACCACGACTGTAACCAACATGCCACACTACAGTCATCCAACAGGATAAATAAAAAATACATTGCTACATATCTATATATATAAAATTGAATGTCTGTTTGTTTGTTTGTACTCTATAGATTCAAAAACCGTACATCCAATCGCCGTGAAATTTTGGGATACTATTAGGCATATCCCCGGAAAGGTTTTCGAAAAATAATATCTTGAATATCTTTAATATCCTTAGAGTTATTTGCAGATTTGTAGATTTAACTCGCAAGCAGCGCCCCCATTGTGACGATGATAACAAGTTTTCTTATCACTAAGTTTGTTATCTTAAATATTATTTATCAAAGGTAAGATTATCTCAGGATGACACGGCAATGTGACACGGGAAAAATGTTCACTAGATAAAACTATGATTTTCTATATGATATAAAAAGCCAACAATGAAGAGTGAATGTAATATAAAAAGCCAACAATGAAGAATGAATGTAAGATAAAAAGCCAACAATGAAGAGTTAATGTAAGATAAAAAGCCAACAATGAAGAATGAATGTAAGATGAAAAGCCAACAATGAAGAATGAATGTAAGATAAAAAGCCAACAATGAATAGTAAATGTAATATAAAAAGCCAACAATGAAGAATGAATGTAAGATAAAAAGCCAACAATGAAGAGTAAATATAATATAAAAAGCCAACAATGAAGAATGAATGTAAGATAAAAAGCCAACAATGAAGAGTAAATATAATATAAAAAGCCAACAATGAAGAGTGAATGTAAGATAAAAAGCCAACAATGAAGAGTAAATGTAATATAAAAAGCCAACAGAGTGAATGTAAGATAAAAAGCCAACAATGAAGAGTGAATGTAATATAAAAAGCCAACAATGAAGAATGAATGTAAGATAAAAAGCCAACAATGAAGAGTGAATGTAATATAAAAAGCCAACAATGAAGAATGAATGTAAGATAAAAAGCCAACAATGAAGAGTGAATGTAAGATAAAAAGCCAACAATGAAGAGTAAATGTAATATAAAAAGCCAACAATGAAGAATGAATGTAAGATAAAAAGCCAACAAAGAAGAGTAAATGTAATATAAAAAGCCAACAATGAAGAATGAATGTAAGATAAAAAGCCAACAATGAAGAATGAATGTAAGATAAAAAGCCAACAATGAAGAGTGAATGTAAGATAAAAAGCCAACAATGAAGAGTAAATGTAATATAAAAAGCCAACAGAGTGAATGTAAGATAAAAAGCCAACAATGAAGAGTAAATGTAATATAAAAAGCCAACAATGAAGAATGAATGTAAGATAAAAAGCCAACAATGAAGAGTAAATATAATATAAAAAGCCAACAATGAAGAATGAATGTAAGATAAAAAGCCAACAATGAAGAGTAAATGTAATATAAAAAGCCAACATAGTGAATGTAAGATAAAAAGCCAACAATGAAGAGTGAATGTAATATAAAAAGCCAACAATGAAGAATGAATGTAAGTTAAAAAGCCAACAATGAAGAGTAAATCTCTCTATATATATTAAAGTCAATTTCTGTCTGTCTGTCTGTTTTGCGATAAACTCAAAAACTACTGAACCAATTGGTCCCAAATTTTGCATGTCGCTTTTTATAAGCCTGCGGAAAATTTTCGGCTGCATTTTGATTAGTATTTTTGGCTATTTCTTTTTTTCATTTGAAGAACTTTTTTTTACGCGGACTAATCCGGAGTGGAATGAATACCTAAATATGGCCATTTTTTTAAGCATCGGTGGTTCAGTGGTAGAATGCTCGCCTGCCACGCGGGCGGCCCGGGTTCGATTCCCGGCCGATGCATTTTTTTTTTACAATTTTTAAAACTCATTTATATTATCTTATATATATAAAATTGAATGTCTGTTTGTCTGTACTCTATAGATTCAAAAACCATACATCCAATCGCCGTGAAATTTTGGGATATTATTAGGTATATCACCGGGAAGGTTTTTGAAAAATAATTACATGAATATCTTGAATATCCTTAGAGTTATTTGCAGATTTGTAGATTTAACTCGCAAGCAGCGCCCCCATTGTGACGATGATAACAAGTTTTCTTATCACTAAGTTTGTTATCTTAAATATTATTTATCAAAAGTAAGATTATCTCAGGATTACACGGCAATTAATTTGCGACAAGAATAATGATACAATTCCAATGCGAAGATACTATTCCTTTAACTTCCAATTACCGAGGGAACCAATTAATATTGATTTTATCCAACTTATCGAGTATTTCTCAAGGGATCGAAAAATGTTCACTAGATAAAACTATGAATTTCTAATGTAGAAAATTAGGAAAGACAAAATTCAGGATGACAAGGCACACAGGGACCGGGAAAAAATGTTCACTTTATCGAGAGATTCAAATTTACGAGTTTCAAATTATCAAAATATATCTTTTTTATTTTTTAATAAGTTTTTAGAGAATTGTTTTAACAAATGTTCGCTAGACAAACCTTTACTCGGGTAAAACCCCGGGCGAAGCCGAGTACGTTTTATAAGTTTAAAGACAATTGTTTTAACAAATGTTCGTTAGACAAACATTCACTCGGGTAAAACCCGGGCGAAGCCGGGCACATCCGCTAGTATTTTATAAAAATATCGAAAAACTTTTCGCAATAAGTTTATTTATCACACACACACACACAAAGCTTTTATTAGGGACATGCCCCATACAGATTCTCCCAATTGGGTAAGGTAAAAATCATCTTGTGTTATTTACATAGGTAGTAAGATAGAACTGGCTTTACTCTTCGTCTCAAAGTCATTCAATTGTTGACTGGTCCTTACATAATGATGATCTAAAAAATTTATAGTAAGCTATTGCCTTAGATTTGTTTGCTGATATTTTGGAAAGCAATACGTAGGGTGAAAAATGTTGATACATTTAATTTGCTGATATAGGGCCTTCCTTTCTTCATCAAGGGCTGTACAATTGAGCAGGTAATGGGGGAGTTCTTCAGTAAAATTCCTAAGTTTGTTTATTACAAAATACCGCGAGCTTTCGAGCTATCGATCTTCAACAGGCGATATTACAACTGGGAGTGAGCACGTGAGGGCGATAATTATCAATATTTATCTATTTATATTTTGATTTGGGATATGTGAGATGTAAATAATGATGGCTATTTGTACTTAATTTGGAGAATTAATTTGGCGTTCTTTAGTTGATATTGATTCGCCTGATCCCAGTATAATATCACTTTTCACCTTTTTTTTACTAACCGCAAAGTTTTAAAAATATTTTTAGAAAAATACTTTCAAATATCATTGTTACGACTACTAGAGTAATCAACTTTATTTTTATGTAAATATATTTATAATTTAAAAACTAAGAGAAAAAGTATGTAAATTTATTTTAATGTATAAATTAGTATTTTAAAAAAGATGCATATATTGGATTTATAATGAATTTATTGTTCCAATATTTCGAGGGGCAACTCGCCTCTCTTTTTCGAGGATGTTTGTGTTTTCACTAAAGCATGCGCGCACGTGTACACCACTCTCGTTCTACAAGGCCAATGAAAGAATTGTATCTTTGATTTAAACATTACATTCAGTATATATATACAGCTAATAATTATATACATTATTACAGATAAATACCATTATTATTATTTTGTCTACACATTGTGCTTGAATCAGAGATTAATATATAACAGTGTAACCGTAAATAATTGTGCGCATACATATTAATTCTAAATTAATGATAAAATTTTAAGGGTAATAAATGAGTAAATTAAAAGTATATACATAGTTATTTACAATCAATTAGGATATGAATTCTTTATAAATTTCTGGAAAATCAATTTTTCTGTTTATACTGTGTTTGTCTTCGGCAGAAGCCCAACTTTCTAAAAACAGTCTACAATGCTTTTCTGTAATATTTTTGTATATAATTGATGCTTGTTTGAAATCAGGTATATGGCTATTATTTAGGGAGTGGTCAACTAGGAGGGATAATGGTTTGTAGTTTTTTAAATCTGCTTTATGTTGATTAATACGATCTTTAAGTGATTTACCTGTTTCTCCAATGTATGTAGCTTGACATGTTTGGCAGGGAATTTTGTAATTCCAGAAATTTATAAAGAATTCATATCCTAATTGATTGTAAATAACTATGTATATACTTTTAATTTACTCATTTATTACCCTTAAAATTTTATCATTAATTTAGAATTAATATGTATGCGCACAATTATTTACGGTTACACTGTTATATATTAATCTCTGATTCAAGCACAATGTGTAGACAAAATAATAATAATGGTATTTATCTGTAATAATGTATATAATTATTAGCTGTATATATATACTGAATGTAATGTTTAAATCAAAGATACAATTCTTTCATTGGCCTTGTAGAACGAGAGTGGTGTACACGTGCGCGCATGCTTTAGTGAAAACACAAACATCCTCGAAAAAGAGAGGCGAGTTGCCCCTCGAAATATTGGAACAATAAATTCATTATAAATCCAATATATGCATCTTTTTTAAAATATAATTTTAATTATGGATTGCTCAATCTTCAAAATAAATTAGTATGTAAATTTCTTTGAATGTATAAATTGAGGATGTTTTTCAATAAAGTTAAGTTCTGGATAAGTTTAGGACAATTGATAGTCGTCCTTAGAGCCTCTTCCTTGGAGTTACCGAGCTGGTCAAGTGGCTGGACACTAGGTTGTCTCTCAAGGTAAAGAGAGACAGCATCTATATTGAGAACCTTCAATAATCATTATTTTTTCTCAATGACGTTGTGATATGTTATGTTAACACAAAGCAATAACGCGCCATCTATACATATAAAATGAAAGGATTTAAAAGCACGAATGTTTCTTTTATACAATATTTTTAAAATGTAATTCTACTGTCTTATAAGTTTATGTACATAGTTTTCTTGAAAACCATTTCTGAGATTCCACCCTTCAGTGCTGCGTATATAAGCAGAATCGTCCAATACGAGCTCTGAGAAGCGGTCTGGTGGATTAAATTGGCGAAACCGCTGGGAGGGTTCACCACTGATGAGCCAAGCCCTCCTAATATATTTTTTCATCGCAGTAAGGGCAGTAGAAGTTTGTATTTTGTATAAAGGAAACATTCGTGCTTTTAAATCTTTTCATTTTATAGATATGTATATAATTCTCTTAATCAAAACATATAATGTGACCATAACATATTCAAATATATGCCATTGTACAACACTAAACCAATCTCTAAACATTTCTTGTGATTGCACAAAATATTTCCTTAGATGTTTTTACACCTTAGTTTACCATAGTTACATAGTTTCGTTTCTTTTGATAAAAATCGAATTCATAAAACTGGCTATTTATATCATTTGATTCTAAGCGTTTATAAAATTATATAATCTTTATAAAAGAGAGTAATTAAATATGTAAATATAATTATAAGATATGCAAATTTAACCATTCATTATAATAGTTGTAATAATTAGGAAGGAAATATAAATAATACACATACACAAAACTACTTCCAAACTCGAACCTATTAGGCCTAATTGAAAAGCACAAGATATTATCAGTGCAGACGACACACGATTCTCCGATGATGGTCCAGATGGTCGGCTGCCATCGATTGCCACAGCTGTGCAACTTCCGGTAGCGTCTGCCACCCAAGTTCACAGCGACCAAACGACAAATACCGATCTTTTGGTATTTTTTGGGGAAACTTTTTTGGGCATTATTGGTTTCTTCTTCTAAGAGCCTTTATGAGATTCATAACAACGTTTATACCATTCTGTGATGAAGGGGGGAAATCAAATAAAGATAATAGTGAAATGATAAAAAAAAGAGACAATATTCATATATATATATATATCTAATATATTTGTCAAATATGATTTTTATATATGTGAATGTATTTTTATACAATATTATTAATATTTATATATTTGAGAAATTTGTTATTACTTTGAAAATTTCATTGATAAAAATGTGTTTAATTGAATTTGACCAGAAACGCGCGCACTTTAAAAAAGTCGTCTTATATTTATATATTGGTAGATTTTGTCGGGAGGATATTGATCTATAACAATAAAATTCGCCTCTCTCGTCAAAATCAGACGCCATCTATTGACCGGTGCAACAAACTAGCGGCCTCGGGTCGGTGACAAAGCCATAACACCAGCTTTGGTAAACTGAGAAGCGTCTACGACCTGGAGATTGTGGTTTCTGGATAATGGCCCTCGTCAGGCCGCTATTTTGCGGCGACGGTCAATAGATGGCGTCTTATTTTGACGTCTATTCTGACGAGAGAGGTAACTTTTATTCTTATACACCTATCCCCCGATTTACACGGTACTTGTTTTACACATTTTAGCTTTTACACGCTTTTCCAAATAAGTTTTTTTTTTGTTTTTATCGCACACTATACTAAATGCTACTGTGATTGAACACTTGCGCTGTGTACACATCTCACGAGGAATCCCGAGCTTATGTGCTGACTACATATTTTAACCTGTCAATGCATTTTATTTTTATTTCTGTGTACATCTATCCCCCAATTTACACGTTTTTCTCAGGAACGTATCTATCATGTAAATCGGGGGATAGGTATAGTTCAATTTCCTTCCGGAAATTTTTCCATCTATATTTTGACCATAGATTTGTCCTATCCATTCTATCACCTCTATTACAGATTGTAAAGATTCCATTAGGTTACTTGTGGATCTCATGGAATAAATTCTGCCCTAGACTGAGGAAGGCCATTAGCCTGGTCTTCAGGTGGACGCTTCTTAGTTCGCCAAAGCTGGTGTTGTGGCTTTGTCACCGACTCAAGTCCGTTAGTTTGCGGCGACGGTCAATAGATGGCGTCTTGTTTTGACGGTTATATTGACTTTTATTTTTTATATTTATTGATACAGAACAATTTCAATCCATAGTTAATTTGTATAGGTATGTTGAATACTTTGATTTCTTTTCATTTTCCCTTCTCTCCTTTGTTTATGTTTTTTCCTCCTTTTTCCATGAAAATGATGTATGGCGAGTCCTTACAGGACGGAAATGTCCTAATAAAGCTGTTGTCGTTGTATTTATTGATAATATAAAATAAAAGCTAAAAAAAGTTTCACAAGAATTATCCAGAGCTCCGATGTACCGTAAAAGATAATCATCTCCATGGTGAAACAGGAGTGGCTCTCACTGTGGGAGGAATGTCAGACTCAGGATATTGGTGGGCCCATGGTGTGCCATGATAAATCTCTTTTCAAACTGTCAAATGTTTCTTGTTTCAACCTGATGACATTGCAAGTTGACAAAATATTCAAACTTCTGATTGGTCGGAAAAATAGATTAAAATTTTCATTTCTTTATTTACTTTCAAATTTTGTGTTCTCACAAATTTAACATACTCCGAGACCACGTAGAAGTCTGCTACTCTTTATACTGATCCAAGTTTACTAACATTGCAAGTGCACAAAATTCTGACTTCTGGGCGGTCGGAATGGTCCGTAATGGAATATTTATTTGCATATAATGAATATTTGCATATTTTCTTTCAAAATTTGTTATAATTATTTTATAAATTCCTGACCATGTAGAAGTCTAGTATTTCATAGACTAATTTAATTTTGCTAACATGGCAAGTGTACAACATGTTTTGAATATGTCCTTTCAAAATTTGTTATCATTATTTTGCCAACCTCGAACGCGTTTCGGGTTGTTGGTCCTTGTTAGCATAATACAGGCTGTACCACAAAGTCGAAATATTTGATCCAAAAGGCTTCCTGTGAAATCAAGAAATGGATATTTGAGGCCAAAGTTGCATAAATACGCTGTTCATGTGAAAGAAGAAAAAGAAGAAAAAAAGTTCAGGTGTTGATATTAAAAACAAAAAAGACGTATCGTGTGTGTGACCGCTCACAAATATATATATTTATAAAAAATTAAAAATATATTTTTTATGCGTATGTTTCTTTTCGAGATAAAACCATTTTATACTGTCCTTACTGCAATGATAAAATATCAATAAAATACCTAGATTCCCATCCCTGGACACTTTTATTTTTCCGTTTATCATTAATCTTCACAATTCATCCTTCCATACCTCATCCCTAAGGTTAGAAATAATCGTTATTTCTCCTTAAAATAAATTTCGATTTTTCGTTTAAAAGAAACACATGCGGGATAAATTTTCAAATGTCGTTTTACAATCACAAGCCGTATTATATTGCATTATAAAATACTTAGAGTTTAGCATCATGATCGGTATAAAAGGAAAACCGCCAAACCATATCAATATTACAGCGGTATGGTAGATTAAACTGGCGAAACCGCTTGGAGAGTTCACCACTGATGAGCCAGGCATTCCCAATATTTTATCATTGCAGTAAGGGCAGTAGAAAATTGTTTTATTTCGAAAATAATCATGTGCGTCAAAATAGTTTAAATTTCGTATAAAAGATGGCGCCACTAATGCATCATATTAATATACGTATATTGTCAAGTAGCTCTGCAACTCCAGTCACAAGAAGCTCCATGGGACACCTGTCAATCATCCCTGTACCCCGGGGGGGACCACAGGTGTGAGGGGGTTCTCGGAATCTGATCTGCAAATAAGGAAAACGGGACGCCTCGGTGGCTGACCACTCTCATCATTATTATTCTTTACCTTGGGATAAATTGTTCTCCCTATAAATACCTCTTGTATATAATTTTATTGGAGAACTAAAAGGTAAATACCCACCTTTATAATAAATTAATTATCCCCAAATTAGCTTTATTTATCTCCGCGACAATATTTATAAATGTGCTTTGGAATATAGGAATTCGAATTCAAGTTACCTAAATATAATTGTTCTGAATTCATATGTAAATATGATTGTTATATCTAAGTCATATAATCATATCAAATGCTTTATAGGGTTAGCGTGGCCTTTGTGAACTATATGGATATAAGATTTATTCCATATATTAGCACAGAGGTGTGCATATAGTTCAGACTGAATATGGAAATATGATTTTCGTATAGTGAATAGGGGAATTTCAACACAGCCTCTTCTAACTAATGTACCACACAGTCAACCTAACACATACACTACAGAATATATTGTATGTGTTATAACTTCGTTATAGTATTATATATTCTATAAAGCTATACAACCAGTTTTAACCGCATAAGTTTCTTTTATTTATGAAAAATCATTTTTAATTTCAAAGAGAAATAATTTGATATTTCTAACTTTTGGATGACGTATGAAAAGGTTGAATATATGAAGAGTGATGGTCTATATATGAATGGATGACGTATGGAGGGTGATAATATGAAGAGTAATGGCGAACGGAAAAATAAAAGTGTCCAGGAGCGGGAATCGAACCCACAACCTTCTGCTTACCGGGCAGGTGCCATGTCCACTAGGCTATCCTGGACGATATTTCTCCGTTCGTAACTAATATTTAAACTGACTAATAATACTTATAAATGACTGCGGCGTATAATTATAAAGCTATACAACCAGTTTTAACCGCATAAGTTTCTTTTATTTATGAAAAATCATTTTTAATTTCAAAGAGAAATAATTTAATATTTCTAACTTTTGGATGACGTATGAAAAGGTTGAATATATGAAGAGTGATGGTCTATATATTGTATAGCTTTATAATTATACGCCGCAGTCATTTATAAGTATTATTAGTCAGTTTAAATATTAGTTACGAACGGAGAAATATCGTCCAGGATAGCCTAGTGGACATGGCACCTGCCCGGTAAGCAGAAGGTTGTGGGTTCGATTCCCGCTCCTGGACACTTTTATTTTTCCGTTCGCCATTACTCTTCATATTTTTCACCCTCCACACGTCATCCATTCATATATAGACCATCACTCTTCATATATTCAACCTTTTCATACGTCATCCAAAAGTTAGAAATATTAAATTATTTCTCTTTGAAATTAAAAATGATTTTTCATAAATAAAAGAAACTTATGCGGTTAAAACTGGTTGTATAGCTTTATAATTATACGCCGCAGTCATTTATAAGTATTATATATTCTGTCTATCAGAAGAAGATCATTCTAAAGACTTTCTCAATCAGGTTTCTCCAAGATGATATATTCATAGCCATAGTCTGGTGGCAAGATCTTGGTACAGTAGGTCAATTCATTGAGGATTTTCGTGAGGAAATAATGCGATGGGTTATTTTTTTTCCAAATCCATATTCTTATTTTCCATAGGATCATCCAAATAATAATCTGTATATATTTATTATGTGTATATAATCTTTCTCCATTTTTACCCCTTTGTATATTTCCCACTTTCTTAGGTTTCTCCGTCTTGTAACTAAAGGAGAAGCCTCTGTAAGACCTGTGTGTCTTAATAAAGTTTTTTTGTGTGTGTAATGCGATGGGTTTTACCTTTTACTTCTGTATCTATATACAGTTGACTAATAGTAGGTTTATCTACCTTTAGAAGCTTTTCCTAACTTTAAGAACAAGTCAGTCCCTTCTTCCCTATCAGGATGGAGTTGGAGACATTCCTGATCTAGTCGCTAAAGGACGTTATCCACCACATCGACAAAGAAGGATTTGAATTCCTAGGAGATGTGACCTTATAAAGGGCATTTTCCTATTGTACCATTACTTATCAGCCTTATTCAGTTATATTTTGACCAGATATACCTTGAGGCCCTATCTTGAGTTCATTTTCCACTGGTTTCTATTAAAAGGGGGAAATTATAGCAAAATAGTATTCATTTTTCTTTGATAAGTAAAAATCATCTAATAAGACTTTTTCATGCCAGCCGTTTTCAGATATACGCTCCGTTGTCACCCCAGGTGATCCCTCTCTGTGATAGTAGAAGTTAATACTGCCACAAAATCTCGGTGTGGTGCACATAGAGCGTCTATTTAAGGTCTTGATCACAAATTGGCCTTTTCTATTTTCTCTTATTTGTCACACTCCCTATTAGAGTGCGTTTTAAAACGAAATTCCTATATATCCCTGGGGTTGGAATAAAGCTCTATTTGAATAGAAACACATATATAATTTCATACTTTTACTTAACCCTCTAATGCCTCAGAGATGTTTTTCAATCTTATTTGTAAATTGTTCGTGAAATAGCTAGAAGCCTGTATTTGTAAGTATTTCTACTGTTTCGAAATTTAAAATATCTTTGTATTATATTCTTAGTACACATGATACAAGCCATGATAAACATGGTGGGTAGTAGTTAGCTTTTTCCTTAAGTGCACCACATGTCTACCTATGTAGAAATCTACTAATGAGGGCTATAGACCGAACTATGGTATAAAGGTTGTTTTTGTCTGAATTTGTCAAGATTGGAGCTGTGACTCATTCTTTAATGATGATGCACATAATACTTATGTAGAAAGCGTGTTTGACTTTTGCATTTACTAGTGTGCCAGAGCTTCGTATGTCACTTGGACTCACTTATTGCTTAGAAATTGTCAAGAATCGAGGTCTATAAGGGGCCAGGATTCGATCCCGTGTCAGTCTTAAATCTCGACGGCATATACCACTTGCTACAAGTACTAATAAATTAAATTTAATTGCCATCTATCGTTAAGAATTTACACAAATAAATTTACTGGCAATGCGTTTCTTTTAAATATCATCAAATATTATCTCTACAGACCTTACTGCAATGATATGGGTTATTGAATGAGAGGGCTTGGCTCATCAGTAGTGAACCCTCTCAGCGGTTTCGCCAAATTAATCTCTAGACCGCTCTACTATTGTATGGGATTGGTTTGGAGTATACCCTGTATTTTTTATGGAAGGCAGCTTAGGGGTGTTTAGTAAACTATAGACATAAGTTTATAGGTCTGTAGAGGCACATACATATAATTTCAAGGTATTGCATCGAGCAAAGCTCTTCCGCAAAATATGTTTTCATAACCAATATATATTTCTCTCATTTAATAACTCATATCATTGCAGTAAGGTCTGTAGAGATAATATTTGATGATATTTGAAAGAAACTCATTACAAGTACTAATGTTTATCGTGTTTTATTAATTAAATATATACTACTACTTTTAAAGCACGACGTTGATAATTTCCTCGAAAGTCTCTACCGAGGAGAATACATGCAAATTGCCCCGTCTATATAAGAGTCCTATAGTAGAGTTAGACTGGCGAAACCGCTGTGAAGGTTCACCATTGATGAGCCAGGCTCATTCAATATTTATTTTTGTCATTGCAGTAAGCACAGTAAGCTATTTTAAAGACAAAATTGGCTTCTATATATTCCTGCATGCAGATGGGGCGTGTTGATGTCTTAGATTTGACAGTAAAGTGGCTTTCTATTCCGAGGTTATGTTAACCTAACCACAAATTCGATTAGCGATGTATACGGGAAAATTAAACACAATAGAAGACCTGAACAAAGGGGAATATGCGCAATAAGCGGATTAACGTTATATCGAAAAATTTATAAATAAATGGTACTCTATTTTGTTCAATCCCACCATCATTTGTTTCCTTAGCAAGACAGAGTGTCTCTGATAGTGTAACTATAAATTGCTGATAGCAGAGCGCCACCTATCGGAATAATTATATACACTCATGGACAAAACTTAAGGAAGTAGAAAGTCTTTGATGTATCGGTCGACTGTTATTTATTTTTTGAAGGCGAGAGAGGCTATTCACACTTAGTTATCTTGTGTGTCTTCAATAAGGTCACTGTAATATATTTCAGAGTTATAATCCCGATATACATGATAAAAGGTACAACTTCCCTAAGTTTTGTTTGTATCTCTTCAATTCAGGTCACTGTAATATCTTTCAGAGTTATAATCCCAATATACATGATAAAAGGTACAACTTCCTTAAGTTTTGTCCATGAGTGTATATTGGTTATCTCGTGTGTCTTCAATAAAGGTCACTGTAATATATTTCAGAGTTATAATCCCGATATACATGCTGAAAGGTACAACTTCCTTAAGTTTTGTCCATGAGTGTATATTGGTTATCTCGTATGTCTTCAATAAAGGTCACTGTAATATCTTCCAGAGTTATAATCCCGATATACATGCTAAAAGGTACAACTTCCTTAAGTTTTGTCCATGAGTGTATATTGGTTATCTCGTGTGTCTTCAATAAAGGTCACTGTAATATATTTCAGAGTTATAATCCGGATATACATGCTAAAAGGTACAACTTCCTTAAGTTTTGTCCATGAGTGTATATTGATTATCTCGAGTGTCTTCAATAAAGGTCACTGTAATATCTTTCAGAGTTATAATCCCGATATACATGCTTAAGGGAAAACTTCCTTAAGTTTTGTCAACGAGTGCAAATCGCGCTAACAATGATTATAAATGTGCATAGTTTCACCGATAGATGGTGGAATTGTGTTTAAATCATAACGTTGTTAAAGTAAGCTATAAAATTTTATATATTCACATAAAAGATTAATTAACTTGAATTTTATTACTTAAAGTAAATATAGGGCGGGGGAGAATAAATATAAAACGATGTCAAATTAAAATTTCACGCCCAAATTAACTTTAATTAATAAATGTTTAATCAGGCCTAACATGTAATTCCTACAGCATTCTCGACTTATTCAGAGACTTTGGTATATGCAACTAATTGATCCTTATATACATATTGCCTAGAATTCCTTCCTTTGTCATATTCTATGTGAATGAATCGAAAACTTTATATTAACTAGCGTTCATACATTATATTTTAAAAATAAAGAAGGCATCTCCTGACCACGAGCACATGTGCTTTTTAGATGGCAGAGCGCCATCTAGTGGAGCAAAAATAAACTAAACGTTTATTTAGCTTGCTCCGTGATATTTGGCCAACCCAATTTCTTGATAAATCAAGAAAAGCCATCCACGAACGCGTTTCGCGCTGTTGGCGCTCGTCAGCGTGTAGTAGGCTGTAACTACTGCGACCAAAAAGATTTTTGGCCCCAATGGCTTCTTGAGAAATCAAGAAATGGGTATTATATAATATGGGTAAATATTTTATTTACTTAAGAAGAATTGACAGAATTGTTAATGAGAAGTTTGTGATTCTAGAAAAAAAAAATTGTCAAAATTTTTTATTTTGGATTTCTTAACCATTGTTGTGTATATCTGTAATGGATTATATATATTTAGAAGAGAATTTCGCCATGAGAAAATTGATTCATCAAAATAAAGGTAGCCTCTCCCGTCAAAATAGACGTCTAAACAAAGCGCCATCTTTTGACCGTCTCAACAAACTAGCGAACTCAGGTCGGTGACAAAGCCACAACACCAGCTTTGGTAAACTGAGATGCCTCCACCTGGAGACCATGGTTTCGAGCTATTGGCCCTCGTCAGTAGCCGGGAGAGAGGTGACCTCTATATGTATAAATATCCCTATATATAGTCACGACCGTCTTTCCTCATCGGCCTCTGTCACGGATGCGCGCGCACAGGGAGGTCACGTGCTCGCCGGCAGCCAATAAAAATAATAAAAAAAAAAACTCCCTCGAGCCGGATTTGAACCAGCGACCTAAGGATCACCGTTGTAACATCTACAGTCGGGTAAAACACGGGCGTTGCCCGGGTCATTCGGCTAGTATATATATATTTACAACATGAACGGTGCGTGAGAATGATATTCATTCACCAAAAGGAGCACCTATCCCTTTAATTTTGCATCGAAACGATGCATTATGATTATAACCCTAGTAAAAAACTTTAGTTATGGTGTTAAGGAATGAAACACAACACCAATTTTGGCAAATTCAGAAAAAAAGTCACCAGCCTGTATATCATGGTTTCGGGCTATGGCCCTCATCAGTACAGGGGTAGCTTCGATTTCATAACATTCTATGCTAGGGATTATGCAATCGGTTGTATTCAGCAAAAAGATACATAATAAAATGCCTCTTTTGGTTCATGAATATCAATCTCCCGCAGCCTTATGTTATATTGTTGCACCAAGTTGCGGCTTGGCAGACTCTTCAGCCTTGATTCTCTCCTGTGCTGGTTCTTGCATCTTACCAGAGCGTGCTTCAACCATCCTACAAATTTATATAAAGGAATAATGAGATAAGTCTACTTTAAGTAGCCTCCAGAATACTTTATTTCTTTTCTCACATCAAAGAGAGCAGTGAAGTCACGTGTACCTAAATACAAATGATGATAAACTAAATAATCTGTTTTAAATAAATATATCATAGAATATTTTATATAAAAATAAATAAATATATATAATTTAAATTTCAAATATATTAAAAATAATATAAGAAATACGCCATTAATCATAATGTAACACTTCCCCCTCTCCAGAGGTCGTCACGTCCTCGTGATTGACCTCATCAATTCTTTCAAAATAGGGTTTGATTCTTGAGACATGGACAATCAATGGGTTTTGGCCAGGATTATCTTTTGGTTCAATTAAGTAATTTACGTTGGGCAGCTTCTTTAATATTCTATATGGGCCAAAATATTTTCTCAGTAGTTTCTCACACTTTCCTATTTTCCTAATTGGTGTCCAAACTGCTACTAATTCTCCTGGTTCGTAGCTTCTTTCCATGTGTTTCTTGTCATAGTTCTTTTTCATTCTTTCTTGAGTCTTTATTGTGTTGTTAATAACTAATTTTCTTGTTCTGTTTATTTTGTCTAAGTGATGTTTTATGTATTCATCATAATCATCCTTGTCAATGTCTACCGAGATATTCCTGTCGTCCAAAAGAGACGTGGGTTCTCTTCCAAACATCAGGAAAAAGGGAGAATATCCTGTGGTTTCCTGAATTGTAGTATTGTAAGCGTGAGTGATGAATGGGAGTATTTCGTCCCAATTCTTCTGATCAGTGTTCACATACATACTGAGCATATTGATCAATGTTCTATTTAACCGCTCTGTCAATCCATTAGTCTGGGGATGATAGCTCGTTGTGAAGCAATGTTTAATCTTGCACGTTTTCATCACCTCTTTCATTAAATTACTGGTAAATTGAGAGCCTCTGTCACTAATAAGATATTGTGGGGCTCCGTGCCGGAGAAAAATATCCTCTACTAGAAATTTAGAAACTTCTTTCACTGTTGCTTCCGAGACTGCTCTTGTTTCTGCATATCTAGTGTAGTAGTCCGTCAGCACGATTATCCCTTTTTTCCTGTTTTTCGTAGATGGCAGTGGACCAACAAAGTCAATTCCAATTCTTTCGAAAGGAAAGTTGGCTGGGGGGATGGGCTGTAGTAGTCCAGAAGGTAATTGGTTTGAGCCTTTCCTACTTTGGCAAAGGTGACACGTCTTAACGAATTCTGAGACATCCTTTAGCATGGATGGCCAAAAGTATTTACTCTTTATTCGGTACATGGTTCTGGCGACGCCCAGATGGCCATTCGACATATGATTGTGATATTATTTCATAATTTCTCTCTTTTTCTTCTCTGGAACCACAAGCAACTACGCCCTGCCTTCAGGGTTCGGGGTTTTCTTAAAGAGGCATCCATCTTCTTCTTTAAAGTTTTGCGCAATTGATCGCCTGCTTCCATTAAGGTTTTTCTTAACACTTTCGATAAATTTATCCTCTTCGTCTGTTATTTGATTTAAAAATAGCCTTTCAAAATCCTCATCCCAATCAGTTTCTGGTAAGGGTCCCCTAGATAAGCCATCGGCGTCCAGATGCTTCTTTCCTGATTTATGTATTATATCGAAGTCATATTCTTGAATTTTCAATGCCCATCTTGCCAATCGACCTGTTGGATCTTTCAAGTTTTTGAGCCAGCATAAGGCGTGATGGTCTGTTACTATTTTAAAGTGTCTTCCATAAAGGTAGGGTCGTAATTTTGACATTGACCAGACAACGGCCAGACATTCTTTTTCGGTGGTTGAATAATTTTGCTCCGCTTTACTCAGGGTACGACTCAAATATGAGATCACCTTCTCTTCACCACTGATGTCTTGGACAAGAGTTGCACCTATGCCGATGTTGGACGCATCAGTATGAATATAAGTAGGCGCATTTGGATTGAAGTGCCCTAAGATTGGTGGACTTAATAGTGCTGCTTTTAGGGTTTGAAACGCTTCCTCTTGCCTTTCTGTCCAGGTAAATGGTTCACTTTTTTAATAAGGTTGGTCAAAGGGTCAGCAATTTTTGAGAAATCTTTGATAAATTTTCTATAATATGAGCACATTCCCAAAAATGATTGTACTTCTTTGACCTTTGTGGGCCGAGGAAAATTTCTGATAGCTTTGATGTTATGTTCCGCGGGTTTATACCATGTTTGCTCGTTATATAGCCGAGAATCTCCAATTCTTCAAAAACAAATCGGCATTTTTTGTCGTTTAATCTTAAATTAGATTCACGAAAACATCTAAAAACAGCTTCGAGTCTTTTGAGGTGCGTTGGGAAATCCGGGCTATATATGATAACATCATCCAGATAACACAAACAAATTTGCCATCTCAGGTTTCCAAGCATATTCTCCATATTTCTCTCAAAGGTAGCAGGCGCGTTACAAAGTCCAAAAGGCATCACGTTGAATTCATATAACCCATGTGCCGTAGTGAAAGCCGTCTTCTCTTTGTCTCTCTCTTCAATTTCGACTTGCCAATATCCCGATTTGAGATCTATTGCTGAGAAGTACTTGGATCCTTGGAGAGAATCCATTACATCATCAATTCTTGGGATTGGATAAACATCCTTCACTGTTACTTCATTTAATTTCCTGTAATCCACACAAAATCTGTATTTGCCATCTCGTTTTTTGACCAATATAACGGGAAAGGACCAGGGACTTGAAGATGGTCTAATTATTCCTTCTTCAAGCATCTCGTCTATTTGATCCTTTATGATGGTTCGTTCCTTAGCACTTACCCTGTAAGGCTTGTGCTTTATCGGTTTTGCGTCTTCTGTATGAATCTGATGTTTTGCCAAATTGGTCCTGCCTAACCTCGATGAGAACAAATCAGTATACTTGGCCAAAATTTGTTTTAACCTCTCTTGTTCTTTAAATGATAAATTTTTGTTTATTTGAAATTGTATTTCGTCATTTTCATTCTGCTTCTCTATATTCTCTATAAAATTTACCTCTGCAATAAGACTTCCATAAGCCAATGTTTGGTCTTTCATGATTTTTAAAGGTCGAGGATAAAGGTTCGTTATCCAGATATGAGTTTTCTTATCCGTGACAGTAAGCAAACTTCTTGCCAATCGAAGACCATTTGTTTGAGTCATTTTGTTGTTCTCTTCGATGACATATTCCCCATCCTCTGCTTCTATTGAGGCCCTAATCAATTTAATAGATAGTTTAGGTATAACGGTATCTGTAGTGCTCTTTATTTTTTTTAGGTCATAATTGCTTACGTCATGATTACTCATCAATTTATATTTATCGTTTCTCGTTTACAATCAATTTTAGCATTCATTTTTTTAAGGAAATCTCGTCCAAGAATAAGAGTTCGTAGATGCGCGTCCATTACTACAAATTCGTGGGATAATTCAGTGTCATCGATTTTTAAGTCTAAAATAATGCTACCTACGATATCTAATTTTTCCCATCGGGTCCTGAACATGTTTTAGTGAGACTATTTATTTCACGGCCAGCAAAAAGTGCTGTCCTTAGGTCGACCACTGAAAGATCGGCGCCTGTATCTATCAAAGCTTCGCATAACCCTATCTTTTCCACATTAATATTAATTTTGTACCTAGGGTCCAACTTTCTAATTCCATTTATGGTCGACTTGCTTTGATTGAAGGAATCAGACGCGACACTTAGTTTAAATCTTCCAACACGGAATATCTATTCCGCGTAGGAATATTCGTTCGTGTGTCATTACAAACATCCGCATAGAGGCGAGGCCGTGTATAATCTTTTCTTTCGTCGGTTTGAAGATTTTCTTGACTCTTGTCTTGGGAAACTGAGGGGTCCTCTTCTACGATCCTCACAAACTTGACTCTGCAATACCGCGCTACGTGTCCTGGCTTGTTAGACTTGAAACATATTGGTCTCCCGTCTCCTGTCCTATTCCTATTTGAATTTGGATTCTTATTGTATGTTTTACTTGGGTAGACCGGTTTTGGCTCAGGATTGGGAGTGTAAGATCGTCTAGGGGCAGATACCTGGGGCAGAGGCTTGTTCTGGTAGTACCTCGGAGTGGGGGCCTGGGACTTGGAGGTGTTCTGGTAGTACCTCGGAGCGGGGGCCTGGGGCTTGGAGGTGTTCTGATATGGTCTTCTGAACGACGTAGCATTCTTCCATTGCTCTTGATGATGGGGACGAGGAGAGCGTGGTCCAATATATAGAGCTCTTGATTTTTCTGCACGTTCTTGGTAATTCTTTTCGAACAAATCCAGCTTTTTACAAATTTCTAGAAGTTCATTGGTATTTTTAGGAGGGTTTAGGTGAAGGGCAAAAGAGTATTCTTTCTTTAACCATCAAATAACCCAGTTTATTTTAGTCTCTTCTTCCATTTGGGGGTCGACCTTGTTGCACAGTACAAGGATATCCTCTGCGAACCTGATTGCAGGTTCATTCCACTGTTGCATCCTGTTTAGTCTCATCTTCATTTCTTCTTTGTTGGCGTCTGAGGCAAAATCCTCAATTAGGCGGCTCTTGAAATTTTCCCAGCTGGTGAAACTTATCTTGTGTAGGTTCAGCCAGGTTTTGGCGCTACCAATCATATTCATGGCAGCATAACGAGATATAATGTAGTCTGCCCAATGGTACAGGAAGCCAATTTCTTCAAGAGATTCAATCCATGGGCGAGGGTCTTCCGTTCCATCATACTTGGGGATGTCGATGTTGGGATTCAGGACAACTGGGTCGGAACTAGCATCTCCACCAATTGTTGCGCCAGGTTGCGGCTTGGCAGACTCTTCAGCCTTGATTCTCTCCTGTGCTGGGTCTTGCATCTTACCAGAGCGTGTTTCAACCATCCTACAAATTTATATAAGGGAATAATGAGATAAGTCTACTTTAAGTAGCCTCCAGAATACTTTATTTCTTTTCTCACATCAAAGAGAGCAGTGAAGTCACGTGTACCTAAATACAAATGATGATAAACTAAATAATCTGTTTTAAATAAATATCATAGAATATTTTATATAAAAATAAATAAATATATATAATTTAAATTTCAAATATATTAAAATTAATATAAGAAATACGCCATTAATCATGATGTAACAATATATATGCTAATTTTTCGAAAAGAAGACTTTCAAAGTGCACCTTTCCTATTGAAAAATGCATGAAAAATCAATAAACCTTTTATCATTATCTTTGAAAAAGTATTAAAATGATTTAATGCACGAATGTTCCTTTTGTCAAATAAAGTAAAATTTGTTTTCATCTTCACTAAGATGAAAACAATATTGGGAAGTACTGGCTCATCATTGATGAACCTTTCCAGCGGTTTTGCCAGTTTAATATACCATACCGCTCTATTATTGTATTTGACTGTTTTACTGGAAGGGTTTACCACTGATGAGCCAGGCCCTCCCAATAATTTTCATATTGCATTTAAAAAAAAGGAGGGAGTTGTTCATTTAAAAAGAAACATTGGCGCTTAAAATAGTTAATGAATTTGAATGTAGATATGGCGCGCTTATATAATGTAATATATATGTATATGTGGTAGCTGAATATATATTTATGTATCTCTTAATCTTTATAGTCATATTTCCATAAGGAATTTTATTAAACGAGAAAAATAAATTGGGAAGAAGTCGGAGACTGAAATAAACTCCGCCAAGATGTTTATCCTGAGAGGGCCACCGGTGTGGATTAATTTGCATAACTTATTAATTTGAGCCGGTCCTTCAAACAAGTTTAAAGAACTTCTGGACAAGTGAGAGTCTCGTGGGAGATTTCCTCTCTCTGAAACTTAATTCTTTAGATTCCAACTTAGCATTTCTTTGTTAGAAAACTCCCCTCGTGGAATGTTATCTCAGAGACATATAGAACTTGATGAATATTAAATTATGCAAACATTATAATTATAGGAGATGTTTATCGCGATGATATACACACTCATGGATAAAACTTAAGGAAGTTGTACCTTTTAGCATAGGGATTATAACTCTGAAAGATATTACAGTGACCTTTATTGAAGACACACGAGATAACCAATATACACTCATGGATAAAACTTAAGGAAGTTGTACCTTTTAGCTTCGGGATTATAACTCTGAAAAATATAAGATTGTCCCAAAAGTTCGTTTGTTTCTTATTTTTTGGCGATTAATATTATTAATTATGGCGAGAATACATAACACAATTACTTTGAAATGAAAATAAAACTTTTACTTTATAAATAAAACAAAGACATTATACATAACGGCGAATGATATTGGTATTTCAATTTTTTGCAAGTCTTTACGAAAATTTGGGACAACCTTGTATTGCAGTGACCTTTATTGAAGAAACATGAGATAACCAAGTGTGAACAGCCTCTGTCTCCTTTAAAAAAATAAGACGACCGATGACATCAAAGACATTCCACTTCCATAAGTTTTGTCCATGAGTGTATATTTATATGATTTCTTTATTGATGTATAAACAAGCTAGATACGAGCTGTCACTTAAATCTATCTTGGAAGGAAATAAAAAACTGTTACGCGCGAAAACCAAATCAAGATTGGCATTTACTTGGGATTTTCTTTCCAAATATTTCCACAGATATGTTTTCAGGCCAATATACTTGAGAAATCCATCATTTTATTTCGAATAATTCTTTCAAAATCCAGAAAATTCTCTGAGAGTGTGATTTTATATTTAGTTTTGACCATTTAATTTATCAGAGTGTTTATACATGCCTGTGTGGGATTTATACAATTGTTTTGTTTCCATTAATTTAATGAATAACACACTCTCGATGCATTTACAAAAATATTTTCTGAAGCCAGAAAAGTCAAAAACTTTTATTTTATCACAGAACATTTTTATATTATTTTATATTGGACTCTACTCTTTAAAATATTCCGTGAATGCGCCCTCTGTCGGAATAAATTTGAACTATTTTTTTTTATTCTAGAATATTTTGGACAAATAACCATTCTTGATTAATCAAGAAAATCCAACCACATACGTGTTTCAAACTCCTGGCTCTAGTCAGGGAGGTGCCGGCTATAACTCAACAAACAAAAAGGTTTGTCCTGAATACTTCCTGAAAAATAAAGAAATGATAAAATTAGGATTTTCTTTATTAATAAATATTTTGGAATAATTAATAATCAACGACTAGTTGATATTTATTCCGATAGATGGCGCAAGCCATCAGCAAATTTCAGTTGCACGATTAGGAGATGCTTTTTTACTTCATTTTTCAATTGATCCCATTACAATCTAACCTTTGTGCTTTATATTTCACTTTGTGTTTTTTTTTTTATTTTTAGAGTTTCACGTCGAATTAATGTATGGTAAAATTTGTAAGTCGTTGTGAAATTCGTACTATCTACACTGTTACATATATACCGTACAGTAATTTACATATATATATGTAACTAAGGTTATCCTCAATGTTATCCCAAAATATCATAGTAGAGTTATACCAGGTTACGATTTGGCGCAGATATTTTAAACTTAATTTCTACCTGATTTATAAGGACCTTTCCTAAGTGAGTTTGTTACCATCATCCCCAACAAAGTTAATTATTGTGAAAAAATAATACAAAATTTTATCGGAATTAGGTAGATAAATTAAGAAAAGGGCATCCCATGATCGTGCAACTAAAAGTTACTGATGGCCTGCGCCATCTGTCGGAATAAATATCAACAAACATTGATTTTTAATTATTCCTGAATTGGCCCAATACTCTTCCTTGATTAATAAAGAAAAGCTAACTATGCCCATTTTTCTTAAAGAGTTAAATAAGTAAATAATGAAGTAATTTATATATTGTTGTGTATCATGGTTAATGCGCCTATTTTGAATAATTTATTTAATTAATTATTTGTTCATATATTTCAAGTTATAATTTAATATTTAAATCCTTTTTTTTAAACAGATTACTATTAGAAAAATATGGTATAGTATAAAATAATCATTTGTATTTTGAAAGACTGAATACACAACCTGCTTTAAACTTTAACGTAATAAAAAAGAGAGATTATAGGTGCTACCTAAAGGGAGATATAGTTGTCTTTTATTATTGACTGGTTTAACCTTGTAGAATGGTTGAAACACGTTGTGACATGTCTGAGCAGAAGGTAAGGGTTGGTGAACCCGCCAACGACAACCAGGTGCAACAATATATATAGGGGGTCGGTGGAAGGATGGTTTAAACCGTTGGTTTTCGACCTCTACAACCCGGGATCGAATCCCGCATTAGGCTTTTTTTTCTGATAAAAAAATGCTCCAATGGCCCACAAGAGTTCAACCCCACCAGCGAGTGCAAGTAAACAAACGGGGCTCTGGCACATTTGTAAGTGCAAAAGTCGAACTGCTTTTCACATGTGTAGACATGTGGTGCACTTACAGTAAAAGCAGTCGCCTACTTCTACCCACCATGATTATCATGGCCTGTACCATGTGTACTAGGGATAACAAAAAACAATATAAATATAACATTGAGTTTATTCAATTTCTTCGAAGAAGATGATCCAAAGGTTGTCGGTGACTTCTCCAAGTTGCCCTTTCTATCATCAACCTTCAAAGCGGTATGAAGTCGACACATTAATGGACGTAATATGGCAAAGAAAATATAAAATGTTAAAAATGAATTCGTTGTTGTGTGTGAGAGTTAAGGAACAAAAAAAAATTTATCGCAAAAATAAAATATACACACTCGTAGACAAAACTTGAGGAAGTTGTACCTTTTAGCATGTATATCGGGATATTCAGACAATAACTCTGAAAGATATTACAGTGACCTTTATTGAAGACACACGAGATAACCAAGTGTGAACAACCTCTATCTCCTTAAAAAAAAAAAAAAAAAAAAACGACCGGCGACATCAAAAACTTTCCACTTCCTTAAATTTTGTCTATGAGAGTATATATAAATTGGTAGAGAGAGGTATTTTTTAACTTATATTTCATTCCAATTTTGATATAATTATTTAAATGAGCTCATCATAAACGTTTGAAAATATGCAAAATGGATGTATTTCGATAATGGCGTCCAGTTGGACGTCTATTTTGACGGGAGAGGTGACTTTTATTTTTAAATAAGTATCTTATTTTGTATTTAAACACATTACCAAACTCAATATGTAATAGCATATGAAAATTTATTTTAATATGCCCTTTCTGTATATTTTAATTTGAAAAATAATATTGTTTGTTCTTTAACTTTTAAACTCCCACATTGTAGTTTATATTTTAAATAAAAGTGAAATTGATAATTAAAAAATCTCCCAGAAGGAATCTTTGATACAGTAATATGCACTGGCAAATATATATATATGGATGTACAACGCTGTCATATATTCAATGCAGAATTTATTATGACCGCGGATATATAAAAACAACATGGGGAGAATAGAAAGGTAAAAACAATATTTTAACACCCTGGGGGAAACCTCTGGTAAAATAAACCTCTATTTTTGTAGAGTTTTTCTCGAATTGGAGAGGAAATCTTGCAGAAAAAAGTTTCTCCAATCTTTAGAGAGATCTAACTTTTCTAAAAATTTGAAATGAATCAAATTTGCATATTGGTTTTATAGTTTGCATATAAAAACCAGATGGAACTGGTATATTCTAGTCGAGATTAAAAAAAAAAATTATATATTAGTCTCAGGACTTCGACTTGGGTAAGTGCAATCTGACTGGATGTTAACGCACAAAAACACGCACACACAAAAGTTTTTAAAATATATATATACACTTACACACACGCAACATACATATGGAGAGAGACAAAACTTAAGGAAGTGTAAAGTCTTTGATGTAGTCGGTTGTCCATCTTTTTGAAGGACACAGAGGCTGTTCACACTTGGTTATCTCATGTGTCTTCAATAAAAGTCACTGTAATATATTTCAGAGTTATAATCCCGATATACATGTTAAAAGGTACAACTTTCTTAAGTTTTGTCCATGAGTGTATATTGGTTATCTTGTGTGTCTTCAATAAAGGTCACTGTAATATCTTTCAGAGTTATAATCCCGATATACATGTTAAAAGGAACAACTTCCTTAAGTTTTGTCCATGAGTGTATATTGGTTATCTCGTGTGTCTTCAATAAAGGTCACTGCAATATCTTTCAGAGTTATAATCCCGATATACATGTTAAAAGGAACAACTTCCTTAAGTTTTGTCCATGAGTGTATATTGGTTATCTCGTGTGTCTTCAATACAGGTCACTGTAATATCTTTCAGAGTTATAATCCCGATATACATGTTAAAAGGTACAACTTCCTTAAGTTTTGTCCATGAGTGTATATTGGTTATCTCGTGTGTCTTCAATAAAGGTCACTGTAATATCTTTCAGAGTTATAATCCCGATATACCTGCTAAAAGGTACAACTTCCTTAGGTTTTGTTCATGAGTGTATATTGGTTATCTCATGTGTCTTCAATAAAAGTCACTGTAATATCTTTCAGAGTTATAATCCCGATATACATGTTAAAAGGAACAACTTCCTTAAGTTTTGTCCATGAGTGTATATTGGTTATCTCGTGTGTCTTCAATAAAGGTCACTGTAATATCTTTCAGAGTTATAATCCCGATATACATGTTAAAAGGAACAACTTCCTTAAGTTTTGTCCATGAGTGTATATTGGTTATCTCGTGTGTCTTCAATACAGGTCACTGTAATATCTTTCAGAGTTATAATCCCGATATACCTGCTAAAAGGTACAACTTCCTTAAGTTTTGTCCATGAGTGTATATTGGTTATCTCGTGTGTCTTCAATAAAGGTCACTGTAATATTTTCCAGAGTTATTGTCTGAATCCCGATATACATGTTAAAAGGTACAAAACCTCTAAGTTTTGTCCATGGGTGTATATTGGTTATCTCGTGTGTCTTCAATAAAGATCACTGTAATATCTTTCAGAGTTATAATCCCGATTTACATGTTAAAAGGTACAACTTCGTCATGTTTTGTCCATGGGTGTATGAGAGTTGCTTAGAAGTGTTATTTCTGGCGACATTGGGTGTTTATTCGCCACTTTTGCCACCTTCTCGGACCACTTCTTCTTATCGAGCACTCTAGATTGCTCTTCCACTCGACTCACCATAAACCATCCACTTTATCTCATGTAGCCTTGGTTTCTGACCAACAAGGATGGAATTATTGTAAATAAGGGAATATATGTAAATATTGGTAATTAATCAAAACACTCAATAATTCTAGACTGTAAATAGACTACGTACACCTATCCCCCGATTTACACGGTACTTGTTTTACACGTTTTCGCTTTTACACGGTTTTCCAAATAAGTTTTTTTTGTTTTTATCGCACTATACTAAATGCTACTGTGATTAAACACATGCGCTGTGTACACATCTCACGAGGAATCCCGAGCTTATGTGCTGACTACATATTTTAACCTGTCAATGCATTTTATTTTTATTTCTGTGTACACCTATCCCCCGATTTACACGTTTTTCTCAGGAACGTATCTACCGTGTAAATCGGGGGATATGTGTATTAGTCTTACAAGAAATACAAGTAGTATTGTATATATATATACTTGTGTTAGTATAACTGCTTTTATGTTTCAGTTTAAGATGATGACATTGCAGAAACCGACGCGAGCTAAATACTTACACCAAAAATATGTCTAAAATGAAAATTACGCATGCGCATTTACTGGCGTTGCTAAATTAAATTATAGTTTAGGCTTTGTTCTTTACAGTAAAATTGATTTTAAAATGTTGTTTTATATTTTATTTTTTAAAAACGGTAACTTTTTGATCCTAACGTGTATATATTTTTATAAACCTCTTTATATATTAAGATTTCGACTCTCTGTTCGCTAGAATTCGGAATATTCTAAAAACCCAGCTTTTAAAGAAAAAGAAGTACAATTTAAAACTATTTTATCATGTTCTAATTTCAGAATAACTACGGAATTAAGTGAAAACTAACTTCTCTATCCAGAACTTTAATAAAGAGAAGAATATAAAAGTTAATTTTTAAAAAAAGTTTTACTCCATTAAAAATAGAGCCAAAAAGTATAACTAAACGGGGGGAAGGAATTTTTACCAGACGAGGAGAAGAAGAAAAACTTTATAGATGTTTAAAAAGAAATCAATTTAAAGATACATCTTTATATTCTTTTTGTTTTTGTGTTAAAGAACACCATTTACAATTACGATTATCAATATTTATTTGCATAATGCTTCTTGTTTGAATACCAAAAGATTGAATTTTTAATGAATAAATATAAGCTCGCATAAATTATTATTTCTTTTTAAATGGCTAAAAAATATGTTTGATAACAAAAGTTAGTGAAAAAAAAATATTTTTAACGATCTTCGAATAGAGAAAAAATAAAGTACAATTTTACAACTTATTTAAAACCCTATGGTGTGGGGGAAGGCACCTCACAATTTATCAATCTAAATCAAAATAAACAGCTATAGAAGTTGATCCATAAAAAAAAAAGGTAAATATTATTTCCCTGGTGGAAGAAATTTTTCAGGGGGCGCCTCTGTAAGTTTCCTGTAAAACTGGCAATCCAGAAGGCACAGCGCATGCGCCACTTTCCAAAAATCAATTGTGTTGGCGTACGGGCTGAGAGTGGGAGGCGGAAATGAAGGTAAGCCTTTTTTATAGATAATACAAACTAAAAACATGGGAGATATAGCCTATAAACTCTCGAAAAATTGCTGCAATATTTACAGTTCCATATTCCAAATTCGATAGCTACAAAATAACGATGCATAACCGTAGATTATTCTGTGATTAAATAATTGAATTATTGGCAGACGAAAAAGAGAAAAAGTCGATCGTGACTATGGACTCGAATGCCGATGCTAGCGCCGTACAGAGGAATGGTAAACGATTTTGGCCTTCTTTCGCTAAATCCAGCATTTTTTCCTATGAACAATCTATGGTTGTAGGTCAGATTTGATATATTTTTATGTCTACATACCATGTAATCATAATTTCAGATAGGGATAAAAGGCTTGGGTCATTTTAAATGCTAGATACAATCTTTTGGGCGTTAAGTGAAGGAATTTTTCGCCTGAAAGATTCTTCCAATGCTTCAATATTTTCTTTTGACCCTTGCCCTTTTCCATTTTTAACATTTTATTTCCTAGCCTTAGTTTTTCTTTTAACTGTGCATTAATGTATACACATGGATCTAATGGATTAAGGTAGAATTAGGAAAAAATTACTGTTGTGTTATTTTCGCCCGTTTCATTGCTATATTAAATTTCGATATAATATAAATTTACAAAATATTTATAAAATGAGAATCATTAGTATTATATCTATTACTGAAATATATATTATAAATAATTTAACATTATTTAATATATATAAGAGTATATATTTACAAATTGTACCTAAGAATATTATTTTTGTATGAATTTGGCAGAAATTTTTTAAATTTATGAATATATTTTTATTCTCGTGTATATTATTAAATGCAAATATTAATTTTTAGAATTTTATTTTTTTTAATGTGAAATATAGCTATATATATAGGTTATGAGATAAATATATTTTATCTCCAAATATAACACAATCACAACTGATTGAAAATTGAACTAAATATATAAAAAATATATTTCATGTCTTATGTATATAATTCAAATATATATAGTAATATATTATAAATATGCTTAAATACATCTCTTCAAATATTTTATATCTTTCATATTTCTTAGATAAATCTATAACAACTTGCAAAAACAAATATATTGCAAATAGTATTTAGTGTATGACCAAAATATATGGAGTATACAAAATATAATTAATATGCAATATAGAAAATAAATAGCATATGTTGTAAACATAATAAAATTTGTAAACTTAGAAGATATTGTAATTATAAATGCAAACCTATCTCTATATATAAATAATCTTATGTCTTTCTAATTTAAAGTTTTATAAAATTTTAAAATAATTTCAATTATGTTTGAAAAATGCTCTAACCTAAACTAAATGACACAAATGTTAGATAACTATAATACATATATATATATATATATATATAGAGAGAGAGAGAGAGAGAGAGAGAGAGAGAGAGAGAGAGAGAGAGAAGAGAGAAATATATACATTTTGTGTGTGAGAGTAATAAATATATATATGAAAAAACAATAGAAAAAAATAAAAGATAAGTGGGTCAGGTGTTGATATTAAAAATAAAGAAGGCATCTCCTGACTACGAGCACATGTGCTTTTTAGATTGCAGAGCGCCATCTAGTGGAGAAAAAATAAATTAAACGTTTATTTAGCTTGCTCCGTGATATTTGGTCAACCCAATATCTTGATAAATCAAGAAAAGCCCTTCCCAAACTCGTTTCGCGCTATTAGCGCTCGTCAGCGTAGGCTGTTACCACTGCGACCAAAAAGATTTTTGGTCCTAGAGGCTTCTTGAGAAATCAAGAAATGTTATATATGTAATTTGTTTATATTTGTTTTTAATATATACATGTAAATATACTTTATCACACTAAATATATATATAGTGATATAAATTTAGGTTTAATAAACAAAAGAGGAAACTAAATTGGTCAAAATTCAATTTATAATGGTCCATCCACCATGTTTCTAACGTTAAGCTAAAAAGTAGAACAGTAATTGGTATGTAAATGATTAATAGTTTGATAAAATAGACGTTTGAGATATCTATAACCTATTTAAACACAATGTGCAACTAAATAGTTCAATTATTCAGCAGCTATTTTATGTATATCACCATACACATTATGAGTAGAAAGCACGATAAAAAATATTGACACTGAAAGTTATACAATTTACAAGAAATTAACAAAAAATATGTATTTCTAGGGTTTTGTAATTTTATAATGGAAAAGTATTCCTTTATAAGATAGTTTTATAAAGAGAGGTGAAATAAACTTTATCAAATTACAATATATTATATTAAAATCAAAAAAGGTATATTTTGACCACGAAAACATGTGCTTTTTAGATAGGAGAGCGCCATCTAGTGGAACAGAAATTCACTAAACATTGATTTAGCCTGTTCCCTGATATTTGACTAACCAATTATTTTGACAAATCAAGAAAACACAACCACGAATATATTATATATATTGTTGCACCAAGTTGCAGCTTTGCAGGGTCGTCGACCTTAGTTTCTTCCTTCTTGGTGTTATACACGTTTCCCGAGCGGGTTTCCATATTCAAAGCAAATAAATAAAAGTAAATAAAAATAAATTACCTTTCAAAGTTATTGTGTTTATTTATTCGTTGTCTTCCTCGTAGGTCGTGATCCGCAGTCTTGGTCTAGGTCCTCTCTCGCTCCAATAAGCAATAAAGATATATGTACAATAAATATTACAAAAGGAATGAAACCATTAAAAGGAATGATGATAATCTAAATAATATCTTTTAAATAAATATTAAATATCATTGAATATTTTGAATAAATATAAGGCGCATTAAAATTGATGTAACAATATAAATGTATTTTTAGGAGAATTTATTAAAATGATATAAATATATATTTCACACACACAAAGCATTTAAATTTGTCCAACTCTAACAACTCACAAATATAAATTATTTTATATAGTTCTATATCAAGCTAACACTAATGTTTTGAAATTTTATAATTATATACTTCACATATTTCCATATAAAAATATTGACAAAGATATATATGGACAAAACATAAGGAAGTTATACCTTTTAACATGTATATCCGGATTCAGATAATAACTCATAACATAAAAGGTTTAAATTATTTAATTCATATGCTAAAAACACACAATTTTCGTATATAATTCCCGAGAGAGAAAAAATATATTTTTTAAAATAATAAAAATCTATTTGGTGTGCGAGAACAATCGAAAAAAAAAAACGATAAGATTTAGAAGGAAAACTATACACATTCCAATTAAAAAATGCAAAAAAAATAATATATTTTATTATTATTGTGACAATACTTTGGCTCCTCTTGTGAATCACGCTTGTTCGGCGGTACATATACTAAGGTTGGAGCGATACAGAGAAGATTAGCATGGCCCCTGCGCAAGGATGACACGCAAAATCGTGAAGCGTTCCTCTTGTGAATATTTAGTAATTAAATATAAAAGATCATAAAGGGGGTACATAGGTATTTATTATCTTTCAAAGTAGTGGATATAGAAGAAGAAAAGTAAAATAGTTTTCTTCTATATTTGTGTATGTGTGTTGTTGTGTTGGATGTTATTTGAATTATTAATAATAATAAATATATATGTTATATTAAAATCTTATTTTATTTAAAATTATATTTCATTGATACAAATATTCTGTTAAATCGACCGCCAGAGGTCACTCTTTGCATATAAAAGCTCGTTGTTGTTTTATCCCAATGGCCGGCTCAAAACTTTTGTACATTATGTAAATAATCTTTTGTTTTCCTTATTCTACTCGCCTTAAGCCAGGCATTACTTTTATCAAATTATGTCTTTTTTCATATATTCCTCTTTAACTCAATTAAATTTACTCATCAAAACTATTTCTCATTATCATACTTTAAAGATTTCAACCACGACTGCATTTCCATACCATACCAGGGAATATCAAAGAAAGTATACCAGAAGCTCTACCTGTAGATGCCATCCAATCTATGTTTGACCCAATGCCCAGACGTATTCTTATTGCCATCAGAACTGGTTCTTCTGGGTTTCTCAGGATCCATTCCTCCTAATGTCTTGAAAATTTAACCATTTGTCATTCCTAGTTTAATATATTTGTCCAATAAATATTTGTTGTTTGCATTTCAAACTGGTGTGTCAATTTTAATGGACAGTTACATATATAAATATATACATATAAAGAGACAAAGGTCGCCTCTCTCCCGTCAAAATAGACGTCAAAACTAGACGCCATCTATTGACCGTCGCCGCAACTAGCGGCCTCGGGTCGGTGACAAAGCCACAACACCAGCTTTGGCAAACTGATAAGCGTCCACCTAGAGACCATGGTTTCGGGCTAATGGCCCTCGTCAGCCTCGGGCGGACTTTATTCCATATACGGGATCTAATGGAATCTTGACAATCTGCCAAAGAGGTGTTTAGCTGGCAATCTATATATACATATATATACAGTTCATAATATTATACTTATTAGAGAGCATATTTATTATGATTTAATGTTCATATGTAGTGTGTCTATATACTTATATAAGGCTGTGTGCATATTTGAAATGTCAGTCACAGAGCGTGTTTTTTGTAGATTTCTTAACAGGCTGTATCAAACGTTCGTTCCCATACATAAGATTTTAATACACATTAAATAATATATAAACACAAAACATTTATTCATTGAAGTAGAGACCGTTATTTTCAATAACAATCCGCCATCTTTCTGCCATGTTTTCAATTTGTTGACAATACAATTCTCGGGGTTTGGAGTCGAAAAAGTTACGACAGACAATTTCGACATCTTGGGATGTTTCAAAGTGTCTTTCCCCTTAGAAATGTATCTACGGACCGAAATAATGCATAATCAGATGGCGCAATATCCGGGCTATAAGCAGGATGAGGTAGAACTTCAATGGCTGACATTTCACACGTAGATTGTTGTGGGTTGTCCATCACCAGTTATCGTAGGGTCTCAATATCCGTTACATGTGGTCTTCCCATTCGAGGTTTGTCCACAAGGCTGATGTTTCTTTCTCTTAATCTCTTAAACCATTTTGAGAAGCTGTTCTTCTATTGGCTATTCCTTTCCACTTTGAATATTTCTTTTCCCTCCATATTATCATTCAGACCTTTTTTTCCCAAAAGAAGTGCAATAATAATCGAATCGTTATATTTTGATCACACATTCTTTAGCTTCCTACTAGAATACTGAAGTGTTTATTCTAAACCATATTACGTTATTTCAATCACGTGACCACGCTCATCGACTGTGGAACCTTTATTTATTTAAACTTTATTCATATTGTTATTTATTCAAATAATTTGATTTTTTTTTATATTAGGGGTTTCTCCGTTTTAATAACGAACTTTTGATACAGCCTGGGAGATACCGTGTCGTGAAAGGTATCGCATAGTTAATTAAAACATTTTCAAAATGAAGAATCAAGAGAGGTGTTAAACCGTCGCGAAATATTGAATTTTGTAATTAATAAATTGTTTTTTTTTTTTTCAAAATAGGATCTTTGATTAATATGGTGATTTGTCAAAACTGGTATTCAGGCTTATTCATTATCCTCATCTACACGTTTTGTACTGGGGGGGTAAATATAAATACATTTCTATAAAGAGAGATGCCATTTTTGATACACACATATATATAAATTGTATTAAAAAGGTATATATTGGATCAAAAAATCATTTATTTTACCTTTTACCATGTAACATTTTATCAGGTAAAATACATGATATTTTCATCCAATATATGCCTTTTCAATTAAAGATTTATTTATGAATTGCTCTATTTTCAAACACACACACACATATATAAAAGTATATATGTTATATAAAAATATTATTTTATTTAAAATTATATATCATAGATTCAAATACTCTGCTAAATCGACCGCCAGAGGTCACTCTTCCCCTATAAAAACTCGTTGTTGTTTTATCCCATTGGCCGGCTCAAAACTTTTGTACATTATGTAAATAATCTTTTGTTTTTCCTTGTTCTACTCGCCTTAAGCCAGGCATCACTTTTATCAAACCATGTTTTTTATATATTCCATAAGTTCAATTAAATCTATTTTGATAACTAATTTTATTTAATCATTGTCACGACTGCTCAACAAATATCTCTATTCTCAAAATAATCAGCATCAAGTATTAATTCTATATAGCTCTAATAATCAAAATACAACAGAAATCTAATTATTTTATAACATATATATATCATAGTACTAGTTATAACCATATAAAGAAATTCTGTGTATTTTAAATAAAAACTTCTAAAGTAAAGGTCGCTTTTAAAACCATCTTAATATATATTCGTTATGTATTTTATCTCCGAATAAAACAATAGAAGAAGTTAAATCTTAATTCTAAAATATGTATGTATTTAATAGAGTTATTTCAAAAGGGGAAGAAATGATTTTTTGAAAAAACCGAAAATGTGTTTATTTTGTAATTTGACCATCGTATCGGTTCTATCCATGTATTGTAAACATTTAATATAGAGCTTACAAAATTGTTTTATTTTTTCTTGTAAACTAAAATAGTGATATTATCTATTAACTATGGCGCTTGCTTGCTTTGACTCCGACTATGTGACCAAATAGGGAATGGCCTTCTAGTCCTTAACCATACTACACAGAGTTAATAATATTTGTGAATTCAAACTGTATTTATATGTAAATGGAGTTCTTGAATTATCTATCTGAAACGATATATACCAATATTTGACGTTTTGTGTGCGTGTGTAAATTTCTAAAACCGTCTATATAACGTGAAGCTAGAAATCAAGAACACCTTACACCTGAGTAAGATAACGATAAATCACAGAACTGTACATAAATAAAGAAACCTAATAACGGCTGTTTTCTTGTTCTAAACAAACTCCATCTCTACAACATACCAATGGTATTATAAACTTGCTTTAAAATGGGCTGGAATAAGCGGACTAGGGAAGTCAATGAGACAGTAAGAGTAACAAAAAACCATTTACAGTGAAGACATTGTTATTATTACAATTACAATTATTTTATTTCCAAAGCGCTATATCCCGCAAGGGATACTTGCGCCAAACAAGAATAAAAGTTTATTTACATAGTTATTTACATTATTCAACGCATAAAACATTAGTGATCCAGATTTTGTAGAAAGTTTAGAATGTATTTACAAAATGAATTGAACTTTAAATATGATTTTTTATCGGAAATCAAATCGTTAATTTCACAAACAACTAGTTCATTCTTCATTCTATAATCTTGAAATGCTGGGCAATCGATCAGTAGATGTCTTGAGGTTTGTTCCTCAATACCACAAAAGCAACTTGAATCCTCCACTGCCTTTATTCTATTTAAAAAACTTTTGAAATTTCCGTGGTTTGTAACAAATTGAGTATTATAAAAATATAATACAGTGAATCATTGTTGATGTGTATCTTTGAAATACCTTACCGCAACGTTCTCCCAAATAAAATGTCATTCTAATAAATAATCTAATCCTTTAAAAAATATTCGAAAATACAGTAGGTGTCTATATAGATTCCAATCATATACAAAATACCTCTCATCCGTTAAAAAAATATAATAAAGCATAGCATTTTCTTGCTCGTCTTCGCAAAGATAGGCGAATATGTGTTCCAAAATCTCTCTCTACCAATTTTGAAAGATTAAGATAAAGCTTACTTTTATCCATGGTTCTGGAGTTGGGTCTCGGTCATTCCTGCACAGGTTGAAATATAGGTGAAGATTACAAAACTAATATCTTTAAAAGCTTAAGATGAAGCTTACCAGCACGCCATGGTTTAGAGATAGGGTCTTGGTCATTTCTGCACAGATTGAAATAGGTAAAGATTCCATAACCAACCATAACTTTGAAGATTAAGATAAAGCTTGCCAGCACCTCATGGTTCTGGAGTTGGGTCTCGGTAATTCCTGCACAGATTGAAATATAGGTGAAGAGATTCCATAACCTACCAATTTTGAAAGATTAAGATAAAGCTTACCAGCACGCCATGGTTTAGAGTTAGGGTCTTGATCATTTCTGCAGATTCAAATAGGTAAAGATTCCATAAACTACCTACTTTGAAAAATTAAGATAAAGCTTACCTTTATCCATGGTTCTAGAGTTGGGTCTCGGCAATTTCTGCACAAATTCAAATAGGTGAAGATTCCAAAACTAATACCTTTGAAGGATTAAGATGAAACTTACCAGCACGTCATGTTTTAGAGTTAGGGTCTTGATAATTTCTCCACAGATTCAAATAGGTAAAGATTCCAAAACTACCAACTTTGAAAGATTAAGATGAAGCTTACATTTATCCATGATTCTGGAGTTGGGTCTCGGTAATTTCTGCACAAATTCAAATAGGTAAAGATTCCAAAACTAATACCTTTAAAAGATTAAGATAAAGCTTACCAGCACGTCATGGTTTAGAGTTAGAGTCTTGATCATTTCTGCACAGATTCAAATAGGTAAAGATTCCATAAACTACCTACTTTGAAAGATTAAGATGAAGCTTACTTTTATCTTTGGTTCTGGATTTGAGTATCGATAATTTCTGCACGGATTGAAATAGGTGAAGATTCGATAACTTTGAAAGATTAAGATAAAACTAACCAACAGCACGCCACGGTTTCCATCTAGAATCTTGATCATTTCTACACAGATTTATATATCAGCGAAATATTCTCTTAGCTACATATTTGTTAACTTATAACTAAATGTGACAAGCTGTATATATCATAGTTTCGTGTTATGAACATCATGTATACAGGAAAGGCCAAGATTTCGTGTTAAAAAGGTAAAGTTCATGAAATCAATTCAATCTATGAACAAAGCCGTTCTTCATTTAATCTGAAGAATTGAAGATAATATAGACAATATTTTGATGTATTTTAAAAGAAAAAACAACATTTTTTTCCAATTAAATATCACCATCATGAAAGTTAGAACATAAATAAGTTCTCCAGCTGAAGCATGTAATCCCAATGAGGGTCATGAAGAAGAGATTTCAAATATTTATAAAGTCATCGAGAGTAAACCCTTCCCCAACATCCCTAAGCCTAACAAGTTGATTAAAGATACTATTGAATGGGCTAAACCAATTCTCAAAATTGATTGTGTGTGTGACCCTTATTGGATTCTATCTCATCCATCTTAAAATGTGTAAAACATTTTCGATTTCTACTTTTTTTTTAAAAACTCTCTTTCCCACAACATAACTTTTAAAAAAACGCTAGATAGCTTTTTTTTTATATTTAGAAAAGAAAAGCGCAAAAATATTTATTAAAACGTAAAATCTTGAATATGTTTCATACGTTTTTTTTTTGATGTCGATAATCATTTTGAAAAGAATGAAAAAAAAATGAACAAATTATCTCAAAAGAAAATTAAAAAAAAAAAAAAAAAACAGAGAGAGATTATTCCTTTTTCAAATTAAACGGCTTTTTATTGTCCTTATACTTCGATGGTAAATATTGGGAGGGCCTGGCTCATCATTGGTGAACCCTCCCAGCGGTTTTGCCAGTTTAATCTACCGGACTGCTACACTATTATAATAGGCTGTTTACTTTTATATTTGACACTTCAGTACTGGAAATCCCTGGACACTTTTATTTTTCCGTTAATCATTACTCTTCACAATTCATCTTTTCATACTTCATCCCTAAGGTTAGAAATGATCGTCTCCTTAAAATAAATTTCGTTTTTCGTTCAAAAGAAACACATGGGGGATAATTTTCAAATGTCGTTTTACTATTGGTAAATGTTTTCAAGGAAACTATGATATAATGGCTTGAAGACAGTAGAACAATAACGACTTCATGCTCCGAGCAAATATATAATTTTATTTATAGAGAGCACTAAATAATTTATATTAAAATTACAATTATATATATATTCTCACAATGAGTATCTTTTTTATTTAAAAAGACGCTACCTTTCAAGCGTTAATCGCTCTTCAACGGGCTTACTATAATATCGACTTTATCCCACCAGAAATATTTACAAAAAACAAACGCGCGCAGCGTGAATATTTATAATATAATAATTTTTTTTTAATAAAAAAAGATACTCATTGTGAGAATATAATTGTAATTTTAATACCTTTTCACAATTGTATCATGAATAGAAATAATTTCTATACCTACATGTAGATGGCGCTCTAATTCTTTAAATAAAAAATTACAATAGAACTTAAGAAGCGATTTAAAATTCATATATAGCCATCATTTACTTGGTTACTTTTCTTATTTAAAACATACGATGGATAGAATCCTCATTTGCTTGTACAGAAACTATATAAAATAGAGAAAGTTTTGTAAATTATTATAAACTGGTAAAAAAAAAAATGTTTTTTTACCTGTTTGAATTTTTCAAGTTTTTATATGGCCATATAGGAAGCATTTGCTCATTTTATTCAATTATATTCAATGATACATATCATATATATATATACATCGGTTTACATTCATGGACAAAACTTAAGGAAGTTGTACCTTTCAGCATGTATATCGGGATTATAACTCTGAAAGATATTACAGTGACCTTTTTTGAAGACACACGAGATAACCAATATACACTCATGGACAAAACTTAAGGAAGTTGTACCTTTTAGCATTTAATCAGAGTATGCAAAGTTATTCCGGTATTTTTTCCAATAAAGACTTTTATTATCACCCAAACGTACATGATAATATTAAAAACACACACACACACACAAAAGCCTTTATTAGGGACTTGCCCCATACAGATTCTCCCAATTGGGTAAGGTAATAATCATCTTGTGTTATTTACTTAGGTAGTAAGATAGAAATGGCTTTACTCTTCGTCTCAAAGTCATTCACTTGTTGACTGGTCCTTACGTAATGATGATCTGAAAAGATAATATTAAAAACAACAGAGGCATATCCTGACTAGACTCACATGAGCTTTTATAGATGGCAGCGCGCCATCTAGTGGAGCAAAAATAAACTAAACGTTTATTTAACTTGTTCCGTGATATTTTTCAACCCAATTTCTTGATAAATCAAAATAATATCAAACTTCGTTGTGTTTATTTCCCACCTGAGTTAGAAGCTTTCGGGAGTTATCCCTTTATCAAGTAAAGTGGAGATATGTAATACCCATACACACATAACACGTATATTATTGCATTTAAAATGAAAGAATTTAAAAGCACGAATGTTTCTTTTATACATAATACAAACTTCTACTGCCCTTACTGCGATTAAAAAATATGTATTGGGAGGGCTTGGCTCATCAGTGGTGAACCCTCCCAGCGGTTTCGCCAATTTAATCCACTAGACCGCTTCTCAGAGCTTTAATACTGTATTGGACGATTCTGCTTATATACGCAGCACTGAAGGGTGGAATCTCAGAAATGGTTTTCAAGAAAACTATGGACATAAGCTTATAGAACAGTAGAATTACATTCAAATTATTACATTTACCTTCCATGTACTCTACGTGAAATTCTCCTTAATTGATAAAGAGAATCTCCGAAAGCATTTGTAATATATTTAGGAATAAATAAATTATAGTATTGGATTGAAGATAGTTTTATCACTAACACACAACATCAATGCACTAGACTCATCTGCATACCGTTCTGTAACTTATTGGCATATCATAGTATTAATCACGCAATTCTAGCCTTAACTAACCGTTTCATGATTTTTCAGGTTGCCTGAATGACCAGTTTTTTTGGTCGTTGAGGTACAGCTTGCACCACGTTGATGAGGGCCAACAGCCCGAAACGCGTCCGTGGTTAGCTTTTCTTGATTAATCAAGAATGGGTATTTGGCCAATTCTGGAATAATTAATAATCAACGAGAATAGTTGATATTTATTCCGATAGATGGCGCAAGCCATCAGCAACTTTTAGTTGCACGAAAAGGAGATGCCTTTTTCATAATATGATAGTATTGATATAAACAACATGATATTTATATGTCAATATGCAGATTATGTATGAGAATTACAGAATAGATCTATTGCATATATTTTTAAAATATTTTTACCGTTATTCTTCTTTTTCAAACATATTTAGTTAAACGATATTTATAGCTTATACTACAATGAATAAAATTTAAAAGACGGGAGGGTATGGTTCATCATTGGTGAGTCAGTTACCAGCGGTTTCGTCAGTTTAATCTCGGATATTGCATACGCATATATAAACTATTGTATATTGAACTAATCTAAGTATATATCCGACACTTGAAAGGAATTCCTTTTAAAATATTTAAAGTATATATATATATATTATATAAAATAATTAGATTTCTGTTGTATTTTGATTGTTATTTATATTGAATTATTAGCTGTTGCTTGTTTCTGGTATGCAATCGTGGAAAAGATTATAATAAAATTAGTTATCGAAAATAGCTTTAATTGAATTAAAGGAATATATAAAAGAACATAATTTGATAAAAAGTAATGCCTGACTTAAGGCGAGTAGAACAAGGAAAACAAAATATTATTTACATAATGTACAAAGATTTGATCCGGCCATTGGGAAAGAGAGAGAGAAAATATCTTTATTTACGGGGATTGCTAACCAAAGGAGGCCATCGGTAAACAACAGCAATGAGTTTTTATAGGGGAAGTGTGACCTCTGGCGGTCGATTTAACAGAGTATTTGTATCTATGAAATATATTTTTAAATAAAATAATATTTTAATATAACATATATATACATAAGGATAATAGAAATGTATATAAATCCCGGTATTGAGAGCAATCAACATCAGCATGCATTATTGCAACAATATGGTTGATTAAACTGGCGAAATCGCTGGAGAGGGTTTCCAACTGATTCCTTCCATCTCACTATATACATACTACACTCATAGAATAAACTTAAGGAAGTTGTACCTATTAGCATTATCGAGATTCAGACAATAACTCTGAAATATATTACAGTGACCTTTATTGAAGACACACGAGATACCCAAGTGTGAACAAAATTGCCTCACTTTCCTTTAAAAAAAAAAAAAAAAAAAAAACGGACGACCGTCGACATCAAAGACCTTCCACTTCCTTAAGTTTTTTTCATGAGTGTATTCCATCGCAGTAAAGATATGTTCTATTTATAAAAGAAAATATCGTTCTAATTGTTCTCCTATCATTAATATGTTTATTCTTATAAGTAAAGTAATTCTCTCTTTGAATTTACATCAGAATGAGGGAAGAGGAAGAAAGAGTTGTACTAAGGTAAGAAAGAAAAGGAAAAAGACATGACGTTAGATGCTACCATCGTGAAGCAGACAAATGGTAAAGTAGAAAAAATCCATAATGTAAATACAGCCGCATAATTATTTCTAAGGGTATTGATGGGTTGTAAGGTGAGATCTGCATTTATCATGGGCCAAACCATCGATTGAACTGATGAATGCTCAAAGAGTTTTGAAGATAGACAGAATTCGGATAATAGAGAATTTACATTTGTAAAAGATTTATATCTCCTTTTGTGACAACCGTGACTTTTTGGTGACACATCCTCTCTCTTCTCAATATCATATTCATCATCATCAATATTACGAACTGCGATAGAGCAAACAATACAAAATGACTCAACAAGAATAACCCAATCAAAGTTCCCACTATAGAGACATATATACAAGGTTTACCTCCGAAGAATATTTCTTAAGTGAACTCCCTTTTCCTATTATCAGATTAATCGCGCAATTTAGAACCTTTTCAATTTTTTTTTTCAGAGAAGACCATCTGATTTTAATGAGGGGTGAAGACCTGAAATGCACTTTCTGTGGATCAGGAATAACAATGGAGATGTTGCACTACTTATTTGATTGTGCTGCTCTGTCTGAGGAAAGACGAAAACTAAATGATAAAAGGGGACAACTTTGTCCTTCATTTCTGGCACTAATTAATGAAATATCAAAGAATAGGTATATAGGGGTGGCGATATTCCACAGGATTATATCCCGGCCACACAGTGTTCTCCCCATCCCTTGTGAACTGGCGAATCCTGTATAGGGCGAGAGGCCCTAAATAAAGGCTTTGTTGCTGTTGTTGTATTCATCATCATCACATCTTATTCACATCAAAACATACACAAATACAGAAACACGGAGAGATGGGAACATGGAGGTATGTAGATTGATTTGTCTTGATGGACATGTGATATTTCAGAGTGGGTTCTCCACTACTGAAAGTGTCGTACTTCCTCATAAGTTGTGAGGCAAGGATAGATGTGAAATCTACAATATGTAAATATCTTCAAAACATATTTGCATAAATGGTTAAAAGAGTAACGTTAGTAACTATGGAATGGGATTAATATAAAGAGAAATACCCGAGATCTCTATCATTGTTTATTTTATTAGTTCATCTATTGCCATTTTTTACGGTGGTTTAAGAATATCGCTTTGTATTTCATAAAATGTTTTTTTAGGATCTAGTCCATCATTCGAGTGATAGAAGTGCTTGGAAATGAGGAAAATAATTAATTCCAAGTTGAATTATGTCCCTCCAAGCTTATCTGTTGTGACTTAAGGTCATATGTTTCTACCATTTGACTAAGGATTAGAGAAAGAGAGTCTTGTGTGTATGAAAGTTTTTCTCAATAGAATTTCTTCAGTTTTCTTTGCAGGAGTCTCCACTTTGACATTGGGATAGTGGAATCCTTGAATCAGTCGCGTCAAACTGAAGTTCACAGCACCCAAGGTCTCCTCGGATATCTTCAGTTTGTCTTTCCTAATCTACCCAGCATCTCAATCTAAATGTCACATAGAAAAATGAGGAAAGACAAGGGTGACGCAGCAATCCATACTTATTGTAAACCAATCACACCTCTATACAATATAATGCGGCTTGTGATTGTAAAACGACATTTGAAAACTTTCCCGCATGTGTTTCTTTTCAACGAAAAATCAAAATTTATTTCAAGGAGAAATAACGATTATTTCTAACCTTTGGGATGAGATATGAAAGGATGAATTGTGAAGAGTAATGATAAATGGAAAAATAAAAGTGTCCAGGGATGGGAATCGAGCCCACAGTGTTCCGCTTACCGGGCAGATGCCATGTCCACTAGGTTACCCTGGACATACCTCTTACTAACAGAAAGGTGTGGGAAGAGAGATATACTAATTAACACATTGATAAAAATTATTAATTTTTATGGATGAATAATAAACATATATTTCATGATTTTGTTGATTTAATTTCGTTGTCTATATCTCGTTGTTTGGCGTATCGAGGCACTCAACACTTCAAAAATACCATAATATTCAGAATTTGTATAAAAGTAAACAGTAGCTGTGTAGTTCCTTGGAAAGGTCGACAGAGGGTTGTCGAAATGTTGGAAGTAAAGTAGCAAAGGTTGATGTAAATATTTACGATTCATTCAAAATTCCAACATGCAAAATGGTGTTTCCTATATATATTCTGAACTATAGCTGATTTATACTTCAAAATCTTTGTTTGATACTTTATTTCTGACATTTCGGTTAACTTATTGTCTCCTTTTTCTAAAAGGGCTTCCTTTGTCACAGTTGGTCATCAAAATCTGAAATAATCTATAAAAAGGTTATTAACTTACCCTCATGGACAGAACTTAAGGAAATTGTACCTTTTAGCATGTATATCGGGATTATAACTCTGAAAAATATTACAGTGACCTTTATTGAAGACACACGAGATAACCAATATACACTCATGGACAAAACTTAAGGAAGTTGTACCTTTTAGCATGTATATCGGGATTGACAATAACTATGAAAGATATTACAGTGACCTTTATTGAAGACATACGAGATAACCAATATACACTCATGAACAGAACTTAAGGAAGTTGTACCTTTTAGCATGTATATCGGGATTGACAATAACTATGAAAGATATTACAGTGACCTTTATTGAAGACATACGAGATAACCAAGTGTGAACAGCCTCTGTCTTCTTCAAAAAATAAAAAATAAAGACCAGAAACATCCTTATGAAACCTCCTTGTACAACCAACTTGAAAAATGGTATTCTTGAAGATAGAGTTTGCCTCTATGACAGGCATACATATTTCTTAAAATAAGAAACACTTGAAAAACACAGATGTTTTTACAAAATACTGTTTAAACACAATATTCTTATGTTTAGGTTTAAAGTTTAAGTTAGTTTTTTTTTACAGAGATAAGAATTATTATTTAATTAAAAACATTTGATTATCCCACTCGATACTTCCTAGCAATAACGTGACGACCAAAGTCAGAACTTAATTGTGGACCTTCAGGGAATTAATTGACAATATTGACAGACACACAATATGGAAACACAATAGTTAAACTAATAATGTTTTAATTAACACAGGAATTTGCCTATTAATACACTACTGTACAAGCTCTTCGTTTCTCCTACCCAGGGAAAAAGAAATTGATCAAAAAATAACTTTTATCCAAAATACAGAACAATGCAACCATTTTAGCGTAAAGTTTTAAAAAGACAAAATCACCTTTTGAAAAAAAAAGTGGCCCAAAAGTCAAATTGCACTAGGGTCAGATGGATAAATTAAGGTAAAATCTTCTAACCGTTCAACTGATGGCTTACGTCATCTGTCGAAATAATTGTCAACTAATCGTCTAAGTAAAAATAGTTATTTCAGAATATCTTTCAAATATTTTATTTACGTATTTGGTCATTATTTGAAATAATTATTTTGATAAATCATCGATTGGTTGCTATTTGTTCTGAAAGATGGCGCAAGCCATCAGGAACTTTTAGTTTCCCTATCTGGAAATGCTTTTTTTTTATTAAGAAATGAATTGAGTAGAAAAAAAGATGAAGAGATTACTGTGTGTAGAGCAGGGTGTCGCATGTCTTAATATTTTCATTTGCTATATATAGATGGCGCGTTATTGATATATATATAGAGTTATACAGTTAAACCTGTCTATAGCGCCCCCTCTTGGGACTCACCAAAATAGGATGCTATAGACAAGTCACTTTTAATGTAAAATGTTTACATTTTAACGTTTAAAATCGGGCTCTATAGATAGATTTAACTGTATATATATATATATATATACGCCGACCGTGCGGCCACGCGTCGCGCGAGCTCCGCGTATTTCGCCTCTCATTCTACTGACTGCCCTTGTTACTCAACTTCAATCATACCATCGGATTCGCCGTAAGACAGGCTTCATCTTGAGCCACATTTAAAGTCATTTCATCAAGTTTGAAATTTTCATCGATTCAATTTTCATAGGTTTGTAAATCTACAAGTTGTAGATTTACAGCATCACCATGGCGACAGCCGGGCCGGCTGCTGCGTCACCATCGTCATCACTCACCTCATTTGCTGGTCGAAAATCACAATTTACATCCTCATCTTCGCAACTACAAACTGAAAAATCTACATATTTAACGCAAGCAGGAGATCTACATGCAAAAATCACTGCCCAAAGACCAATCTTCTCTCAAGAAGAACTCAGAAAATTCGATCAAGATAGAAAGGCGACGTATGAAAGGAGAAGTTCAACGACAAAATCTACGATACAATTCGTCTCGCTTCCGGACTGTACTGCGGAAGAACACCTAGACGGAATCGCCAAAGTCATAGGCCGACCCAGCATCCACTCCATCGGTAAGATTAATGGTCAAGCCATAGTCTCTTTGGCCGGGGTTGAACAGGCAGAAATGCTGATCAACACTGGCTTTCAAGTCAAAGACAAAACAATATATCCCTACCCGCTCTTTAACATCCCGAAAAAATACATCTTATCCGGGGTAATGCTGTTCATACAAGATGAAGACATTGTGAGAACCCTACAGCCTTATGGACAGGTGTTGAGCGTCCGACCCCTCCCCTTCCCCACCGACAATCCTCTATACAAGCACCTCTCCTCTTTGAGGAGAGAGATCATCTTCAAAAAGAAGGAAGACACTGCCATGCCAGCTATCATCACCATCGACTACATGGGCAACAACTTTAAAATATTTATTGCCGAAGATGTCATTTGCGTGGGCTGCAAACGACATGGCCATATCAGAGCCAAATGTCCTTTCGACCCCCGGATCAGGGAAACAGTAACAAGATCCTTTGCAGATGCCCTGAGTCCGACTGCACAGCCACGAACCCCTACCCCCGAACAACCTCCAATGGAAAAGAGCATCCCCACAGAAAAAGGAAACATGACCTCCGTGAAAGGGAGAAATCATACGTCGAACCCGGACGAAGAAACAAAACCAGTCCCCCCTGGTGGAGGAACAGCCACTCACCCGTGTTCTGAATCGAGGACCGACGCAGGAACCGAAGATTCTGACGAAGACACATCAGCCAGGTGCTCACAGTGGTCGATGGACTCCTCTCAACTCCAGAGGGAGTTGATAGACTGCGAGCACAGAGACAACCCTAAAATGGAAAGAATCATCGCGTTGGTATTCAAAAGGGCAGGTATTTCTAGACAGACCAAGGTCTGTCAACAGCTTGAACTGCACCCCGACCTGAAGTATAGGACCTCCTGCTACCTCAAGAAATGTGAAGATTATAAGTCAAAAAACTTCAGAGACCTCAATACCGACCAAAAAAGAGCACTCAACGACAAAATAGGAAAATTGAGGCTAATTCAAACGGAGATCGACAAGTATGATGCAGTTTACGATGCAATCCTCGATGCAAAATATCCGACGAAGAAGAGACCGCTTAATGAGTCTCAGCATGACAACTCTGACCAACAAGAAGACAGGAACCTAGATAAAAAACCTAAACCCACTCCCCTAGAAGTGAAGACAACCCCTCCGCCATGTATAGAAATGGAAATAGACGGAAAGACTACAACAGCTAGATCGACTCCTTCTTGATACCCCTTCCCCTCTGACTGCTGACTGTATTTGCCTCTTTTAACTGAATAAAGACCGTTTTTCGCGTTATATATATATATATATATATATATATTATTAAAAGTTTTAAATATAGTTATATCAATATATAAATCCATCTTAACTCACTCTATAATATCAACTTAATTTAAATTATATTTAAGATTTAAAATTTTATTTGATAAACTTTATTATTTACATTTCATATATATATATATATATATATATATATACAACAACAACAACAACAAAGCCTTTATTTAGGGCCTCTCGCCCTATACAGGATTCGCCAGTTCACAAGGGATGGGGAGAACACTGTGTTCCGGGATATAATCCTGTGGAATCCAAATATTGCCACCGCTATATACCTATTCTTTGATATTTCATTAATTAGTGCCGGAAATGAAGGACAAAGTTGCCCCGTTTTATCATTTAGTTTTCGTCTTTCCTCAGACAGAGCAGCACAGTCAAATAAGTAGTGCAACATCTCCGTTGTTATTCCTGATCCACAGAAAGTGCATTTCAGGTCTTCACACCTCAATAAAATCAGATGATGTTCTCTGAAAAAAAAAAAAAAAAAATATATATATATATCTTATATAAAGAAAAAAAAAATTCCTGCTTGAATTTAGATTATGTTGAGGATTAAGCCATGGAATTATTTTCTGGTTCTTTTTAGTATTAAATGGTATTGGTAATGCAGTCGTGGCTAGAATCTTGAAAGTAAAACAATAAAAATAGTTTTGATAAGAGATTGCTTTAATTGAGCTTTAGGATAAACATAATTTGGCAAAAGTGCTGCCTGGCTTAAGGCGAGTAAACAAAGAAAACAAAAGATTATTTACATAATGTACACGTTTTGAGCCGGCCAACGGGGAAGAACAACAACGTGTTTTTATAGGGGAAGCATGATTTAACAGAGTATTTGGATCTATGAAATTATAATTTAAAATAAAATAATACTTTAATATAACATAATTTTAAATTAAATATTTCAATATAAGATTTTAAATAATACCTTTATATAACATATATATAGAAAAAAATAAAAGGTAAGTGGGTCAGGTGTTGATATTAAAAATAAAGAAAGCATATCCTGACCACAAGCATATGTGCTTTTTAGATGGCAGAGCGCCATCTAGTGGAGAAAAAAATAAACTAAACGTTTATTTAACTTGCTCCGTGATATTTGGCCAACCCAATTTCTTGATTTATCAAGAAAAGCCATCCACGAACACGTTTCGCGCTGTTGGCGCTCGTTAGTGTGGAGTAGGGTGTACCACTGCGATCAAAAAGAGTTTTGGTCCCATTGGCTTCTTGAGAAACCAAGAAATGGGTATTTAAGGCCAAATTTGCGTAAAGACGCTTAACACATGAAAAAACAACATATATATGTCTACCAAAGCTCCCTACGATAATCTAAAAGAGAGCCATACCTAATGAATAGTTTAAAAAAAAGAGCCTAACTATCCCATAACCCGGAGGTATCTATAAGAGGGACTTTATTTCAACCTCCCTTCCAATCCAATTATCGTTATGTTTCCTGGTGATTTTATTTAAAATTTAGTTTTTTTTCTTCTCCCCAACTTCTATTAGATTTACACACCGCCTCTCTTCTGCACTTTTTTTCTTCCTTTTTTGACCACCGAATTTCTCGTCTTTCTCCTGAAATGGATTTCCTATTTATTTTTTAACTCGATGTGTGTGTGACCGCTGCAGATGTGAAATAACTTTGTTAACAGAGTATTTCTCAATTGGTTAATTAGGTTACCAGTATAGTGTTAAAGTGTTTAACTATATGTTTTGACGATATTTTTTCTTTTATTATATATTTAATTATAATTATATTTATTATTTATGTATATATTTGAAAATAGAACAATTAATAAATAAATCTTTAAATAAAAAGGCATATATTGGATCAAAAAATGATTTTTTGATCCACATATGCCTTTTTAATTAAAAATTACGGTTTAAAATCACTTTATTAGTTACCGCTCAAAAAGAGCAACCTATTTTTATGATAATTGAAACAGTGAATGTGAAGTTGTCACATATTAAACAAAATGTTAACGTGGGATTCAATCCCGGTTCATGACTGTCGGGAATCGAGGGTGTTACCCACTTGTCCATCGACTTTTTCTGTTAATTAAAAAAATATTTATTTATATTATATAATTATATTTATAAATATATTTAAGGAGTGTTCACCCCACTGATAAGCCAGGCCCTCCCATTAATTTTTCCATTGCAGTAAGGGCAGTAGAAATTGTTTTATTTTTAAATAGAATCATACGCGTCTATAATAGTTTCGAATTTTCATAACAGATGGCGCGCTAATGCATAAAAAAATTTAATATATATTTAATTATAATTATATTTATACAACTCTATATTCCCGCGATAATTAAAAATTGAAAGAGGGAGGGCATGAATCATCATTCGTAAACCCTTCCTCTTTCAATTGAGATTAAAAAGGCGAAACCGCTGGGAGGATTTATTACTGATGAGCTAATTCCTCCCTTTTTAAATTTTCAATCATTTAAGGGGGCTGTAGAAGTAATTATATATATTTTTTCGAAGATGCGTTAAAATGTTTATAATTTTAAACGACATATGACACTAAGTTAACAAAGCAATTTTAAAATATTAATTGTAGAATACCTATTATAAAATATATATAGATTATGATATTTGAATTTTTTTTTTCATTCGATAATAAAACGGCATCTTTTGAGATAAGATAATTTTTATTTATATAGACGTTTCAATGAAAACCATTCTTCTTCAAATCAGAATTGAGAATAAAAATAAATATGTTATTGCAGATAAGGAAATACAATAATATTTTGAAACCAAATGAGTAAACATTCTATAAGGTGAGGTACGAATTCTCCAACCAACACAAGATCAAACATGTGGTTGGATGCTATCACTTAAATGTTAATGAAAAAAATATGAAAAATATTTTTCAGACAGGCTTGTCAGTTTAATGACGAATATATCCACTCATGGACAAAACTTAAGGAAGTTGTACCATTTAGCATGTAAATCGGGATTATAACTCTGAAAGATATTACAGTGACCTTTATTGAAGACAAACGAAATAACCAATATACACTCATAGACAAAACTAAAGTAGGTTGTACCTTTTAGCATGTAAATCGGGATTATAACTATGAAAGATATTACAGTGACCTTTATTGAAGACATACGAGATAACCAATATACACTCATAGACAAAACTTAAGGAAGCTGTACCATTTAGCATGTAAATCGGGATTATAATATCCCGATATTATATTAATAAAAGGATTTTTTAAATGGAATTATTTGATAAAGTTTTGAAATTTTCAATTTTCAATAATCTGTTTATTTCGTTTAAACTACCAAAGCAAGATTAATTCATACTCCATTCTCTATAGAGCTAGAAATAGATATAAGAAATAATTTAATTATATCAAACTCAATTTCATAAAATTTACAGAAAATTATCTAATTAAATAAATTCTCTATTTTATGAAAATCGTATTTCTTACTTTAAGATAAGCGCAGGTTAGTTTTAGATTTGAATTAAAAGAAAAAAAAAGAAAGATAACTAAATTTAGTTTATTTCGAGGAAATTGAAAATAATATTTTTAATAATGAAAATAATTTGAAATAATAGGAATTTCCATTCCTCTATTTTGTTAAATTCATCTAACAATGGAATGTAGAGTTCAATTAATATAGGTTAATTGAAGGTTCCATTGTAGCGAATTTGTTTCAGGTGCTGGAGGTTTTTTACTCTGCTTGTTTCACGTAGTTGACCGGGCGTACGCTAATGAATTAGACCTATAACGCTGGGTTTCATTTTTTAAAAATTATTATTGCAAAACAGTAAAGTTTTGTCCTAACCAATAATTAAGAACAGTTTCCCTTTCAGAAAACTGCTTGAAATAACCTATCATCCAATTAGAGCAAGATTTAAATAAATTTTGCAAAAAAAGTTTTACTTTTTCAACAAAAGTTGATGAATTGCTTTTGAGAAAATTGTTTATTTTTTATTATATTGGTTAGAGAAATGCAGCGCCTGTCATACCTATCTTTGAAGAGTTGGTAAAGTTTTTGAAATGTGCCTGGCAATTAAAAGTGAGATGCTTCGATGTGTCCACCTGTTTTTTTTTTAAGTAAAGTTTTTGTCAAACAATAGTCATATTAATTACAGGACACAATAACGCGCCATCTATATATAAAAAAATAAAAGATTTAAGGACGAATATTTCTTTTCACACATAATTAAAATAGTAGTATATATAATTGTTTGCGAAAGAGCATTGCTCGATACAAATATTTATAGGTAACTAGCCGAATAACCCGGGCAACGCCCGGGTTTTACCCGATTAAATGTTTTTATTCAAATACTTTCCGTTACAATTATAAATTGGCACCGTGGATGTCACTTTTGTGAAACGTCCCGCTCCAAACTTTGTGTGTGTTTTTAAAATATAAAAATAAATATGTAAATTTTCACAACGATATTTGAAAATTATATTATTTTGATTTTCAAATACTATTCGTTACAATTATAAATTGGCGCCGTAGATGTCACTCTTGTGAAACGTCCCGCTCCAAACTTTGTGTCTGAGAAGCGATATTTTTATAGAAAGATGATCTGGCTTTTGTTTTCTGCTCGAATGAATGTTTTTCTGTTAGAATTTTGTTCCTGCGTACAAAATAATGAACTGGTTTCACCAGTGGTCTCTGCTTTTTGGAATTTTTCCCGATATAATTTTGTATCTGATAATCAAACATGATACAGCAATATCGTCATCATCATTTTCTGACTAAAAAATATAGTTTTAATAATTGATTTATATATATTTTTAAAATAGCCTATCGTCTTCCCCGTATTTCTTTACCTTTGTATGGAAATTTTGGTTTGAATTAGTGAACTACTGCGAATTTGTATACCGGACATACAAACAAACATACAAACATTCATTTATATATATATATAATATTATACTGTACTAAAAGCTTATGTACATAGTTTACTTAAATACAATTACCAAGATTCTACCCTTCACTGTTGCATATATAAACAGAATCGTCCAATACAGTATTAGAATTCAAAAAAGATGTCTAGTAGATTAAATTGACGAATCCGCTGTAAGGGTTCACCACTGATGAGCCAAGCCTTTCCAAAATATTTTTCCATTGCAGTAAGGACAGTAGATATTTGATTTATATGTAAAAAGAAACTTTGGTGATTAAATGTTTTATTTTTTTACAATAGTCATAAAAATTTTACAATTCACACGGGTGTGAGGTGTAATCTTGAAATAATTAATTCGAAATGCATGGAATTAGTGGATCTCAACAGGAAATTCCATGTAATTTCATATAGAAAACTTCAAACATTGACTATAATACAATATAATACACTGCGGCCTTGTGATTGTAAAACAACACTTGAAGTTACACCGCATGAGTTTCTTTTCAATGAAAAATCAAAATTTATTTCAAGGTGAAATATTGACTGAAATAGTGACAAGCATTCCATACTTATTGTAAACCAATCACACCTCTATACAATATAATGCAGCTTTTGATTGTAAAACGACATTTGAAAACTATCCCGCATGTGTTTCTTTTCAACTAAAAATCAAAATTTATTTCAAGGAGAAATAACGATTATTTCTAACCTTTTTGGATGAGGTATGAAAGGGTGAATTATGAAGAGTAATGATGAACGGAAAAATAAAAGTATCCAGGGATGGGAATCGAACCCACAATGTTCCGCTTACCGGGCAGAAGCCATGTCCACTAGGCTACCCTGGACGTATTTTTCCGTTCTTAAATAATACAAAAATTAATGATTTTTCATTGAAAAGAAACTCATGCGGTGTAACTTCAAGTGTTGTTTTACATTGACTATTGAAACAAGGAAATATCTGGGAGCACTAAACAACTTGGAAATTGGAATCTTTCCGAACAATTCCTCACATAAGATCATTATGTTGGTACTCATGTCTCTCACTTATGCCGACAAGCTCGGCCATTTTGAATGTTCAACTTAATTGTTGACAGCTGCTTTGCTTGCAGGTGTTTTGGATCGTCTTCGATTTTTACCTATTGAAAAAATGGATCAAATTTTGTGTGAAAAACGAAATTAAGTGCGCGGATGCATTCCGAATGTTGACTGTGGCATACGGAAAAGCTACCCTGGACCGAAGCAACGTTTATCGGTGGTACAAAATGTTCTCAGAAGGCCGAGAAGATGTGAACGACGAAGAGCGTGCCGGACGCCCGAGCACTTCAACAACAGACGAAAAAATTAATGAAGTGGAGAAAATGATATTGGCCAATCGTCGAATCACCGTTAGAGAAGTTGCTGAGGACCTAAACATATCGATTGGCTCGTGCCATTCGATTTTTATCAATGATTTGGGCATGAGACGGGTCGCCGCGAAATTCGTACCAAAATTGCTCAATTGCGACCAAAAACAGCATCGCATGAACATTGCTAATGAGATGTTGGACTCTGTCCGCGACGACCCAAATTTGCTCCAGAGGGTCATAACTGGTGACGAAGCGTGGGTTTATGGTTATGACGTTGAAACCAAAGCTCAATCATCTCAATGGAAGCTGCCGCACGAACCAAGACCGAAAAAAGCGCGCCAAGTTCGGTCGAATGTGAAAGTTTTGCTGACAGTTTTCTTCGATTGCAGGGGCGTGGTGCATCATGAGTTCTTGCCACAGGGTAGAAAGGTCAATAAGGAATATTACCTGCAAGTTATGCGCAATTTGCGCGAAGCAATCCGCCAGAAACGCCCGGATTTGTGGAAGAACAAAAATTGGCTTTTGCACCACGATAACGCCCCTGCTCACACATCGTTGCTTGTGCGCGACTTTTTGGCCAAAAACAACACACTAATGATGCGCAGCCACCGTATTCCCCAGATCTGGCTCCCTGTGACTTTTTCTTGTTCCCTAAACTGAAGAGGCCCATGAAAGGACGACGTTACGCTACGCTTGACGAGATAAAGACGGCATCGAAGGAGGAGCTGAAAAAGATTTAAAAAAATATATTTTTGAAGTGCTTCGAAGATTGGAAAAACCGTTGGCACAAGTGTATAATATCTCATGGGGATTACTTTGAAGGGGACAAAATAGGTATTCATGAATAAATACATAATTTTTGAAAAAACACAAAAGTCGCGATACCTTTTGAACACCTTCGTATTACATGCCATCTATATTCACAATTTTTAACAATTACGTTTCTGGCATTGTATTTCTTTTTTTTTTAATTTTTATTTTACATATATCATCAAATATTATCTCTACACACCTTACTGCAATGATAGAATTATTGAATAATTTTATTTTGAAAAAGTATTCAATAACATTATCATTGAAGTAAGGTATGTAGAGATAATATTTGATGATATAAGTAAAATGAAAAAAAAAAAAAAGAAAGAAACAATGCCAGAAAATAAATTGTTATATATAAGTATATAGGGCGTTTAGTTTGTTTTTACAAAATGTAATGTCTTGATAAAGGTTGGCGTTTAGCCAACCGAAATAATGGTAAATAAATATTTTTTTCAATCCAATTGTCCAATTGTGTATGTGTTTATGTATATATTTATTATTCCATCATACATCCTATTCAAAAGAATATGATGTACATATATTAACCCCTGTGTAGATGGAAAATTTTGTCGGGAAGAAATTGATCTAAAGAGACAAGGGTCGCCTCTCCCGTTAAAATAGACGTCTAAAACCAGACGCCATCTATTGACCGTCGCCGCAACTAGCGGCCTCGGGTCGGTGACAAAGCCACAACACCAGCTTTGGCAAACTGAAAAGCGTCCACCTAGAGACCATGGTTTCGGGCTAATGGCCCTCGTCAGTCTAGTATATATATATATATTAACTCCTGTTTACGACGCATTATATAATTATGAACATAAGAGTTAATTATGCCAAATTATTTTATTTATTTTAAACAACAACAACAAAACCAATGTCCTAACACCAAGTACCAGAACCCCGTTTATTTGGTTGTTTTACTTGGTTGTATAAGTCCATGGATATACATTCTAACGTCTTTTAAAAATATTAAAACATTGCAATATATCATTAAAAATATATTTACATACTGGCATGTGAAATAATTTACATATACCACGTACCATAACCCCGTTTAACTGGTGGCTTTACTTTGCTCTACGATTGCAAGCATTTATATAAAAATTAGACACTTCAGCCCAGTTGGAGTTTTTTATTTTCTCAACGTTTCGACAAATATCTTTTATCTTCGTCAGGAGAAGTAAATAAAAATAAAGCATTTGGCAAGGCGTTAAAAATTGTACTGAGGTTTACAATGGCGTTCTCACGTGTTTTTTCGAATTTAGTACAACATCTAAAGCACGAGTCAAAAACAAATATTAAACTCGTCAATGATTATGATCTTGGAAATATATAAATATATAATAAAAAAATTATAATCAAAATAACAAATAAAGTAATATAATGATAATAATCTTAAAGATTACATATTATTTTATAAATTTCTAACTATTATGTTCAATTTATATCTTTACTAGCCGAATGACCCGGGCAACGCCCGTGTTTTACCCGACTGTAGATGTTACAACGGTGATCCTTAGGTCGCTGGTTCAAATCCGGCTCGAGGGAGCCGGCGAGCACGTGACCTCCCTGTGCGCGCGCATCCGTGACAGAGGCCGATGAGGAAAGACGGTCGTGACTATATCTTTATAAACTCTAACTGGCCGAAGTTTTCATAGAAATATGAATTCCGGCCAGACAGCCTCTATCTTCAGGATTACAAGCATATGTATTCGTTTATCTCTTTTACAATACCTTAAATATTAACAAAGAGTTTTATAAGTAATTAAGATATTTAAAATGACATTTGCCCTTTCCATTTTCACCAAAAAATCAATCAATTCAAAGGTCCATTGGGATGAAGAAATCGGGAGCTAATGCAGATTTTTAGGAGTTTCCAATTTTGCTGATAAAGGGAGAGATTAGAAGGATGGTTTAATTTGGAGCTAAGAGTCCCCAGGGCTCAATCAGATGATAGCTAGTGGTGGACGACATTCACTAATTACTGGGGTGCCATTTTTGTTTACTTCTCTTGGTAACCTCTTGATTAAACTATTAATTATAAATTCAATTACTAATTACTGAGAGGTTAGTTAAGGCTTTAATACATCCTTACCAATTTTTGTTTTCATTGTTTGTTGAAGTCTTTCTTTGTGTATTTGGTCACAGAGAAAGTTTCGCGCCATTCATGAAGATATTAATTTTGTTAACAAAATTTTTATTAGATATCAGGTGATACAATAACATCTAGAGTTACGAATTTTGAAAAAAATAGAAAAGAGGTCAGTCTGTAATCCACGGGGAAATAAAATAAAGGATAGAATAAACTGGATCAGGTAGTCTACTTAGCGAAATTTATTTCAATATCGCGCAGCTAAACGTTGCTGATTGTTCTATTTTCTTCGCTAGATGACGCAAAGCATCAGAAAACTTAGCAATATGATCATAAAATGTTTTTTATTAATTTGATACCATGGGTATATAGGCTGTATCAGTACATGGGGTGTCTATGATTTCGTGCAATTCTTTTGGAAGAGTCTTTTTTGGCAGATTCGAATTTTACAATACTTCTCTCAACTGATACAAGTACCATCTTGGTCTTGAGTTGGGTAATGCCAGCCATCACCTCGACCTGCCCACTCTGTGGGAAAGAACTCTCGCAGTCCATCGGTGGCGGAGTCTTTCTCGCAGTGGGCGCCACCAATAAAGACCTTGTATATATTTTTATATATATTGTCACAGTAATGAAGGTGACGTTTGGGTAGTATAAAATAATAATTTATTAGATGACTTTAGATAGTTAAATAGTTTGAGGGATAAAAATAAATAGAGGTAGACTAAGTTAAATGGATAAAAATAATGGTAAATTAAGGAAGTAATGTCAGAGACCCAAACGGCTGGCGTTCGGCTACACCCCTCAAGATGGCGACTATTGTTTACAAACTTCCCGCCTAGCGCGCCCGCCATCTATCGGAGCTTAGGTACATAACACTTGGCAAGCTGACAGCGCGCGCCACCTATCGGAGCTTAGGTACATAACATTCGCCAAGCTGCCGATGTATTATTTACAGTTACAAGCTATGTACATTTTTGGTTATGACAATATGTATATTCATCAATTATTATTATTTTTTTTAAATCTATTTATATCTATTTTTCCTATTCCTATTTATGTATTTAACCTTATATAATCTTATATGGACTTTGAAATAAAGTAGTTTCAATCTCGATCTCTCAGCTGATGCGGTCGCTAGCCTGGAACTGCTGTTTACAGATTGGCTTTCATAATTTCTTCAATGTTATACATCGATATTTCAATAAAACAATCCCTCAATATTGAGTAAAATTAATCATTCCTTCAGGGAAAATTATCTTTTCAAAACATTTTTATTTTCTATCTTTCGTAAACGAACCCCCTTCTACAGTAGAAATACCATGTTACCATTATACCATGTCTCTATTCATGATAAAATTGTGAAAAAGTATTAAAATTACAAATATATTCTCATAATGAGTAACTTTTTTATTTTAAAAAACGCTAGTTTTCAAGCGTTAATCGCTCTTCAACGGGCTTACAATACGAGGCGCGTTTGTTTTTTTTGTAAATATTTCTGGTGGAATCAAGTCGATATTATTGTAAGCCCGTTGAAGAGCGATTAACGCTTGAAAGCTAGCGTTTTTTAAATGTAATTCTACTGTCTTATAAACTTATGTCCATAGTGTTCTTGAAAACCATTTCTGAGATTCCACCCTTCAGTGCTGCGTATATAAGCAGAATCGTCCAATACAGTATTAGAGCTCTAAAGAAGCGGTCTGGTAGATTAAATTGGCGAAACCGCTAGGAGGGTTCACCACTAATGAGCCAAGCCCTCCCAATATATTTTTTCATCGCAGTAAGGACAGTAGAAGTGTGTATTATGTATAAAATAAACATTTGTGCTTTTAAATCCTTTCATTTTATAAAAAAGATACTCATTGTGAGAATATATTTGTAATTTTAATATCATGTCCTGTAGAAGGGCATCCGTACCCGAAAGATAGAGAATAGAAATGTTTTGAAATTATACTTTTCCCTGGAGGTCTGATATACTTTACTCTATACATTGATATGTTAATATGAATAATAGATCATTTTTATCCTAAAGATAGAGGCTGCTTGGCCGGTATTCATATTTCTGTGAAAAATAGACACTTCGGTCAGTTAGAATTTTTTTTATTTTCTCAACATTTCGACAAAAATATTTTGTCTTCGTCAGGGGGAAAAAAAGCAGAACAATATTTAACCCCTTGCCAAATGCTTCATTTTTATTTATTTCTCCTGACTAAGACAAAAGATTTTTGTCGAAACGTTGAGAAAATAAAAAACTCTAACTGGTCGAGGTGTTTATTTTTCATAGAAAGATAATTTTTAATTCACTTGAAAATCACATTGATCACACGCAATTTAAATAAATCCAAACTTTTAAAATAATTATTTAAAAAAATTGAGAAGCAATCATATACTAAACAGAGAGAATGAAACAATATCTAAAAGTATATAGAGAAAATTTATACCAATACTAAATTTATAGGCTAATACATATATATATATTAAAAAACGAAAGATGGCTTTTCTTGATTTATCAAGAAATTGGGTTGGCCAATAATCAGGGAACAGGCTAAATCAATGTTTAGTTGATTTCTGTTCCACCAGATGGCGCTCTGCCTTCTGTAAAGCACATGTGCTCCTGGTCAGGATATGCCATTTTTAATACATATATATATTGAGTAAAGATGAGAAGTTTGTTCCACATTACGTTCCCACCATATATGACCTATCCGAATTACATGATATAGAGATAAGTCTGTAAGGAATCACTGTCTTGAGGTAGGAATATGCAAATAAGTCCGACAATAGACTATTCTGTATATTTCTTTCAAAACGTAAATAAAAGGAGGAGCCGTTTCTGTCCCGTATATGACGGCAGACATTCCCGGAGCACTCTTAACGCCGCTGAAAAAAAGATATATATTTATATGATCAGACTTATCATTATCTATATATAAATAAAGTAATACATAAATAATATATGAATATATAATATATAAAAAATGTATTTTTACCGCGAACTCATACTGTAATAAATAAAAGATAAATTATCTCTCTCTCTATAAATAACATTTGTTACATATATATATATATATATATATATTAAGATTAGCATTTTTTGTGTGTTTGATTGTTGAAAAGAGGTGCAGTCATGGAAAAGTAAAGATAATTATTTACCTTTCAAGTAGATTTTATTTTGAATTACTTGAAGTAAAATTACACATAAAATTATTTATATCACAGTAATATAAAATTTATACAATGAATTCTATAATCGTGATTTTAATTAAAAAGGGTAGGGTTAACTATACATATTTACAACAATAATAATTAAAAGTGGTATGTTTTTGAATCTATGGTCAAATATGTAAAACAGTCAATGAATGAAAATAAAATATATGTTTAAAAAATATATATATTTGTATTTTAGATTATATAATATATATATATGTATATATTTCCACAGAAGCATAGGGCGCCTCTCCCGTCAAAATAAACGTCAAAACCTGCCGCCATCTATTGACCGTCGCCGTAACTAGCGGCCTCGGGTCGGTGACAAATCCACAACACCAGCTTTGGCAAATTGAGAAGCGTCCACCTAGAGACCATGGTTTCGGGCTAATGACCCTCGTCAGTCTAGGGCGGACTTTATTCCATGAGATCCACACGGGATCTAATGGAATCCTCACAATCTACCAAAGACTGACGCCCTAGACTGACGAGGGCCATTAGCCCGAAACCATGGTCTCTAGGTGGACGCTTCTCAATTTGCCAAAGCTGGTGTTGTGGCTTTGTCACCGACCCGAGGCCGCTAGTTTGCGGCGACGGTCAATAGATGGCGTCAGTTTTTGACGTTTATTTTGACGGGAGAAGCGCCCTATGCTTCTTTGGAATTATATATTTAACAACTTTGCGCTTTCAAACAGTGAAAATTATGACAATATTCCTTAGACTTTATAAAGAAAGTATTGATAAAAATTGAGAATGGGTAAGAAATAAAACAAAAATTGTGAAAATGTTCAATAATACAATATTGTATGGGTATAAATTCACTTGGGAAGATCCCGGGCGAAGCCGGGTCGTTTTTCTAATAACTTCTGAATATCTCACCATAAATAGTGCTGGGGCCAGGGAGAGAATTATCCCGAAGTTACTAACACGATATTTATTGTCTTCCACAATTACAACGTTATTTACTTCCCCCCAAAGGAGACATTACAGTCAACAAAAAAAAAAACGGCAATAATGAAATATAAACCCTTATGAAATATTAATGGCCCCAAAACTCACCCTCTTAAAGCCGAAAATTAAATTTAAAAATCAAATCATTAAAAAAACATTTAATAAATCTTTCTTAGGAATTGTTTCTAAGCGCTATATCTCTTTTTATAAACTTTCTTAATAAATAAAAATTTCATTATTCTATTTTTTTTTTCTTTTGGGATGTATATATATATGTAGTACATTTCCATTTTGGACTAAAGAGTACATATATACATATATTTTGTTATAAAAAGAGATGAAATTGTATGTTCTCTTCCATTCTAAATGAAGTATAATGAGAAAATGTAATTAGTTGGAATAGTATAGATCTTTATGTAATTAAAATTTTTCCATCTTTTATATATAAATTTTTAAAGACGTTAATGCAAATTGATTTTGGGAGGATGTAAATTAATTTTAATTAAATAACGATATTTTTATTTTTGTGTTTACAAATGGAGTATGAAGACTTTTACTCTGAGAGATATTGAGGATGACTATCTATTGTAACAATAATACTAATTTTGTAAAAGATGAAAACGAAACAATTTAGATGAGTCATGCGAAGATGAAATTTAAAATGTGTTGTCCCCAGGTTCAGAAGGTAAGGCACAAATTGAGGCAGTTTCATATGTGTATCTGTCAATTTAACAAGCCAAAGATTTGAAAGGATTTTTATTTATTGGTATTTTAAAATATATTTCTCTTTTCTACGTGTAAACTCATGGACAAAACTTAAGGAAGTGGAAGGTCTGATGTCTCCGGCCGTCTGTTTTATTTAAGGAGACGAAGGCAATTTTGTTCACACTTGGTTATCTTAATAAAGGGGGCACTGTAATATCTTTCAGAGTTATTTTCTTATAATAACAATATACATACTTAAAGGTACAAATTCCTTTAAGTTTTGTTCATGAGTATATTTAATATTTTGCTCTCTCCTGGTTATTTCGTGTGTCTTCAATAAAGGTCACTGTAATATCTTTCAGAGTTATAATCCCGATATACATGCTAAAAGGTACAGCTTCCTTAAGTTTCTTCCATGAGTGTATATTGGTTATCTCGTATGTCTTCAATAAAGGTCACTGTAATATCTTTCAGAGTTATTATCCCGATTTACATGCCAAAAGGTACAGCTTCCTTAAGTTTTGTCCATGAGTGTATATTGGTTATCTCGTATGTCTTCAATAAAGGTCACTGTAATATCTTTCAGAGTTATAATCCCGATATACATGCTAAAAGGTACAGCTTCCTTAAGTTTTGTCCATGAGTGTATATTGGTTATCTCGTATGTCTTCAATAAAGGTCACTGTAATATCTTTCAGAGTTATTATCCCGATTTACATGCCAAAAGGTACAACTTCCTTAAGTTTAGTCCATGAGTGTATATTGGTTATCTCGTGTGTCTTCAATAAAGGTCACTGTAATAACTTTCAGAGTTATAATCCCGATATACATGCCAAAAGGTACAACTTCCTTAAGTTTAGTCCATGAGTGTATATTGGTTATCTCGTGTGTCTTCAATAAAGGTCACTGTAATATCTTTCAGAGTTATTATCCCGATTTTCATGCCAAAAGGTACAACTTCCTTAAGTTTAGTCCATGAGTGTATATTGGTTATCTCGTGTGTCTTCAATAAAGGTCACTGTAATAACTTTCAGAGTTATAATCCCGATATACATACTAAAAGGTACAACTTCCTTAAGTTTTGTCCATGAGTGTATATTGGTTATCTCGTGTGTCTTCAATAAAGGTCACTGTAATATCTTTCAGAGTTATAATCCCGTTATACATACTAAAAGGTACAACTTCCTTAAGTTTTGTCCATGAGTGTATATTGGTTATCTCGAGTGTCTTCAATAAAGGTCACTGTAATATCTTTCAGAGTTATAATCCCGATATACATGGTAAAAGGTACAACTTCCTTAAGTTTTATCCATGAGTGTATATTGGTTATCTCGTGTGTCTTCAATAAAGGTCACTGTAATATCTTTCAGAGTTATAATCCCGATATACATGGTAAAAGGTACAACTTCCTTAAGTTTAGTCCATGAGTGTATATTGGTTATCTCGTGTGTCTTCAATAAAGGTCACTGTAATAACTTTCAGAGTTATAATCCCGATATACATACTAAAAGGTACAACTTCCTTAAGTTTTGTCCATGAGTGTATATTGGTTATCTCGTGTGTCTTCAATAAAGGTCACTGTAATATCTTTCAGAGTTATAATCCCGATATACATGCTAAAAGGTACAACTTCCTTAAGTTTTGTCCATGAGTGTATATTGGTTATCTCGTGTGTCTTCAATAAAGGTCACTGTACTATCTTTCAGAGTTATAATCCCGATATACATGCTAAAAGGTACAACTTCCTTAAGTTTTGTCCATGAGTGTATATTGGTTATCTCGTGTGTCTTCAATAAAGGTCACTGTAATATCTTTCAGAGTTATTGTCTGAATACCGATATACATTCTGAAAGGTACAACTTCCTTAAGTTTTGTCCATGAGTGTATATTGGTTATCTCGTGTGTCTTCAATAAAGATCACTGTAATATCTTTCAGAGTTATAATCCCGATATACATGCTGAAAGGTACAACTTCCTTTTGTCCATTAGTGTATATTGGTTATCTCGTGTGTCTTCAATAAAGGTCAATGTAATATCTTTCAGAGTTATAATCCCGATATACATGCTGAAAGGTACAACTTCCTTTTGTCCATTAGTGTATATTGGTTATCTTGTGTGTCTTCAATAAAGATCACTGTAATATCTTTCAGAGTTATAATCCCGATATACATGCTAAAAGGTACAACTTCCTTAAGTCCATGAGTGTATATTGGTTATCTCGTGTGTCTTCAATAAAGGTCACTGTAATATCTTTCAGAGTTATAATCCCGATATACATGCTAAAAGGTACAACTTCCTTAAGTCCATGAGTGTATATTGGTTATCTCGTGTGTCTTCAACAAAGGTCACTGTAATATATTTCAGAGTTATAATCCCGATATACATGCTAAAAGGTACAACTTCCTTAAGTTTTGTCCATGAGTGTATATTGACACGGGAGAAGTCTGTACAGAACATGGCAAATACGATGATGTGACAGGATGCTGAAAGAAACGAGATTTTGGCAAGGAATCTCTATTATTATGTTGGTAATTTAATTTCCCTCCTCTCCCAGAGTTTCCAGAGAGAGAGAGAGAGAAAAAGATTTTAAAGTATTTACTCTTCCTTCCTTTTCTTCCGTAATCTCCCCCAGTTAGCTCTCACAGACATCTCTTTCTCTTTTCCTATTTCTAAATTATTGTAATTTCTTCGGGGAGAGGGATCCTGAACTGTAGAGATTCCTCTTTGTATCCACCAATCTACCGACCAATTTGGAACTTCGCTAACATTTGTTTATTTCTAGGATTTTGTGTGTTTCGAGAAATAATCAATTTTTCTTCCCCCGCGCGTTTTCTTTCTATTTATTTACAGAGTTGAAGAAACTGGTTTTAAAAAATAGAGAGATGGGTGATTTAGAGGTTCTTATTCCCTCGGTTTGTTACGAAAAGTCACATTTTTGTTGGTATTTGCAATTATTGGACATAAAAATCGATTAATTCTGATGATAGAAATGAATATCATTGTTTTGAACCTTTACATGTAAATTGGGGCATCTAGGTATTGTAAATAAGGCAAGAGAGGTCGTTACGTTGAAGTAAATTCCGTTTCACAACACCTTAGATATTTTCCTGTATATATATACACTTTTGGACAAAACTTTTAAAATTCTTCTTTTTTTTTTTATCTTTATATATCAGGATTCTGATAAAATTCTGAAATATATTTGATACACAATGATACAGCTTGTACTGTAAGTGCACCAAGTGTCTATTTTTGTAGAAATCAGGTTGACTCTGAGCTTAGGCAGAGCAGTTTTTGATTACTTGCACATATTGGCGGTTTCAACTTGTGAAACAATCGGAGGTAATTAGAAATGCCAATTTTCAAAAGTGCCTAATGCAGGACTCGAATTTGGGTCGCGTTTGATGAAAATCAACAAGACCTAAAATTACACAACACCGACCCTTTCGATATAGGTGGTCTGACTAACTATTGACGATTGTATATGCAAATGTTGAATATGCAAATAAAAGTAACAGTATTCGTCGAGTACTACGGATCATTATAATCAATGAAGACTTCTTATACTATAAGCTATATATACATACTTCATAGTAACACGACTTTTCTCATTGGTTCTTTCTATACCAACTCCCAATACAATTCAGTCAATTCCCTTGCCAATGGTAGACTTGAGGATAAAAAATCATTTCAGTAAGACGCCTTACAGAGACCTTTTTTTCAAAGCCCAAGAAAGAAAGGCAAACAATGGAGAATCAATAAGTAAATAGGTAACGAGCTATATCTTTGTATAGTGACATACGTAACAATCATTATATATAAATCATTGTTGTTGTTGTTGTCGTCGTGTCCAAAGAAGAGTCTCAGATGTCTCCATGTATCTCCAACACAGCAGCAGCAATATCCACTATCTTGGGTGTGTAAAGCTGCTGCTCTGGGTCTAAGTCAATTTTCTGCAAGGCTGCGGCCATTGCTGGGCATGAGAATATGTGAGTAGGTGTTAGTTCCACACCAGGACAGTTGTTGCATGTCCTATAGGTTCTTGTGCCATCTGGATGTATTGCCATTCCTTTATAGTGTTTTGTTCAAAGTCTTTTTATAGTTTTTGTCAGTTTTCTCTCAGAGTTTATTTCACATATTTGATCTTTTCTTATTTTTTGTTTGATTATCTTGTATTTTGCCAAAGCGTCAGCGTCAAATACTGACATTTGTTCTTTCCTTTGGCTCAGCTTTCTGGCTTCCTTTATATATAAACCATTGCCACTCGTATTATTCTGTACCCGTAGAAGCGAGTCTTGAACGAAAGCTTGTACGTTCTTTTTCCTATACAAAAAAGCTTTTCTCACCGACTATAAACATTGCTTCTGTCTTCTAGTTATTTTCGAATGTTATTATCAGCTTTTATACTGAATTTGGTAATACAAGTAGATAACATCGGTCAATGAATCGGAGAAAGGTTAACGGAGCTTTTTGACGTGTTACTGTGAACAGCGTAACGATGGAGACATATCCAGAAAGTAAAATTTGGGGGATTGATGTTGTTCAAAGTTAGTGACAACCACAGAAGAATCTACATCCAAGATTTTTATATTAAAGAAAAATTAGCGAATAATTTTAAAATCTCTCTCTGATGAGGCTGAAGTTATAATCTGGCGATATGAATTAAAATATTTTGATTACACCGAGAAACATTCAAACATTCTGGGCTAAGAGTAGTTTGATTAAAGAACACTAAGAGGATAAACAAATTCATATAAATTTCGAGAGGAGAAATGAATGTTAAAGGATCGGTAAATTATAAACAAACAATCCTGGAGCGTCCTTATGCCAACTACCCGGAAATAAAAGAGCAAAAAGAGAAGAGATAAATTGACGAGGTTTATTAAAAACTTATCTGTAAATAGTTTTTAAATAAAGGTTTTGAAATTTCTGACTGGTCAAGAAAATGTAACTCTTCAAATTCAATCAAGTTGTCCACAAGTCTCCACGATAGGTAACAAGAGCTTCTGTAGTTGGTTGGTCATCTACATGCAGGTGACAGTCACACTTTTGACTCCCAATCAAGTTGTAGAATCCACATCAAGCTTTATACTTTAATGCTTTGCAAATAAGTTTTCCATCTTTTGAAAGATGGGTCGCCGAAACGTAAAGGACAAACTTAAAAAAAAAAAAAGAGGATAAATCTACAACTTGAATTGTTTGATATCGACCTATAATTAGGAATTCATATCTTTCAAATCAGTAATTTCAAAACGTTATTCCGATGTTTAACAAAAAAATCTTTGAAAATTTGTGCTCTATTCATAATAGTAAATTTACATGCAAATCCAATTATTCAATATCTTGGATTAACGTAAATCTAACCATTATAAAATTGTACATATTGCTACACCGAGGTATAATTTCCTCCCTTTACTGCATATATAAACATATTAGCATATTTTACTTTATCCAATTAACCATTTTCCTTAAATGTTTCAAATGTTTAGTTTTATTAATTTTACATTTCAATTCATACAACAATTTTCTAAATAAGAATCAGTCTTATTGCATATGTAAATTTATTCACTTTTAAATATGTATATATAGAATCCCTAAAACATCTGATTATACTAAAGAAAAAAAATGTATACAAGAGGAAAAAGTCTAAATAAAGTCTTAAAAATAAAACAAAACGAGTTGCGATACAAATAAGGGGGGGGGAATCTAAATAAAGAGTAGGAACATGTAGCGTAGGAAATAAACGGGTTTTCTAAGGTACATTTTCCACGGGTACAGCTAAAAAGCGGTATAAAAGCTGGACAAGTCTTTCGTCATAATCTTCGAAGGCAAGGTGCTCCAGAATTCCAAGCAGCCATTTCATACAGTCCGCAACCTCAATGAAATATTGGAGAGCATTTTCCATTTCTCTGGAATCATTCATTTTTCCAAGATCTTCACAAAGGTCTTTAAAATGTTCGTACATGATATTGGCATATTTGAGGACATGTTTGAGAAGCCAATCCAGATGGTAGTCGAGTCCATCCATAGCCGAGATATAAGAATTAAGGGAAAGGTAAACTTTCTCGAGATCATGGATAACTTCAGCAATCCTTCGGGTAAGTCTGGAGCGACGGTCCTTGAAGTCCGTTGGTTGGAACCTCGGGGCTTCTGGATCGAGCGTGCTGACCGTATGAGAAAGTCCATTTGATCCTGAAACTTCTGGTAGATGGCTTGGAATCCCGTTGACTGGAGGACATGGAATAGAACCTTTGGTTTGCCACATAAGATGATCCATGACTGAGAAATAGGCAGAACGTGGTAATAAACGGATTGATTTGCTAATCGAATTTAACATCTATATATGCATAATTCCGAAAATTTTGCATATAAAAATTCCTAAAAACGTTATGCGTAATTTTCTTTGAAGATTACGTTACAAAAATATTTTCGAATATAGGTTTCAAGGTGTATGTAAATAAAAGGTAATGTGTAAATAAGAGACTGAGGTAAAGTGTAAATAATAGAAAATAGAATTGAATAAATGATATCCTATTCTCAATCATATTCCATATATACACTTGAGAATTGTAAATAACATTAGCTAGAATTATAACTTGATAGTCCACGAATGAATAAATTTCACAATTGTTTATTTGGTAGATGAGAAGTTTTTATGTTGATTATATATTGAAAGAGATGAATAAAAATAGCAAGCTATTTCTACAGACTTCTTATTAAAATGTTAAATCTTCTTCTTATTTCTTATCTCTCCACTTAACAATGGTCATAGACAATATCGTGCTTGCGGTCCTGTACCCCTATCTTAGGGAGCATTTCCTCGAGGAACTCTCGCCTGAACACAAGATCATTCTTGTCAAATTCCTTAACACTGTCACTGAGCATGCTCGGGACATGGATTCCATAACTCGCAACACCCTGTCCGAACTCAAGGCGGCTTTGAGCTCCTGATGAAATCCAGACGTCCCTCCGTCTGTTGTAGATATTTCTCCCTATTCTAACCTCTACTGTTGACTAGATGTCAATAAACTGTTTTTAATTGTCAATTGTTCACCCAACAATCATATTAGGGTATCAAGCCTGTAGAGCTTGGTGTCTGGTTTATGATGAGTAGAGCTCATCGAAGGAAATCTGTAATGATTAGGGGAAGTAGAATGCGTCTTATTTTGTCATTAAGACTGGGAACACTACTCAGTGGCAGGCCGACTTAGCTCCAATATGAAATGGCTACCTCTAACATGAGGAACAGACACCATGTACACAGCCACTTCTAACATGGAGTACAAACGCTGCTCATCCTGTATCCCTGGATCTAGAGTCCTTACAGGGTACTGTCAGCCGGTCCAGCTGAGCCCAGGTTTTTTAGTGAGCTTGTTACTGCTCCCTCTCCTCCATCCTAGCTTGGGAACGGCAGAGTTTAATATTATGTATTTGAAGGGATATAGGAAGTTTTGAAATAAGTACTTTTTATTTTTCGTTCAAAAGAAACATGCGAGATAATTTTCAAATGTCGTTTTACAATCATAAGCAGCATTATATTGTATTATAAAATACTTTTACTTTTTTTCTAAAAGTAGAATAATAACATTACACTTCGCTTTTTCGGATGAAATATGAGTGGTATCAATAATGGCATTTTCGTGTAAATTGACCAATTGTTTTATTTGGTCACTAGACGAATGACCCGGGCAACGCCCGGGTTTACACGATTAAATGTATTTTACATATGGAAGAGAGAGAGATGGACGTAGTTCCCGGAGGTCACCCGCGAGGCTTTTTTGGCACTTGGCACAGCTGTGTCACCAACGCCAGGACCGCGCGCAGTGGGAACATGAAGTGGCCAACCGGCCGGCAGCCGGACGATTCCATTTTCTCGGAGGGGGGGGGGGGGGCGGTGGCAGGGAAGTCACGTGCTCGCCGGCAGCCAATGGGCGCCCCCCGCCGTCAGAGCGTCACGCGTTCTAGATGGCGCTGCTCGTGAGCTAAGTAGAATAATTTGAATATATAGTTTTAATAATTGATTTATATATTTTTCTAAATAGCCTATCGTCATCCCCGTTATTTTTTACCTATGTATGGAAATTTTGGTTTGAATTAGTGAACTACTGCGAATTTGTATACCGGACATACCAACAGACCAACAAACATACAAACATTCATTTATATATATATAGATATGACCGGCACATATATGTGAGGGATAGCAATGCCAATAATTGGGATTTTCCTCTAAGATGTTTCTTATTCTTCTATGTGTAAAAGAGGAGGATGCTGCTTATTAAAAGTTAATCATTTTCAAATGCCTTAAAACCTCCTCGTTTACAAAGTTGTTAAGATCTTCTACATCCAATAGGTTGACCTAGTTTAAGGATGATACCCAGACTATTTCCAGTACGCCTCCATTTTTGTTGCTCCTCTCAAAATCTTCGGCTACTAGGGTATCATTTTTTTTTAGATAGAGAAATCTCTCGAAATGTTTGATGAACGACTTTGCTATTTAGGATTTACTTCATACGTTTACTGCAGTACTACTCAACCTTTATATACCTAAAGTACACACTTAAACTCGTGGAAAAACTTACTGAAGTGGAAAGTCTTTGATATAACCTGTGGTCTATTTTTCTAAGGAGACAGAGGTTGTTCACACTTGGTTATCTCGTTTGTCTTCAATAAAGGTAACTGTAATATCTTTCAGAGTTATAATCCCGATATACATGCTAAAAGGTACAACTTCCTTAAGTTTAGTCCATGAGTGTGTGTGTGTGTGTGTACATATATATCTTAAAGCTCTATACTTGTATAATACTCAATATTAATCAAGGAAGCCATTCCTCTTAATTCGGTTTCCTGAAAACGTCTCTAACGATCCTGTACAACATTTTTATATTCGAGTTCTTTGAGGTTATATATTGATCTAGATGTCTTCTCAGAACCAAATTGTTTTCATTGGTCAACTGGTGGTACATCATTGCCTCGCTTGATGATAATGATGATAATTTTGATGCTATTGATGAAGAATTTTGCATTTATATAAAATTTCATTGAAGAGTTCCATTCCGAGGCAGGCCAAACCGCACAAGTAAGAAATTAGGAACAAATATAAAAAGGTACAATAAGAAAAATGCATATTGATCGTGCAGCTATGATATTTATTCCGACAGATGGCGCAAAGCATCAGAAACCTTTAGTTAAGTTATGTTTTGTCTATGAATGTTTATAATAAGATTGTAAATAATTCTACTCAAGAACAGAAAAAAGGTAAAAATGTAACTTAACAGAAAGCAAATAGAACTTATATCAAATGGTAAACTATCAAGAAAAATGGATAATAATTTGACATATCATTTTTATTTCTAGGAACCTGTGTCTACTGAGAGCGGCAGTAAAGACACTAATGCCAGGATTAAGAAATGCCATTAGTACGTGAGAAAGCTATAAATTTCTCCAGAGCGGCATAGAATGGCCAGCCAATTATAAAATAGGATAACGGTGTATTACAGCAGAGGTCGTTACAACCAAATGGTGTTTGACAATGTCTTGGCCATTACCAGACTGTAGTGGTTGACAAGTTAGATTACTGGACGTCCATTCAATATTGTTTTAGTCCTACCTTCTCCATGGAGTTACCGCTCTAACAAAGGAACGTATCACAAGAACGTTTATTTTCGAATAAAACTTTATAAACCTTTTTTTAAAATTCGAGATTAAATAGTTTAATTGATAAGGTACAATTTGGATTATAGATTATAAACACAAGGTAATAAGACCAAATCCAAATAAATAAATAGTGTGTGACGTTTCGGTAACTATTTATTTATACATTATAAAGGACTGCGGCGTGTGATTATAAACAATACTTAAAATTATACCGCATAAGTTTCTTTTCTATGAAAAATCAATATTTATTTTAAAGAGAAATATTTACTATTTCTTACTTTTATTTTTTTGAATGAAGTATGAGAGGGTGAAAATATGAAGAGTAATGGCGAACGGGAAAAATAAAAGTGTCCAGGGGCGGGAATCGAACCCACAACCTTCTGCTTACCGGGCAGGTGCCATGTCCACTAGATAGTAAATATTTCTCTTTAAAATAAATATTGATTTTTCATAGAAAAGAAACTTATGCGGTATAATTTTAAGTATTGTTTATAACTATTTATTTATTTGGATTTGGTATATAATAGTTTAATTGTTTGATAAACGAATCCCGAATCTTTTACTGTAGGAAGTTACTTATTTGAAATAAAAAGGTGAGCTTTCGAGATATTGTTCTTCTTCGTAATATTTATTAACAGATCGACTGTATTTTTTCAGAGTATTTTTTATTTGTTCGTTTTTATTCTTTTAATAAAGTGAGTATGACTTCACACTATGCTTCAACTATTTTCGTTATTAATTTATTAATATGAATTTTGTTATATTAAATAAATAAATACAGTAGAACTACCTCCCTGTAAAGGACAACACCTAATTGCAGAGCCAAAGTGTTCTTTAGGGAGAGGTGTCCTCTTATCGGAGAGTAACTAAATAGTAAACATAGTAATTTTGCAAATGAAAACTGTCCTTTGTAGAGAGGTGTCCTCAAGCGCAAGTGTCCTCTCATTGAGGTTCTAATGTATATAAACAATATCATAGAGTTTTAGAACTTTTAAATGTTTAAACCCTGTCGACATTAAGAGAATTTTTCACAAACCGTATATACTAGAAGATTAAAAAAAAACTTTAAATTTGTATTTAAAAATATACACAGAATCTGTCGCTAAATGATGTATGGCACAAAGATTGGTATTGTGACTGAATGTCAATTTGTGTGTGTATACCCTGAAACTATTTATAAATGATTCTAAACTCAAATATATTCAGAGTGTATTAAAATACTTTATTTTAAACGATATTTCATAAAAATAAATTTAAAATTATGATTTTTTTGTCAAAATACATATCCATAGAAACGATAGTTAATAAAATTTTAAACAGCTATTTTCAGATAACTAAAGAAATATATAAATGCTTTTTTCTTAAATCTCAAAGTGTTATATTTTGAAAATAGAGCAATCCATAAATAAATCTTTAATTAAAAAGGCATATATTGGATCAAAATATCATTTATTTTACCAATATTTCAGTTGTCTGAACGCCAACCTTTTATCAAGGTATTATAACATTTTAAAGTGTTAAAGTGTTAAAATGTTATAACACCTTTATAAAGGTTGGCGTTCAGACAACTGAAATAGTGGTAAAATAAATGATATTTTGATCCAATATATGCCTTTTCAATTAAAAGAAAGTGTTATACGTTGATTTAGATGATTTATAAGGAAATTTGTTCTGAAATCTAATTTGGAAGTGTCGAACGCTTGAAGCCTTCTAAAAGAATTAAACTAATCCTTATTCAATTTGGAGCAATTTCTCAGAACTGACGCCACCAAGAAAATATTCAAACCACTTCAATTGATACGAAGTTCAATGGGCAGAAGGCATCGTTATGCAAAATGGCTACCAATATGCAAACTTTATTCTATCAAATACGCTAAATTATGATTGATTTTAATTTTACAAGATTTCTACATTTAACAAACAAACAAAAATTCCCCAGCAGTGATAAACAGATCTCGAAACCTAATTTCTATTATAATATGGCTATTATTATGGTAGTACCAATCACAAATCTGACATCTACACCGACCCAGCTGTGGTCATCGAGGTGATAAAGAGGCCTTCAGTATCTGGTCTAGACTTGAAGTCCAGACTGGGACAAGAAAATTTTTAAATTGTTTTTAAACGACAAAACAGGATGAATTCCATCAACTAAGATGCAAATAAGAACTCTTTTCTATAAACCAATATAAAACTCAATATGATGCATTAGAGAGCGCCATCTGTTATAAAAAAACTAAACTATTTTTGACGCGTATCATTCTTTTTGAAATAAGACCATTTTCACTGTTATCCCCATTATTTCTATCATTGCAGTAAGGGGAGTAGAGAATAATTTCTATTTAAAAATAATCATACACGCCAAATATAAATATAGATAAAGACTTCTTCCTTATTTGAAATTAAATCAAATAAATATGGTGAAGGAAGACGAGTTTCTTTTATTGATGCATAGGTGCAAGCTTTCGGGTAAAAACCCTTCAACAGGCGAGAAATGAAGCGCGACTTATAAGGACTATGGTACAAATGGTAGGAAGGAATAAATATATATAAAAAAGAAAGTTTTTAAACTATTAATATATATATCGGTTTTCTGTTAATATATTAACATATATAAATAGTAAAACTATTTTAGAGGCGTAATATTCTTTTTAAAATAAAACAATTTCTACTGTCCTTACTGCGATGGAAAAATTAAAGGGAGGGCCTGGCTCATCAGTGGTGAACCCTCCCAGCGGTTTCGCCAGTTTAATCTACCATACCGCTGTTATATTGCATTTTTGGAACTTCCTTTTATAGGTGACTGTTGTAAGACTCTTGGAATGGGTATTTTAGAAGAACTATGGACATAAGCTTTTAGGACAGCAGAATTAAATATAATTATAAATATATAATATGCTTCGAGCAATCGCTCTTCCGCAAATATCAAATTGTGTCTTTTATTAGAACAATAATGTTACGATGTACTAGAGCGCCATCTATACTAGATGGCGCTCTAGTACATCGTAATATATAAATAGTTTAAAAACTTTCTTTTTTATATATATTAATTCCTTCCTACCATTTGTACCATAGTCCTTATAAGTCGCGCTTCATTTCTCGCCTGTTGAAGGGTTTTTACCCGAAAGCTTGCACCTATGCATCAATAAAAGAAACTCGTCTTCCTTCACCATGTTTTTTCGTTTAATTAACGCCAAATATAATTTATATTTGTTATACAGCTCGATGTTGAGACAATTCCGACGTATCTATGGCTAGCAAGTAGACACTTTATATCCCTGATCATCTTCATATTAAGATTGGAATACATTGTACCCGAATTATGCCATTCAAGACAAAAGAGAAACTACCTGGGTGAGTAATTTGAAGAGAATTTACGTAGAATATGCCATGTTCTTTTCTCATCTGATATCCAAGTACTGTCCCGTGACCTCGAACCTCCGCCATGTCCTGTCCCTGTCCTTTTGACTACTTCATGTTCTTGTCTCTGTCATTGTAACTATTCCAAGTTTGCATCGTGTTCCTGTCCTCGAACTTCCTCTATGTCCTGTCCCTGTCCTTATAACTACTCCAAGTCCTGTTCTTATAAATACTCCAAGTCATGTTCGTCGAGGAATCCGTGAAAGAAAATGTTACTGTCTTATATTTACTTCAAACAAATCGCGGTATATATTTGGAATTGCTATGATATTGAGAACATAGAGTTTGATGAAATGACCATTGAGAGAATCAGTAAGCTCTCATGGAGTTATGATTGATGTTATAACCTATTCACTAGGTTGATTTATATATGGCTGTGTGGGTTTATATAACTGAAGAACGTCTATCTGTTTAATGTGGAAACAATCTCGTATATATATATATAATATATAAATATTGAAATATTATGAGAAAACCTAGCGTGATAAATATGATTACAATGTGCGACGATTATATACTCATGGACAAAACTTAGGGAAGTTATACTTTTTAGAATGTATGCATATTGGGATTCAAACAATATCACAGTGACCTTTATTGAAGACAAACACGATGTCCAAAATTTCTTGTTTCCTTCAAAAAACATACGGCCGGCGACATCAAAGGCTTTCTACTTCCTTAAATTTTGTTCATGAGTGTATGTCGCATGGAAAGATAAGAAGGCGACTTAAGAGCAGCAGCATATTGCATTGATCGATTGCAAAGCTATGTCACAGAACGTTAGAATTTCAATATCTTACTCTCGGTATAGTCTGTATGGAACCAGCTTGAACGGTCGAGGACTGCAACATCTGGTCCTTGGCATTTGTTCTTGGAAGGTTGTAGCGTGCCGTCCGATCTGCAAAAATGTGGCACTTGAAGCAATCTGCATGGAACATTCTTGGCCTTGGCTACAAGATCTGACCAAGCAATAGGAGAAGGTATATCCTAAGACCAAAATGTGAAGCATCTCGTCAAAACCTGCGCTATATATCCCCAAAGGTTCTAAACTCAGGAAGAAATTCTGAACAAAGGTAAATTACTTCCAAGGTAAATTCTTTTTTCAACTTATCTTTCACCGGTGTCAACATCTGGAGGCGGCTGCTGTATATTTCGATGTTTTCATTTTGTCAGAGCATCATATGAACTTTACTATTTGAGTTGAACTTTTGTAAGAATTTGGAGGTCATAAAAGCAATTTATTATCTTTCTCTTTTTAATGTACTTTTTGAGAGTTCGGATATCAGGTCCTGGTTATCTGAAGTCTATATAAATACGCTATCATCATTAATAATGATCCAAAGCAACACGAACAGCCAGACAAGGCACTGAGTTCAAGAAAGCTAGAAGGAAAGTATTAGAATAATGAGCCTCTAAGTATTGACAGGAGAGTCGTGCAGATCGGGTGTCCTCCCATCACGTCAATGGACACGTCAAATATTGGATGACAAATACGCCGTGGGTGACACCGTCCTCTCTTCAAATTTTTAAACTTTTCACATTTCTGATATGAGAGTAGTTGGATAGCCGTGGTATAAAGTCAGTTTATCTGTTTAAGAAGAGGTCTTCCAGTGACGCCATACTTCTCTATATTAAAAATAAAAAGGCATATCCTGACCAAGGGCACATGTGCTCCTGGTCAGGATATACCTTTCTTATTATTTTCTTTATTTTTAATATCAACACCTGACCTTTATTTCTACTATTTTTTCCACTTCTCTATATATTGAGCTCTTTATTTTCTCACAGCTTTCCATCCACTCCTTCCTACTATTCTCTTTCAATTCATTTTACCTTCCAGAACATTCCACACTTCAATCCATTTCCACTTAATATATAGGTGCCATTCAATTCTTTAATAAATTTCTGTTGACTATCAACAGGCATCGTTCCTCTCTCAATAAAAAAAACATATAGCAATAAAACAATAAATGAGGATAACAGCATAGAAGATAGAACACTCCGAATCCAAGTTTCCGCACAAGTCTGTAACCATGTAAATATGTAAATACACTCTGCATATTATCCACTGAAAATATCATAAGCTAGGGGTTTGAGTGGTACCTAATATAGCTATTTTGTAACTGGTTCCTCTCTCAATATTCTCAACACTTCCCCATTCCCATCTCTCCTTTCAAATATATAGTACAGAGTAAGACCTTAGATCGAATACGAATGGTGTAAAAAAAGCTTTTATTTAATATTTTAACTGTACCTATAAACTACCCAAATATTAAGTCATATGAGGGAATTTCTACAAACTAAACGGTATTGTGACATCTTGTAAGTACAAGGTATGTTTCCTCTACATTTCCAAATATGTTTTTGCACTTAGAGTATAAGCTGCTACTGTGACAAGTATAGGCTGGTGTACTCTACTTGTTGTTTCCGTCTAACCTACCTACAGCCTGTGATTCCTTTATAAAAACACACGCGTTTGTTAAAGTTATACAGATAATGAAAGAACGAGAGAGGACAGAACTTGGGGGAGGTACACGGAGACAAGACTTGGAGATCCGGGATAAGGACAGGTACATGACTTGGGGTAGTTACAAGAACAGGGTCACGGAACAAAAAATGAAGAAGGTTCGAGAACAGGAACACTGGATAGGACTTGGAGTATTTATAAGGAAAGGGACAGGACATAGAGAAAGTTCGAGGACAGGAACACGATACAGGACTTGGAATAGTTACAAGGACAGGGACAGAACATGAAGTAGTCAAAAGGACAGGGACAGAACATGGAGGAGGTTCGAGGACATGGGACAGGACTTGGATATCAGATGAGAAAAGAACTTGGCAAAGGAATAAAAGACGAAACTTGTGAACCGCACAAAGTGAGGACTTGCAAAGGAAGTCTTGGATCCGATATGCGACACGGAACAAGGACATCGACACGGAAGGACAAGATCGAACGCCAAAGTTTTTGGCCGAAGGAGAACAATTTCTATCTCAGATTAACAACACAGGGGAGAGGGGGGGATGATGGAGAGGCCTAATGGAAGTTTTAAAAGGTCACAGGAGCGCCGCGCGATAATCTGCAAACAATCGCCACCACCACCGCCGCTTGATTTGCATGTATTACCCGGGAATTAAACCAATATTGAGCAATTATCTGGTAGATATATTTACATATCCCCCTCATTTATTTATGGCAAGATCCTGAAGTTAGTTGACATCCCCACCTCCACCATCTTTACTCTTTTTTATCTACATCGAAGCATGTCCTTTTTTTAGAGGGTTCCTTTTTTTTTCAACACGATTTTTTTTGCCAAACAGTGAATATTTTGAAATTATCTTTTCGAGAAAAAAAGGAAGTAAAACAAAACAGCATTCATAATTAAATATATATATATATATATATATATATTAGACGTATATTAAGAATCATATATACAGAACTATATATTAAAAACAAAGTTGCATATCCTGAGCGCTCACGTGAGGTTTTTAGATGGCAGAGTGCCATCTAGTGCAATCAAAAATCAACTGAACGTTGATTTAACTTATTCTGTGTAATATTTAGTCAGCTATGGCGATATTTTAAGTAGAAGAAAAGCTGTGAGAGGATGTATAAAGAGATAAAGTTTCAAATGGAAGGAAGCCTTATTAGACCGTGTTGTCTGATGCAATATCTAGGCTCCCCAATACTGTATTGGATGATTCTCTACATAGGAAATACTGATAGAAACTTTGCCGTGAGGATATTCATTTAAAGATTAAGATCACATCTCCCATCAAAATAGATCAAAGCTAGACGGTATTTATTGACCCCCGCCGCAAACTAACGGCCTCATGTCGGTAACAAAGCCATAATACCAGCTTTGGCAAACTGAGATGGTCTCTAGGTTAACGCTTTTCAATTCGCCAAAGCTGGTGTTGTTGGCTTTGTCCCTGCAACCCGAGGCCGCTAGTTTGCGGCGACGGTCAATAAACATCGTTTAGCTGTGACGTCTATTTTGACGGGAGAGGTGACTTTTATCTTTATAGGCAATACAGAAAGGAGGGATTTCTTAGGAATATATATATAATTTCGTATTGTAAAAAAACGACATTAGACGGTTGTTGTATTTGAAGAAAAGTGTCACTAAGCCATCTCGTGTACGGGGACGACAGGGTAGATTGTGTCAGTCTGCAGTCACTTCACGTCCGTCCACAATCAAGAAGGGCAGACATCCCATTTCATTCTCCAACGGTCCACCAATTACCTGCCCTTTTTATGGAATTGCTTTTTTTACTATTATTATTATACTGGAGCGGGTGTGTCACATTTCTATATGGATATTTTTACCTCATAGGTAAGTTACTTATTGATTGTCGCGTTCTGTTTTTATTTTGAAAACAAATATTTTCATGAAGAATACTTATATTATGATGCATTAGCGCGCCATCTGTTATCAATTTTCGAAACTATTATAGACGCGTATGATTCTTTTTTAAATTGAACAATTTTATCTACTTCCCTTTCTGCAATGAAAAAATTAATGAAAGGGTCTAATGAGCCAGGCCCTCCCATTAAATTTTCAATTGCAGTAAGGGCAGTAGAAATTGTTTATTTTTAAAAAAAGAATCATACACGTCTATAATAGTTGTCGAATTACGAATTCTTATCGAGGGTCTAATTGGTACAAATATGTGTGTTGTTTGCTATATACATATGTTCGGGAAAATACAGCCATATCAATCAATAAACCCCCTCCTTGTCTGGAGGAGGACTCTCTCAAGGTGGGGAAGCCTTCCTTGCTGAAGATATTCCCTTACACTTTATATGCCCTTTTACTCTTTTATTTTTCCACCTTTGTAAAATTTGATTGAAAGAATCAATAAAATTGTTTAAATTTTCAATTGTCAACCAATAAATACACCTATTCCCCGATTTACACGGTACTTGTTTTACACGTTTTCGCTTTACACGGTTTTCCAAATAAGATTTTTGTTGTTTTTATCGCACTGATTTAACTTGTTCCATGATATTTCGACAACTCATTTTCTAATTAATTCAAGAGAGATAAATGCCAACCATATTCATATAACAAAGTTGACATATATATTTATTAAAATTTTACACAAATAAATTTACTGGCAATGCGTTTCTTTTAAATATTATCAAATATTATCTCTACAGACCTTACTGCAATGGTATGAATTATTGAATGAGAGGGCTTGGCTCATCAGTAGTGAACCCTCTCAGCGGTTTCGCTGTTCATTCAATAACTCATACCATTTCAGTAAGGTCTGTAGAGATAATATTTGATAATATTTAAAAGAAACGCATTGCCAGTAAATTTATTTGTGTACAATTTTAACGATAGATGGCAATAAAATTTAATTTACTAATATATATTTATTTTAAAAAAGCATATATATACTGACTGCTAACAACCATTTCTAGGCTTCTCGTAGTTGACATTTATTCCGCTAGATGGCGCTTTGTCATATGAAAATGCTCAGGTGAGCGGTTAGAATATGCCTTTTTATGTTATATATATTTATTCATAAATCTCTCTAGCTTTCTGGCATGGAAGCCCAGTAGAAGATATATATATTGCCGGGAGGATATTGATCCAAAGAGACACCGACCCGAGGTCGCTAGTTGCGGCGACAGTCAATAGATGGCGTCTAGTTTTGACGTCTATTTTGAAGGGAGAGGCGACCTTTGTCTCTTTAGATATATATATATATTCTACTGGGCTTCCATGCCAGAAAGCTAAAAAGATTTGTGAATAAATATTTTAAAAAGAAACCAATCCCTGGAGGCTTGATTTTTCCACCTTAATATTGATTTTAAAAAAGATTGGTGGTGGTGATGTCTTGTCCGTGTATCCTGGAGACATGCTACATCAATGTGATGTTCATATAGCATACACTCAGCTCTCCCATTTTCTTCTGAGTTTTATTTATATTTAATTGTAAGATGTTCAGGGTCCTCGTAGCATTTTTCTCACTGGTTCCCCGGACTGTAGGTCCCAGCTCCCTCGGACGCAGTAACATGGACCGTCAATTTCTGATTTTGTTTCTCCATGGAAAGGTGGGGTACCATTGTCCCGTTAGTCAGCCACATTTCAAGATTAAAGGATTATTTTATCGAATTACTGGCTTATGTGCTATACATCAATAGTTACAAACAAATAGATATGGTGATGACAAGAAAGAAAATTATCAATGACAACAATAATCTGTTGCCAAGAATGATAATATTGTAACCAAGTATTTATTTATTTAATTATTTTTATTAACAGAGTGGTCATTTTCATAATTATATTTTGCTACTCTGTAAATTTCCCTCGTGGCTTATCTTTTGTTTACCTTTCATAGTTTGTCCTTCCCTGAAATAAATTTTGTTTCCTCCTGAAGTTTTTGGCTTCCCTAATTTTCCACGTGGCAATATACATTACAAACTAATTACAATGATATTTCTACAGAAAACATCATACTGAAATTATAAAACAGAATTATAACCAAGTTTGTATATAGATAATCCCATTATTGTAGATTGATTTGTGTTCCATTTGAAATGTAGAGAAAGAAAAAACTTTTTTTATGGTTGATCAGTTTAAATTCTTAATTAAACAAGTTAATTCTATATAAGCCTTGTAGAAGAGTGTATCCTCGAAATTTTGTCTTTATATCGTATGATAATAAAGTAAGGTATTGATTCACGTTTCGTTTAATAATTTTACTTAAAAAGGAACACATTTATTTCAACATCGTAGGTTACCTAATCTAGAGGGATGTACGCCTGTAACTCTAGCTACACCTTCAATTAGTGGTTTCCCAGTCAGTCGGGATTGATGTCTTCTGTTTTATAATATGTGATAATTATTAAAGAGAGATAATGTGTCACAAATCAGTTATTAGCGAGAGGTATAAGAAAGATAAAAAGCACAAATTTGCTGATGACTTGCGCCATCTATCGGAATAAATATATCACATTGATAATTTGACAATTAAAATAATTTTATTGACATCTTGCCAATACATGCAAAAGTGCAGTCTGCACTATTTAAAAAAGATAATTATATATATACATGATACTATGTACAATGAATATGGTGCCTCTGCCACCGCTGCAGAGTTTGGTGGAGATTCGCCAGCGGGTCTCCAGCGACACCACGTATTTCGCATATATCACATTGATATATTGATTTTAAAAATATATAAATCATTTGAAGCCAACTATGTTCTTGGCTACTACACTCTTGGGCAAAACTTAAGGAAGTTGTACTTTTTAGCATGTATATCGGGACAATAACTCTGAAAGGTATTACAGTGACCTTTATTGAAGACACACGAGATAACCAAGTGTGAACAGCTTCTGTCTTCCACAAAAAAAAAAAAAAAAAACTATACGACCGGCGACACATCAAAGACTTTCCACCAAAGTTTTTTTTATGATTATACACTAGAATAAAACGTTTAAAAAAACGTATTTATTCATAAATAGTACTAACTAGAACGCGTATATCGAGAACCTTCATGTAAATATATATATATATATGTATATGTCATAATTTGCATAATACCCAAGAGGTATAATTTATTTTCGCCTAAATAAGTATTTTAAATTGTAAATAAGTTAAGCTTGTGTTAAAATGTAAATACAAATTCATCTATCTATAAATACACTGTATAAAATAAACGTGGGAACCAGCGCGCGCGGGTGAATGTTACGACACGTTGCGTGTGCACGCTCACTTGGATCGAACTGTTCTTTGAAGTTTACATGCATAACAGTTGCACCTTTCCATTCGATCTCGACATATATATATGCAAATACATATTATGATATTTAAAATAGAGAATATCAAGGGCGTAGCAACACAAAATTTAAATATTTACAGATTCCAATTACCGGAAATCCGAAAAAATTGACGTTAAGGGGACTCTGGCATCAACCACGTCTGGTGTCAGAGAATCTTTTGATTCAAATTACAATATACATATATGCAAATTCAATCCTTTTGTGCAAATAGGTAGTTTAGGTTGATGTGGTGTATTCAAGATAAATAATTCAATGTTTATATATAAAGGAGAGAAATAGTGTAAATATATGTTTTAATACAGGTGGATATTCAAATATGTAATTATCAAATTTTAGATATTAATGCATTATTAACATATACCTAGATATGAATTTTGTAATACAGTCGAACTTGGATAATTCGAACCCCAAGGGACCATAAAAAAATTCGAATTATCCAAAAATTCGAATTAAAAACGGAAATTATAATTATAGGAAATTCTGGGGACCAAGATAAATATTCGAATTAAAGAGGTTTTCGAATTAAAGAAGTTCGAATTATCCATGTTCTACTGTATATGCAAATATGCAGTTAAGTAGATATGCATTTGTGTAGATATGATCATTCCGCTAAGTATGCACATAAGTACTCATCTAGTTAATAAGAGGGGGTGGTAAGCGTATAGATAATTATATATATGTAATTAACACTCTCTGTTTGTGTAAATAGACAGTGATGTTGGTATATATTTATTGTTAGGAAGATATCATTAATATCTAATCATGGGGGACAAAACTTAAGGAAGTTGTACCTTTCAGCATGTATATCATGATTATAACTCTGAAAGATATTACAGTGACCTTTATTGAAGACACACGAGATAACCAATATACACTCATGGACAAAACTTAAGGAAGTTGTACCTTTTAGCATGTATATCGGGATTATAACTCTGAAAGATATTACAGTGACCTTTATTGAAGACACACGAGATAACCAATATACACTCATGGACAAAACTTAAGGAAGTTGTACCTTTTACCATGTATATCGGGATTATAACTCTGAAAGATATTACAGTGACCTTTATTGAAGACACACGAGATAACCAATATACACTCATGGACAAAACTTAAGGAAGTTGTACCTTTTACCATGTATATCGGGATTATAACTCTGAAAGATATTACAGTGACCTTTATTGAAGACACACGAGATAACCAATATACACTCATGGACAAAACTTAAGGAAGTTGTACCTTTTAGCATGTATATCGGGAATATAACTCTGAAAGATATTACAGTGACCTTTATTGAAGACACACGAGATAACCAATATACACTCATGGACAAAACTTAAGGAAGTTGTACCTTTTAGCATGTATATCGGGAATATAACTCTGAAAGATATTACAGTGACCTTTATTGAAGACACACGAGATAACCAATATACACTCATGGACAAAACTTAAGGAAGTTGTACCTTTTAGCATGTATATCGGGAATATAACTCTGAAAGATATTACAGTGACCTTTATTGAAGACACACGAGATAACCAATATACACTCATGGACAAAACTTAAGGAAGTTGTACCTTTTAGCATGTATATCGGGAATATAACTCTGAAAGATATTACAGTGACCTTTATTGAAGACACACGAGATAACCAATATACACTCATGGACAAAACTTAAGGAAGTTGTACCTTTTAGCATGTATATCGGGATTCAGACAATAACTCTGAAAGATATTACAGTGACCTTTATTGAAGACACACGAGATAACCAAGTGTGAACAGCCTCTGTCTCCTTAAAAAAAAAAAAAAACAGACGACTGGCGTTATCAAAGACTTTCACTTTCTTAAGTATTATCAATGAGTGTATGCACTTCTACAGTCTTATAAGCCTATGTTTAACACACCTTTAAGCTTCCTTCATTAGTAAATGCAGACAAACTCTCTCATTTATAACTTTTATCCGTGTAGTGTAAAATATCTTTATACCATCGACACATCAAAGACTTTTACTTTTTTTGTTCATGAGTTTTAGTAGGTAAAAGTAAGAGATAAGAGATATAAAAAGTATAGAAATAGAGAAGTACACAGTAATTGACTTTATTTGCTTATCCCTAGTACACGTGGTACAGACTATAATAATCAAGGAGGGTAGTTAGCGACTACTTTTTACTGTAAGCGCACCACATGTCTACACATGTGAAAAGCAGTTTGACTTTGCACTTACAAATGTGCCAGAGCCCCGTTTGGTTACTTGCACTCGCTGGTGGGGTTGGACCAGTAATTGACTAAATATATGTAGCCACTAAACGTTGATTTATCTTTTTTCTAAACTCTATTTTACGAAAACATTCTCTTGGTATATCAAGGGGTGGGATGGAAACCAACCAGGTACGCGTTCCGGGTTATTAGTCCTCGTCAATGTAGTGCAGGCTGTACCTTATTGATCCACCAAAGTTACCAAAGAATATATCTTGGAAGAAACATCAACGAAATGGTATATAAGTTGAATGTGTATGCTAAAGAATATAGAATATATTTATGAAGAAAGATAAATAAATAGCCATATATATGCACTCAGGGGCAAACTTAAGCAAAGGAAAGTCGTTGATATCGCCGGTCGTCTGTTTTTTTTTTTTAAGACAGAGGCAATTTTGTTCACACTATGTTATATGATGTATCTTCAATAAAGGTCACTGTAATATCTTTCAGAGTTATTATCTGAATTCCGATATACATGCTTAAAAGGTACAACTTCCTTGTCTCCATGAGTGTCCATTCACGACTATACAATTAAATAGACCTTGCTAAAATTTTGCCGATATTACTTCATTATAACCCTTTAGAGGAACGATTTTCGCTTGAATTTTACAATTTTAAATAAAATTAATTAAATAAAAAAAAGAAAAGTATAGTGAAACATGTGTTATAATAATAAACATTTTTACAATTAGACCTCAAATCATGTAAATATGTAAAGAGAGAGAAATGCGGTAGATATGTAAATAGGAATACCCGGAGCTATGCAACATCAGCAGCAGACGGAAGAAGAGGTCAAGGGTCGATCGCACTATTATCGGGGGCGCCTGCTAAAATTAGCGAGCGAAATGAACAAAGTTTCCAAGATCAATGCGGCTAACGGTCAAAAAATTAAAAACATATTCACTGAACAAAAGTTAAAAGGGTTCATTGAATTTACCTTGGCACAACAAACTCCCCTTTTTATTCTTTGTTATATTCTTCTATATATGGGTCACAAGTTCTGTGGTTATTTACGATGAGATATTGTGACAAAGGTAGCCACATGATGGTGTGCGCCATCTATCGGTGGATATATCATCCTTATGCATTTTTTTTTAAATTTAGGCCAGAAACGTTGTCTTTATAAATATATATATAAAGGCCAATCACATATAATATATTCAAGTATTTGGCCCATTTTTTTCTCCTCAGCATGCAGGTTGTATTTCTAGGAATTCCCAATGAATGGGAGCTGGTGGAGGAATGGTATAAATTGTCCAGACAACCACGACCACGACAACTTCACCAGTGAATTCAGGTAACCAAATACGGCTCTGGCTCACTTATAAGTGCAAAAGGCGAAAAGTATATATTTAACACAAAGCAATAACGCGCCATCTATACATATAAAATGAAAGGATTTAAAAGCACGAATGTTTCTTTTATACATAATACAAACTTCTACTGCCCTTACTGCGATGAAAAAATATATTGGAAGGGTTTGGCTCATCAGTGGTAAACCCTCCCAACGGTTTCGCCAATTTAATCCACCAGACCGCTTCTCAGAGCTCTAATACTGTATTGTATATATGTTGAAGAAGGAATAAAAATTTACGGCAACGAATTTCTTTTATTTGTGCTGTATAAATCGGCAAGCTTTCGGACTATGATGTTCTTCAACAGGCAACTTTCCAAGAAACTAGAGAATGATATCTTCAATTACTTTACTTTTATTTCACAACAGATTTACAACATTTATTCGCACAACATTGATTAAAAATAATTTTGGTTGAAAGCCAATGGGGGTATCTCCACTATCTGGGGTGGATGCGGCTCAGCAAGAGCGGCGATGGCCCTTCAGGTAGACGGCCCAGGGCCGCGGTGAGCTCCAGGCGGTTACTTTGATTCCTTCTTCAAGATGATGTCTGGCGATTCTTTCTTTTGTAAAGTATATATGTGTAGACATGTGGTGCAATAGTAGTAAAAGTAGTCGCTAACTACCCACCATGATTATCATGGCCTATACCACGTATACAAGGGGTAATAAAAAATCCGCTTAACTATCTTAACTCATTTTTACCTTCATAAGCTTATACTTCTATTGGAGGGTAAGTATGGTGTTATTACATTGGTGTATCTACCATTGTTTCAGCCGGGATTTCTACACTTGTAATAAGAGCTGGTATAGAAAAGGCAAGATTTCACATGAGAATGATGTGTACATACACTCATAGACAAAACTTAAGGAAGTTGTACCTTTTAGCATGTATATCGGGATTATAACTCTGAAAGATATTACAGTGACCTTTATTGAAGACACACGAGATAACCAATATACACTCATGGACAAAACTTAAGGAAGTTGTACCTTTTACCATGTATATCGGGATTCAGATAATAACTCCGAAAGATATTACAGTGACCTTTATTGAAGACACACGAGATAACCAATATACACTCATGGACAAAACTTAAGGAAGTTGTACCTTTTACCATGAATATCGGGATTCAGATAATAACTCCGAAAGATATTACAGTGACCTTTATTGAAGACACACGAGATAACCAATATACACTCATGGACAAAACTTAAGGAAGTTGTACCTTTTAACATGTATATCGGGTTTCAGACAATAACTCTGAAATATATTACAGTGACCTTTATTGAAGACACACGAGATAATCAATATACACTCATGGACAAAACTTAAGGAAGTTGTACCTTTTACCATGTATATCGGGATTCAGATAATAACTCCGAAAGATATTACAGTGACCTTTATTGAAGACACACGAGATAACCAATACACACTCATGGACAAAACTTAAGGAAGTTGTACCTTTTACCATGTATATCGGGATTCAGATAATAACTCCGAAAGATATTACAGTGACCTTTATTGAAGACACACGAGATAACCAATATACACTCATGGACAATACTTAAGGAAGTTATACCTTTTAGCATGTATATCGGGATTATAACTCAGAAAGATATTACAGTGACCTTTATTGAAGACCTACGAGATAACCAATATACACTCATGGACAAAACTTAAGGAAGTTGTACCTTTTAGCATGTATATCGGGATTATAACTCTGAAAGATATTACAGTGACCTTTATTGAAGACACACGAGATAACCAATATACACTCATGGACAAAACTTAAGGAAGTTGTACCTTTTAGCTTGTATATCGGGATTATAACTCTGAAAGATATTACAGTGACATTTATTAAAGACATACGAGATAACCAATATACACTCATGGACAAAACTTAAGGAAGTTGTACCTTTTTCCATGTATATCGGGACAATAACTCTGAAAGATATTACAGTGACCTTTATTGAAGACCTACGAGATAACCAATATACACTCATGGACAAAACTTAAGGAAGTTGTACCTTTTAGCATGTATATCGGGATTATAACTCTGAAAGATATTACAGTGACATTTATTAAAGATAACCAAGTGTGAACAAAATTGACTCTGCCTCCTTCAAAAAAAATAAATAATAGACCATCGGCGACATCTAAACTTTCCACTTCCTTAATTAGTGTATATTTCCGTCACTAAATCACCAAGCTGTTTTTAAAATATTCTTGTAAATTCAATAAAAATGTATAAAATGCGATACACCTTTTTATTCAAAAGACTAAGTGACATTGACACTTTATATTGGTAAATACAGAATCCTCTAGAATATGACCGAGAAAGGATTTAGAGGAGAACACAGTATTCAATAAAAACTTATGGGTGAAAACCAAAGAGCAAAAAATAATATAAAAAATGGAGGTTATATTTACTTGGATAATAATGTTTCGTTCTAAAGTACAGTTTTATGTCTCGGTTTATGAGACGCCGTTAGAGTAAACTTTTTACTCCTGGGGCCTTCTTTAGAGATTTCACCTTTAGGGAACATATATTGGGGTACACAACCCAAGTACACGTAGCCATGATAATTATGGTATACTAGCCGAATAACCCGGGCAACGCCCGTGTTTTACCCGATTGAATGTTTTGATTCAAATACTATTTGTTACAATTATAAATTGGCGCCTTATATAAATGCATATGTTAGTTAATAACTATAGCCTATGTGCTTTATCTGTCTATGTACTGTTGGCTTCCGTAGGCGTCTCTTACTGGGAAAAAGAAAGAGAGGATTCCATTTGGTTACTAACTAATATATGCATTTATTTAAGGAGCGACCCGCTCCAACACAATGGTTACAAAAACGAAAAAGCGAGTGGGGGGGGCAAAGGTGGCGTGGTCGTAGCCAACCAATAGGAGGGCGCCATTCCAAAAAAAAAGCAAACGGTGACAAAGATGACTGATTAAGAGATGAAGAATGACGCTCGTAACTGTATATAGAATAGTCTGCTTTTACTGTAAGTATACCTCATGTCTACAAATACAGAAGTCAGTTCGATTTTTGCACTTATAATTGTATCAGAGTCCCGTTTGGTTACTTACACTCACTGGTGTGGTTGGACTTCTACAAGAATGGGAAAACCTTTTTTTTTTTTTCAAAGAAAACCTAAAAGAAACAAAGATACTAGATTATGAGAAAAATTATTTCAAGAGACAATTTAAAGAAGCATTTTTCATTCAAAAGAAATGTGCTACAATTAACAGAATGGAAGAAAGAGGAAATATAAATGATATTTATAGATATGCTTTTAATTATATTTGAAAAAAAAATTGGGTTTTTTTCCACTTTTAATTCTAAGAACAATATTCTGTGTTTCTCAGATAAATATCTTCTTCATATCTGTTATCTTGTTTACACACTTGATAACAGTAACTATTTAAAACAGGCTGTGGTAAAATTTCTCATTCAGTACTTTTGTCTGAAGATGGTAACAACGCTGTTACCGAAACGTCACACACTATTTATTTATTTGGATTTGGTCTCATTACCTTGTTTTATAATATATAATCCAAATTGTGCCTTATCAAAGAAAGGTTTCTAATGCGGGATTTGATCCTGTATTGTAGCTGTCAAAATGGATGGCTTAAATCACCTCTCTACTTACCCCTAGATTGTAAGGAATCCTGCAGGTCTATATAATGGTGAACATTAATAGAAAAATACACCTATCCCCCGATTTACACGGTACTTGTTTTACACTTTTCGCTTTTACACGGTTTTCCAAATAAGTTTTTTTTTGTTTTTGTTTTATCGCACTATACTAAATGCCACTGTGATTGAACACATGCGCTGTGTACACATCTCACGAGGAATCCCGGGCTTATGTGCTGACTTGCTGCACACGCACACTGTGTCTGTATTTCTAATTTTTTAAAAATTTTAATTTTCGATTTACACGTTTTTCTCAGGAACGTATCTACCGTGTAAATCGGGGGATAGGTGTATATAAATAACTTATCCCACACAATTCTTATTTTTGAAATATATTTATTGATGGCTTTCTGTTCTTTTTCAATCTGTAATTCCAATGAATGGAAGAAACAATTACATAATAAATAGATCGTGAGATTAAAATTTTATTTTTTATTTGAGAATGAAATACACAAACTATCGAAAATACCGCTTTTTCAACTCTCTGGCTACAGGATAAGATTGAAAGAAAATGATAAAAGTTGACTTTATAATTTTTTTTTCCCATTAGTGGTGTGTTCTCGCGTTTTGTTCGCAACTAAATTAAAACCACATCACAAAGTAATTGCTGATTATTCCTCTCAAATACAATTTTTGTAGCTATAGCCGAATGCTCTCGATAAAATATACACACATGAACAAAACTTGAGGAAGTTGTACCTTCCGATTTGATTACGTTCTATTTTTTTTTTTTATATTTTCAGTTGATATTAAAGGTTTTCTGCCGTGAACTCTTTAGAATCTGTATGGGGGAAGTCCCTAATAATGGCTTTGTGTGTATGTGTGTGTGTGGATAGTTGATGTTTATTCCGATAGATGGAGCAGGCTATCAGTAATTTCACTTGCAGGATCAGGAGATTCTATATTTGTTATTGTAAACACCTGATCCCAGTACAATTTCACTATTTCGTATTATTTTCTTTATTTTATTTAATTGTATTAAGACTGAGGAGAAGACTGGGAAGTTTCCCCGCCATTGAATGAAACTTGGACCGTTTTAACTCTCACCTATATCTTCAATTTTTATCAATTTCACTCTCAATATTGCAATTCAAATACTTGATTGTATTTATAGACACTCATAGACAAAACTTAAGGAAATGAAAATTCTTTAATATCACCGGTCATCTGTTTGTATTTTTAAGGAGACAGGCAATTTTGTTCACACTTGTTTATCTCGTGTGTCTTTAATTAAAGGTCGCTGTAATATTTTCAGAGTTATTGTCCCGATATACATGCTAAAAAGTACAACTTCCTTAAGTTTTGTCCATGAGTGTATATTGGTTATCTCGTGTGTCTTCAATAAAGGTCACTGTAATATCTTTCAGAGTTATTGTCCCGATATACATGCTAAAAGGTACAACTTCCTAAAGTTTTGTCCATGAGTGTATATATAACTTTTAAAAATAAATCATATTGAGATTATAAAATACGCTCAATAATATTCCTATTAAGCTTATATATATAATTGTAAAATATATATTTTTTGAGTAAAAACATGGACATTGAGACATCTTAAAAAGGTTATTAAAATCGAAACAACTCTAGTGATACTTTTAGCGTCAGTTTATTACAATATCAACAAATAATCTAGAGTCAGGTTTCTTTAACTTATTACTATAGCTTTCTCTCAGGCCAACATGGCCTTTAACAGAAGAGCTAGAACTATGAGAGAGAGAAAAGGATAATCCAGGCCCCTGGAGCGTAAAAAACGCCAACTGCCCGGAAAAAAACTATAAGTATGCTTATAAGTTAGCTCTAAATTTCTGTTCTTAACTGTGATGTTCACTAATATTCATTATAGGGTAATTAAATTGTTAACTAACTGACAAATACGTTAATAATTTCTATTATAATAACTAAAATCATATTAATAATTACTGTAAAAGCTCCCAAACTTGTGTATGCATGCAAATATCCAAGACGGATATCGCGTGCTTTGTAAATGATAATAAATAGATAATAAATAAATAAATAAGTATGACTTCCAGCTAACTATATATACACGTCGAAAATAAAGATCTAAATATATATATATTATATAATCTAAAATGCAAATATTTTCTTTTTTAAAAACATATATTTCATTTTCATTCATTGACTGTTCTACATTTTTTTACAATAGATTTAGTACATACCACTTTGAATATTGTTGTAAATATGTATAGTTGACCTATTTTTTTAAAATAACGATTATAGAATTCATTTTATAAATTCTATATTGCTATGATAAATAATTTTATGTGTAAATTACTTCAAGTAATTCAAAATAAAAACTACTTGATGGGTAAATAATTTGTTTCCTACTTTTCACGACTGCACCTCCAATTCTATCTTTTTCAACAACAAAACAAAATAATTCATAACATATATGTAAATGGTTAAAAATTCTGACGTCAAAAACTATGCAAATAAATCAACAAAAATTTCAAAACAAAAAAACAAATTTTAAAACTCATTTACGTACATCAATTATTCCATTAAGTTAATAATACATTTAGAACAGAGAGAGAGAGGTCAAATTTAGAAAACTCCCTTTTTTTTTAGAATACATTTGAGCAAACATACAAAAACAGAAAAAAAAAAGTAATTAATTAAAGACTTTTACAATCTAAATAAATTTAATTATGCTATCGTCTTCTTTAAAAGGAATAAAAATAAAAGCGAGAGAGCAATAAACATAAATACAAATAAACGATGGGTTTTAATTGGCTAAGAAAATGGAAGGGGGACTAGAGATAAACATTCTAAGGGGAAAAACAACAACCTCGAATGATAATTCCAACTTTTAAATGCATAAAAAGAACTCCCGAGATTAGTTTAAAAATCTGCTTTTAAAAAAGTTATTAGACTCCATTTATAAGATATATCGTATTTATATGGAAATTTTGGTTAAAGCCTCGAATACATTGTGGGTGTTTCATTGAATTAAGAACTAAAATTCCAAACACGTTGCTTTGGAAATTTCCCTCTACTTCTTCTCTTGAATGCTTATACACTTGTATTATAATAAATAATTTCTTTTCCCGTATTTTAAATACTTCGGTATTCACGGGAAATATGTAATTTTGTTAATAATTGTTGCATATTCCGCATATAAACACTCTTAAGCCTAAAGATATGCCCCCTTTTGCCCTTTTTTTTTCAAATCTGAGCATCAAAAAAGCTTTTTTTCTTTTTCAAAACATCGCATTCCATTTTCAGCATCGCAATAAAATAGCTATATTTTGATGAATAGAGGAGCAGCTACATTTTTGCTTTAGGAATATTTTATAAAGGCCATAAATAAAATTAATAGCAGGCACTTTTTGTAAATATTATTAGTTATAACTAGTTTCCCTTTTTTTATGTGTATACTCCTTTTTTGGGGGGAATATTTATTGATATGCTTTAATACCAATCTCTCTCACACAAAAAAAATCAAATATATATTGGTATAATATTTTTCAATAACACAATGGTATTTAGAATAACAAATATATATATTTTGCTAAGTTTTTTTTTTTTTAATGTGAATTGGGTAGATATTAAATATTCGATTTAGAAGGATGTGTACATTTTTTATATTTTTAAATATTCATTTATTATCATTCGGCGTCTAAGAAAGTTGAGCAGAAATATTCCAGAGATTTCTGTGTTAGGGTTCTGTAGGTGTTCTGTAGGAACCAAGGTTTGTATGATCCAACAGGATATCTCTTTCTGATTTCTTCGTATATATTCTCCCATCCCAATATCTACCCAGTGTCATCTTTCTTAGCTTTAGATTAAAGAGACACCTACGAAAGCTCAGCTTGTTTTGTGTTTGTTTACAATAAAATTGTGAAACCTCTGGGAGGTTTCACCACTGATGAGCCAGGCCCTCCCATTAATTTTTCCATTGCAGTAAGGGCAGTAGACATTATTTATTTTTAAAAAGAATCATACTATAATAGTTTCGAATTTTGATAACAGATGGCGCGCTAATTCATTATAATAAAATAAGTGGTGCTCTCACAGAATTTTATGTTCTTGATTACATTACTAAACGCCATATAAATGTTTTATTACAGTTTGCTATAACATGGCTATACACTATGTAAAATGAAACTGCACATATGACATAAGGACGTCTTCTGTATTTATGAAACTAATTTTGATGCTATTTTTTTTCTTTTTCAACTAAACTCAATACATACTGGCGAAACTGTTGGGAGGGTTTACCACTGATGAGCCAGGCCCTTCTAATATATCTTTCATCTCAATAAAGACAGTAGACGTTTATTTTTTTATTTGCAAAATAAAATTTCGTGTTTTAAAACTCTTTTTAATGAAATATTTTTCTTTTCCAACTAAAGTTTTTTCATACTGGCGAAACTGCTGGGAGGTTTCGTTACTGATGATCCAGCCCCCCAATATATTTACCCATCGCAGTAAGAAGTTATATATGTTAAAAATACACAGACAACATCGTGTTTTATCAATCAACTCCATTTATGTCATCTTGACAAGTTAATGTTATCAAATGACATTTTTGCTACATAGTAATCTATTTACCTTTTATATACTTTACACCAGTAAAAGCAGTCTCCTACTTTTACCCCGCATGATTATCATGGCTTGTACCACGTAAACTAGGGATAAGCAAAAAAAACCTTGAATCTAGTTTAAAAATTGCCATAACCATATCATAATACATTACTAGATTCCACATTTAATACAAAATTAATGATATGATTAACTATCCACTACAACCTTTCTTTTTATTTCATTTTAGACGAAACAATCTCCCTCACCATTTTCAAGGAAACTCGTCAGAGAAAAGAGTAACACCGTGGTCGCAAGAACATAGAAAATAAAGAAAAATAAAATGCATACCGGATCATAAAAAATGATATTTATAAATTTAACCTGCAAAAAAATATTTTCTGAGAAAAATAATAATACACCTATCCCCCGATTTACACGGTACTTGTTTTACACGTTTTCGCTTTTACACGGTTTTCCAAATAAGTTTTTTTTTTTTGTTTTTATCGCACTATACTAAATGCTACTGTGATTGAACACATGCGCTATGTACACATCTCACGAGGAATCCCGAGCTTATGTGCTGACTTGCTGCACACGCACACTGTGTCTGTATTTCTTCGCATAAAAATTTCGCGAAAATATTTAATTTTCGATTTACACGTTTTTCTCAAGAACGTATCTTCCGTGTAAATCGGGGGATAGGTGTACTTTTCCCTTGTCCTGTACACGCACACACAAAAAATATAAATATAATTTTAAGACACAAACTTAATACACAAATATCGACAGAGACATAGGATATATAATGAGAAAATACATAGAAAGACTATATTCACATACATATATAAGTAAGTAAGGTAATGAAGTGGGAAACATCCTCCAAATCGCTAGGCCTAACGGTGTATCTATAAATAGAAAGCTAAGCTATCCGGAGGTAGGTAGGTCAACAGTGACGCAATGCAGCCGGTTCTATGTAACCAGCGGCTTTAACACGTTTACAGACATTTTCCTTTATGGGATCATGTTACACGCCAGATTATCTTTGAACAGTTCGGAAACCATCAAAATATCGTGTTCCGATAGACACCTAATGTAATTTTAAAGAAAAAAAAATTATATACATGTGATATCTTGGGACCTCTGGGACCAGTGTTACCTGATGCTAGACGAACCTCGATGTCAACTCTACCGTGCAGTCGTGGTGGAAGGCGACACAGCTGGGCCAAAGGTGAAATAAACAAACAGAGATTCCACTAAAAGCGTCTGACGTCAAGAAGGAATGGGATGAGGAGAGAGAGACTTTAGAGCAAGTGTTACCGTTGGGAGCCAAGCGAAGACTGCCTATTCTAGGTCTTCGATTTAACACCACGACCTTGCTTCTTTCTGATTGGCTGACCTATTTAGGTGATTCTTTCCTAATTGGTGGGACTTTTTCACGTGGCCGTAGGCTATTGGTTGACCTACTTAGGTGATGTCTTCTGTAACTGGCCTTGCGGCTTTCTTTGATTGAAAATACGTCCTGTCTTGGCCCGGAAATTGGGCGTCACTCTTAGATTTTATGGTTTCCTCGATATCAGATACGCCCTGTCCTGTCAGGAAGTATTGACTTGTAACTTATTTATAGTTGGGCTGGTTTTAAGCCTCTTTTGCTAGGCCTTGCTTCGACTTCTGTCCTAAACCTGATTTGTTTTAACCTTAACTTTCTCCTGTCTCTCTCCATTCCTTCTATCTGTACAGTTGCAACACTTTATTAGATTCTTACGCGGTACAGATTGATGTTAGTTGAGGTTTTCTATGTGCAGTACATAAGAAGTTATATACAGTCATGGGGTGGAACATGTGGTAGTGGATATTTAGACTATTTACAACAATTCCATGGTCTTAAATCATCACAGATGGCCCCGGATGTGAGAGGGTTCATATGGAGGGATTTAAGAGAGCGGAATAGGAAGACTGTTATTAAGGAAGTAATTTTTTAAAAATTAATTAAAGTGAGTTGGTATATAACATGGGGTTGATTTCTGTATATCCATAAGAGATAATAAAGCATAAACAACTAATATTAGACATACAAGTAAAAATAAAAATATGAATAAAATATTTAATAGAGAACATATAATGATGATAGGTAAAAATAAAAACGATTGGATGGGAAAATCATGATCTCTTCGTGATGGGCGTTAGAAAGGGTTGAGTGGTTAGTTATTACTTGGTTGAGGCAATGTCACTTTGACTCAAGTCCCAAACCATTTAATGTGCACGGCGCGGAAAACCTAGGCCATGTTTCACATGTAAATTTAAGGACCGAATAAAGTTACAGTACCACAATCGAAAAGTAAGATAAGGGGATTGTTATGGGTTTTAGTAATTAGTCGTTAAGACGTGCGCATGCAGGATAAATGAGGGCGAAGATCAGTGACCAGAAATCAAAGTTTTAATTAGAGTCGTCAGGGGCTTAGCGAGAAAAAGAGTAAAATAAAAAATAAAAAAAATGTGCCAGCGTGTGGCATGAGAGTGCCCTGGAATAAAAAAAATATACAATTTGCACGTATCCAATCCAGAAGTTGGGAGAAGGTAAATCTGGGGGACGATGTGTCAAGATTGTTAATTACGAAATCAAAGTAGGTCAAGTCTAGCCTGCGAAGGAGTTAAAAGTTCCTGCGGAAAAGGAATGTTAGTAATTCTTAAGAAGTAACCTTTAAAGTGGTTGTTTAAGAGGTTATTGAAGATTGCCCTGTTTTTAGATCGTGATTTTTAGTTTGATTATAAAAGAATATATCATTGAGATATGAAATTGCGAAAGTAAGGCTTTGCATATAGCGTTAAAGGATTTGAAAAATCGAAAATAGAATTGCGAAGTTAAATGCAAAGTAATCTTTAAAAAAAAAAGTAAAAATAGTGATGATATGATACAAAGATTAACACACTACAGCAGTATATAAGGGGTAATAGAAAGTGAAAATATTAAATGAAAAAAAAATAATGAGCAATAATATACTCGATAGCATTGACATGGTAGCGGAAGGTGAAACAATGTAAATAACATCTAATTTATAAAGTGAGAAAAAATATAAAATGATAAATGCAAATTAGTGATATAAACATGAAATATAAACTTGAGATTATTAGATATGATATGAAAGATAAAATATAAAGTTGATTATAAAATAGAGTCATGAAGCAAAAGTAAATAAGTTTTGGTAAAGAAAAATAATAAAAAAAGACAATAATCTAAACTAATTGGTTGACGTAAAAAAAACAATTATAAGAGCTATATAATGATTATATAAAGGATATTAAAATGAAAAATTTTAAAAAAAATGTTCATCGAGAAAGAAGAGCAAGTAAGATTATATATAGAAATTATATATCGTGAAAGAATGGAAAGTTGTAGGCCAAATGTAATGTTCCTTTTTTTTTTTTTTTTTTTTTTTAGGATGGGTGGAGAGAGCTTTAAATTGTCCTCGATCGATATCTTTGGTCTTGTTGGCCTAAGTTTTTCTAACTTATCGAATTTGTTTTATGTTTGACGTGACTCGTGGATCACATTGTTTCTAACTGTGAAACTTACTGAGTCCTAATGTTGTCGTTTTTTTAAACTTATGTGGGTGTGTGTGATTTTTGTAAGTAAAATGTTGTCCTTGGATCTAAGTGTCGATGTTAAGTTGACAAGTTAATTGAGGGCGAGAGAATCTAGACCTGGTGACGGGCCGTCAAGATGTCGGCTGTTTGTTTGCTCATCTACAGCGGAAGAAGGGGGGCGAGGCTATTTTTAATGCGATTCCGGATTTAGGTCAAGGGGGGAGCGAGGGGGCTTGCTTTCTTTCAACTTATTGGAAGTTAATTCGAACTACGTTCGGAGATATTATTTCTAAAATTGTAAACACAAAAGCGTTTTGATTTGTCACGTTGGGTGACAAGCGTTATGGGATTGACATAGGGAGATACAGAGGTTGTAATTATCCTGTGTGTTCAAGCATTTGTTCGTTTTGTGTTTGTATTTCGAGAATTCGGATATTGTATCTGTTGATATTAAATCGATTGGTTGTTGTGTTTCGATATTTTACGGACTTAGTAAAAATGTTATTCATGGATATCGGGTTAGAATTGAATGAAATTGCGACTATCTACGTGGACAATGTGTGGTTAAATAAATGTGTCACAGGCGTGGTGAAGGCGTCTTTGGCCTGAAAATTGAAAGAGTTTAGTGGTGTGGCGCTGTGACACGAAGCGAAAAAATTGTAAATGAAAAGGTGTCGCGTGAAGTCTCTGTTTTGTACGAAATCTAACCTGTTACACTAAGAATAACAAATTTACTAAAGTCATGGTTGTTGGTTGTACGAACATATCGATAATTTTTATATTGTTAGTGGATATGACACGTTTAATGTGAGAAAAAAAAAAAGATTGTGTGTGTTTAGTAGGGCGACGTGATGCAGCTTGTGTAGCTCGAAATTAGATTTGGGTGTGAAGTCGCGCATTAAAAATTTGTTAATTAGAAAAAGTGATGTGAGAGGGTGTTGTATATTTTGTTGAGAGAGATTTGTCGATATTTAACTATGCGTGTAAAAGGAAGGTACGAGGGAGTGTAGTTATGTGGGAATTTAACGATTGGAATAGTTTTGGAAGGCTGTGATTTAAGTTACTTCTGTCCAAAGATATGAAAGAAAAGGACATAGGGGCGTTGAAAATGGGATTAGGAACATTATAATGAGGTTAAATAAGAGTGTTGGAGTTCACCACGTGTGAGCAACTCGTTCCAGGAGGGGAAAATTTAGTAAATGGAACAGTTGTATTAACCTGTCCATGGGACACGTGTTGCTTGCACGAAGTGAATTGGTACAAGGTAGTTGGTAGAAGTACATTATCTTGATACAGGAGTAGCTGAGGACAGTTTATAATTAGTAGAAATCGTTTTAGGGAATTAAGGAATAAAATGCCAAAAGGCAAAGGTGTATCGATTATATGGAATTTTAGATTCTGCGTTATATTACCTATTTTTTAAGATCAAAAAGATATAATCTATGGTGAAAATATTGTTAGCTATGGCATTAATAGTTAAGTTAAATGGATGGACAGGTATTTTCTTTTACAAACTGGTTTCTACTATTTTAAAAGTATTCTGCCTAATTATAGCGATAGATGCTCTTGTATCAAGTAGTAGAGGTAGGTTTACATTATGGGACAGTTCAGCTCGAACGAACAATTGTTCAACATAAGGTATAGAAGGAGGAACCTACTGTTGTGCTGCCTTGTATATCGGGACAGTCCTGGTTTGGTGCCATAGTTGGAGGATCTTTGGGACAGTCAGAGTTCATTGTTTGCGCTGGGCTCGTGGTTTAGAGATGGTCGGGGGAGCAGGTAACATACGCTCGCGTGTTGGTAACTCGGAGGGGCGCTTGCAGGAGGTCTGGTGGCTTTTTCAGTCTTGTAGAGTATTGTAGTTGGGCCCGATCTGCTTGGGCGTCGTAGTTGGTGAAGAAGCTTTGCGCCTTGTACGAACCATCGTAGCGATTCCACCTCTCGCGATGTCCGGTCACGGCAGAAAGCTGATGTAGCGTCGTCGTCAACCTCCCTAGGACATCTGACACCGGCGGCGGGGGTGTGACGTCTTCCTGGCCGGGGGGAACTTCCTGCGTCCTACCGAGGGTGTTTTCTTTCTTCGGAAAAGTGTTTTCGCCACTTTCGGAGTCGGGATCGGACTCCATGGGTTCCTTTGGATTCTCCTCTCTTCCCTGTTCCATCTTTCTGTACAGACAGTGGTCTACTTGCTTACTTGTACCTTGGCGTCCACTATCCTGTCGACTCTTCGTTACGGGGGAGTCTGTGATATCTTGGGACCTCTGGGACCAGTGTTACCTGATGCTAGACGAACCTCGATGTCAACTCTACCGTGCAGTCGTGGTGGAAGGCGACACAGCTGGGCCAAAGGTGAAATAAACAAACAGAGATTCCACTAAAAGCGTCTGACGTCAAGAAGGAATGGGATGAGGAGAGAGAGACTTTAGAGCAAGTGTTACCGTTGGGAGCCAAGCGAAGACTGCCTATTCTAGGTCTTCGATTTAACACCACGACCTTGCTTCTTTCTGATTGGCTGACCTATTTAGGTGATTCTTTCCTAATTGGTGGGACTTTTTCACGTGGCCGTAGGCTATTGGTTGACCTACTTAGGTGATGTCTTCTGTAACTGGCCTTGCGGCTTTCTTTGATTGAAAATACGTCCTGTCTTGGCCCGGAAATTGGGCGTCACTCTTAGATTTTATGGTTTCCTCGATATCAGATACGCCCTGTCCTGTCAGGAAGTATTGACTTGTAACTTATTTATAGTTGGGCTGGTTTTAAGCCTCTTTTGCTAGGCCTTGCTTCGACTTCTGTCCTAAACCTGATTTGTTTTAACCTTAACTTTCTCCTGTCTCTCTCCATTCCTTCTATCTGTACAGTTGCAACACTTTATTAGATTCTTACGCGGTACAGATTGATGTTAGTTGAGGTTTTCTATGTGCAGTACATAAGAAGTTATATACAGTCATGGGGTGGAACATGTGGTAGTGGATATTTAGACTATTTACAACAATTCCATGGTCTTAAATCATCACATACATCAGAATGTATCTCTGTAGAAAATAACTTAATGAGATGTCTATAATTGAAAATTAGAACTAAATATTTAGCATTTATTGAAGATAGAAGTTGCCAGCATTCATAATTCTAAAATATTCGATACTCTGGCTGAAGTGTTTAATATTTTAGGGAAAAAAAAGAAAAAATATTTAGTGGTGATTCCGCTGGGAGGGGTTCACCATTGATGAGCCATGCCCTCCTCCCGCTTTCAATTTTTATTCATTTCAGTATAAGTGCTTTAGAAAAATAGCTTTCTATTATACATATAGTTTTTTTTAAGTATTGTTAAAATTTTATTTCTAATTTTGCCGATAGATGGCGATGAATTGATGATAATATTTGAAATGTCTATAATTGATTTGTGATAACGCCATTTTTACGCCACAGTCAACGACTGCATTTATAGACTTTTCATTAAACCTAGAGGTTCGAGTGTTTACCTCACTGTCTGGAGAAGAACTCTGTGTTGGAGTGTGAGAGTCTCCTAGGCTGATATATATGTAACTAAGTTCCATTATTATAAATTACATAATATAGTTATATTAATATATTCTGTATAATTATTATTTAATTATATTTTATAACGAATAACTGATGTTGAATTCAGAACCGCAGCTTTACAGGCCTAAGATAGAGAACATTGTGCTGTGATAGAGATGCACATCTTGTAAGAGGGAGATTGAAACTACTTTATTTCAATGTCCATATAAGATTATATAAGGTTAAATACATAAATATGATGATAAATATATATATAGAGAAGAACCTTCCCAATGTTTCGACTACACTTTCTCAGAGGAAAGATATTTCCCTTGAAGAAGATGTGTGAAAACATCGGAACATTTTTTGTGCACACTTACATTTTAGAAATAGTTTTATATTATAGAAACAAAAGTATATCTCTATCTCTCGTTATATAAATTGAGAATACAAAGTCGGTTTGTACAAGAGATAGAGAAAAAGGACACATTAAGGTTTTTATATTGTATCTGTAATAGAGGGAGAGAGAGAATTAGAGACAGACGTAACTCTCCCCCAGAATGGCCAGCTAGTGGGAGGCACTGCCACCTGTTGAGAAAGTAACCAGCTGCTTGAGCTATCCTTTCCCAGCTGTCATATCATCTTCCCTCAGGGATCCCAACATCACGGTAGGTCTCTCTGGTAGATATATCTCTATCTTATATTCTAGCGCTAAGGACTTCTTATTGGGGATTTGATTGTTGTTGTCGTGTCCAATGAAGAGCCTCAGATGTCCCCATGCATCTCTATCACAGCAGTCGCAATGCTCTCTATATTGGGTGTGTATACTGTATTGTTGTCGTGTCCAATGAAAAGCCTCAGATGTCTCCATGCATCTCTATCACAGCAGTCGCAATGTTCTCTATCTTGGGTGTGTATACTGTATTGTTGTTGTGTCCAATGAAAAGCCTCAGATGTCTCCGTACATCTCTATCACAGCAGTCACAATGTTCTCTATCTTGGGTGTGCATACTGTATTGTTGTCGTGTCCAATGAAGAGCCTCAGATGTCCCCATGCATCTCTATCACAGCAGTCACAATGTTCTCTATCTTGGGTGTGTATACTGTATTGTTGTCGTGTCCAATGAAGAGCCTCAGATGTCTCCATGCATCTCTATCACAGCAGTCACAATGTCCATTATCTTGGGTGTGTATACTGTATTGTTGTCGTGTCAAAAGAAGAGCCTCAGATGTCTCCATGCATCTCTATCACAGCAGCAGCAATGTCCTCTATCTTGGGTGTGTAAAGCTGCTGCTCTGGGTCTAAGTCAATTATCTGCAAGGCTGCGGCCATTGCTGGACATGAGAATATGTGAGTAGGTGTTAGTTCCATACCAGGACAGTTGTTGCATGTCCTATAGGTTATTGTGCCATCTGGATGTATTGTCATTCCCTTATAGTGTTTTGGAGGATAGACCGTCGATATTAGGCACCAACGACCCAGGATCGAATCGCGCATTAGAAACTTTTTTTTTCCGAAATAAAATTACTTGAATGGTTCCCGAATTTTTCCAAAATTCCAATCTCAACAGTGAGTGCAAGTAACCACAAACGGGGTTCTATACATTTATAATTAGTAAATGAAAACATTAAGACATGAATGTTACTTTTACATATAAACCAAACTTCTTCTGTCCTTACTGCGATGAAATAATATTGGGAGGGCTTGGCTCATCAATGGTGAACCCTCTTAGTAGTTTCGAAAATTTATTCTACCAGACCGCTTCTTAGAGCTCTAATACTGTATTGGATGATTCTGCTTATATATGCTACACTTCTTCTTCTTCTTTCTTATCTTCACTTAATCATATCAAGGTATCAAGCTTGTAAAGCATGACAACCATCATGATTTGGTGAAGTAGAATGCGTCTGCCTTTGTCATCAAGACTGGGAGCACTACTCAGTGGCAGGCCGACTTAGCTCCAAAAGAAATGGCCGCCTCTGACATGAGGAACAGACGCCATGTGCAGCTGCTCCTAACATGGAGTACAAACGCTGCTCATCCTGTATCCCTGGATTAGGAGCCCTTACAGGGTACTATCAGCCGGGCCAGCTGAGCCCAGGTTTTTTAGTGAGCTTGTTACTGCTCCCCCTCCTCCTTTTTCATCCGGGCTTGGGACCGGCAAAGGCAGAGTTATATGCTACACTGAAGTATGGAATCTGGTAGATTAAATTGACGAAACCGCTGGGAGGGTTCACCACTGATTAGCAAACCACTCCCAATACTTTTTTCATCGCAGTAACGACAGTAGAAGTTTGTTTTATGTATAAAAGAAACATTTGTGCCTTAATGTCTTGTTTTTCTATATTTAGATGGCGCGTTATTGCTTCATATATAAGTGCAAAGGTCGAACAGCTTTCTACATGCGTAGACATGTAGTGAACTTACAGATAAAGCTGTCGCTTCCAACCTACCATGATTATCATGGCGTTCTATGGATAAGTACCACCACTACATCTTCTTTTAAACAGTCGCTAACTACTATCCACCATGATTACCATGGCCTGAACCACGCGTACCATGATTATCATGGCCACGCGTACTCTCTCTCTCTCTCTCTCTCTCTCTCTCACGCTTGTTCGGCTGTACAACTACTAAAATTGGAACGATACAGAGAAGATTAGCATGGCCCCTGCGCAAGGATGACACGCAAAATCGTGAAGCGTTCTCTCTCTCTCTCTCTCTAGGAATAAGAAAAATAATATTCTTTTACGTATTTTGACAATTGACACAGCTAATAATAGCATACAAAAAAAGCGTATAGCTGAAATACCAATTTCTATAGAGAAATAATTCTCTTTTATATAAAGGTATCCTACCTAATTTAACTCTATTTGCATAAAATAATTCAATATCCATCAGAAATATTTTACATTAAATTCACACCAAAGCATATTACTTTAGGAAAATGTACATATCTGAAATGAAATCTATATTTGAATGCATCTCCATTTTTTTATGTAATGTGATATCATATAAATTTCAATCACTAAGTATTTATATGTATGTATGTAACAATAAATTCACATAAAAATAATATTATGTGAAAAATGTGAACATATCTAAAATAAAATTTATATATCTCAATACATTTCCCTCTTTTTACATAAAGACATCAAAATAATTTATCCATTTACCTTATATATATTTACACTCATGGATAAACTTAAAGAAGTTGTACTTTTTAGCATGTATATCGGATTCAGACAATAACTCTGAAAGATATTTGATATAGAGTGAACAAAATTCCCTATGTCTCTTCAAAAAAATATATATAGATAACCGGCGACAGCAAAGACTTTCCATTTCTTTAAGTTTTGTCCATGAGTGTATTAAAATATACAAGTATCAGAGTCATCAATCAATTCTGTCTTCGTTTGCTTTTGTGAATGGAATAAATACCCAAATATGGCCATTTCTTATAAGCATCGGTGGTTCAGTGGTAGAATGCTCACCTGCCAAGCGGGCGGCCCGGGTACGATTCCCGGCCGATGCATTTTTTTTTACAATTTTTAAAACTCATTTATATTATTATTATTATTATTATTAAAATATACAAGTATCAGAGTCATCAATTCTGTCATCGTTTGCTTTTGTGAATGTATGTAAATAATGGATTTCATATTTTTTATTAATTTTTGTTCTGGCCTTTATTTGTTTAAATCTCTTTTTAAAAATCGTTTAAAATTCAGTCGCAATCATTAGCGAACACATATGTTTGCCTAATATTTCCATATGCTATTTTATTTTTTTACAGAAAAATATTTACATGCCAGTATTTTAAATTAAATTTTTTAAACCTTTTTTTTTATTATTATTCTTACTGAGAAGATGGGCATCGCATTCAGGATTCTTTACAGTCAGTCACTCAACTCAGGCAATTTCAAAGGTTAATGGGGGTTTGGTGGAAAAGCTGCCGTCTATTTAAACTATATTAATTTTGAAACAACTAAATGGATTGAAAAAAAAAATAATTAAATCAAATACCTAAACACTAATATTAAAATAAAAACATAAAGCCTCCAGGGAAAAGTTTCTTTTAATATTAATTCAAGGGATTATTTGATCGAATCTTAAACACTAATATAATACAATTTTTGCCATTACACACTTTTTTCCTGTAGTTTATGTGTTTCTTCTGTATTGCTATTCTATGGCACTTCTACTATTTATTATTGATGTACTTTCAGTATGAAGGATACTTCACTCGGGGGATTTCTCGGGCGAAGCTGGGTCATTCTTATAGTATATATATATATATAAATAAATAGTTGTATAGTTTTATAGTTAAGTATTTAATTAAAATTATCTTCATTATTTTGATTATTTAAATTAAAATTATAAAATTTGTAAATTGTTATTATTTAGTATAGATAGAGAGAAAAAAAAAATTTCTTTACTTCTAAAACATCATCTAGTTAATTATATATTTATAATTAATAACAATAAAATTTAACAACGTAACGTCTTTATTATCGGCTTTTACACGTCATTTAGACATACTCTAATCCTATATATAGAATAATAGAAGTGAGAATATATATGATAGTTAGAAAAAAGAGAGAAAGACAGAACCATGCACTATTAATCAAACTAATAATAAGAAAACAAAAGGTTTTGTAAATAAGGTAGATAAGATTGTTAGTATATATATATATATTTTTATAATTTTATATTTTATTCTTTTTTTTAAATGATTTTTTAAATTTTTTTATTTTAGAATATGAATATAAATAGTTGTATTTAGTAAAATATCTATATTATGAATTAACTTTTATTATAAGTTTGTTTATTATGTTTTGAAACCCTAATGGTAGACCAGACATATACAAAAAACTTAAATTGGAGTAATTATTGAAAAAAGAGGTCTGCTGAACCGGGAATTCTCAAATAGAAATTCAGCTTTCAACATTTCATCCCTTCTCTATTATGTCTAGACCTCCTTTCAACCGGATTTTATGTGTTAATATAAAGTTACTTCAGTGAAACATTTATATGAACAGATATAATGTGTACCTACCTTGTCCGCGAACGCCTTCAACTGTAAACATCTATTTCTGGATGACACATGTTGTGGGGGGGGGGACAAATTTAGACCTTATATTTTGAAGTTGTAGAAAAACAAGATATTCAAAGAAGAAAGAGAAGCTAGTTAAGGGAAGAAATCCAAATTTTATAATCTTTACAGCCAGTTAAATTAAAATAATTGATTCAACACTTATTTATCTTTCAATATTCCTTTAAAAAGGCAAATTATTAGAGTTTAATAAAGCTATTAATTGTGCAAATTCACTTTTATTTAATTTCCATTTTCCTCCCCCGAAATTGGAGATTAAACAAAATGAATTCTATACAATATTACTTTAAAAATCTTGTGAAAAAATCTTCAAATCAGTTATTTAATTTAAGTTTAACTAATTGTTAAAGATTATAAATTTGTAGTAGTGATTATTGAAAGAAATTATAGAAAGTTGATTTAATAAATGGATACTTCCATTTATTTTTTTAAAAGTATTTTATAATTGATATACTGTTGAAATATTTTACTTGTCTGATACTAAATTTGTTTTTAATAAATTCCATGTTTAAATTTTTAACATCTTCTATGAAATTTTCTAATATATTATTTATTCTATAAAATCTTAGAAACTGACCAAAATATATACCTTTACAACAATTTAATGAAATATTAGAATTCATATTACAGTATTTTATAATATTGAAATTATAATTACTTTTTTTATTATAAATTTTAATAGCATTATTTGTAAGGTCTATATTTAGGTCTAAAAAGTTAACTTTTTTGTTTCTATAAATTTTTTCATTGTTCTTAAGTTTCAAGTATTTAGGATAAATTTTAGGTATTAAATTTTTGAACTGTGGATTATTAAATATTATGATGTCATCTACATAACGGAACATTTGCCAGTTAACATTATTTTGTAGAAAGTATTCTCTTTCGTACCAGAATAATATTAAGTTTGCTAATAACGGACTTGATGACGTTCCCATGGGAACTCCTTCTGATTGAATATATATTTTATTTTTAAATTCTATATAGTTAAAATTTAAAAATGTTTCCAGTAGAGTTTTTGCTGTTTTAAAAATAAAATATATATTCAATCAGAAGGAGTTCCCATGGGAACGTCATCAAGTCCGTTATTAGCAAACTTAATATTATTCTGGTACGAAAGAGAATACTTTCTACAAAATAATGTTAACTGGCAAATGTTCCGTTATGTAGATGACATCATAATATTTAATAATCCACAGTTCAAAAATTTAATACCTAAAATTTATCCTAAATACTTGAAACTTAAGAACAATGAAAAAATTTATAGAAACAAAAAAGTTAACTTTTTAGACCTAAATATAGACCTTACAAATAATGCTATTAAAATTTATAATAAAAAAAGTAATTATAATTTCAATATTATAAAATACTGTAATATGAATTCTAATATTTCATTAAATTGTTGTAAAGGTATATATTTTGGTCAGTTTCTAAGATTTTATAGAATAAATAATATATTAGAAAATTTCATAGAAGATGTTAAAAATTTAAACATGGAATTTATTAAAAACAAATTTAGTATCAGACAAGTAAAATATTTCAACAGTATATCAATTATAAAATACTTAAAAAAAATAAATGGAAGTATCCATTTATTAAATCAACTTTCTATAATTTCTTTCAATAATCACTACTACAAATTTATAATCTTTAACAATTAGTTAAACTTAAATTAAATAACTGATTTGAAGATTTTTTCACAAGATTTTTAAAGTAATATTGTATAGAATTCATTTTGTTTAATCTCCAATTTCTGGGGAGGAAAATGGAAATTAAATAAAAGTGAATTTGCACAATTAATAGCTTTATTAAACTCTAATAATTTGCCTTTTTAAAGGAATATTGAAAGATAAATAAGTGTTGAATCAATTATTTTAATTTAACTGGCTGTAAAGATTATAAAATTTGGATTTCTTCCCTTAACTAGCTTCTCTTTCTTCTTTGAATATCTTGTTTTTCTACAACTTCAAAATATAAGGTCTAAATTTGTCCCCCCCCCCCCCCACAACATGTGTCATCCAGAAATAGATGTTTACAGTTGAAGGCGTTCGCGGACAAGGTAGGTACACATTATATCTGTTCATATAAATGTTTCACTGAAGTAACTTTATATTAACACATAAAATCCGGTTGAAAGGAGGTCTAGACATAATAGAGAAGGGATGAAATGTTGAAAGCTGAATTTCTATTTGAGAATTCCCGGTTCAGCAGACCTCTTTTTTCAATAATTACTCCAATTTAAGTTTTTTGTATATGTCTGGTCTACCATTAGGGTTTCAAAACATAATAAACAAACTTATAATAAAAGTTAATTCATAATATAGATATTTTACTAAATACAACTATTTATATTCATATTCTAAAATAAAAAAATTCAAAAAATCATTTAAAAAAAAGAATAAAATATAAAATTATAAAAAAAAATATATATATACTAACAATCTTATCTACCTTATTTACAAAACCTTTTGTTTTCTTATTATTAGTTTGATTAATAGTGCATGGTTCTGTCTTTCTCTCTTTTTTCTAACTATCATATATATTCTCACTTCTATTATTCTATATATAGGATTAGAGTATGTCTAAATGACGTGTAAAAGCCGATAATAAAGACGTTACGTTGTTAAATTTTATTGTTATTAATTATAAATATATAATTAACTAGATGATGTTTTAGAAGTAAAGAATTTTTTTTTTCTCTCTATCTATACTAAATAATAACAATTTACAAATTTTATAATTTTAATTTAAATAATCAAAATAATGAAGATAATTTTAATAGAATACTTAACTATAAAACTATACAACTATTTATTTTTATAATTAATTTAGATTTAGCTTGCTAATCTAACCAAATCTACTTGATATGATTTATCATTCTGATCAGTTTGCTCCTTAAGTTTTAAATGTAGTATCACTGTTATATTTTTATTATATAGTTTTTACACTATATATATATATATGTCACAAAAATGTCTAGATACACAAAAGTCAAACTTCCCACCTTGAAAAGGTATGACAGTGGTTTACCAAAACTTGGAAGAATATAATTTTAAAGAATGACGTATTTGTATCTATATTTGAAACTAATCAGCATATTTTGGAGGTATAAGAATAAATCATATTAGTTATAACATATTGCTATAACACTAAGGCTGATAATAATAATGATGGGGTCAGTGGAAGGATTGTCTAAACCGTTGGTTTTCGACCACTACGACCCGGGTTCGATTCCCGCATTGGACACTTTTTTCTGTTTAAAAAAAAAATGCTCCAATGGACCCCGATTTTTGCAAAAGTCTAATCCCACCAGTGAGTGCAAGTAACCAAACGGGGCTCTGGCACATTTGTAAGTGCAAATTCGAACTGCTTTTCACATGTGTAGATATGTGATGCACTTAAAGTAAAGGCAGTCGTAAAATTCTACCTACCATGAACTAGGGATGATTACAATATAATGATAATTAAGATTTCTGAAACAATATTTATTGGGAAAACAGTCACTTAGTAAGAACCTCTCGGGTAAAACCACCGAGTCACTCAGTTATTTCAATCAATAAAGATTTTGCACATAAAAAACAACGAACTAATAAACTAATTCATCATACGATTAGATTAAAATGTTGCCTCTCGACATAACGACAGCCCATCGGAGCGTTATTACCATTTAATTCACTGAATATATCGTTTAGAAAAACATTTTGACCAAGTTGAAGGAATCTTTCAAGCAGAACCTATCGACTTTTTAAAACAACTATATTTATAAGCGCATTTTTTCTATATTCTATATTCTATTTTAAATATTAAAAAAGTGTTGTTATAAAAAACGTAAATTTTTAATTTGCAAAGTTCTTTTTTTAGTTATTACAAAAAAGAGTGAGAGAGAATTTATGTTCGCTTTTTAAAAAAATATAAAGGAACTCTAAAAAGTAATAATAAATTTGTGAAAAGAGCGTTGTTTGGTTCTATATGGAATTTGATTATAAAATATAGAATATAATATTTAGGGGATTTGTATATGTTCATATTACAAGTATACTGTAAAAAATAGTACAAATGTGATATTGTACTGGGATAAGGTGCATAATTATGAAAAAAGGGCATCTCCTTATCGTGCAACTGAAAGTTGATGATGGCTTGCGCCATCTATCGGAATAAATATCAACTATTCTCGTTGATTTTTAATTATTCCAGAATTGGCCAAATACTCATTCTTGATTAATCAAGAAAAGCTAACCACGGACGCGTTTCGGGCTGTTGGCCCTCCTTTCAGGATGCCTTGAATGACCAGTTTTTTTGGTCATTGAGGTACAGCTTGCACCTCGCTGATGAGGGCCAACAGCCCGAAACGCGTCCGTGGTTAGCTTTTCTTTATTAATCAAGAATGGGTATTTGGCCAATTCTGGAATAATTGAAAATCAACGAGAATAGTTGATATTTATTCCAATAGATGGTGCAAGCCATCAGCAACTTTCAGTTGCACGATAAGGAGATGCCCTTTTTTCATAAGTATACTGTAGTTATAGGAAAAAGGAATCTTATGATATCATATTTGTTCCAACTCTATAGAAAGTTGTAAATATCCTAACAATCTTCTTCACCTTCAAGAAATGAAACAGTAAGTGAGCGAAACGTCGCCACAAACAGAGAGAAGGTGTTGATATATTACTATTGACATTAAGATAAAGTGAGTTCTGTACGAGGGACCAAACACTACAACATACAGCGACCAATCAGTTGTGAAGCCTCAGGCCAAGTTTTAAATTGTGTTTGACTTTGACGATGAAATGGTAAACAGACCGTCAACAAAGAAAACAGAAAAAAACGACATTGGCAATTTTAGTTAATTTTCACGGCGTGTTGTTTCGATTCAGGAGACTTTTTGACGACAACAGTGAATATATTACCAGTATATGTCGTTAGTTCAAATATATATATATATATATTAAAAATAAAGAAAGCATATCCTGACCACAAGCACATGTGCTTTTTAGATGGCGCTCTGCCAATAAAGAAAGCATACCCTGACCACAAGCACATATTTATTTTTAATATCAACACCTGACCCACTTTTTTTCTATTGTTTTTCATATCTACTTATATATTTGCCTTATTCTGTCTGTCTGTCTGAAGCTCACGGATAGAATGCGCTCCCATTGGCTGCCAGCAAACACGTGACCTCCCTGCCCGCCCCCCTCTAGACAACCCTGTTATCAGCTGTGTGATACATACACCTGTCTATAGCGGCCATTCTAGACAACCCTGTTATCCGCAGTGTGTTACATCCACCTGTCTTTACAGACCACCCTGTCTATAGCGGTCACCTTAGACAACCCTGTTATCAGCTGTGTGATACATACACCTGTCTATACAGACCACCCTGTCTATAGCGACCACTCTAGACAACCCTGTTATCAGCAGTATGTTACATCCACCTGTCTATACAGACCACCCTGTCTATAGCGGTCACCTTAGGCAACTGTTATCATCAGTGTGTTACATTCACCTGTCTATACAGGCCACCCTGTCTATAGCGGTCACCCTAGGCAACCCTGTTATCAGCGGTGTGATACATCCACCTGTCTATACAGACCACCCTGTCTATAGCGACCACTCTAGACAACCCTGTTATCAGCTGTGTGATACATCCACCTGTCTATACAGACCACCTGTATATAGCGGCCATTCTAGAAAACCCTGTTATCAGCTGTGGGATACATACACCTGTCTATAGCGGCCACTCTAGACAACCCTGTTATCAGCTGTGTGATACATCCACCTGTCTATACAGACCACCCTGTCTATAGCGACCACTCTAGACAACCCTGTTATCAGCTGTGTGATACATCCACCTGTCTATACAGACCACCCTGTCTATAGCGGCCACTCTAGGCAACCCTATTATCAGCTGTGTTATGCATACACCTGTCTATAGCGGCCACCCAAGACAACCCTGTTATCGGCTGTGTGATACATACACCTGTCTATACAGACCACCTTGTATATAGCGGCCATTCTAGACAACCCTGTTATCGGCTGTATGATACATACACCTGTCTATACAGACCACCCTGTCTATAGCGACCACCCAAGACAACGTTTTTAAAATATATTCGCACTCGGGTAAACCCCGGGCGTTGCCCGGGCCTTTCTTCTAGTCTATATATATTGAAAAACGAAAGAAAAAAAATAAAAGATAAAAAGATCAGGTGTTGAAATCAATATTAAAAATGGCATATCCTGACCAGGAGCACATGTGCTTTACAGAAGGCAGAGCGCCATCTGGTGGAACAGAAATCAACTAAACATTGATTTAGCCTGTACTTTTTTGGTCGCAGTGGTTCAGCCTACTCCACGCTGACGAGCGCCAAAAGCGCGAAACGCGTTCGTGGATGGCTTTTCTTGATTTATCAAGAAATTGGGTTGGCCAAATATCAGGGAACAGGCTAAATCAACGTTTAGTTGATATCTGTTCCACCAGATGGCGCTCTGCCTTCTGTAAAGCACATGTGCTCCTGGTCAGGATATGCCATTTTTAATATATATATATATATATATATATGTGTTACGGGAAAATATAAGGATCTCAAATACAAGCTGCGCTTCAATGTCTTTCTTTATGCTCATGGACAAAACTTAGGGAAGTAGAAAGTCTTTTGTCGCCGGTCGTCTTTGTTTTAAGGAGACAGAGGCTGTTCACACTTGGTTATCTCGTATGTCTTCAATAAAGGTCACTGTAAAATCTTCCAGAGTTATAATCCCGATATACCTGCTAAAAGGTACAACTTCCTTAAGTTTTGTCCATGAGTGTATATTGGTTATCTCGTGTGTCTTCAATAAAGGTCACTGTAAAATCTTTCAGAGATATAATCCCGATATACATGCTAAAAGGTACAACTTCCTTAAGGTTTGTCCATGAGTGTATATTAGTTATCTCGTATATCTTCAATAAAGGTCACTGTAATATCTTTCAGAGTTATAATCCCGATATACATGCCAAAAGGTACAACTTCCTTAAGTTTTGTCCATGAGTGTATATTGGTTATCTCGTGTGTCTTCAATAAAGGTCACTGTAAAATCTTTCAGAGTTATAATCCCGATATACATGCTAAAAGGTACAACTTCCTTAAGGTTTGTCCATGAGTGTATATTGGTTATCTCGTGTGTCTTCAATAAAGGTCACTGTAAAATCTCTCAGAGTTATAATCCCGATATACCTGCTAAAAGGTACAACTTCCTTAAGGTTTGTCCATGAGTGTATATTGGTTATCTCGTGTGTCTTCAATAAAGGTCACTGTAAAATCTTTCAGAGTTATAATCCCGATATACCTGCTAAAAGGTACAACTTCCTTAAGTTTTGTCCATGAGTGTATATTGGTTATCTCGTGTGTCTTCAATAAAGGTCACTGTAAAATCTTTCAGAGTTATAATCCCGATATACATGCTAAAAGGTACAACTTCCTTAAGGTTTGTCCATGAGTGTATATTGGTTATCTCGTGTGTCTTCCATAAAGGTCACTGTAAAATCTTTCAGAGTTATAATCCCGATATACATGCTAAAAGGTACAACTTCCTTAAGTTTTGTCCATGAGTGTATATTGGTTATCTCGTGTATCTTCAATAAAGGTCACTGTAAAATCTTTCAGAGTTATAATCCCGATATACATGCTAAAAGGTACAACTTCCTTAAGTTTTGTCCATGAGTGTATATTGGTTATCTCGTGTGTCTTCAATAAAGGTCACTGTAAAATCTTTCAGAGTTATAATCCCGATATACATGCTAAAAGGTACAACTTCCTTAAGTTTTGTCCATGAGTGTATATTGGTTATCTCGTGTGTCTTCAATAAAGGTCACTGTAATATCTTTCAGAGTTATAATCCCGATATACATGCTAAAAGGTACAACTTCCTTAAGTTTTGTCCATGAGTGTATATTGGTTATCTCGTATGTCTTCAATAAAGGTCACTGTAATATCTTTCAGAGTTATTGTCTGAATCCCGATATACATGGTAAAAGGTACAACTTCCTTAAGTTTTGTCCATGAGTGTATATTGGCTATCTCGTGTGTCTTCAATAAAGGTCACTGTAAAATCTTTCAGAGTTATAATCCCGATATACATGCTAAAAGATACAACTTCCTTAAGTTTTGTCCATGAGTGTATATTGGTTATCTCGTGTGTCTTCAATAAAGGTCACTGTAAAATCTTTCAGAGTTATTGTCTCGATATACATGCTAAAAGGTACAACTTCCTCAAGTTTTGTCCATGAGTCACAAAATTTTATCTTTTTGGATTTTATCTATGTTATTTAGCGAGGAGGAATCCAAGGATAGGTTTCTTTGAAATCTCTTTCAACTCAAGCTTTGGGTCTTGGAGCATTTCTACAACAGTTTCGATGTAGTTTAGGCAGAACAACGCCATGAAAACATACCTCACAGCACTATATACATTGTTGGCAGGCTACGAAATAAAATCTACACTCATGGACAAAACTTAAGGATTTTTTACCTTATATCGGGAGTCAGACAATAACACTGAAAGATATTAGAGTGGCCTTTATTGAAGACACACGAGATAACCAATATACACTCAAGGACAAAACTTAAGGAAGTTGTACCTTTCAACATGTATATCGGGAGCCAGACAATAACACTGAAAGATATTACAGTGACCTTTATTGAAGACACACGAGATAACCAAGTGTGAACAGCCTCTGTCTCCTTCAAAAAGAAACAGACGACCGTTGACATAAAAAGTTATTGTCTGAATACCGATATACATGGTAAAAGGTACAACTTCCATAAGTTTTGTCCATGAGTGTATATTGGCTATCTCGTATGTCTCCAATAAAGGTCACTGTAATATTGCACTTTGTGTGGTGTATTTAGGTTGATTTAAAAGTAGATAATATATTTTAGGCTTTATTTATTTAAATGGCTTTTATTATATTACACCGTATTAGATGCAAGCTTAAAAATTACAAGTTAACAATAGAATTATATGATGATAAATTATATGTTATGATATATATACAATATATCGCAGAATCTGTGAATTTAATATTATTATTATATCAATATCTCTATATATATATAAATGAATGTTTGTATGTTTGTCTGTCTGTATGTCCGGTATACAAATTCGCAGTAGTTCACTAATTCAAACCAAAATTTCCATACATAGGTAAAAGAATACGGGGAAGAGGATAGGCTATTTTAAAAAATATATAAATCAATTATTAAAACTATATATTTTTAGTCAGAAAATGATGATGACAATATTGCTGTATCATGTTTGATTATCAGATACAAAATTATATCGGGAAAAATTCCAAAAAGCAGAGACCACGGGTGAAACCAGTTCATTATTTTGTATGCAGGAACAAAATTCTAACAGAAAAACATTCATTCGAGCAGAAAACAAAAGCCAGATCATCTTTCTATAAAAATATCGCTTCTCAGACACAAAGTTTGGAGCGGGACGTTTCACAAGAGTGACATCCACGGCGCCAATTTATAATTGTAACGAATAGTATTTGAATAGGGTACATTTAATAGGGTAAAACCCGGGCGTTGCCCGGGTCATTCGGCTAGTATTATATAAAATATTCGATTATATAATTAAAATATAAATATACGACACACTTACTAGTGGGGGTTGGATTTTCAAGAATCAAGGGACGTTGGGGATTACTTTTATTAGGAAAAAAAAAGAGTCCAATGCGGGATTCGAACCCGGGTCGTAGCTCTCGATACTCGACGGTTTATATGACTCGTCCACCGACCTTAGGTCCTATGGTATAATCCACTGACCATTCCACTAACCTAATTTCAGTAAAAATAGAGAACACTAGACACAAAGAACAATAATAAAAAAAAAGCCAGCTCCCCACACGGGAAGAGCTATATATAGACCCGGCGAATGTTGCCCAAAATAGCAAGGTCTCCGCTATTTATATTCTAATGATTGGACGCCAAACTATCACTTTTTTATTACACAGAGGTCGTAAATACAAATGTCAATTCACCACATGGTGATTCTTTGTGGGGGAGATCAGACAAATTGGAATTTTGGAGGCTTTCTCTTACAATCGACTTGTTTTACTCTTCGATTTTGTGATTGGAAATTTATGTCATTTTTTTATCAATATCTGCTTCTACTAAACACACTAATACCTCTCAATTTATATATATTTACCTTATAATGATATAAACGAGGGCACCCATGAAAGTTAAACACACATCTCACTTGCTACCATCCATATAAATTGATGAAAATATTGACTCTCTAATCCTTATAAGATTATTTTATGTATTAGCTGGCGCCATCTTTCATAAGAAATTGAAACTAATTTTGACGCGTATGATTATTTTAAAAAATAAAACAATTTTCTACCGATCCTTCTGAAAAAAAAAAGACTTTAATTTGGTGTTTGTAGAAGAGCTATGCACGAAGTATGTCATATATTTATATGTTTTTCTATTATATAATGTCCTCAAAGCTTATGTCCATAGTTCATTTAAATTACCTCTTCCAATAGTTTAGCTTCAGTATCAGTATAAAGGCAAAACAGTCCAATGTGCAATATTACAGCGGTATGGTAGATTAAACTGGCGAAACCTCTGGCAGGGTTCATTATTGATGAGCCAGGTCTTCTAATTATTTTATCATCGCAGTAAGAGGAGAGTAGAAACTTATTTTATTTGTAAAAAAAAGAATCATACGAGTTAGAAAATAGTTTAAAATTGAATTGTTAACAAATCGTGTTAGCTTTCAAGTCATGAAAATTATTAATCAGACAATGGAGATCAAATTTTTGGTAGAATGTGAATACAAGTATCTGTTGGTTAAGTTTTTTTTAAACCTGGTCAGTACTTTTGAGATTCAAAGCAAATGTTTATTTTCATAAATTTAGTCAAAAGAGGTTTGTAATAAAGAGTATATAACTCGAAATCTAACTAATGATTGAAATTATATGCATTTTCAACTTTTGTTTGAAAACGGGAACATGTCGCATGAACTTGTTTGTCCAAAGGTTTGAGAGTAAAGATTTTTATATAAATATTTATATAGACACACTGACATGGGCAAAACTTAAGGAAGTTGTACCTTTCAACATATATATCGGGATTATAACTCTGAAAGATATTACAGTGACCTTTATTGAAGACACACGAGATAACCAAGTGTGAACAGCATCCTTAAAAATAAATAGATGACCGGCGACTTTAAAGACTTTCCAATTACACCTATCCCCCGATTTACACGGTAGATACGTTCCTGAGAAAAACGTGTAAATCGGGGGATAGGTGTACACAGAAATAAAAATAAAATGCATTGACAGGTTAAAATATGTAGTCAGCACATAAGCTCGGGATTACTCGTGAGATGTGTACACAGCGCATGTGTTCAATCACAGTATCATTTAGTATAGTGCGATAAAAACAAAAACAAAAAAACTTATTTGGAAAACCGTGTAAAACAAGTACCGTGTAAATCGGGGGATAGGTGTACTTAAGTTTTGTCCTTAAGTGTACACGTGTATGAAGGTCACCTCTAATATATATCTACAGTACATATAATGATTTTTGTAAATATAAATAACAATTACATATATCAGCACATGGCTGTTTTCTGCCAGCAGTTTACCTATAGACATAGACTGAGAGAATTTAACAAATACAATTATGTTATTTCTCATCCCCTTGTGCAAAGATTACAAAAATTCCATTAGTTCATACTCCTGGAACTTTATCTCATGGAATGGGGTGTAGGGGTGCAGCTTTCGTTGATCATGGCATCATGATAAATACAATTATAGAAAGCATAGCGCGCTATCTGTTATCATTTTTTAAAAACTATTGGCGCGAAATTTTATTTTAGCTAATTAATTCAATTTTGCCTACTGTCCTTTTTGCGATAGAAATATTCTTGAGAGGGCCTAGCTCATCATTTATGAATCCTCGCAGCAGTTTCGCCAGTTTAATCTACCATAACGCTTTAATATTACATTTGGCTGTATATATATATTATATATTTTTAAAATAGAATTGTGCGGAGTGGAGTTGTGCAGTCAAAAAAAAAAAATATATATATATATATATATATATTAATTGAATAGCATATTTTGGATCAAAATAAACATTTTATTTAATATAAATGCCAATATTTCATTAGGCTATACGCCTAACTTCGTCGGGGCTTTTCTTGTTTTTGAACTGCTTTGGTTCATCACGTGATGCCTTCACGCGACGATATATAAATATTTGCAACTCTGTGGGGATAAAATTTAAAATATATACACACAAACAAATATTAATAAGAATAGACTATATATGTACATTTATAAAAATTAAAAATAATATATGATTCCCAATAAGTATAATAAAATAATTTTAAATCGATTTGAACTGTAAATATAACGGAGGTATGTCAATTTTTCTATTAATACTGTTGGTATCTTTCATTGAGGTCCAACTTGGACCTCAATGAAAGATACCAACAGTATTAATAGAAAAATTGACATACCTCCGTTATATTTACAGTTCAAATCGATTTAAAATTATTTTATTATACTTATTGGGAATCATATATTATTTTTAATTTTTATAAATGTACATATATAGTCTATTCTTATTAATATTTGTTTGTGTGTATATATTTTAAATTTTATCCCCACAGAGTTGCAAATATTTATATATCGTCGCGTGAAGGCATCACGTGATGAACCAAAGCAGTTCAAAAACAAGAAAAGCCCCGACGAAGTTAGGCGTATAGCCTAATGAAATATTGGCATTTATATTAAATAAAATGTTTATTTTGATCCAAAATATGCTATTCAATTAATAATTTCATACGGATTGCTCAATATTTAAGATATATATATATATTATATTAATTTTAAAAAAAGATTTTTGAGTTTCTGCTTGATATTTGATCATGTTGAGGATTATTGTAATGGTGATGCAGTCGTGGTTGAATAATCTTGAAATGAAAATAATAATGGTTTTGATCAGTAATTGCTTTTATTGTGTAAAGGAATATATAAAAACATAATTTGGTAAAAAGTAATGCCTGTCTTAAGGCGAGTAGAATAAGGAAACAAAAGAATATTTACATAATGTACAAAAGCTTTGGGTCGGCCAACGGGGAAGAACAACAACGAGTTTTTATATGCAAAGTGTGACCTCTGGCGGTGGATTTAAACAGAGTATTTATATCTATGAAATTATAATTTTAAATAAAATTAAACTTTAATATAACATAATTATAAATAAAATATTTTAATATAACATATATATATGTTATATTAAAAACAAAGAAGGCATATCCTGACCACGAGCACATGTGCTTTTTAGATGACAGAGCGCCATCTAGTGGAGCAAAAATAAATCAAGAAATGGGTATTTAAGGCCAAATTTGCGTAAAGACGCTTAACACATGAAAAAACAATAGAAAAAAAATAAAAGATGATTTTTCGGGAAGCCATTGGGACCAAAAATATTTTTTGGTCGCAGTGGTTACAGCCTTCTCCACGCTGACGAGCGCCAACAGCGCGAAACGCGTTCGTGGATGGCTTTTCTTGATTTATTAAGAAATTGGGTTGGCCAAATATCACGGAGCAAGCTAAATAAACGTTTAGTTTATTTTTGCTCCACTAGATGGCGCTCTGTCATCTAAAAAAAGCACATGTGCTCGTGGTCAGGAGATGCCTTCTTTATTTTTAATATCAACACCTGACCCACTTATCTTTTTTTTTCTATTGTTTTTTCATATTTATATATGTTATATAAAAATGAGGAAGGAAAATAAAATGCATTATCATCACAAAAGTGAGAAATAAAAGGGTGATATTCCATTATCATATTGGTTTTTGGATGATAACCAATATAGACAGGAAATGGCAAAGTGATTCTTAATGTGAATGATGATAAAATGAATGTTAACGAGTGAAAAATATATTCCGTATTAGCTTGTTGTGAACTAATATATTGGAAAAGACACATGAGAAAATGATACAATATAATAAAATGAAGAAAAATATAATTAGTATGCTGTATATATATTAATTGATTGTTTCACAGAGTGTGTGTAAGCTCACAGGTAAATAGGCGCTAACTGAAACAGAAAAAAAGTTCCTTTGTTCAATATTAGTTTCCCTTTTATATTTTGTTCTCTCTCTTGTAAATCAATAAATATAATGTTTAATTCTTGGAATCAGTTTCATTAAAATATTCTAAGCAAAGTCAACAGAATGATTATTAGAAAAGCTGATAAATGGAAATATAAAAAGATGATAGCATAGAAAAACATTATAAAATATATATCGAACACTGAAATATAATTTGACCTTAAAAAAAAGAGAGATGACACATTTTATGTAAAATATTATTTAAAAACCTAATTTTTAATTATTATTTCTCGCAAAGAGATTAATCTTATTTAAATATAATGCTAGTTCATTAATATAATATTGTACATTACTTATTACTATAAGCATTGTATTAAAAAAAATAATTATCTAAAACTCAATTAATATTTTTTATATGGACTCAAACAATGGTGGCAATATATATAACCTGCCATGTATATGTCGAAAATGTCCAATAAAACATCACCATATATACCATAGGTATGTACATTTACAATAAAAGAAAAAGAAGCATTGTATGAAGAGAAAGAATCAATGGATTGTTACAATATGGAACTATGGATTTATTAATTAGGCCTCCACCAGAATAAAATGCCAAAAGATCCCGGAAGCTGTCACCAGAGGGCGCTGGCCAAAGTCACGCCACCTGGCGGGAATCAATTAAAAGTCGGCTGCCCTGCCAGAATAATTCCGGATTTCGCCTAGAGATGGCATCACGAATCATTGTCTTTTAAATATTCAATAAAATGTAAACACTTCTATCAAAATTATATTTACAGAAATATGTGCATATTTTGTTTTAATTTCAACAAATATAAATATTATATAATTTAAAATGCAATTATTTTATTTTTAAAAACCTGCCTAGAGATGGCATCACGAATCATTGTCTCTTAAATATTCAACAAAATGTAAACACTTCTATAAAAAATATATTTACAGAAATGTATGCATATTTTGTTTTAATTTCAAAAAATATATATATTATATAATTTAAAATGCAATTATTTTATTTTTAAAAACATAAATTTTATTTTCATTCATTGACTGTTCTACATTTTTTGACCATAGATTTTAGAATATAACTTTGAATATTTGTTGTAAATTTGTATAGTTGAACCTACCTATTTTTTTAAAATCACGATTATAGAATTCATTTTATAAATTCTATATTGCTGTGATAAATAATTTCATGTGTAATTTACTTCAAGTAATTCAAAATGAAAAACTTCTTGATGGGTAAATAATTATATTTTCCTTTTTCACGACTGCACCTTCAATTCCCTATCTTTTTCAACGACAACAAAAAAAATTAATAATATATTTATATTTGAATATTAGATATTTACGTGTTACAAAATGTCTATTGTATATCAATTACAGCAATGTTTTAGAAATTATTTTATTGGAAGCTTTCGAGTTTTTCCCTTTCTCAACATACAAAGTTTTTTTCCAATCATAGGTTGTGAAAGGACAAAAGATCTAAAAGCTTTCAATACAATAATTTGAAAACGTTACACTTATTTAAATGAAATAATAGAACAAATGTGATAAGGTAATGGGATAAGGTGCATAAATTAAGAAAGAAAAAAAAGGTATCTCCTTATCCTGCAACTGAAAGTTGATTAATCAAGAATGAGTATTTAGCCAATTCTGGCATAATTAAAAATCAACAAATAGTTATTATTTATTCCGATAGATGGCGCAAGCCATCAGTAACTTTCAGTTTCACGATAAGGAGATGTCTTTTTTTCTTTCTCAACTTATTTGAATAATATATTTCATAAAATTAAATCGTGTGTGTATCAAAGATGATTTTAAAAGTAGATATGTATATAGGTAATAACATGATGAAAGAGCGTTATCAATTGTGAGCATTGAAGAAATTACATTTTTCACAAATAACAACCTTTTTTATGAAACAACAGGAAAGTAATAGGAAAAAAAAACACGCATTTAGAGAGTAAAATATTTATTCCTATTTATAAAATGAGAGGTCACCTTTACATATAAAATGAAAGGGTTTAAAAGCACGAATGTTTCTTTTATACATAATGCAAACTTCTACTGCCCTTACTGCGATGAAAAATATATATATTGGGAGGGCTTGGCTCATCAGTGGTGAACCCTCCGAGCGGTTTCGCCAATTTAATCCACCAGACCGCTTCTCAGAGCTCTAATATACTGTATTGGACGATTCTGCTTATATACGCACTACTGAAGGATGGAATCTCAGAAATGGTATTCAAGAAAACTATGGACATAAGTTTATAGGACAGTAAAAATCCCTTCTTTTTATAAGCCAATATCCTCCCGGTAAAATTCCCATCTATGTACTCCTATAGTTGACGCTTTGCTATCAGCAAAAATAGATACCATTCCATAAAAAATAAGTAAATAGGTATTAATATATATTGAAGAATATCTGGTTCGTTATCCCAGTTGTTTTTTTGGACAAGCTCATGACGTGTCAAAGCCGAGTTAAATGTTTGGTTCCGTTGTTAAATCTTGTTGTTAAACATTTTAAATATTTATTGATATATTCAGAATATTCACATCAAAAATAATAATATAACCTTATCTTACTCATTATGTTTCTTTCTTTTACTCATCATTATATTTTAGCCATATCTAAGCAAAAGAAGAAATATAAAATCAAGTTAAAACAACATCGCTTGAGGTATCATCAGAGTTTTAAAGATGCTCGGAGTTACACTAACCTCCCTTCCGCAGATAAAGAAGAAGGAGAAATATCAAAAGAGAGTACAATATAATTATTATTAAATAACCAATGTAGTTCAAATTGTAATACATTATTAATAAACACTTAGCAGGTTTTACATCCACCAAATAACAAATAAATAATCAGCATTATTTTATTTTTTATTAAAATAAACTCTTCGAGTTAAAATAGAAAAATAAAACGGAAATTGAAGAGGAGTTTCTTGTGCGAATATTATTAGCAAGCTTTCGGACGTCCTTCTACAGGCTTTTTTCGATTCTTTGAGGCTTTGATCGAAAAAAGCCTGTAGACGGACGTCCGAAAGCTTGCTAATAAAATTCGCACAAGAAACTCATCTTCCATTTCCGTTTATTTTTCTATTATTTTTTTTTACCTTACTTATTTATTGAGGGGTCTTTTTCTCATTTACACGTTATTTAAAGAGGTCGTGTCTTTAATTTTGTAGTCAAATATATTTAATAAGTATATTTTCTTTTATATATTTTTTAGACTTCGTGTCTAATTTTTATAGGAGAATTTAGGCTGCAGTTAGCACCGCAAGTAATTCAAAAATAAAACAGCCGTCAAATAAAGCCATGAGAGTGGGGGACAGAGATCGCCACGTGGGGGTGGAATAATCACGTGTGTAATTATAAGGAGGGAGGGGCTGGAGGTGAGGTCGATATGCAAATTTGACGTCGGCGCAAAACAAAAATACTCCCGGGAAATTTATTGGCATTTGTGAAGGGAGTGAAACCTTACTTCCTGTTACAGCTATAAACCTGTTAGGGTGCCACGCCCCGTGTTACATATCTTTCTCTCTCTCCTTTATTTTTATTATATATATATATGTGGTACATAAATAGAAATATATAGAATAATATAGAAATCAATTAGAATATTTAAAACTTTGTATGTATATTGTGAATTAAACATATTTTCAATTTGAAATCAATTTTATATTCCGAAATTAATTTTGTTCATTCTTTTTTCATATCATGTGATAATCATTATATTTTTTTGGTTAAGTAAAAGAGAATATATTTGAGGGAACGCATACATCTGAACCGAAAACAATCTTTGCAAAACATCATCTAGTTTGGTAAATTACTGATGGTAAATCTCATCGATAGATCTTATTGGTGTATTGTTGTTGTTGTTGTTGTCGTGTCCAATGAAGAGCCTCAGATATCTCCGTACATCTCTATCACAGCATGTCCTCTATCTTGGGTGTGTAAAGCTGCTGCTCTGGGTCCATTTCAATTTTCTGCAAGGCTGCGGCCATTGCTGGGTAGGTGTTAGTTCCACACCAGGACAGTTGTTGCATGTCCTATAGGTTCTTGTGCCATCCATTGGTGTATTCAACTTACTGTTTAGTTACTTTATACTTATCTGTTATATTTACATACTGTTTATTTACACTCATGTATACAAAACTTAAGGACGTTGTACTTTGTACCAAGTATATCGGGATATTCAGAAAATATAGAAGAGTTTAAACAATATTTGAAATTTCAGTATAATTAGTGTTTTCATTTAACTTTTCAGTTGTTACCTTCAAATTACAAGGAGTTTATCAAGTTCTGTAAAATATTTTCTAAATATATATTATGATTCAGCTTCTATTGGAAATTGCATTTATTTTATTCTTGTTTTATTCCCTGTGGAAGAACTTACAAGCCTGAAGGCTAGAGAATCCTATCTTAAAGAGTTTTTCTAAATCATCATTTGACTCCTGACGTTTTACCTTCAGGCCTTTATTAATATATATCTAACAAAAAAGGAATATAGAATTGAAGTGTAATATTGAAAAATGGAGTTTTATTTGTGATTTTCAATTATAAATGGAGTCGTGTGTTTATAAAAAAAAAAGTAAAAACATATTTCTCTCTCTTGCCTTTTATATTTCCCTATAGACGTAGTATAAAAAACCTATTCCATTCTATAGAATTGTACTTTAAGAGATTACCTGGGGAGTATGTATATATGTTGGACAAAATTCGACCCTTTTTATGACTTCTTCTTCCAAATTTTATAAACAAGATCCATGTTAATGAATAAAAAATCCCTAAATGAGTAAAATAACTAATCTTTAGATAAAATTTCAATAATACAAATAGGTTTTTTTAATATGTTTTATGAAAAAATATTAAAAATTCTCTCTCTAGAGTTTCTTTTTCTAAATCTAACTTTCAAATTATTATTACGAAAGAATATTATAAAATATATTACAATAAAAATAAAGGTTTACTCTCGATATCTTCTACTTCAATCATTTTAATGTGTTCTGTAGGGGGGTCGGTGGAAGGCTGGTTAAACCGTTTGGTTTTCGACCACTACGACCCGGGTTCGATTACCGCATTGGACACTTTTTTCTGTTAAAAAAAAATTAAAATGCTTCAATGGCCCCCCGATTCTTGCAAAAGTCCAACCCCACCAGCGAGTGCAAGTAACCAAACGGGGCTCTGGCACATTTGTAAGTGCAGAGTCGGACTGATTTCACGTGTGTAGACATGTGGTGCGCTTACAGTAAAAAGCAGTCGCTAACTACCCACCATGATTATCATGGTCTGTACCACATGTACTAGGGATAAGCAAAAAAAATGTGTTCTGTTGTTATTTTAATTCCTTTATTGTGATCCAGTACCCTTTGCAATTCTAGGAATCCTAGGGATTACAGAGGGTATACTTATACTGACATGCAATATTACTACGGTAAAAGGCTACCTTTTCCGTCAAAATAGACGTTAAACCTATGCGCCATCTAATGACCGTCTCTGCAAACTAGTAGACTAAGGTCTGTACTAAAGACTCGTCTATTTGCGTCTATCTTAAAGGAACCGTTAGCTCTTTTTACTGTTTAGATTAATATACAGCAAATATTTGATATATGAATCAAACTTCTACTGTCCTTACTGCGATGAAAAAATATTGGAAGGGCTTGGCTCATCAGTGGTGAACCCTCCCAGCAGTTTCGCCAATTTGATCTACCAGACCGCTTCTTCAGAGCTCTAATAATGTATTGGATCATCCTGCTTATATTATGCTAGACTGAAGGAATCTCAGAAATGGTATTTAAGCAAACATAATATCCTCCTGTAAAGTAAAATCATCTTTAAAGTAGTCGTCGTTTGACCCGTTATCTGCTCGAGTAAACATTGTTTTAACACATGCCACTAGAGTCCATAGTCCTAGCAGCTGTGAAGGAATACTTCAAGGATATTTCAACCTATAACCTCTTATCTCCAGAACGAGTCAGTGTAAGACGATATATTGTGGTGACATTTGATTCTGTTGAATATTGCCACGTGGAAAATTAGGGAAGACCAACTTCTTGATAAGACAGCAATTTATTTCAGGCAAAAACAAACTATGAATGATAAAACAAAAGATAAGCCACGAGGGAAATTCACAGAGTAGCAGAATATAAACATTAAAAAATGACCACTCTGTTAATAAAAATAATAAAATTAATAAATATACTTTGTTACAATATGCTTACATTTGTAGAAAAACAAATTAAACGATACGTTAGATTAGAATTTAGAAATCTCAACAATGAATGCAAGTTGAGCATTCTAAACGAAATGTTCTGAAAATCTTATTTAAATTAATAAAGAGAATCATAGCTTAAGAAAAAGGTATCTTCTGAACGTGTAACTAAACAGATAAAGATTACAAAGCGCATACTAAATTAGCTTTGGTATTAATTGTCCTTTTAGCTGAAGAACTGTGCTCGAAGCAAAGTACAGAGGTGTGGAATTTCTAAAAAACCTTCTCTTCAAACCGTTAAACACCATCACCAAGTACAGACTATAGAAGTAGAATGAATGAGTGATGTAGATTAGATCTGGTGGATTAGATTGACAATACCGTTTAGAAAATTCGCCATGATGAACCAATCCTTCTCAAATACACTCATGGACAAAACTTAAGGAAGTTTTACCTTTTAACATGTATATCAGGATTCTGATAATAACTCTGAAAGATATTGCAGTGACCTTTATTGAAGACATACGAGATAATCAATATACACTCATCGACAAAACTTAAGGAATTTGTACCTTTTACCATGTATATCGGGATTCAGACAATAACTCTGAAAGATATTACAGTGACCTTTATTGAAGACATACGAGATAACCAATATACACTCATGGACAAAACTTAAGGAAGTTGTACCTTTTACCATGTATATCGGGATTCAGACAATAACTCTGAAAGATATTACAGTGACCTTTATTGAAGACATACGAGATAACCAATATACACTCATGGACAAAACTTAAGGAAGTTGTACCTTTTAGCATGTATATCGGCATTATAACTCTGAAAGAAATTACAGTAACCTTTATTGATGATACACGAGATAAACCAAGTATGAACAGCTTCTGTCTCCTTAAAAAAAGGAATAAACAACCGTCGACATGAAAGACTTTCCACTTCCTTATGTTTTATCCCCATGAGTGTATTTCTCATCAATAGCTTCCTAATTTCAGAAATTGGTCGTTAATGATTAAAAGAAATAGCGCGGAATAAAATTCCAACCTCAAACCACGTGCCGTAAATGTGTGCCATGTTTTTTCATGTAGAAAATAACTCGACGTTAGAATTTTGAAAAAACATGAAATTACAACGTGTGAAATCTAACTCGGATGGCATCAAAATGAACGTATTTTGACCACGAGAGCCACTATACCTTTGTTTATATTTATTACATTCTCTATGGAATATTCTTTAATTTATGATTATATACAATTAGTTAGATAATTTTAGTTATATAATATTAGGGGTCGGTTGAAGGATGGTATAAACCGTTGGTTTCGACCGCTACGACCCGGGTTCGATTCCCGAATTGGACACTTTTTTCTGATTAAAAAAAAAGTTCCAATGGCCCCCGATTCTTGCAAAAGTTCAACCCCACCAGCGAGTGCAAGTAACCAAACGGGGCTCTGGAACATTTGTAAGTGCAAAGTCGAACTGCTTTTCACATGTGTAGACATGTGGTGCACTTACAGTAAAAGCAATCGCCTACTTCTACCCACCATGATTATCATGGCCTGTACCACGTGTACTAGAGATAGGCAAAAAAAAGTTATCTTATTTAAAATAGTAAAATATTTCTACTCAAAATTCCTTGTCTTTATTTCATAGTGTGTTATCCATATATTAAAAAAAAAAAACACCTTTCTAACGCCTCTATATATGAAGATATTTAATCACAACCCGTTATGTATATAAGATTCATGTAGATAAATCAGTCCAAATCCTAGAGAGTGTGGTCAACAGTCCAAATCTACATTATGGAAATTAGGTTCTGTGAATATGCATAAAAAATTGCTTCTCAACCAAAGGTGGAGGGGAGCGGGGAGCCATTTTTCTTGCAGCAGACATCATTGTGTCGAAGGCACTCAAGTAAAGAAATTGGAAAATTTATTTCTGGATATATATGTAGATATGTATAAATATTTACATAGTTTACATTTTTCAACCCCCGATGACGGATGGCCGGCTGGGGAAATTATGAAGGGTACGACAACACTGGAAAAGAATGCTTTTAGGGGAAAGATTTTTTAAGGCTAGAAAGGCAAGTAGAAGATTAAGGAGGCTTTTGTGTTTCTTCGCTAGTAATTAAATTGGCGAGGACGTATCAATCTTGATAATTCCAAGTGGTTAAGGATTGCCACTCTTTCCTCATTGGGAAAACACGAATTAACGATCGACCAGGGTAGTCAGTTGCTATTCTGTAACACTCACTGATAAATCGCTGGAATTTCCTTTTTTTTTTTAACTACAAATATTATTTTCAAAATATTTGGATTTTTTTGAATATTTGTAAATATTATTATTTGATTTATATAAAAAATATATATTTTATTGCAATATTATGCATTTTATTTGAGTTCATCTATATATAGTAAATACATATATGCAATTTTTTATTAATAAAATATTCCGATTTCATTAAATTTTCTATTTTATATTTATACCCAAATAAAATATTAACGTATTTTAATTATATATATAGTATAATTACAAAATTGGACATACGGGTATTTTTATAAAACACATTTCCACACGCTTACTAGAAAAACATTTATTTGAAATGAAGTTTTTAAAAGATAGAAATCTTCTCGTGTATATATATATATAATTACTAACATTAGATATGATAAAGAACAATTTGGATTATAGATTATAATAAAAGAAAATAAGACCTAATCCAAATAATTTATTAGTGTGTGACGTTTTTCTTTTGTCTGATGATGGTGACAATGTTGTTGCCGAAACGTCACACACTAATAAATTATTTGGATTAGGTCTTATTTTCTTTTATTAACATTTGATATAGAAGATTCTTCTTAGTACGATATGTAGCAATTTAACAAAATGAAAGAAGACAAGTTTCTTTAATTATTCGACGACGCAAGCTTTCGGGCAATAGATATGTAAATAATATGTGTATATATATTCACTTCAGCCATTAGTATCGTTCATAGTGTCGTATTTATACTTCATCTTGCCCGTTGAAGGGTTTTGCCCGAAAGCTTGCGTCGTCGAATAATTAAAGAAACTTGTCTTCTTTCATTTTGTTAAATCGCTACAATTACTAACATATTCATTCGCTTTCTTCAAATCTAGTTTTCACCAGATGTCTTCGATTTTTTTTTATAAATATGCATTTTGAAACCCAATTTAAAGCTAAATATGGAAGTATATATATATATATATAAGTTATATTTATATATAAATAGCTCACCAAATATATATTGATATATATATATCAATTAATAACCGTAGACCTGACTGAAAGGACTCATTTTCAAAAACCTATAAATTCACATAAGATATATCTCTATTTTTTTTATACAAAAAATTCGGTGGACAAGTGGGTAACACCCTCGATTCCCGACAGCCATGAACAGGGATTGAATCCCACGTTAACATTTTGTTTAATATGTGAATGACCGTCACGTATTATCCATTGTTGCAAATATCATAAACTAGGTTGTTCTTGTTGAGCGGTACCTAATAAAGTGATTTTTGGAACAGCTCTTTTTTCAAGTCAACATTACTCCTATTATCTAAGTGAGATAATGGATAGAATCTTCAAAATAATATTATTCATTTGTTACAATTATTTTTTCAAGATGTAAGTAAAATAATTAACTCTCAAAAGGTTTATTGTCTTTGACGTGTAGGCGACCCCTGTCGCTTTTTTCAAGGTTGTTGTTGTTGTGTCCAATGAAGAGCCTCAGATGTCTCCAATTATTTCTATCACAGCGTGCTCTTCATTGGAAAATAGGGGCCGTTGCCACGTTAGTCACCTTGGACCAGAATTTGTTTGAATTTTCCAAGGGTCCAGGGGGACTGGTGTGGTCGGACTCCTCTCCAAGGTGTAAAGCTTATAAGTTGAATTTTGTCGATTTATTTTCTGTTAACTAAATACATAACAACAACAATAAAAATCTTTATTAAGACCTTTTAGTCTTATACAGATTCTCCAAGCAGAAATGTAGGATACATGCAGGAAAAAAGGTAATAGTACCTAAATGGTAATATGATATTTATATACAGGAAAAATTATATAAAGACAATCAAGCTAATAGATTAGTCTGAGTAAATTGGAGGAAATTTATTATACATGGATTTACCACGGATTCAACGCAAATGAAGATAAGAAACTGAATACATAAGGAAAAACGTTTAGCAAGACAACGCAAAACGATATACAAATTGAAATGCATATACATAGTTGAAACTGATTAAGTATGTAAATAAGAGATAATACAAGTAGGTTTTATATCGTTAAAAATAACGACAAAATTTTATTACGTATACACATTAGAGTCTTCTCTAAAATGCCATTATAGATTTAAAATAAATCAATTTATATATTTTTTAGCAGCAACACATAAAATTCCGAGGATAAGTTTATTTTATTTCAAAAATAATATCTCGAGCTTTCGGGCGTAAACAGCCCTTCTACAGGAATATTGGAAACAATTTCAAGTAGAAATGTTTGTACACAAATAGCTGGTATCTTTCTTTGGTCTTGTATAGCGTGAGTGACAAAACCACATACAACACCAAAGAAAGATACCAGCTATTTGTGTACAAACATTTCTACTTGAAATTGTTTCCAATATTCCTGTAGAAGGGCTGCTTACGCCCGAAAGCTCGAGATATTATTTTTGAAATAAAAGAAACTTATCCTCGAAATTTTATGCGTTGCTGCTAATTATACACCAGAGGATTCCACCTTACGATATATTTTTTAAATAGAGCAATCCATAAATAGATCTTTAATTAAAAAAGGCGTATATATATGATTTATATTTTTATCTATATTCCGCGTATATGACGCGTAGCTGCCGAAACCTTTGAGTTAACTTTGTTATAGCCCTTAGTTGTTTTTAAATTATATATATAATATTTTAAAATTTTAATATATGTATAAATTTTTAATTAAAAAGGAATATATTGGATCAAAATATCAATTATTTTACCAATATTTCAGTTGGCAATTTTTTCTCCCCATTGAATATAACAAAATATTTTGAAAACTTAATTCTGTTGACGTTATGTGGCGCTGAGTTTGTTGTTGACACACATTAATATGTTATAATACCTTGATAAAGGTTGGCGTTCAACCAACTGAAATATTGGTAAAATAAATGATATTTTAATCCAATATATGTCTTTTTAATTGAGGATTTATTTATGAATTGCTCTATTTTCAAAAATATATATACATATAATATATTCTACTTTTATTCATTTAATTATTGATTCAATTGCTCAATTTCTCTTTTTTTATATAGAAACTCATAATTCGTAATCATGTTATGTAATTGAAGGGGGAGGTGCCTCTTTTACTACATATATATATGTATTTAAACAAAAAAAGGCCTCTAGATGGCGCTCTGCCATCTATAAAAGCTCATGTGAGCCTGGTCAGGATATGCATTTTTTGTTTTTAATATCAACGCCTGACCCTTTTTTTATATTTTTATTTTTTATTGTTTTTCATATATGTGTACATAACACTACGCGCTGATTGGCTAATGAACGCGAAGCATATTGATTGATTGAAGTCACGTGATAATAGCGAACCAATCATCTCGTGAATAAAGTGGATATCTATCCCGCTGTATTAACTGACAAAGGTTACAGTATATTTGCCATAGATGTATGCAATACGAGGTGTGTGACGGGGGTCTACGATAGAATTTACTGGCCAAATATCACGGAGCAAGCTAAATAAACGTTTAGTTTATTTTTGCTCCACTAGATGGCGCTCTGCCATCTAAAAATCACATGTGCTCGTGGTCAGGAGATGCCTTCTTTATTTTTAATATCAACACCTGACCCACTAATCTTTTATTTTTTTCTATTGTTTTTTAATATATATATATACAGTTAAACCTGTCTATAGCGCTCCCTCTAAATAGCGCCTTCCTCTCTATAGCACCCGATTTTAAACATTAAAATGTAAACATTTTACATTAAAAGTGACCTGTCTATAGCACCCCCTCTCTATAGCCCCCTATTTTGGTGAGTCCCAAGAGGGAGCACTATAGACAGGTTTAACTGTATATACGTATAAAGGGGGAGGTGTCAATGTAAGGTTTAGCCATCTATCCAGTAGGCGGGCGGTAGAAACTCGACACCCCCCTGTCCTGTAGTAAATTCTAATCAATGTGTCACTTTGTCACCCCCGTGTCCAAGTAGCGTGCCAAGTCTACCTAATTCTTCATCAGTATGTAGGTCACCCTGGAACTCACTCTCTAACAACACTGCCTGATGATGGATCCATTGGGAGACAGAATAACACCGAACAACTAAGTTTTATTGGGGCTGATTTCTTATTAGCTCATAGTTATGTTTCTTTCTTTTCAGTTAATCAATGCCTGAATCGTCATTAAATTAGATTTTTCTTATTACCAGTTGCATATAAGACACGCTATATCCGATCTGGATAATTGCGCGTGAAACTATTTACAATAATTCATATTGTAGAAGTGGACGAGAAGTGGGTAACCCCCTCGATTCCCGATAGTCATGAACCGTGATTTAATCCCACGTTAACATTTTGTTTAATATATGAATAACCTTCACATATATTATTCACTGTTTCAATTATCATGAACTAGGTTGCTCTTACTGAGCGGTACCTATTTATGTGATTTGAACCTGGTCATATTGTAGTAGAGTAGGTAACAGAATTATCAAAAAGAAAATAAACAATTAAGAGCATTGAATAAACATATACATTAAACAAATAAGCAACAACATAAGCAGATAGAAGAAATCGCAAGGTAGTTATTTACAGTATGTTAAGCAATGATGGAAGTTGATTTAATGAAGTTATCTGTAATAATTAGTATCGTGGAGAGAGAAAGTTGATCAAGTTGAGCTATTTACAATGAGTTATATTCTAAAGTAACTTATTAATTATTTACATTGATGTAAATCAAGTCGTATAGTAGTGAAGTTCCTCAAGCTGCATGAAGCTGTCTATTTATAATAAAAAAATTAAATTGGATTTAGTTTTACGCACAAACGCTATTAAACATTTTCATAAAAATTTATAATAATTTAAAAATACAAAAAAATCTCAAATCAGATTGAAAAATGGAGAATTGAGAAAGATTCCGAGATTTAAAGATAAATATCACGCTTTTTAAAGTTGTATATTGAAACTCTTATAATTCTCGATTTATAATGCATTAGCGCGCCATCTGTTATCAAAATTCGAAACTAATATAGACGCGTATGATTCTTTTTTAAAAATAAACAATTTCTACTGCCTTAATTTTTCCATTGCAGTAAGGGCAATAGAAATTGTTCATTTTAAAAAAGAATCATACGCGTCTATAATAGTTTCGAATTTTGAATTCTCGACTTAAATAAAAATTATGTTTTCTGGTCTTTTTGACTCTTGGTTTTTTAATCCATAATTATAATTTAAAAAATCTTATTTTTTTTGGAATGATGCTTTTATTGTTTATTTGTATTCTTTTTTAAATATATTACGATATTTGACACAAAGAGATTTCAAGTTTAATGTTATTATTCCTGCGGAGAAACTGAACAAACTGCTCTTCACCTCATCTATGACTGTCCGAACTTTACACAAGTGAGATTGTTCCCTGATCTAAATGATTTAACTCTCTTACATCAGCCACTTTGTTTATACAAATTTATAAACTCTTGTCTCTTTTTTTTTTTGCTTATCCCTAGTACACGTGGTACAGGCCATGATAATCATGGTGGGTAGAAGTAGGCGATTGCTTTTACTGTAAATTCACCACATGTCTACACATGTGAAAAGCAGTTTGACTTTGTACTTACAAATGTGCCAGAGCCCCGTTTGGTTACTTTCACTCTTTGGTGGGGTTGGACTTTTGAAGGAATCGAGGGCTATTGGAGCATTTCTTTTTTATCAGAAAAAAAGTGCCCAATGCGGGAATCGAACCTGGGTCGTAGCGGTCGAAAACCAACGGTTTAGACCATCCTTCCATAGACCCCCCACTCTGTCTCTTGATACATGGAAATATTTAATCCTAAATTTCAGTTTGTTTATATTTTTTCTTTGTTTTCTCTGTAATAGGCGCAAATACTTCAATATCGCACCTTGTTGGGTATTTTAAATAAATTTTAAAAAGTCTTATATTATTAAATAGAACATTACAACGCGTTGCACAAGCGATGTCTTAACCAGAATGCGTGTTTACCCATGTATTTTTCAAGGTTAAAAGATATGAAAAATGAGGGAGAATTAACAATATCAGAGGATTTAGTTACTATAACTGTGGAAGATGTGACTGTCAGGTTACTCTCTAGTTTCCTTCATATATCATAATTCTGTATATGTGAGGATATGTTAGATAGATCAAGGATCAGTTTTTTCCGTAAAATCTTATTTAATTATATTAGAGAGAGAGATTGAGATTGAAACAACTTTTATTGATCTCCCATATAAAATTATATTATAGTACCAAGAAAATAAAATTATTATATTACATATTTATAAAATAAAGTAAAATATATATAAAAATTAATAAATATTTACATCAGCCTTCTCTGAAGGGATGTCTAGAGAGAGAGAGAGAGAGAACGCTTCACGATTTTGCGTGTCATCCTTGCGCAGGGGCCATGCTAATCTTCTCTGTATCGTTCCTATTTTAGTATATGTACCGCCGAACAAGCGAGAGAGAGAGAGATAGAGAGACAATTGAACATGATTTATTGACATCTCGTCAATACACAAAGTGCACATTCCGCACAAATTAATGAATGAAAATGGCTAATTTACAAAGAAGATGATAATGATATATGAAATATAAAAAAATATGTAATTATGTACAATGAATCCTTCTATTAGCTGCAGCTCTGATGGCGGTGAGCTGTTTGTAGAGGTGGCAGGCCTTATCCTCTACAAAGAATATCATCTTAGTGGTGAGGTCAGTCAGGCAGGCCGCCTGCTCGGGATTCAAGGCGAGAGAGAGAGACACATACAATTAAATTATTACCAGACGTTTCAGGACCCCTCCGTCGTCGTCGTCTTTTTTCAAGGTGAAAAACACGAATATATATTAATCAAAAGGCATCTCCTTATCGTGCTATTGAAAGTTTCTGATGGCTTGCGCCATTTAACGGAATAAATATAAACTATTCTCGTTGATTTTTAATTATTCCAGAATTGGCCAAATACCCATTCTTGATTAATCAAGAAAAGTTAACCACGGACGCGTTTCGGGCTGTTGGCCCTCATCAGCGTGGTGCAAGCTGTACCTCAACGACCAAAATATTGTTCATTAAGGCATCCTGAAAAATCATGAAACGGGTAGTTAAGGCCAGAATTGCGTGAGAACGCTACAAAATGTGAACAAAAATAGTACAAATGTGATATTGTACTGGGATATTGCAACTGAAAGTTGCACGATAAGGAGATGCCTTTTTCTTAATGTATGCACCTTATCCCAGTACAATATCACATTTGTACTATTTTTTCACGAATATATATATTTTTGAATATATATGCAATAGTTGCTGTATTTTAACTTTCTAGATAGGGAGGAAGTAATGCTTATTGATCAACATGCTGTTTCGTAATTTCAATCCTATTTACATATGGCTTTAGATATGCAACAATGTAGTTTTTTGTTCTGTATGTATGGCAGATTTGAGGCGTGTTTGCAGATGTTTTGCCAGTTCAATCCTAGTTGTATATTGCTTTCAATATGCAAAAATGTGTTTATTTTTGCCTTCTTGGCATAGTAGGCTTGAGATGTGTAGGCTTATGAATCAATCAGCTGTTTCGCCATATTTAATTATATTTATATACTAGCCGAATGACCCGGGCAACGCCCGTGTTTTACCCGATTGAATGTTTTTATTCAAATACTATTTATTACAATTATAAATTGGCGCCTTAAATAAATGCATATATTAGTTAATAACTATAGCCTATGTGCTTTATCTGTCTATGTCCCGTTGGCTTCCGTAGGCGTCTCTTACTGGGTAAAAGAAAGAGAGGATTCCATTTGGTTATTAACTAATATGTGCATTTATTTAAGGAGCGACCCGCTCCAACACAATAGTTACAAAAACAACAAAGCGAGTGGGGGGGGGGGGGCATGATGGGGGGGGGGGGGGGGGGGCAAAGGTGGCGTGATCGTAGCCAACCAATAGGAGAGCGCCATTCCAAAAAAAAAAAAAAGCAAACGGTGAGAGAGATGAAAAAGAATTGATGACGCTCGTAACTGTATATAGAATTCTTTTTAGATATGCAAATATAAATATATATATTTGTTTGCTATTATACCCCCCTTCTAGTTAGTATTGATGTTAGATGCTTATGAATCAATCAGCTGTTTTGTCAATTTAACCCTATTTATATATAACCTTAGATATGCAACAATTAGTTTTTTTTTTTTTTTTGGAGTTCTAGATAGTGATGGAGAGATGAGAATTGATAACCTTTTTCGAAAATCAATCTTACTCATATGTAGTTTTATATATAAGTGCATAATTATATATATATATATCTTTCTTTCGAGGTAGAGAGATGTGAGATGGTTTTGAATCAGCTAGTTCGTATTTTTAGTCATTACATATAGCGCGCGTTTTAGATATGTAACAATGGTTTTTCTATTTCCTGGGTATGATACAAGTTAGCTGCTTACTGTAAGATGGTATACGAGATGAGCTGACACGGAGATTTGTGCGCAGGAGACGTCTTCCAACAGGCTGTAACACCGTCCTATAACCCCCCCACTGCCAATCTTTGCCTCAGGTAATTTGACTAAGGTGAGTAAAACTGACCTGTGTAGAATGACATGCTTGATTGAAAAAACAATGACACCTCTCTCTCTTGCAAGTTACTCCGCTCCATGACAGACGGTTAATGTATGTTCCATCGGCTCTATCTATATATATTTACCTACTACATTTGAAAGTATACAACATGGTGACATGTTCTGACTCTGCGTCATCTGACTTCTTTACTTTTTGAACATTTCTTGTATATACTACTTGTCATCTTATTGTATATTACTCGTCTTTTTCATGCCTTACAAAACGCTTTTTTATTCGATACATATAAATATATTAGATAATAAAAAGGCATATATTGGATTTAATAAAATATTTATTTTGCCAATATTTCAGCTGGCTGAACGCCAACCTTTATCGAGGCATTAAATATTTATATAAACAAACTAAGCGCCGCATAGTGTTATAATATCACAGTTGAAATCATTTAAAATATATATAACATAAAGTTGCGAATGGATATTAATAATGTATCAAAAGAGGCGCATTTCTCTCTCTCTCTTAAAATGTTCATTATAATAATGAATTATGTTCATCACACTAACAAAAATACTTTACTAGCGATGGTAAAGAAAGAGCTAAAATACAAGTTTTGTTAAATTCAGACAAATAGCCAACTTTTATACCGCCCCTATACTGATAAAGAAAATCGCCCGAAACATTGTTATATATAGTTTTTAAAAAATGGTACAAATGTGATATTTGTACTGGGATAAGGTGCATAAATTAAGAAAAAACATCTCCTTATCGTGCAACTGAAAGTTGATGATCGCTTGCGCCATCTATCGTAATAATTATCAACTATTCTCATTCATTTTTAATTATTCCAGAATTGGCCAAATACCTATAACCCGAAATGCGTTTTGTATTGATGTGAAAGATATAAACATTGTTCTTATACCTTTTTAAAAGGAAGAGGTACCTCTTTTGGTACACACATACATATATACAACATAAAGTTGCAAGGAAAATGATATTCATGTAACAAAAGTGGCTCATTTTTATCACCACCATTGTTTTTTGTATTGAGATGATAAACAAATATTGTTTTTATGCATTTATAAAGAGAGAGGTACCACACATATATATACCCTAATAACTAATAATATATATATATTTAGATTGTATAAAAGGGCGTACTTGGATCTGTAATGAAAAAAAAAACAATTTTTATCAAAATATTTCGAGAGATTGCTACCTCTTTATCTCTCGAAATATTTTAATAAAAATTGTTTTTTTTTTCTTTACAGATCCAGGTACGCTCTTTTATATAATATAAATTGATGGATCGCCTTTTGACTCGAACAGATATATATTTATAAACAAATAGTTAAGAATAAAGCCTACAGAGAGCAAAACTAATATTTTGTAGTGGAGAATGGAATGAGCATCACGGGAATAGCTCCGTCCATTCTTGCCTGAGCCAACTTGGATCTTCCCCCTTTTATAGCGCTCGAGCAGAATACCAATGGCCGTGGGTTAATCCCAACATACCAATTATAGAGGAATCACCTTTTAAGGATGCCAGGCGACACCGCAGCTCCATCTATCGAAGAGAAAGCGTATTAATTGCCCTCCCTCCCGGTCGGACGGTAATCTTCTGTTTCGGCAGCAGAAATGGGCCGTGAAGACCATCCATCGCACGGCACTGTTGTAATGAAGGTTCTGATTAAACTTCGGCCCGCTGCTGATGTTTCCCCGAGAATTTTTTTTTCTCTTCTTTTTCCTTTAAAAAAAATAGAGAGAGAGAAAAAGTTTTTATTGTTCTGTGGATTCCCTCTTTAAACCGTGGATTTACTCGCTATTATTTCTTGATAGTAAACACTTCCTCTACCATTTTTACAGATAGTTGACTCTTTGTTTTTGGGGGGAGAAATGGATGGAAGATTGCTACTTTTTATCTCCCCGACTATATGAAATATAGAGAAATATAACCTTTACGAGGACGGCTCCCTATAATTTTTTTCAACAATGAAACATAACTCCTATTTAGTTCTGTTGCCATCATGATATATCTTTGGAAATGCTATTGCCCCGGGGTTTATATAAATTTATATATATAAATAAAAGGATAAAAGTAATTTGATGATTTAATATATAATTAGTATTCGATAAAACATCCCTTGAATCAAAATTAAAATAAGACCATTAAGCATCCAGGAAAAAGTTTATTTTTAAAATATCTTTTTTTTTGAAAAAATAGTACAAATATGATATTGTACTGGGATAAGGTGCATAAATTGAGAAAAAGGCATCTCCTTATCGTGCAACTGTCCGAAACGCGTCCGTGGTTAGCTTTTCTTGATTAATCAAGAATGGGTATTTGGCCAATTCTGGAATAATTAAAAAATCAACGAGAATAGTTGATATTTATTCCGATAGATGGCGCAAGCCATCAGCAACTTTCAGTTGCACGATAAGGAGAAGCCTTTTTCTTAATTTATGCACCTTATCCCAGTACAATATCACATTTGTACTATTTTTTTCACATTGAATAATATGTACAGGTTCTTTACATATACATAATATTTACATATTTACATGGTCTTGTGCGGGATCTTGAATTCTGTGTGTTCTCTCTTCTAAGATGAACTGTTATCCTCATTCATTATTTTTTTAGGTACATGTTTTTTTCTTTCGTTTTTTTTCCACTTGTCTGCGTTTTTTCTCATTTGATATATGAGTTACCTTGGGTTTATTTTTCTTAGTTTCTTGTTTGTAATTCAAATGCGGTTTATGTATATATTTTTTGTAAGATATTTTCTGCCGTAGAAGGGTTTTCTTGCCCGAAAGCTTGAGAGATTTTTAAATGAAAAATATTTTTAAAAGAAACTTTTCTCTGGATGCTTAATGTTCTTGTTTTAATATCATTAGTATATATAATGTAGATTTTACGGGGGAGTATGATATTCCTATATATATCAAAAAGGAAATAATCTCTCTTTTAAAAAAATGCGCATTAAAACAATAGTTTTATTTAGTTAAATCAAAGGAAACTGAAATATTATAACGGTATTTAGAAGTAAGATTCGTTTCATTATTATTCTATAAACAGTTAAGAGCGTCATTCTTCATCAGTCATCTCTGTCACCGTTTGCTTTTTTTTTGGAATGGCGCCCTCCTATTGGTCGGCTACGATCACGCCACCTTTGCCCCCCCCCCCCCCCCCCCACTCGCTTTTTCGTTTTTGTAACCATTGTGTTGGAGCGGGTCGCTCCTTAAATAAATGCATATATTAGTTAATAACCAAATGGAATCCTCTCTTTCTTTTTCCCAGTAAGAGACGCCTACGGAAGCCAACAGTACATAGACAGATAAAGCACATAGGCTATAGTTATTAACTAACATATGCATTTATATAAGGCGCCAATTTATAATTGTAACAAATAGTATTTAAATCAAAACATTCAATCGGAGGTAAAACACGGGCGTTACCCGGGTCATTCGGCTAGTTGATAAATGAAGAGGAGTTCTCAATCAAAATTTACAACAAGGATATGAATTACAATGGAATATAGTGCCATCTGTACGTGAAAATTAAAACTATCTATAGCGATATTTTTTATAAATAATACCAACATCTACTGGCGTTTCTGCGATGAAAAGCAAATATAGGAAGGACCTGGTTCATAAGTGGTAAATCTTCCCTGTGGAAGATTAAACTGGCGAAACTGCTGGGAGGGTTCACCACTGATGAGCTAGACCTTTCCTATATGTTTTCATCGCAGAAAGAGCAGTAGGTGTTGTTTTATTTATAAAAAGAACATTTCTCAGTATATTTCGTTTCATTCCCTATATAATCACTAAAGAACAAAACTTAAGGAAGTTGTCCTTGTAGCATGTATATCGGGATTCAGACAATAACTCTGTAGGATATTACAGTGACCTTTATTGAAGACACACGAGATAACCAATATACACTCATGGACAAAACTTAAGGAAGTTGTCCTTGTAGCATGTATATCGGGATTCAGACAATAACTCTGAAATATATTACAGTGACCTTTATTGAAGACACACGAGATAACCAATATACACTCATGGACAAAACTTAAGGAAGTTGTCCTTGTAGCATGTATATCGGGATTCAGACAATAACTCTGTAGGATATTACAGTGACCTTTATTGAAGACACACGAGATAACCAATATACACTCATGGACAAAACTTAAGGAAGTTGTACCTTTTAGCATGTATATCGGGATTGAGACAATAACTCTGAAAGATATTACAGTGACCTTTATTGAAGACACACTAGATAACTAAGTGTGAACAACCTCTGTCTCCTTCAGAGAAAAAAAATACGACAGGCGTCATCAAAATATAAAAATTTCTTAAGTTTTGTCCATGTGAGTGTAAATATATAACATCATATATATAATCTCACAAAAATACAACAAACTCAACGTTGAAAATTCGAATATAACATTTCGCCATCTAACTAATTCAGGACGAATAAATGCTGCACATGACTGGTACAGAGCAGGAAGGACAAGTTCTGTCCTCCCAAGAGAACAACAGTCTTTGATTTCCAGACTTAAGTCTGGTCATCTACGGACAATGACTTTCCAGAATGGTTGCAGGGTTTTTCCACTATGTACTAAGTGTTAACCTGCAACCCCAAGACATATTATTGACTGTATTGACTCATCCATTGATGAGCTCTACTCATCCCCGGCAGACACCATCAACAAGCTTTACAAGCTTGATACCTTAGTGTGATTGAGTGGAGATAAGAAAGAAGAGGACGAATAATTACAAACATTAAATATAATCAACGACACGGGAATTAAGTTCATTTATTTCAATTTGCCGCGTTTATTCCCTCAACATCAGCACTCAGTAGTTTTGTTTAGATTCCACGTTAAGTTGTTTTTTCCTTATTTAATTCTAATTACACACAAGGCCAACAAGGTGATTTAAAGGGAAGGATAGAGACAACGTACGTTTGTATTTTATTTTCTCTTAAATATTTCTCTATGAATGTTTGTCCTGATGGGGCTTAAATTGGATTACCAGAATGACAGTAAAAGATAAAATAGACAAACCTGATAAATATTTAACCGTGTTCCTCAGCGTAGCTCTCGTCAACACATACTGAATAAATTAAGATTATTGTTGACGATAAAAATGATTCAGCGTTATTTCTTCCAATCTGATTGGATAATTTTGTACAATATTGAACTGTAGATGAAAATATTCGTGGATAGTTTATCAGTGATGGAGTACTTATCGCGAGTAAGCCATGATAATCATTGTGGGTATATATATATATATATATGTATATATATATGTCATAATATATACTCTTCCAGGAATAATAAAGCCAACCTACAGACAACCCAGAGAGAGACGGTCCGGTCACTTGAGACACCAGCGACATTCCAAGGGGCGACCACTGGGGCCCGTCAGTTAACCCCTTGGGACTTTTAAGACAGTTGGGGATTGTGTGCGACACGAACGGACGCCCGGCTGTGCCAGTCCCGTCTCTCACTCTCTCTCTGGTTGTCTTGGTTCCACTTCCAAGTTGTGGTGTGATTATTTCTCTCCCCACCTTTCATACCACATATATATATGTTATGAATAAATTGTGTTGTTGTTAGATTAGGCTTGATAAGACAAAGGATCGATAAGATAATGGGTTGAGGTGCAGTCGTGATAAAAAAAAGATAAATATTTACCGTCAAGTAGCTTTTATTTTCAATTACTTGAGGAAAGATTACACATTTGTTAGTTTTCACATTATATAGAATTTATAATTTAATCCTATATTAGTGATTTAAAAGGATTGATTGGTTAACTACGCATATTTACAACAAAATTATACAACGAAAACTAAACAACTAAACTAAAAGTCTTTCTAAAAACGATGATAACAAAAAATAAAATTATCAATGAATAAAATAAAGTATATATTTTTTAAAATATAGAAATATTTGAGGTTTTTAGATTATATAATATTTTTAGATTATATAATATTTTTAGATTATATAATATATATATATATTAAGCGACTGCTTTTACTGTAAGCATACCACATGTCTACACACATATATAGCAGTTCGAATTTTTCCTTACAATTAAGCTAGAGCTCAGTTTGGTTACTTGCACCTAATGGTTGGTTTGGATTTTTACAAAAAAACGCGGGTTATTGAAGATATTTTTCTTTAGAAATAAATTGCCCAATTCGGGTTTACAGGTCATCGTGTGTGAGGTCCTTTGTTTAGTGTCTATAATGTAAAATAATTAGGAGGTGTTTCGATAGTCAGGTAAAGTTAGAAATGATCTCTACAGAGAATATCTCCACAGATGCGGTTTATAGTGTCAAACACCTGGTAGATAGATAAAATACCATTCCCAAAATACTTGTTAGAAACTTAAAAGTAAGGCGGTAAGTCTGGCAAATGTCAGTAGGACTGGTTTCAGTAAAAAGTCAACGACTTGGAAAAGAAAAACAGCAGAAAAATGAATGGATGTAGGTTTTCCGAAAGGGTGTTATCTAGAAATGAATAGCAATTTGTTTCGTCAACGGGAAGCTTGGGCGCCTCTGCAAACTCAGGTCAGAAACAATCCAGAGCTAGCTTCGATTGTATTAGATCTTCCACAGCAGATTCATCTGGTTCTCAGAGATTTTTAAAGAGGTGTCAAACAGATGAAGTAGCTATGCCAATATTATAGTCCAAGCTAAAAATAAGAAATGTTCCGTGAAGAAATCGAATCTTTAAAATAAAAAAATAAATCTCTACCTCTCTACTGTTAACCTAGATGAAAGAAATATATGCTGTGTGTATACACTTATGAACAAAACTAAAGGAGACAGAGGTTATTCACCCTTGGTTATCTCGTGTGTCTTCAATAAAGGTCACTGTAATATCTTTCAGAGTTATTGTCTGAATCCCGATATACATGCTAAAATATACAACTTCCTTAAGTTTTGTTTATGAATGTATACACACTTGGTTATCTCGTGTGTCTTCAATAAAGGTCACTGTAATATCTTTCAGAGTTATAATCCCGATATACATGCTAAAAGGTACAACTTCCTTAAGTTTTGTCCATGAGTGTATATTGGTTATCTCGTGTGTCTTCAATAAAGGTCACTGTAATATCTTTCAGAGTTATAATCCCGATATACATGCTAAAAGGTACAACTTCCTTAAGTTTTGTCCATGAGTGTATATTGGTTATCTCGTGTGTCTTCGATAAAGATCACTGTAATATCTTTCAGAGTTATAATCCCGATATACATGCTAAAAGGTACAACTTCCTCAAGTTTTGTCCATGAGTGTATATTGGTTATCTCGTGTGTCTTCAATAAAGGTCACTGTAATATCTTTCAGAGTTATTATCTGAATCCCGATATACATGCTGAAAGGTACAACTTCCTAAAGTTTTGTCCATGAAGTCAAATAAGGAACAATGTAAGATTAGAATGACTACATCAGCAGTAAACAGACGCTATGTTTAGATAGTTAGAAGAGAGTCCACAGAAGTACTTGGCCCACACCACTGACTGATTGTAGCTACGGTTATTTTAGTTGATACCGGCTTCTATCCCAGTGTATATTTATCCGGCGGCTCCGGAAGCCGGCACTTCGGCCCAAGTAAATAAAACAAGACAGAATGTCATTCCACGTTTAGCCCTTGTTCCACTGAGCAAGTTATCTAAACACTTGTTACAAGTAAGCAACTCACTTCCTGCTTCATCTCTTCCATAGCTACGCCATCTTCGGTGTTCTAGGAAGAAAGAACGAAATCGCTTGTAGTTTGGAAAATGTAGAGATTATATACACTCGTGAACAAATCTTATGGAAGTAGAAAGTCTTGGATGTCCCCGGTCATCGATATTTTTAAGGAGACAGAGGTTGTTCACACTTGGTTATCTCCTATGTCTTCAATAAAGGTCACTGTAATATATTTCAGAGTTATTGTTCCGATATACATCCTAAAAGGTACAACTTCCTCGAGTTTAGTCCATGAGTGTATTTTAGATGGTGCTAACAAGCCCCCAGCAGCTTTCAATTCAGTAATCAGGTGATACCTCTTTTTTACTTTGTTCAGATTGTGTATTCCTATACACGGCACTGAGACTCTCCTGGCCGATAATAAGAATGGAGTCTTTGCTTTGATAATGAGTTCCTACAGAACCTTACTGATTCTTTCTACTGTGTACATCAATGTAAGTGTTGGAATAAGATACGAATTTTTAGAGAGGACATCGCACTATTTCAGGATCTCTAAGAAAAAGATATCAATGGATAGACCATGTTGGTAGTTCTAACGTCTACCTCTACTAGGCCTTGGAAAGTTAAACCTCAGTACAATGAGGAAGACCAAGAATACACTGGATTAATAACATCAAGATATATTTATATTTCTGGCCAAAACTTAAAGAATTTGAACCTTTTACCATGTATATCGGGATTATAACTCTTAAAGATATTATAGTCAAGTGTGAACAAAATTGTCTCGTTCTCCTTAAAAAAAAAAACAGACGACGGGCGACATTAAAGACTTCCCAATGAAATGAGGACAAAAAAGCATTTTCAAAACAACGATAGTTACATTAAATGAGAACCATCTCAATTGAACAACAATCTTAAATGCACTAAGAGTGAGAATAAAGAGTTTCTTTACACCCGAATGATTTATTCCTACCACATAAAGCTCATTTTACCAGTCTATGGAATCCTATAAGATAACGGAAAACAGATTTGTTTAGGCCAAGTAGTCCTCTTCTAACAGCTCCGCCAATTCCTCGACACAAGTTTCCGTATATTTTTTTAATTGAATCGATCCATTATGCAAATAGGGTAGTTTCTATGCAAATCTGGGCAAACAACATGAAATATTTAGATGCCACATCTCTTTAATCTAAGAGGGAGGGAAAAGTATTTTCTGTGCCAAATAGACCTCCCTCCCTGTAGTTCTATACATTAACTTTTTAAAAAGCTCCTTCCCCTCGTTGTTTAATATTTCAGTCTGCCCTTTCTAAGCTCTTTTAGTTTGTGTGGAAGAGATTTGAGGTTTTGTTCTTGTGTTCCGAGATCGCAACTTTGTTTTGTCTCTTTTCACTGAAATTCGATAGAATAAAACTTGTAGAGAATAGTTGTGACAATATATATATGTACAGAAGGAGGCACCTCTCCCTTTATTTATGCCTCAGAAAGATGACACTGTGCATCACTCTAGTAAAACACTTTACTCTAGTGATGATAAAGAATATATATATATACATATGAAATGAAAGGATTTAAAAGCACGAATGTTTCTTTTATACATAATACAAACTTCTACTGTCCATACTGCGATGAAAATATATATATTGGGAGGGCTTGGCTCATCAGTGGTGAACCCTCCCAGCGGTTTCGCCAATTTAATCCACCAGACCGTTTCTCAGAGCTCTAATACTGTATTGGACGATTCTGCTTATATACGCAGCACTGAAGGATGGAATCTCAGAAATGGTTTTCAAGAAAACTATGGACATAAGCTTATAGGACACTAGAATTACATTCAAATATTTGCATCGAGCAATACTCTTCCGCAAACAATATAGATGGCGCGTTATTGCTTTGTGTTAATATATATATATTCTATATACAGTTACGAGCGTCATGCGTTCTTAATTCTTCAGTTTTCATCTCTGTCACCGTTTGCTTTTTTTTTTTTTGGAATGGCGCTCTCCTATTGGTTGGCTACGATCACGCCACCTTTGCCCCCCCCCCCCCCCCCACTCGCTTTTTGGTTTTAGTAACTATTGTGTTGGAGCGGGTCGCACCTTAAATAAATGCATATATTAGTTAATAACTAAATGGAATCCTCTCTTTCTTTTCCCCAGTAAGAGACGCCTACGGAAGCCAACAGTACATAGACAGATAAAGCACATAGGCTATAGTTATTAACTAATAAATGCATTTATATAAGGCGCCAATTTATAATTGTAACAAATAGTATTTGAATGAAAACATTCAATCGGGTAAAACACGGGCGTTGCCCGGGTCATTCGGCTAGTGTAACCTAAAGAGGAACCTTTCCCTTTAATTATGCATTAGAACGATGCACTTGTTCATCTCCGTAGTAGAAAACGTTACTAGTAATGGAATGAGCCATAACACCATTTTTAACAAATTCCTGCAAAAGGCCAGCCTGTATATCATGGTTTCGGGTTTTGGCCCTCATCAGTACAGGGGTGGCTTCGATTTCATAACATCCTGCAAGAGGGGTTATGGAATAAGCTGAATTTACCAAACAGGTGTTTAACCTGGTGAAGTTGCAAGGGCCGATTTTCATGTTAGAATACAAAATAAAGTTGGGTGAGAATGGTATTCATATAATACACTGCGGCCTGTGATTGTAAAACGACACTTGAAGTTACACCGCATGAGTTTCTTTTTAACGAAAAATCAATTTTTTTATTTCAAGGTGAAATATCGACTATTTCTAACCTTTTTGGATGAGGTATGAAAGGATGAATTATGAAAAGTAATGAGTTATAAGTTACTTTATGTATCATTTACGAACGGAAAAATACGTCCAGGGTAGCTTAGTGGACATGGCATCTGCCCGGTAAGCGGAACATTGTGGGTTCGATTCCTATCCCTGGACACTTTTATTTTTCCGTTCATCATTACTTTTCATAATTCATCCTTTCATACCTCATCCAAAAAAAGGTTAGAAATATTCGATATTTCACCTTGAAATTAAAAAAATGATTTTTCGTTAAAAAGAAACTCATGCGGTGTAACTTCCAAGTGTCGTTTTACAATGATATTCATATACCTAACAAGGAACCTCTCTCTTTAACTGTGCATCTGAACGATGCACTGTGCGCGCGCATCATCCTAGTAAAGAACTTTACTGGTGATGACGACGAATGAGCTACATCACCAGTTTTGGAAAATACAGACATAAAGTCAACCTTGTATTGATTCCATAACCTCTCTCGTAGAATACTATGGAATCCAAGCCGCTCCTGATACTGATGAAGGCCATGGTATCTACTTCCAGAGGTATAAGATAGAGATATATAGGGAGTCTAAGAAGTCCAGCGGAATCTAAACAACGGCAGGACTCCGGCTAATGACACCATGGATCGATGATGATGTGGACTTGTTTCCTAGCTCTCCGTAAACTTCCACGGGATCGTTACGTAGCCCGGACGTTGTAGTTTTTGTCAAGAGGTCATTTGGGAACAGTCAGGAACTGTCTTAGCAGTCCTTTGTAAGTAGGAATATAGCATCTAGGTATGATATAGGAACTTTCTTGTTTTAACTCCAAACATATAACTGTATGCCAATATAATAAATTCCATTCGATTTTTATTCTTTAAATATATACAACAGTTTTGTTCTGTTAGCGTCTATCGAGGGTTCAACTTTTGGTGACTATATAGATAAATATACTCATGGATAAAACATAAGGAAATGGAATGACTATGATATCGCCGTTCGTCTATTATTTTTTGTAGAAGAAGAATTCAGAGGCTGTTTACACTTGGTTATCTCGTGTGTCTTCAATAAAGGTCACTGTAATATCTTTCAGAGTTATTGTCTAATTCCTAAATATAAATGTTAAAAGGTACAATTTCCTTAAGTTTTGTCCATGTGTGTATACACACTTGGGTATCTCGTGTGTCTTCAATAAAGATCACTGTAATATCTTTCAGAATTATTGTCTTAATCCCGATATACATGCTAAAAGGTACAACTTCCTTAAGTTTTGTCCATGAGTGTATACACACTTGGGTATCTCGTGTGTCTTCAAAAAAGGTCACTGTAATATCTTTCAGAGTTATTGTCTTAATTCCGATATAAATGCTAAAAAGGTACAATTTCCTTAAGTTTTGTCCATGAGTGTATATTGGTTATCTCGTGAGCCTTCAATAAAGGTTACTATAATATATTTCAGAGTTATTGTCTTAATTCCGATATAAATTCTGAAAGGTACAACTTCCTTAAGTTTTGTCCATGAGTGTATATTGGTTATATCGTGTGTCTTCAATAAAGGTCACTGTAATATCTTTCAGAGTTATTGTCTTAATTCCGATATACATGCTAAAAGGTACAACTTCCTTAAGTTTTGTCCATGAGTGTATACACACCTGGGTATCTCGTGTGTCTTCAATAAAGATCACTGTAATATCTTTCAGAGTCATTGTCTTAATTCCGATATACATGCTACAAGGTACAAGTTCCTTAAGTTTTGTCCATGAGTGTATATTGGTTATCTCGTGTGTCTTCAATAAAGATCACTGTAATATCTTCCAGAGTTATTGTCTTAATTCCGATATAAATGCTAAAAAGGTACAATTTCCTTAAGTTTTGTCCATGAGTGTATATTGGTTATCTCGTGTGTCTTCAATAAAGATCACTGTAATATCTTCCAGAGTTATTGTCTTAATTCCGATATAAATGCTAAAAAGGTACAATTTCCTTAAGTTTTGTCCATGAGTGTATACACACCTGGGTATCTCGTGTGTCTTCAATAAAGATCACTGTAATATCTTTCAGAGTCATTGTCTTAATTCCGATATACATGCTACAAGGTACAAGTTCCTTAAGTTTTGTCCATGAGTGTATATTGGTTATCTCGTGTGTCTTCAATAAAGATCACTGTAATATCTTCCAGAGTTATTGTCTTAATTCCGATATAAATGCTAAAAAGGTACAATTTCCTTAAGTTTTGTCCATGAGTGTATATTGGTTATCTCGTGTGTCTTCAATAAAGATCACTGTAATATCTTCCAGAGTTATTGTCTTAATTCCGATATAAATGCTAAAAAGGTACAATTTCCTTAAGTTTTGTCCATGAGTGTATATTGGTTATCTCGTGTGTCTTCAATAAAGATCACTGTAATATCTTCCAGAGTTATTGTCTTAATTCCGATATAAATGCTAAAAAGGTACAATTTCCTTAAGTTTTGTCCATGAGTGTATATTGGTTATCTCGTGTGTCTTCAATAAAGATCACTGTAATATCTTCCAGAGTTATTGTCTTAATTCCGATATAAATGCTAAAAAGGTACAATTTCCTTAAGTTTTGTCCATGAGTGTATATTGGTTATCTCGTGTGTCTTCAATAAAGATCACTGTAATATCTTCCAGAGTTATTGTCTTAATTCCGATATAAATGCTAAAAAGGTACAATTTCCTTAAGTTTTGTCCATGAGTGTATATTGGTTATCTCGTGTGTCTTCAATAAAGATCACTGTAATATCTTCCAGAGTTATTGTCTTAATTCCGATATAAATGCTAAAAAGGTACAATTTCCTTAAGTTTTGTCCATGAGTGTACTTCTTAAATATGATCTGTTAGTAACCATCACTCGTAGTTCATCCAGAAACAGTTTTCGATAAGCGCTCTAAACTAAAATCAGCCATAAAAACAGCCATTTTTTCTCTAGATAGGCGCGATGTTCCTCTATCATCTTTGTTCTGCTAAAAGGTTTGCCTATTCTACTTATCTTTGTTTAGTGATAAGCTAACTCCAACTTCTTATTTACCTCTATTCTGATTTCATATTTATATGCGGTTTGCCTCATGGACAAAACACAGCACCCACTTAAGTAAGTTGCAGATTTTATTGAAAGCACACCAGATAACCAAGTTTGAACAAAATTGACTGTTATATATTAGTAAATTAAATTTAATTGCCATCTATCGTTAAAATTTTACACAAATAAATTTACTGGCAATGCGTTTATTTTAAATACCATCAAATATTATCTCTACAGACCTTATTGCAATGATATGAGTTATTCAATAACTCATATCATTGCAGTAAGGTCTGTAGAGATAATATTTGATGGTATTTAAAAGAAACGCATTGCCAGTAAATTTATTTGTGTAAAATTTTAAAATTGACTGTGTCTCTTTAAAAAAAAAGCATACAACCTGCGAGATCAAAGATGTTCCACTTCCTTAAGTTTTGTCAATGAAGAATGTCTATAAAATTCTTATATATAAATTTTCAAATATTAATTAAAGAATTTTTCTCAAATTAAATGAATAATGTCATTTTAACTCTCGGAATAATTAAATTGAGATTTTAAAGATTATAATTATCCTTTGATTCTCGAGATGTAATTTAAGTATGGTTAAAAAAAGAAGCTATATCTTTTTATCCTTTTCAAAACAAAAATCTTTGAAATTTCAAATATATATATATATTCTCTCCGAAGTTCCTTATCTAATCTCTTTTTCCCTTTTTCCATAATAATATTTTATTTATTCTAACATCACCTAAATGTTATAATCAATGAATATAACCATAAAAATCTCAATAATATATATATATACACACACACACAAAGCCTTTATTAAGACATTAGTCTTATACAGATTCTCTGTACAAGGTGCAATAACAGGAGAAGAGCAGCACAGGAAACCAGTAGTTCCGCAACTATATACAATTATTAGTAATAACACGATGGCCCCTCGATGTTTCGTCATCATTCTAAGGTGTAAGAACAATAGCTTCCAAGTTCTATTTTCTCCCTCTTTACACCTACTGCCTTGTAAAAATTATATAGGGCCTGAGAAACTAGTCTGCTTGTTTGGACACTGGTTAACATCATTTAGATTGACCTAAGTTGGCTGGTGTCTACCATTGAAAAGAATGTCCTTCTCTCCTCACTAATATATCTTGGCATTCATAGATGTAATGAGATAGTTCAGTTTCCATATTTTCTTTGCAGAGATCACAAATCTTATCACCCTCTTTGAAAATGTTTGTATGGTTTTCCTTGAAAAACGAATATAGTATTCTCTGTTGTGCGATATAGCGTTTTACTGGGAATGGAAAGTTGCTAAGTATAATATATATATGTTATATAAAATGAATAGAGAATTTCTGCTTGTATTTAATTATCTTGAGGATTATACTATGTTAATGCAGTTGTGGCATAAATATTGAAATAAAAATAAGAATGGTTTTGATCAGAGGTTGGTTTAATTGAGCTAAGGAATATATAAAATACATAAGTTGGTAAAAGTACTGCCTGGCTTAAGGCGAATAGAACAAGGAAAAGCAAAAGATTATTTACATAATGTACAAAGGATTTGAGCCGGCCAGCGGGATACAACAACAATGAGTTTTTATAGGGTAAGCATGACCTCTGGCGGTCGATTTAACAGAGTATTTGTATCTATGAAATATAATTTTAAATAAATATTTTAATATAACATATATATTCAATCTGTCGTAATAAAAATCAGCTAATTGTTGATTTTTAATTATTTCAGAATTGGCCAAATTTCATGATTTTTCAGAATGCCTGAAAGACCATTTTTTCTAGTCGATGAGGTAGAGATTGCCCCACGCTGACGTGGACCAAGAACCCGAAAGGGGTACCTGGTTAACTTTTCTTGATTGGTCAAGAAAGGGTATTTGGCCATTTGTGGAATAAATAAAATAAAATCAACAATTAGTTGATATTTATTCCGATAGATGGCGCAAGCCATCAGCAACATTCAGTTGCACGAACAGAAGATGCCTTATTCTTAATTTATCCACCTGATCCCGGTACAATTCCACTTTTGTAATAATTTGTCATAAAACCCGTTTCTTAGAAGGTGGTCGCTTTAGAGAGGAAGTTGTCTCTAAGAAGGATCCAGAAGGATTGACTGTATATCAATGATAAACATTGTAATGGGAGGGCTAGGCTGATTAGTGTAAAATTCTTCCAGTGTTAGATTGATCTCCATTAGTGATTGTGTCGCTAAACACGTCACTTTATTCCTTAATATTTTAGCGCAGTACTTTCTCTGAAACAATATTTAAAAGAATAGAATAGATTATTCGAAAAAAAAATAGTTTCGGTAATAATATTACTAAAACAAAAGTTTATGAAACTTTTTTTTTTGCTTATCCCTAGTACACGTGGTACAGGCCATGATAATCATGGTGAATAGTTAGCGACTGCTTTTACTGTAAGCGCACCACATGTCTACACATGTGAAAAGCAGTTCGACTTTGCACTTACAAATGTGCCAGAGCCCCGTTTGGTTACTTGCACTCGTTGGTGGGGTTGGACTTTTGCAAGAATCGGGGGCCATTGAAGCATTTTTTTAACAGAAAAAAAGTGTCCAATGCGGGAATCGAACCCGGGTCGTAGTGGTCGAAAACCAAACGGTTTAATCAGCCTTCCACCGACCCCCTCCCCCCCCCCCCCAGTTTATGAAACTTGTTATTTATAGCACATATGAAGCTTTGAGAGAGATAGAGGTTGGACTATATATACCTTAAGACATCTACTGATCGATTGCCCAGCATTTCAAGATTATAGAATGAAGAATGAACTAGTTGTTTGTGAACTTAACGATTTGATTTCCGATAAAAAATCATATTTAAAGTTTAATTCATTTTGTAAATACATTCTAAACTTTCTACAAAATCTGGATCTCTAATGTTTTCATGTGTTGAATAATGTAAATAACTTATGTAAATAAACTTTTCTCCTTGTTTGGCGCAAGTATCCCTTGCGGGATATAGCGCTTTGGAAATAAAATAATTGTAATTGTAATAAAATTATCAAAACAAAAGTTTATGAAATTATTTATAGCACATATGAAGCTTTAAGAGAGAAAGAGGTTGGACTATATACAGCAGCTTAACCTCTTATATCTAAATATGAAACTGAAGAAAGGATAGACAGAAAGCTACAAAAGGGTAGAACATTACTCACTAGGATACCTCAATGTTTAAGTCGCTAGCTAGCGGCCTTTACTCGGTTGATGTTACATTTTTCTTGAAAAAAAGCATACCTTTAAAATCGCTATTTTTGAATATATTTAATTTAGGTTAGGTTCGGGTTAGGCTCAGGATAGATTGGACTCAAGTTAGCCGTAGTAGTAATGGATTTACAATTCATTAAAATAATATTTGTATCAATATTGAGTAAAATCAATCATGCCTTCAGGGAAAAGAATTATTTTAAACTTTTCAATCTCTAGCTTTCAGGCACGAACGTCCTTCTACAGGAGAAAACATGGTATAATGATTCGTCAATAGAACACGAGTTAAAATATAATCAAATATTATTTTATATAATTTATAAAAAACTGCAAACACAATTCTTTTCAAATATAACTATTATACACAAATTATACAAAATATTTTAGATCTATATATATATATGAAAAAAGGCATCTCCTTATCGTGCAACTGAAATTTGCTGATGGCTTGCGCCATCTATCGGAATAAATATCAACTATTCTCGTTGATTTTTTATCATTCAAGAATTTTGGTTAGCTTTTCTTGATTAATCAAGAATGGGTATTTGGCCAATTCTTGAATGATTAAAAGTCAACGAGAATAGTTGATATTTATTCCGATAGATGGCGCAAGCCATCAGCAACTTTCAGTTGCACGATAAGGAGATGCCTTTTTTCATAATTATGCACCTTATCCCAGTGCAATATTACATTTGTACTATTTTTTTCACATATATATATATATTAGATAATAAAAGGCATATATTGGATTTAAAAATATATTTATTTTGCCAATATTTCGGCTGGCTGAACGCCAACCTTTATCGAGGCATTACATTTTTGTATACACAAACTCAGCGCCGCGAATCCCCATTATTTCAGAGTAATTTGTGAAACCTGCAGAATATATCTGATATAATACACGCCTGTAAAAGGTGCTTTCTTCAACACTTCACCCATGAACAAAACTTAAGGAAGTTGTACCTTTCAGCATGTATATCAGGATTCAGACAATAACTCTGAAAGATATTACAGTGACTTTTATTGAAGATACACGAGATAACCAATTGTGAACTAATTCTGTCTCTTAAAAAAAAAAGAAGGACGACCGGCGATATCAAAGATGTTCCACTACTTAAATTTTATCCATGAGTATATGTTCTATGTTGAGATTCGCCAATAAGCTCTGCCTCCACAGCGCCATCTGGTGCCATGGAGTGGAGCATGCGCAAATCCATATTATTTTTTCCGTAAATATATACAAACATAGCATTGGTTCCACAAACCTCACACATATGTATTCTTTACCTTCTTTTTAAAAAATGTACTATTAATTGCAAATATATATATATATATTAAAATATGAATTCACACTTTTCAAACCCCAATTTATAGCATTCCGTTATAGATAACTTCGAATTTCTCCATTGTACAATAACGAGGAGAAGGAATAATGTTCAAAATTCTATTTTTATAAAGATAATTTTATAATATATTGAAGCACACGAGGGGGACCATTTAAAAAAAAAAGAACGAAGCAGATGATACCGGAAGGAGTTTTAAAGCAGACGACGACAAGGGAAGATTTAAAAATAGAACACGTGTTCTCATCGACCCGGGGAATCTGGCCAAAGACTCCCCTCCCCCCCTTATTAATGGAGTCCACACAGCGTCTCCACTTACCCTGTCCGAGTTATCATAGTATGGTGCCAGATTAAGCCTATTTTTGCCTTCGTTTGGTCGCATTGTTAGCCCTAATCCTTTTATTTTTAAGCCACCGATTGATTTATGTGGTCTCTAGTCAAAAATTATTTTCGTTAAACTTTAAATAATCCCCTCCTCTCTCTTTTTTTATTGTTGTGCTCTTTCTTTTTGTAGATTTTTGCGAAGGGGAAGAAAAGAAATATTTAGGGTTTTTTTAAAATATATTTTTGTGTTGTGTGTGGGGAAATGCGATAGGGATTTTGAAGGACTCATTGGATCGGAAAGGAATTTATAAATTAATTAAAGAACCAGAAATGATTGCCTTTCACTTGTGTATTGTAGTCTCCCGGCTGTATAGTTTATCATAGAATCGTTAGGATATACGCCTTATTCCTTTTTTTTAACCGATAGATGGCACTAATCTATCATCAATTTTGAGTTGTACGATCACGATTTGCTTCTCTTTTCACAATCTATACTATTCTATAATCTTTAATCTTTATATTGTACCCGTTTTATTTGCCTACTGATATTCGCTTACTATCAAGTGATCATAGACAGCCACCTAATCAGTATGCAATGTTTTTTTTTTAGCTCATTGGTTGCATTGAGCAATGCGTGTGTGGTACTATGTTAAAATATAAGCTCTTGAATTTAGTTCTCAGAAAAAAAATCTCTAAGTTTATTTTTGAGTGTCAACTAAAAATGTATTTTTTAAAATTAGGTTACAGCTGAATCAATCAATATATTTCTTTATTCTCTTCCCGAATTTTCAGTGACTCTGTTTCTCTCCTCAAGAGAATGATTAATTTCTTCACAATGCAGAAATCATCATTGCCTTGTAGAGAGTGACAGGGAGAGACTGAAACGTCGGGGGAATAAAATAAAGATTAGTTGATATAGCTAATATATTTTTCAAACAAACTTCCCCAACCAGCAAATGACGTTTATAAGCCTTTCTTTTTGTCATTCAATTTATAATTCTTAAAACTATATTTATTTTAGGATTATATTTATGAATACTATTTTTAGGTTATTAATCAGGATCTAATATTTCTGCTAAGGTAAATTACTATACTTGAAGTGTGTCTATGTAATAAATAGTTTGAGAGATAGCATTACATTGAGACACTATAGCAGTATTTATTCTCTACCGTTCATCGCATTTGTGACGGGCTGAGAGATGACCGTTTGGTTCTTCCATTCTGATTGATTCTCTTTTCTATTTTGACGTTAAGGCTAAATATAAATAGAGAATTTTGGTTTAGATGTAATTGAACCGTCGCATATGCAACGGATGAATGGTCAATAGTGCATTGTAAAAGTGCCTGAGAATGATATCAGGGGGCAAAAAAAAACAAAAGACACCTTTATTTTCGAATAAATTTACTAAAAGAGAATTTCGAGGAATTTCATTGATTTGATGCTATTATTGAATAGAGGTGCAACTTATACATATAAAAGTCGAATCTCCCGTCAAAATAGACGTCAAAACTAAACGCCATCTATTGACCATCGCCGCAAACTAGCGGATTAGGGTCGGTGACAAAGCCACAACACCAGCTTTGGAAAACTGGGTTTGCTAAAGTTGATGTTGTGGCTTTGTCACCATCCGAGGTTACTAGTTTGCGGCGACGGTCAATAGATGGCGTTGGGTTTTTAAGTTTATTTTAACGGGAGATGTGATCTTTATTTGTAAATCCTTTCATTTTATATGTATAGATGGTGCGTTATTGCTTTGTGTTAATTTATGCCTAACTAACCTTGTCTTTATTGTTTGCGGAAGAGCATTGCTCGATGCAAATATTTGAATGTAATTCTACTGTCCTATAAGCTTATGTCCATAGTTTTCTTGAAAACCATTTCTGAGAATTCATCCTTCAGTGCTGCGTATATAAGCAGAATCGTCCAATACAGTATTAGAGCTCTGAGAAGCGGTGTGGTGGATTAAATTGGCGAAACCGCTGGGAGGGTTCACCACTGATGAGCCAAGAGTCCTCCCAATATATTTTTTATCGCAGTAAGGACAGTAGAAGTTTGTATTATGTATAAAAGAAACATTCGTGCTTTTTAATCCTTTCATTTTATATTTATAGATGGCGCGTTATTGCTTTGTGTTAATTCATTTTTATATAGATCAATATTCTCCCGGAAAAGTTTCATACATATATGAAAAATAGTAAAAATTTATATTTGGATCAGGTGTATAAATTGAGAAAAAAGGCATTTCCTGATCGTGTAACTGAAATTTGCTGATGGCTTGCGCCATCTATACATGATTGGCTTTTCTTGAATAATCAAGAAACGGTATTTGGCCAATTCTGGAATAATTAAAAATCAACAATTAGTTGATATTTATTCCGATAGATGGTGTAAGCCATCAGCAACATTTTGTTGCACGATGCATCATCTCCATATATAAACCGAAAGTGGCAACTTTACCTTTATAAATGCATTGTTTTAATGCATTTTTAAAGAAATAGGGGCCACTTTTGGTACATGAATAATATCTTCCATCAACTTTATGTTATATTCTAGCTGGGAAAATCGGCCTCTGTCACTTCACCGGCTTAACCACCCCCCCCCCCCTTTTTTGTTGTTGTAAATTCTAGTTATTGTCTGAATCCCCCGATATACATTCTAAAAAGTACAACTTTCTTAAGTTTTGTCCATGAGTGTACGAGTTATTGGATGAATATATAAAATAAAACTGAAGTTTTTATTTACTCTATCATCGTTTATGTATGCAAACCCAAAGATTGTATCCTTATCTCCCACTGATACATATTGAGTGAAAAAAGCGAATTACAGAGAGAGGGAGGAAGTTTATTATAAATAAAAGGATCTGAAGCATGAAAGAAACACAATGGGCTATTTTTGATGGCTTCCCAAACTCTTTAATTTGGTTTAAAACATTGTTTAGTTGTGAAGTTTTCTCTTCTTTTTGCTCTTTTTCTTTCTCAACTGAGACAATAGATGGCGCTAGTTCAGCATTTCTCTCTCTGCGAAGAATTTGTACAACCAGAATACTGGTCACTTGTCGCTACGAATATATCTATATATATAAAAATCTATGTTTGTTTGTTTGTATGTTTGTTTGTTTGTATGTCCGGTATACAAATTCGCAGTAGTTCACTAATTCAAACCAAAATTTTCATACATAGGTAAAAAAAAAATACGGGGAAGACGATAGGCTATTTTAAAAAATATATAAATCAATTATTAAAACTATATATTCAAATTATTCTACTTAGCTCACGAACAGCGCCCTCTATCAAAGATTAGATTAAATTATGCTGATGCAAACAAATAGATAATGCTAATAACAAACAATCATAAAAAAAATCTTATCTAAATATATATCACTCGGGTAGATATGCACACGGGTCAATCCCGGGGCGAAGCCCGGGTCACCCGTCTAGTATATATATATATATTGAAATAATAAAACGTCACTTTATGGATATTCAAAAGAAATCCTATTTTAAACACATCAAATAGTGAACAAAAATAGTTTAAAAGAGTGAAATTCTACTGGGATCAGGTGAATGAATTGAGAAAAAGGCATCTCCTGATCGTAAAACTATGATTTGCTGATGTCTAGCGCCATCTGTCGGAATAAATAAGAAATCACATGATCCACATATAAGCCATTCAGCATCTATATCAACTTCGGAGTGTTTCGCTGATAAAATAAAGCTGGACACATACATAGCACCTTATTCCAATGGTTTACACGTCTGTGATTATAGAAATAAGTAAGATTTCAAGTTTGAATATTTTCATACTTCTTTTTTGTGGTTGTAGGATTATCTTCCTTATATAAGACATGTTGGTAAACAATTTTGAAACAATTTTGCATGACAATATCGCATTATTGCTATGGGTTCTTCATCGTAAATGCATGTACTAATTACTTTTTAAAACAACCTCTATGGAGGCATGTCTTTAGGGATTTTATACTAATGACATTTATTGAAGCCAGAGAAAAGAATTGATAGAAAAGCATATCACTTAGCATTAATTAGATAATAAAAAGGCATATATTGGATTGAATAAAAGATTCATTCTGCCAATATTTCGGCTGGCTGAACGCCAACCTTTATTGAGGCATTACATTTTTGTATACACAAACTCAGCGCCGCATAGTGTTATAATATCACAGCATTAATGTACAGGCTATTACATAGACCAAGTTAATAAAAGGTTAAAAGAAATTAAAATAGACATTTATTTAAACCCTTTACGCATACAAATTTCATAATTCATTACACGAGAGACTAAGTTAATTTGATCCAAATTCTATGTTTATTTGCTTCAACTCTATCTAAGTGTATAAAAGCCTTTATTTGCCAATCTAGAAAGTATAAAAGAGAGTATGGAATGCGGGAAAGAGGTTTTATATGAGAAAATGGAATAGAAAATCTAACAACGTGGAATATTGGTAGTAAAAACAAAACAAAAAGAAACGATGGTGTAGGGGCTCCAACCACTCAATCGACGCCTGCCCACGGCTAAGAACAAATCAAGAAAAGCACTTTAAATCTGTTTTTTGGGGAAGGCAAATATTCCGTCGCCCGGGGCGTTAATAATTTCATGACGTTCTGGATTTTTTCATATGGGGTGTTTGTTTGCGGCCATATTGTATTCTCCAGGCGTCTCAATACGGCAGTGGCTGCTGTTTAATACAGAGTATTGGCAAGTCCAGCAATTCTTCCCTACGCGTTCTTCACTGGTGCCATGTAAGACGGTTTGTATTATATATATATTATATATAGTGGTTTTTATTTTGAAATTATAATTTTTAGAAAAAATTACTCTGTTATATATAAAAATCGACCACCAGAGGTCGCGCTTTCCCCTATAATAACACATTGTTGTTATTTCCCGATGGCCGGCTCAAACTTTTATACATTATGTAAATAATATTTGTTTTCCTTGTTCTACTCGCCTTAAGCCAGACAGTACTTTTACCAAATTATGTTTTTTTTATGTATATTCCTTAGCTCAATTAAAGAAATCTCTGATCAAGACTATTATTATTATACGTTCAAGATATTTTCGCCACGACTGCATACCAATACCATTGACCTAATACTAATATATTCCAAAATATATCAAATCTCAAGATCATGATCTCAATCTTCAAAATATTCCAAAATCAGCAGAAAAATCTCATTTTTTTAATATTATATATATAAGATATATCGCTTACTGAGAGATATCTTAATAAAATCATATATGGAATCCAGGGCTATAAGTTTCTTATATACAATTTATATTCCTCAAGCTTACGGCGGGAGAAGCACTTCCCTTGAAGGACGATAAGTCAGAAAGCTTGAGGATTAAAAATTGTACAAGAAACTTAACCCTGGGTACTTTATTGATTTCATTAAATTATAAATCAATAGGTCTTGCCTGTATTTTCCCATATTTTAAAATAAAAATACAACCTTTCGCAATGAGTTTCTTTTATTATTAAAAGATTATTTACATAATGTACAAAGGTTTTGAGCCGGCCAGCGGGATACAACAACAACGAGTTTTTATATGCAAAACGTGACCTCTGGCGGTCGATTTAACAGAATATTTGGATCTATGAAATATAATTTTTAAAAATATAATATTTTAATATAACATAAATATATATATGTAAGAATAGAGAATAAATGTGTTTTTAAATATAAAAGTATGGTTACAAATAGTTAACATTTAAAACCACTCGCAATAATGTACACAGTATTGATGTTCCAGCTAACTAGTTCAGTTAAATATTACCATTTTAAAATTAACTACTCCATCTTTGGTCCCAGCCACTTTTTTTTTAACTTTTGGGGCGACGATAAAATATTTTTAGCAGGAAAACGGAAGAAAAATAATTTCAGCTTTTTTTCTCGGAGTTTTAACCCTATTTTAAAAGAAAGACGATGCTATTGGAAATCAATGCACTTTTGCATTAAATTTGTCACTCTCCCTTCAAAGTCCAATATAATCTGACCCTAGCTTATTTGATTGGCTGCTGATAGACATGTGATGTGTGTAATTAATTTCCTTTCATTTAAATCGCTTTCTTTTGTCTTCTTTGAATAATAAAAAAAACGGAGATGAGCGTGTGCTCTTGGTGGATACAGGAGAGTGGGGGCTTCCTAAAAATCCAATTATCTGATAAGCTTTTTGCGGGAGGGGCATAAGTGAAAAGGATAAGATTTTGACCGCGTCCTATTTTTAATGATATATATTTTTGTTAGTGTATTTTAATATATTAATTTACTCGTTGAATAATTCTATATACAGTTACGAGCGTCATTCTTCATCAGTCATCTCTGTCACCGTTTGCTTTTTTTTTTGGAATGGCGCCCTCCTATTGGTCGGCTACGATCACGCCACCTTTGCCCCCCCCCACTCGCTTTTGCGTTTTTGTAACCATTGTGTTGGAGCGGGTCGCTCCTTAAATAAATGCATATATTAGTTAATAACCAAATGGAATCCTCTCTTTTTTTTCCCAGTAAGAGACACCTACAGAAGCCAACAGTACATAGACAGATAAAGCACATAGGCTATAGGTATTAACTAACAAATATGCATTTATATAAGGCGCCAATTTATAATTGTAACAAATAGTATTTGAATCAAAACATTCAATCGGGTAAAACACGGGCGTTGCCCGGGTCATTCGGCTAGTAATTTATATAGAGAAATTGTGAAGGATTCTGTATGAAACTGTATTATAGCACGCACGTCTATTACAAGAGAGGGAATCACCTAACAACATCTTGAAGAAGGAATCAAAGTTTACAGCGACGACTTTCTTTTATTAAAGCTGTATGATCAGCAAGCTTTCGGACTTTTACGTCCTTCGATAGGCAACTTTCCAAGAAACTGAAAGATAATATATATACAGGTAAATATTTGCATAATTAGAACTTTTCTTAGCAAATTAAATAATTATTATACAAAATTCTTTCCTCTTTATCTCTCTATATATATATCTATATCACCCACTTAATTCAATCCTTCCCGTCCATCCAAAACAATCCACCGCCAATACTCCAGACATCTCTGTCTTGGTATAAAGTTTTCTGTAGGAACTGTAGTTTATGTTCGTATCTAGCTGGTTCTTTCTGATTTCCTCTAATCTTTTATGTTATTATACATTAGTGCGCCATCTGTTATGGAAATTTGAAACTATTATAAACGCGTATGATTGTTTTTAAAAAATAAACAATTTATACTGTTCTTACTGCAATGCCAGGCCCTCCCATTAATATTTTCATTGCAGCAAGAGCAGTAGAAATTGTTTAATTTTTTTTTAAAGAATCACACGCGTCTATAATTGTTTCTAATCATTTATGTATATATGGTTTCTATAGAAATTTGTCGAATAGATGTGCATAATACACAGTACATAATACATAATGCATAATACACGGTAACTTTAGATCATATTTGTACAAAGTCAGAAAGACGGATTCGCCTAAATGCTCATGTGGTGCAGAAGAAGAAAATTCTGTACATATTCTAACGGACTGTCGACTTGTAGAGGACTTGAGAGTCAAAAATCAAATAAATATAAATTGTCTAAATCAAATAGTTAATGATAGATATATGTGTATATAAATTTTAATAAATTTTGTAGAATGTTTTTTAGTAATAGATAGCCTGGGCTGTAATAACTGGTATATAGTTATATGCTGTAAATAGCTCTAAATTTCTGTTCTTATCTGTGATGTTCACTAATATTCATTATAGGGTAATTAAATCGTTAACTAACTGACAAATATGTTAATAATTTCTATTATAATAACTAAAATCATATTAATAATTACTGTAAATAAGCTCCCAAACTTGTGTATGCATGCAAATATCCAAGACGGATATCGCGTGCTTTGTAAATGATAATTTAAAAAATACACTCATTGACCAAAAGAAATTTTTAATTTGATGTCGCCGGTCGTCTATATATATATATATTTTTTAAGAGGCAGAGGCAATTTCGTTCACACTTCGTTATCCTGTGTGTATTCAATAAAGGTCAATGTAATATCTTATTAAGCATTTTAAGGCATAACTCATAGTTAGGAGTCTCCAAGCGCCCGCCGCAATGGAGGGCCAAGGAGAGGGCTGGAGAGGCGACGGCGAGGCCGTGGGCACCCCGGGGGAGAGGAGGGCGAGTGCGCGCCGTTTTGAGGGAACCAAGGCAACACCAAGCACAACTAAGGCGCCGCAGGCTTCAAAAATAGTTAAGGGATCATTTCAGAGATCAAGATCAGGAGATCAAGACCCAGAGATCCAAAGGTCTGGCTTTAATCGTTTGGCTTTTATCTCTTGTATATAAAATACTGTTTTCATTTTTTTTTTAATGATCCACACTTTGGATTTATTTGAATTTAATATTTCAACATCAACGCGAAATATTATTTTTTATTACAGAAGTTTCGATTATTCTCAGCATTTCTTGATATAATAATGCACTAGCGCGCCATCTGTTATGAAAATTCGAAACTATTTTAGACGCGTAAGATTCTTTTTGAAATTAAACAATTTCTACTGCCTTTACTGCAATGGAAAAATTAATGGGAAGGCCTGGCTCATCAGTGGTGAACCCTCCCAGCGGTTTCGCCAGTTTAATCTACCATACCGCTGTTATATTGCATTTTCCTATCTTCCTTTTATAGTGATACTGTTGCGAGACTCTTGGAATGAGTATTTTAGATGAACTATGGACATAGGCTTTGAGGACAGTAGAATTACATACAATTATAAATATATAATATGCTTCGAGAAATCGCTCTTAATTTTTCCATTGCAGTAAGGGCAGTAGAAATTGTTTAATTTCAAAAAGAATCTTACGCGTCTAAAATAGTTTCGAATTTTCATTTCTTAATATATTTTGTACTTTTCGCTTACTATATTGACGACACACATGCTTATAAAAATTGTATAGTTAAGGTTTAGGGAAATATTCACGTTCAATGTATTCACTATATAATCTCCCGGCCTTTGAGCGCGAAGCGTAACTTTTATTAAAAGAATAGCACAAAATTGAAAATTTTCTGGGATCAGGTGGATGAATTATAAGATGAAGGTATTTCCTGATCGTGCAACTAAAAGTTGCGCCATCTATCCGGAATACATATTGTTGAACCAAGCTGCGGTTTATCAGATTCTTCAGTCTTGATTCTCTCCTCAGACGCATCTTGCATCTTTCCAAAACGTGTCTCAACCATTCTACAAGGCTAAACCAGTCAATAATAAGACAACTATTTTTTAGGTAACACCTAGAATATCTCTTTATTTATCACATCAAAGTTTAAAGCATGTTGGGTACTCAGTGTATCAAAATACAAATGATTTTATAGTACATAATATTTCATAATAATATTCTGTTTTATAAAAATAAATAAATATAAAATTTAAGTTTGAAATATAGGAAAAATAATATTATAAATAATTTTAAAAATATGCGCATTAATCATGATGCAACAAGAAAGTAAAAAATATTTTTTTTTTAAATATTTCGAGAGATTGCTCCCTCTTTATCAATTTATTGTACAGTGAATTTAATTTACAAATTATTGTAGATCATATGAAAACAAATTTGTCATTGGTCAAAAACAATGTAAGTTGTACGAAAACAAAAAAGTTAAAGGAAGGTTAACGACCCCACAAATAGGCGTGAGATCCCATATCACTTTACGGTGACAGTCAAAGGTCACAACTTTCACCCCAGTAGGGAAAACACCCCGGCTATAAGAAGAGCCGAGGGCTTGTTAAAGACAGTGGGGGTTAAGTGTCAAGAAAGATGTCGTCGTTTTAAAGGACAATCTCATTTCTCAGGCCGAGCCAACACATTCTTGGGTCATAGCCTTCCTTGCCGTTTCTAACTTGTATTCATTCTCCATTTCATACCTCAAATATATGTATTCTGGAATATACAGTCGACGTGGTGTATGGGAGAGATATAAACTATGATTGAATAGAAGAGAGTCATCTACGGACAATGACTTTGCAGAATGGTTGCATGGTTTCCCCAATATGTACTAAGTGTCAACCTGCAACCCCAAAACATATTTTTGAATGTATTGACATTGATGAGCACTGCACATCCCCGGCAGACACCATCAACAAGCTCTACAAGCCTGATACCCTGATATGATTGTTGAGTGGAGATAAGAAAGTAGAAGAGAAAGAGAGAACTCCAATATACTTGAAAGAGATCACGTGAAAACGGCGTTAAGTTATACTGCTCCAATCAGACATTTACAATTGATTTTATAACTATACTAGCCGAATGACCCGGGCAACGCCCGTGTTTTACCCGATTGAATGTTTTTATTCATATACTATTTGTTGCAATTATAAATTGGCGCCTTATATAAATGCATATATTAGTTAATAACTATAGCCTATGTGCTTTATCTGTCTATGTACTGTTGGCTTCCGTAGGCGTCTCTTACTGGGAAAGAGAAAGAGAGGATTCCATTTAGTTATTAACTAATATATGCATTTATATAAGGTGCGACCCGCTCCAACACAATAGTTACAAAAACCAAAAAGCGAGTGGGGGGGGCAAAGGTGGCGTGATCGTAGCCAACCGATAGGAGAGCGCCATTCCAAACAAAAAGCAAACGGTGACAAAGATGAAAACTGAAGAATTAAGAACGCATGACGCTCGTAACTGTATATAGAATGCTAAAGGTCATGTCTGAGAATTACAGAGCTATGTTAATGACCTTCTGCAAGAGTGAAGAATATTGCATCAGAGCTAAAATTGAATAGCTAGGCCTAATTTTATTGATTTTTTTTTTTTTTTGCTTATCCCTAGTACACGTGGTACAGGCCATGGTAATCATGGTGGGTAGAAGTAGGCGACTGCTTTTACTGTAAGTGCCCCACATGTCTACACATGTGAAAAGCATTTCGACTTTGCACTTACAAATGTGCCAGAGCCCCGTTTGGTTACTTGCACACTCGCTGGTGGGGTTGGACTTTGCGAGAATCGGTGGCCATTGGAGCATTTTTTTAAAGTGAAAATAAAAAAGTGCCCAATGCGGGAATCGAACCCGGGTCGTAGCGGTCGAAAACCAACGGTTTAGACCATCCTTCCACCGACCCCCTACTTTATTGATATAAACACACATATTGAGATATATACATTCGCTAGAATATTTTTTAATTAACTTATTGAGTGAAATACGCATATTAATCTATGGGATATATACAATGTACGCTACCGGTACAAGGCGTTGTCCAACAAAGTGTACGACGTAATAACTCCACGCCAGCTAGAAGATAATTACAATATGTAATTAACCCCAGCGCTCCCGACATTCCTCTTCGAACTCCCAAAAAGTCCAGATGGCTCCATGTAAATGGGACCGCGTTTTTCCGAGATGATTAAATGACGTCTGTTTGATGCAAATGTCTTCCAATTTCGGTGATTGCACCTTTTTGTCGGTCGTCGGACTTCTTCATGAGGGAAGGATCCTAATCCCCAAGCCCCTGGGCGCCATTACGATTAATGTTCCTGCACTTTTATTGTGGCCCTTTACTTGGAAGACATTTTTTTCTGCTTCTTCTTTGTTTGAATTGTCGTAAATAGTTCCTACACTTAGAACTAAGTGGTGTTCTTCTTGCCTGGAGAGAGAGTTTTAACGAAATTGATAATCATAATGGGGTAGCTTTACTTTAATCCTGGCCTCTCTGTATATTTATTAGACATATATATATATATATATATATGTAGTACTTTGAACATTTTTGATCTTTTTATAGAAGTAACATAGAACGATAGTAAAAAATTCATTAATCATATTGTGTTAACAGAGATGAGAAATTTAAAAAACTACAATTTTTTCTCACAATGAGTTTCCTTTTATTTTAAATTGCAAACTTTCAAGCGATAATCGCTCTTCAAATGTAAATATCAATCATATATTCAAAATTTGAATTTTTCTCTCTCTCTCTTCAGAATTTCAGTTATAAATATCCAAGCTGCGCACGTATATATTTGTAAATATTTCTCTTGTAAGATATAGTCGATGTTTTAAAAATGAAGCTCGTTGAAGAGCGATTATCACTTGAAAGCTTGCAATTTAAAATTAAAAAGAAACTAATTGTGAGAAAAATATTTGTGATTTTAAACATTCTTCACAATTTTATCTTGAATCATGAACAGAGATGAGATATGAGAGTTGTATGTGCCCCCAATCAAGGAGAGACAATTAAGTAGTTAGCTGGATCGATAGAAGTATGATAACCACCAAATCTGATGAGATATCGAACTCCGATCATAAACAAAAATCATCGGTGATCAATTGGAAAATTATAGGAAATTCCTTCCTCACGCCACCACTCAAAAACGACCTCCATTTATGCCGGATTACATTACTTTAAGTGGCCGGCCGGCCGTTCTGGAGAACGTTGTTGTGATTGGGTTTATTTACATTTCAACAACGGGTTACTGCCGTATTATCCTGCTTACATTAATGGCAGTCTTTTTTTCTAGTATCTCAAGTACGTACCTATACTGTGAACCACTCTGGCGGTCTGAAACTGCTCATAATGGGGGAAATTTATGATAGCAATAGTTACCCATAAAATATAAGCAAAACCAGCTTTTGGGCAGAGTTTGTTATTTTTATATTTTGGAGTGTTTCAAACTTTCAAGCAAATTTTGCTCTTCAACTGGGTAATAATTATGCAATAACAATTTGCACACATCAAAAAACACTTATTTTTGGAAAGATCATTTCTTGTCGTATATTTGCTCGTTGAAGATCAAAATTTGCTCGAAAACTTACAATATCTTAAAATAAAAAGAGAAATATTCTTTGCCCAAAAACTTATTTTCGTTATTGAAAATGTAAACCAGATTTTAACGCTTTTTTATAATAAAAAATTACCTATAAGACTTTATGCTGCACTGATTAAATTTGAAACAAAAAAATCATTAGTTATAACATCAGCGGTTTCGTCATTTGTGGGGTGTTCGCCGCTGATGAGCCTTGCCCACTTTTATTTTCAATTATGATCATTGCAGTATAAGCTTGTAGAAATAGGTTTTAAATTATAAAAATGTGTTAATTGTAAGCGATAAATTACTCTGAGATGATAATTACAATGGTTTATAATGTAGGTGCACCAAATGTCTACATATGTAGAAGTAATTCACTTGCCAGAGCCCTGTTAGTTTCCAGTTCCAGTTCCAAATAACTTTATTAGGTGCCGCTCAAAAAGAGCAACCTAGATCATCATATTTACAATATACTGAGGGGGGTGGTTATGTACAGGGGTTCATTTACAATTTTAATTTATAATGATGTCGTTGGGTCCGGATTCGCCTGTTAGTTTAGTTGGTTCAAATTCACATAAATAGGTACCGCTCAGCAAGAGCAACCTAGTTCATGATAATTGTGTGAATAATATGTGAAGGTTATTCACATATTAAACAAATTTTAACGCGGGATTCAATCCCGGTTCATGATTGTCGGGAATCGAGCGTGTTACCCTCTCATCCACCGACTTTTTGTTAGTTTACTGGTGGGGTTTAACTTGTGAACAAAAATATTATTTAGAGAAATCGTAATCTTAAATATACTTGTAGTTAAAAAGAATGAGGGGCATAACCAACTAATCACCTTGAATTCAACTTATCAAATGACGTCCGCTTTGATATGTTTTTAAAGTTTACGATGAGTGTTTAATGAAAATCATTATATATATATTGATATATATAACACCTATTTGAATATAGCTTTTTATCTATCATTTTTTAATTCGATAAAATAATTCTGTACAAAGAATCATCTCCAGTATTTCTCAAAAGGAAGACGATATATAGGTGTTTAAGAAATTATTGTTAATTTTAATCTTTTCCTAATCTTTATCAGCTCTATGCCATCACACACCACTACCTACATTAACGATAGTAATACTCATGGAGAGACAAAACTTAAGGAAGTTGTACCTTTTAGCACCGGGATTATAACTCTGAAAGATATTATAGTGACCTTTGTTGAAGACACACAAGATAACCAATATACACTCATGGACAAAACTTAAGGAAGTTGTACCTTTTAGCACCGGGATTATAACTCTGAAAGATATTATAGTGACCTTTGTTGAAGACACACAAGATAACCAATATACACTCATGGACAAAACTTAAGGAAGTTGTACCTTTTAGCACCGGGATTATAACTCTGAAAGATATTATAGTGACCTTTGTTGAAGACACACAAGATAACCAATATACACTCATGGACAAAACTTAAGGAAGTTGTACCTTTTAGCACCGGGATTATAACTCTGAAAGATATTATAGTGACCTTTGTTGAAGACACACGAGATAACCAATATACACTCATGGACAAAACTTAAGGAAGTTGTACCTTTTAGCACCGGGATTATAACTCTGAAAGATATTATAGTGACCTTTGTTGAAGACACACAAGATAACCAATATACACTCATGGACAAAACTTAAGGAAGTTGTACCTTTTAGCACCGGGATTATAACTCTGAAAGATATTACAGTGACCTTTATTGAAGACACACGAGATAACCAATATACACTCATGGACAAAACTTAAGGAAGTTGTACCTTTTAGCACCGGGATTATAACTCTGAAAGATATTATAGTGACCTTTGTTGAAGACACACAAGATAACCAATATACACTCATGGACAAAACTTAAGGAAGTTGTACCTTTTAGCACCGGGATTATAACTCTGAAAGATATTATAGTGACCTTTGTTGAAGACACACAAGATAACCAATATACACTCATGGACAAAACTTAAGGAAGTTGTACCTTTTAGCACCGGGATTATAACTCTGAAAGATATTATAGTGACCTTTGTTGAAGACACACGAGATAACCAATATACACTCATGGACAAAACTTAAGGAAGTTGCACCTTTTAGCACCGGGATTATAACTCTGAAAGATATTATAGTGACCTTTGTTGAAGACACACAAGATAACCAATATACACTCATGGACAAAACTTAAGGAAGTTGTACCTTTTAGCACCGGGATTATAACTCTGAAAGATATTACAGTGACCTTTATTGAAGACACACGAGATAACCAATATACACTCATGGACAAAACTTAAGGAAGTTGTACCTTTTAGCACCGGGATTATAACTCTGAAAGATATTATAGTGACCTTTGTTGAAGACACACAAGATAACCAATATACACTCAGAGACAAAACTTAAGGAAGTTGTACCTTTTAGCACCGGGATTATAACTCTGAAAGATATTACAGTGACCTTTATTGAAGACACACAAGATAACCAATATACACTCAGAGACAAAACTTAAGGAAGTTGTACCTTTTAGCACCGGGATTATAACTCTGAAAGATATTATAGTGACCTTTATTGAAGACACACGAGATAACCAATATACACTCATGGACAAACCTTAAGGAAGTTCTACCTTTTAGCATGTATATCGGGATTATAACTCTGAAAGATATTACAGTGACCTTTATTGAAGACACACGAGATAACCAATATACACTCATGGACAAAACTTAAGGAAGTTGTACCTTTTAGCACCGGGATTATAACTATGAAAGATATTACAGTGACCTTTATTGAAGACACACGAGATAACCAATATACACTCATGGACAAAACTTAAGGAAGTTGTACCTTTTAGCACCGGGATTATAACTATGAAAGATATTACAGTGACCTTTATTGAAGACACACGAGATAACCAATATACACTCATGGACAAAACTTAAGGAAGTTCTACCTTTTAGCATGTATATCGGGATTATAACTCTGAAAGATATTACAGTGACCTTTATTGAAGACACACGAGATAACCAATATACACTCATGGACAAAACTTAAGGAAGTTGTACCTTTTAGCATCGGGATTATAACTCTGAAAGATATTACAGTGACCTTTATTGAAGACACACAAGATAACCAATATACACTCATGGACAAACCTTAAGGAAGTTCTACCTTTTAGCACCGGGATTATAACTCTGAAAGATATTACAGTGACCTTTATTGAAGACACACGAGATAACCAATATACACTCATGGACAAAACTTAAGGAAGTTGTACCTTTTAGCACCGGGATTATAACTCTGAAATATATTACAGTGACCTTTATTGAAGACACACGAGATAACCAAGTGCGAACAACCTCTGTCTCCTTAAAAAAATAGACGACCGGCGACATCAAAATATGAAACTTATTTAAGTTTGGTCGATGAGTTTATGTATATCCAATATAATATTTTCAAATTACAGTGTTTAAATCATATATGTATGAAGGAAGATTGGATTTTAGAGAGAGAGAGGGAGAGATGTAAACAAGAGATGGATTAGCGACCCATCTGTTACTGTAAATTTAAACTCTTTATGACATTTATATATGATTCTTTCAAATAAAATAATGTTTCTACTGCGCGCCCCCTACTGCAATGATAAAAATAATGGGACGGCCTGGCTCATCAAGTGGTTTCGCCAGTTGTAAGTTTCACCATTGATGATCCATTTTATCCATTTTTTTTTATCATTGCTGTAAGGACAGTAGAAACATAATTTTATTTAAAAGAATCCTACTAAATATTTTAAATTTTCAATAAGAGAGAGTTGTGTAAAAATAAAACACATACCAGACTTGTATAAAAGTAAAGTGAGGATGGCCGAGGATCACATTACCCGCTGGGCCCATGTTAATATTTCACTCCGGGGCTGTAAAATATTAACGGCCAATTTAGACGCCCGCCATCTTGAGGAAGGTCACTCCTTTCTGGAACTCCCTCGGTCACCTCTAGTACTGCTCCATTTACCCGGGAAAACTTCAATACGAGGAATGCTGTGTGGTAGCTTTGTTTATCTCCTCTCGCCCTCTGATAGAGACGAGAGATACAAGATAATCATATTATCTATAATAATAGATGTATAGGGATATCTTAGATATGCACTCATGGACAAAACTCAAGGAAGTTGTACCTTTTAGCATGTATATCGGGATTATAACTCTGAAAGATATTACAGTGACCTTTATTGAAGACACACGAGATAACCAAGTTGTACCTTTCAGCATGTATATCGGGATTATAACTCTGAAAGATATTACAGTGACCTTTATTGAAGATACACGAGATAACCAAGTTGTACCTTTCAGCATGTATATCGGGATTATAACTCTGAAAGATATTACAGTGACCTTTATTGAAGATACACGAGATAACCAAGTTGTACCTTTCAGCATGTATATCGGGATTATAACTCTGAAAGATATTACAGTGACCTTTATTGAAGACACACGAGATAACCAAGTTGTACCTTTCAGCATGTATATCGGGATTATAACTCTGAAAGATATTACAGTAACCTTTATTGAAGACAACACGAGATAACCAAGTTGTACCTTTTACCATGTATATCGGGATTATAACTCTGAAAGATATTACAGTGACCTTTATTGAAGACACACGAGATAACCGAATTGTACCTTTTAGTATGTATATCGGGATTATAACTCTGTAAGATATTACAGTGACCTTTTTCGAAGACACACGAGGTAACCAAGTGTGAACAGCCTCTGTCTTCTTAAAAAAAAAATAGACGACCGGCGACATCAAAATATGAAACTTTCTTATGTTTTGTCCATGAATGAACGTAATCTTTGCCACCACCAACTTGTGAATCTCCCATTGAAGGATTGGCATTCTAAGGAGCTCGTGTTTCGAAAGCTTACTCCCTTTCTTCTAAATAAAAGCAAGAGACTTTTGCAAATTGTTTTTTAGTTATATTTACATATTACAAAATGATCTCTTTATATATAGAGTTATATACACTCATGGACAAAACTTATGGAAATGGAAAGTTTAGGATATTGACGGTCGTCTATTTTTGTGAAGGAGACAGAGTCAATTTTGTTCACACTTAGTTATCTCGGGTGTCTTCAATAAAGGTCATTATAATATCTTCCAGAGTTATAATCCCGATATACATGCTAAAAGTTACAACTTCCTCAAGTTTTGTCCAAGAGTGTATTTTGGTTATCTCGTGTGTCTTCAATAAAGGTCACTGTAATATCTTTCAGAGTTATTGTACCGATATACATGCTAAAAGGTACAACTTCCTTAAGTTTTGTCCATGAGTGTATATTGGTTATCTCGTGTATCTTCAATAAAGGTCACTGTAATATCTTCCAGAGTTATTGTCCCGATATACATGCTAAAAGGTACAACTTCCTTAAGTTTTGTCCATGAGTGTATATTGGTTATCTCGTGTGTCTTCAATAAAGGTCATTGTAATATCTTCAAGAGTTGTTGTCCCGATATATACATTCTAAAAGGTATAACTTCCATAATTTTTGTCCATGAGTGGATATATAAGTTGCTAACTCAGCGGATAGATATTTACACCAACCTATTGAATAATACTCTTTTATCAGAATTGAAACATTTTCAGAACACGAGTATATATTATTTTGTATTTTTAGATATAAACTAATGAATAATATGATGCATTTAAACTGGCGAAACCGCTGGGAGGGTTCATCATTGATGAGCCAGGTCCACCCATTATCATTGCAGTAAGGGCATTATAAAATCGTTTAATTTTAAAAAAGAATCCGTCTAAAATTCTTATATAAACTATAATAGGTATATATAGGGGATCAACTCCTACCTATCTACTTCCACCCACGTGACCTGGAGAGTTATGACGCTGCTGGCCCAATCACCATCGCCCTCACGTCCCCGTAGAACAAACACCGAACGTTTCGCTCTTAATTTGCATACTCACTCGAGCCCACATTTAATTTCCTGTGTGCTCCTTGCTGGATTAGTCACGTGCCCTCTTCCGGACTTGTGATTGGTGGGTGGAGTTGTTTACTTCTAAAGGGGTGTGTTTGCCATACCTGCTGTGGCAGTGTGTCAAATAGAAGTGGAAAATTTTCCACTTCCTTTCTCTCTCTCTCACAACTCAAACAAAACTTCTTCTTTTAGAATTACGGAACGTATGCTCCGCTTTGCTTTAAAAAAAAAACACGTTGATATAAATTATGAAAAAGGCATCTCCTTATCGTGAAACTGAAGTTGCTGATGGCTTGCGCCATCTATTGGAATAAATATCTGATATTGTACTGGGATAAGGCGCAAGCCATCAGCAACTTTCAGTTGCACAATAAGGAGATGCCTTTTTCATAATTTATGCATCTTATCCCAGTACAATATCACATTTGTACTATTTTTTTCACGTTGATATAAAGTTTAATTATTTATTTGAGACCTATTAACTGTATATTTGAAGACGTGAGTATTTAGAGAGTCTTTTTAATAATCTTGTAATGAGTAGCTTTTATATAAGAAATAAAACTATGAAACAACGATTTTTTATTTTCCAAGTAAAACAAACTTTCTACTGGTCTTACTGCGGTGAAAAATGTTAGGAGGGCTTGGCTCATCAGTAGGGAACCCTCGCAGTTTCGCCAGCATTATCTACCATACCGCTTTTTATGGTTCTAATAGGGTATTGAACAATTCTACTTATATACCAATAACAATGAACCATAGAAGCAAAGGGCACCTCTCCCGTCAAAATAAACGTCAAAACCTGACGCCATCTATTGACCGTCTCCACATAGATAGTGAAGATTCCATTAGATCCCGTGTGGATCTCATGGAATAAAGTCCGCCCTAGACTGACGAGGGCCATTAGCCCGAAACCATGGTCTCTAGGTGGACGCTTCTCAGTTTGCCAAAGCTGGTGTTGTGGCTTTGTCACCGACCCGAGGCTGCTAGTTGCGGCGACAGTCAATAGATGGCGTCAGGTTTCGACGTTTATTTAGACGGGAAAGGCGTCCTATGCTTCTATGGATCAATTTCCTCCCGGCAAATTTTCCATCTATAATAACAATGAAGGTTGGAATTTTAGTTATGATATTCAAGAAAACTATAGACCTAAGTTTTTAGGACAGTATAATTCCATACATATAGTTTCCTCGCGCAATACTCCTCCGCAATCAATAAAGACAAAGTCAGTTAGGTAAAAGTTAAACTTAAGACTTATAAAACGCCATCTATATTTTTATTCCATTTAAACATCAAGATTTTCACCTTTCTTCAACGGACCTATCACTCTATACCCCAACAAGGACTTAGAACATATGTCTTATAGAGAGAAAGAATATAGTTTATCATCAAAGTGTATGATTTTCGAGCCCAGATGACTTATAGAGATATCTCCTCTTCTTCTTTCTTATCTCCACACTGGGTGAAGTAGAATGCCTTTGTCACAAAGACTGGGAGCATTACTCAGTGGCAGGCCGACTTAGCTCTAAAAGAAATGGCCGCCTCTGACATGAGGAATAGACACCATGTGCAGCCACTCCTAACATGGAGTACAAATGCTGCTCATCCTGTATCCCTGGATTAGGAGTCCTTACAGGGTACTATCAGCTGGGCCAGCTGAACCCAGGTTTTTTAGTGAGCTTGTTACTGCTCCCCCTCTTCCTTTTTCATCCGGCTTGGGACCGGCAAAGGCGGAGTTATCTCCTCGTGTTTATATGTATGCTGTCTTAGCGCGCCATCTGTTATGAAAAATTGAAACTATTTTTGACACGTTTGATTCTTTTTACAATAAAACAATTTTCTACTGCCCTTACTGCAATTATAAATTAATATGAGGGTTCACCACTGATGAGCCAGGCCTTCTTATTATTTTATCATTGTAGTATAGACAGTAGATTTTTTTTAAATTTTATTTTAAAAAGAATCACACGCGTTATAAATAATTTAAAATTTCTTATATGTATATCAAAGGCAAAGTTTCCTTTAGGAATAGAGTTGTCCTCTTACCAGAGAGTTTCTTATAGTAAAAATGCTAATTTTGCAAATGAAAACTTTCCTTTATAGTGTCTTCTAGCGTGAGTGTCCTCTCATGGAGGTTCTACTGTCTATATATATATATATCAATAATTCACAAATATCTTTCATATAAATTATATTTAATTCTACTTTATCGTTCAGTAATAGTTTGCTATACTGACATTATACTCTCAATTCGACATTATACTCTTAAATCAACATCGAAAATTTCTATAACTTTCCTTGAAAAAATATTATAAAACCTTTTATATATATATATATATATATATATATATATATATATATATATATATAATAAACACTTTTTCAAAATTGTATTCACAATTTATGACTTTTATAATTATCCTTTTTTAAATCAAAATGATACGTTAACGTAACAACAACGGGGGAAAAACGTGTTATCAATGTAGGAATTGATTAGTGTTTGTGTATATAATGAACCCACGTTAAGCAACAAATAAAACTTTATTTCTAGGACGTGGTAGGACATAAAGACTAGTGCTAATGGCATCAGCGCGAACTGTCTAGTACTTCTAGGACCGTGGAAACATATAACTCTCTTAAACCCCATTTACTGTATGTTATATCACAAATGTATGGAAGAGATTCAGTCAGGGTTTGTTATGATCAGTTTCGTTAGAAAGAATCTTTAAGTAAATATAAATTCATAGAGACAAAACTTAAGATTATTTCTAACGAAACCAAGTGTGAACAAAATTGCCTATGTCTCCTTCAAAAAAACAGACGACTGGCGACATCAAAGACTTTCTACTTCCTTAAGAAAATATACACTCTTAGACAAAACTTAAGAAAGTATAAAGACTTTGATGTCGCCGGTTGTCTGTTTTTTGAAGGAGACAGGTAATTTTCTTCACACTCTGTTATCTCGTGTGTCTTTAAAAATGGTCACTATGTATCAAATATGTTTCAGAGTTATTGTCTCAATCCCGATTTACATGATAAAAGGTACAACTTCCTTAAGTTTTGTGCATGAGTGTATATATTTTTTTTACTTAAAACTAGCGTTAAAAAAAGTATATATTATAAAGAAAATAAAGTCTCCAGGGCTAAGTTTCTTGTTCAAATTTTATTCTCTAACTTTCGGACCTGTCAGTCCTTCCACAGGAGTATCACGATAACAAATATATATTTATAATTTAAAAAGTCATAAATGGCATTAAATTGAAAGCTTTAAAGTTAAAAACCATCATTAAAATATCTATATAGATACAATATCCTTATATTTCTCTATTTCAAACTCAAGAAATTCTATGTGAATGTTGGTAAGAAATAATTTCAATACCAAAAATATTTTTTTCTGTCAATCCGCCTGTCTTTGTCAATTAGAATGAACTCTTTATTGATTCTCACGCTTTATTCGGTTAGGTTCAAAGATATAATGAGTTAGAAGTAATTACGTTTGTAAACAGAAGCCATTTTTTTAATCTCGAAAGAATAGAAATAGAGCAGTTATTCCAGATAGCTGCCCCACAGTATGTGCTGGTGATTTGCCCCACGTGTCACCCAATCGGCCGAGCGGCGGCCACATCAGGAAGCCAAATTGGCGACAGCTGTCGCGACGACGGTGCCAAGTCTCCAGGAACAGGGCCAAGTTTGGCGCCGACCTGTTCGGTCCAGCAACAAGAACATATATCCTGTAGCCACCCTTATTCCTACCATTAGTTTCGTGTTTTACCCAGGAATATCTTAATTAGCATTATCTTATATTTAGCTATAGACTTTGTATCGTGTTTAATTCCAAAGTAAATCACACGTAAGGAAATCCTTCAATCATTCTGACAGTTAGCACTCAGCCTGGCGATATCAACTACATGTCCACCGTCACCATTAAACGTGAAGTCTGTGGTACGTGGCTCCAGGAGTCCGGGTAACATTCAAAGAGAGTGAGAATGATTGCCATTACAATATTCCATAGCAGCATCCAAGCACTGCAAATGATATGATGCCATTTGTTGATAGAATTCATAAGGGCACATTGTGATTTTTTTACAGAACATCTGTCTTTTAAAGAATAATTTCTTCCAATCTAATTTTCCAATCTATAGAAAGTTTTCTTGAAGATAACACCGAGTGATCCTTCCTTGCTATATGAAGCATCGAACATTGCTTAGAATTGCTCAGAGCAAAGTGAAGTAGCGTCCAATGATGGCCGAGCTTCGTATTGGAGAAGACAATACATGATGATGAAGAGAGCTCATAGAGTGTGCGGTCTGTAATGAGAAGAGGAGAAGAGACCCGGCTCAGAACAGAGTAAAATGCTGTCCGCGATGGTCTACCTCTAAACCTGATAAGGCACATGAAGATAATGAAGCAAATTTTCCAATATACCCAATATTTATATCCCCAATAGCGGTATTTAATGAGAACTTTTACAGAATTTTGAATGTTTCTCCTTCTTAACACCTTATACATAATCCTTGAGCTTCCCATTGAGACAAATGCTCTCCTAAGGTCACCATCCAGAATCTGCCGCTTCTATCCGCCGTTTTGTTTCCTACCCAAGACATTCTTCATTATGGAATTACTTCATAATGGTTACTTATTGAATATTCATGAATCTATATATTCAAACCTTTTTCTCTAATAGCTATTTATATAAATTCTATGAGAATAACAATGATTTTGGTTCATCTAATAAAAGATGTAAATTTTCTCCTTTTTTTTTGTTTTATAAAAACACATTTTTTTTACAATATTTCACACATTCTGCTCATCAATCTATATTTGCATGTTATTAGTTTCTAGTAGTAGCAATTTTTATATAAAGATTCAATTATAAAATTCATTAGCTGTATAAAACGTTTAGAATTACATTCATGGACAAAACTTGAGAAAGTTGTACCTTTTAGCATGTATATCGGAACAATAACTCTGAAAGATATTACAGTGACCTTTATTGAAGACACACCAGATAACCAAGTGTGAACAAAATTTCCTCTATCTTCTTCAAAAAAAAAATAATAATAATAATAACAGACGACTTCAAAGGCTTTCCACTTCCTCAAATTTTGTCCATGAGTGTAAATAAAATAAAAAATGGTAGTTTCGATATGTGTGGTGATATTCATCAGTGTTTGACTAGTACTTTAGCCTTCCATCCCTACCTCCTCCAAAGACACAGTGCCACAGAGTCAAAGAGATGATACCAAACGTGAAGTATGCACAGAGATCTCGTGCTGCCAAAAAACTAATCACCATCCAGCCAGCCACATCAATATCGTTGTCAATTTCTCTCGAGCCGTTATCTCGCCATTTTTTAAAAAGTTGGGGCAACTTTTTGTTGCTATCCCTGTCAAATACCTCCTTGTCAATACACGGGCTGGTCGATTCCCTTGACTGTCAATCCTTCCCACGGGAATATACCGCCGCTACTTTTCTAATTGTCTATATTTATATATATATATATATATGTCGTAGCTGTCGTGGTCGAATGGAAGGACGCGACCGTTATGCATGTATGCTTCAAAAAATTTTGTTCCACACTCGTGAGCGCGCGCACGCGGCGGCGTGCCGTAGTATTCACCCGCGCTGGCTCCCACGTTTATTTTGTGCAGTGTATTTATAGATGGATGAATTTGTATTTACAATTTAACATTTTTTTTAATTATGGCGAAAATAAATTATATACTTTGGGCATTTGGCAAATTATGACATATATATATACCGATATATATAGCGGTGAATATATTTACTTAGAATATACTGCAACGGGTTTTCTAAAGTATATTTTGATAACTTTCAATCCTTCCCCTTAAACCAATGTTGCATAAAGTAACTACAGGTTAATAAAGAGCAAACCCAGAAAGTTGTGTTTCCAATAATATATAGATAGATTAATGGTCAATAAATGATCGCTAAAACATTATATAAAGAGTTTCTTTCAATGTAACATATCCGTCTTTGCTTTCAAAATTATCCTTCTTCCATAGAATACACTCGTTGGAAAAACTTAAGGAAATAATTTCTCATAAAACACAGTTTATTTTCTATTAATTACAGGTTTACATATATAAAATCCTATATATTTAGAAATTGTATATTTTTGTGTGTATATATTAAAAAAACAATGTATCCTCTTATTCTTTCATTTTGACTCCTGTAGAAGAGCAGAAATGTGGCTCGAAAGCTCGGCGAAATAAAAAAAAAACTTACAAAGAAACTCTTTGTCTCATCATTTTGTACACACTTTTGACGAGATACTGTTCCAGGCGGTTATCCAACTTATGTATCGCTGTAGAATTGCTGTTGATCGCCATCATCGGACTGAGCTCAGTGAGATTGTGAGGTGAGAAATGTCTTGGCCCGACGCCATGCGGACAGCTCCAATCGGACACTTACACCATCCCGGGTCGATGTTTCCGAGATTTGCATAGACGTATTGTCTTGCTCCATTCCACTGTGGCCGCCGCAACAATGTTCCCGGAGAGCGTGGCGCCGTCAAGCTATAGCGATACTTCCTCTCCCATTTAACGCTAGAACTAACGGCTCTCCGTATCCACTCTTTCAATTCCCTCCACTTTCTTTCTCCCACTTCATCGTTGATATCATCCACGCAGCCAGGTCCTCCCTTCTATTTCTTGATTTTATTTGTCTAGGATATCTCCATCTGGTATCATAAACTGGTAAAACCGCTGGAAGCGTTCACCACTGATGAGCCAAGTACTTCCAATATTTTTTCATAGCTGTAAGTAGAATGAACACTCCTGCTTTAATGCTTTCATTTCTTATATCAAAATATTGATCCATAGAAAAAAAGAAGGATACACAAACATCAACCAATCATATTTTGTGTGTAATCAAAACAATTAATTCTTATGAAAAAAGTTACAAAAGTAAAATTGTACTGTGACCTGAGACATGATCGTACAAGAGAAAATTACTGATTGTTTATGTTTGTAAGAAGGCAGTGTTGGGCGTTCAAGAGGAATACTCCCAGTAAATGAAGGCAGACAGAGATGTATCCTTTATACTGATAGCCCAGGCATTATGTCGAGCATTTCCGCTACTGAAGCCGTTAGATGAGATAGCCATCGTGGAATGTAGACGCCTATAGCGTTTAGTAGGCCGGGGGAACCTAGCAATGGAAACACTACTTCTTCCTCTACATAATACAAGTAAAACACAAAATGAGATGAATTCCATTTCTTTTTAAGAAAGAATAAAGTTCAATTCTTGACGCGCTGGAGATTGAGAGTCACATCGCCATCTTGTCAATTGGAGGCACTTACTGAATATGGCTCTTTTCTATTTCTCTAAATCGTAGAAAGATAGGGAGAGACAATTCCATTCTATATTATTGTAATCGAAACTCTCAAAATACGCAATAAAAGTGAGATATAAAAAAGACGAATTTTAAAAGATACTTCTTTTTTATTCGACTTTTGTATTACATATATTGCAAATCTCTTCAGATAACAGAAATATTTTCCTTTGTTCTAGAGGTGTGTAAATCTCGAAGATGTACCTTTTACCATGTATATCGGGATTCAGACAATAACTCTGAAAGATATTACAGTGACCTTTATTGAAGATACATATATATACTCATGGACAAACCTTTAGGAAGTTGTACCTTTCAGCATGTATATCGGGATTCAGACAAAAACTCTGGTAGATATTTAATACACAGTGACCTTTATTGAAAACACGCGAGATCACTAAATGTGAGCAAAATTGCCTCTGTGTCCTTCAATAAAATAGATGACAGGTCACATAAAAGACTTTTTACTTCTTTAAGTTTTGTCCATGCGTGTAGAAGGACTTAATAGTTTCGATGTGTGGAGTCTGTGAATATCGATTCACACCTTCGAATTTTCAATAGTTTTCCCTTTACATAGGTCGACGGCTTGTACTTAGGACATCTAGTTGTCCAGTAAAAATGTCCTTACTGTCCACAGAAATTAATGTCAGCCCGGGTAGTTGGCGACTTCTGTACGTGGCTACAGGAACCTGGGTTAACTATAAATACACTCATGGACAACGATTAAGAAAGTTTAAAGTCTTATATATATATATACGTGTTTTTTTAAAGGAGACAGAGGCTGTTCACACTTGGTTATCTCGTGTGTCATCAATAAAGGTCACTGTAATATCTTTCAGAGTTATTATCTGAATCCCGATATACATGTTAAAAGGTACAACTTCCTTAAGTTTTGTCCATGAGTGTAAGCTATATATATAGATCGTGTTTCCTTTAAAATAAGACAGTTTTCCTCTCTTTGCTGCAATGATGTAAATATTGAGCTACGACATGGTTCAACGAAACATACGCGCCATCAATAGTTTAAATTTCTAGTAACAGATGGCGCGCAAATACATCTTGTTTAAATAGCCATTTACTATTCTTAAAGTAAGTGTATAGAGACTGTTGTGTTCCTAGGTTTCAGGAATACAAGTCGGTGGAAGAGTGGGTAACACCCTCGATTCCCGACAGTCATGAACCGGGATTGAATCCCGCGTTAAAATTTGTTTAATATGTGAATAACCTTCACATGTTATTCACTGTTTCAATTATCATGAACTAGGTTGCTCTTGCTGAGCGGCACCTATCAATGTGATTTTGAATAGGTTTCAGGAGTTTAATATAATGGCGCTTTACTTTTATTCTAAAAGGCAATGTCTATAGAGATTAAATTTGTAATGACACTTTTAAAATTAAACATAAATTTGTAGAAAGTAAATATTTCATAAAGTTGGCGAAATTTTGAACTGATCACCTATTATGCAGTTAGGTATAACATTGTGCAAATATGAAGTTATCACCTTTATTAGCGCTTTGGTTCTTGCTTTTTTTAATAAAACTTTTATATAAACACTAAACGAAAGGATAAAAAATATATATATTGAGAGGGCTTGGCTTATCGGTAGTGAACCTTCTCAGCAGTTTCACCAATTAGAACTACCAGACCTCTACAATAATTATATAGTCTGAAATATACAGGCTTCTTAAGTAGGACTTTGGTATTTAGAGTAACTATTAATACACTCTAATAACCTACATTGAAACACATCCAAATAACATCTCTCTCTCTCACATGTTATAAAAAAAAAGAAGAAGAAAGTAATCAAGGACATTCAATCTTCAATTTAAAAAAAAAATGGACAAAATCCAAAAAGTTCAGACTCTTTACTAAAAGTTCCTATTTTTTTTTTAAAGTCAACCTCAATTTTTTTTAATCCAGAAAGGAGACAATAATAAAAAAAAAAAGGGTAGGTCATTAAAAAAGGATTGTGAAAAAGGATGGCGGAAATAATGGGAGGACAATTTAATTAAAAGAAAGCGTACTAATTAGTCATGTAGGGGAGGTATTATAAGCCAATTGTACCCAGACGGAAGAAGGGAGAGAGCCAAAAGTAGAACCAATAAAAGTTGGCCTAATGCAAGGCTACCCGGGTGAGGAGTATTTTGATATCGGTTTGATAGCCAATCCTGCCCCTGATTGCCGCTACCTACCTACGTGCTAATGGTTAGGCTTAGCTCATTCCGTCCACTCTCCTTCATTTCTCTACTACTGGAAGCTCTCCGAGCTGGTGTAAAGTACATCACGAACGGTATTCAAAATGAAGGTTGCCTTACCGCCGCATGTATATTTAGAAGTAATGATGGGGTCTCTCATCTCCTGATCATTTATAATATAATATTACTAATACATGAGATAACCAATATACACTCATGGACAAAACTTAATGAAGTTGTACCTTTTAGCATGTATATCGGGATTATAACTCTGAAAGATATTACAGTGACCTTTATTGAAGACACACGAGATAACCAATATACACTCATAGACTGAACTTAAGGAAGTTGTACCTTTTACCATGTATATCGGGATTATAACTCTGAAAGATATTACAGTGACCTTTATTGAAGACACACGAGATAACCAATATACACTCATGGACTAAACTTAAGGAAGTTGTACCTTTTATAATGTATATCGGGATTATAACTCTGAAAGATATTACAGTGACCTTTATTGAAGACACATGAGATAACCAATATACACTCATGGACTAAACTTAAGGAAGTTGTACCTTTTATCATGTATATCGGGATTATAACTCTGAAAGATATTACAGTGTCCTTTATTGAAGACACATGAGATAACCAATATACACTCATGGACAAAACTTAAGGAAGTTGTACCTTTTAACATGTATATCGGGATTATAACTCTGAAAGATATTACAGTGACCTTTATTGAAGACACACGAGATAACCAATATACACTGATGGACTAAACTTAAGGAAGTTGTACCTTTTATCATGTATATCGGGATTATAACTCTGAAAGATATTACAGTGACCTTTATTGAATACACACGAGATAACCAAGTGTGAACAAATGTGTAAAAAAAAACTACCGGCGACATTAAAATACTTTCTACTTCCTTAAGGAAGAATTGTTCAAAGGTTTTGTAGATTTTTTTTTATTGCTAACGCTGTCTTATCTGTACCAAAATTACAACTCAATAAGCTGGGATATGTACCGCACTATAAGTAGAGAAGTATTAATGAGAATATATAGAAAATTTACTTAGTTTCACTTTGAAGTTTAATGAATGCTTTGCTATGTCATCATAGTCGTTTCGTATCGCCTTTCTAACACGAACACTCTGTACCCAAACTGGTATTTATTGTATATTAAAATTTTGTTATTTGACCGGCATGCTCCTATTTAGTAGTAAAAAGATATCTCGTTTTGATTAGAGAATAAATCAGTTTCACTTTGAAGTATAACGAAAATATAGCTCTTGCATATTTGAGAGCATAGTTATGTCTTGCTAACTTAATGATCATTTGATCAAAATTGAATTACAAACGGATGTTGCTTTGATATCATTGATATTTAGTAGTGGAATAATAATCCAGTAAGAAGAAATTTCTTTACCTTAATTTGGAAGCAACATATGTATGAACGAGAAAAAAATTAGCTATTGTTTTAGAGCATGTTATTTTCTATTGCCTTGCTAACTTGAAGATTTTTTAAACATATTTAGGCTTTGTTGAATAAAAATTGATGTTAGATTCATAGCTTATTCAGTAGTAAAATATACTTGGTTAGATAAAAATAATTTATTTTCATAAAATATCGAAAGGTAATGAAAATTAAGTTTTTGCATTTCTGACAAGTCTTTTTGTAAGTGAAAACTAATAAAAATTGTATCCTTCCGAGATATCTGTTCTCTGTTAAATTTGTACATTTGTATATAGATTGGCATCGCGAGAAGGTCACTAGATTCCTTCTATGGAACTAAATAACTTATGTGAATATTGTTTCTAAAACTTTGAATAAGGGGTGATTTCTTATATAAGCGCGGCTCTTGTTGTTCATTAATATGAAAAAAACTCGTTGATAATTTGGTAATATTCTTCAAGTCTGTTGCAATATTCTATTTTATTCTTCGTGATTAAATATTTTTAAAAATTGTATTTCTAGAATTTAAGATTGAGAAAGAGGTAGTTCCGAAAGCTTTCGCGCGAACAAATATTTATATGGTTTAGTACGCGAGAGGTTAACGATAAAAAAAAAAGAAAAACAATGTAAATCTTCTATTTTATTTGTCAATATGTGGCGTCTATTGCATATATCTGCTATTTGGAGATTTCTAGATCTGCGATACATATATGGTAGCTAAGTCAACAAGTTAATGGGGTAGAAATATCATGTTCTTCTTCTATGCCATTGGTTCTTTGTTTAGTAGATGGAGATGTTTAAGAATCCCACTGACTGGCTATAAAATGTTAGAAGAGAGAGTGTGTGGTATAGATGGATCTCATGGGATAGATGGCTCAATGGATAAAAGGACTTCAACCAACGAGATTACTTTAAATGGACTTTTATGCAAATCTCGGCAACAAATGGACCCGAATGTGTCAAGAAAAGACTCCCATCCTAACTGCTTGTCGTTGTAAATTGTGGTCGTCCCTGAAGATATATTTCTGGGTGGGGACAAATTAGAGCTGTTTAATAGTTTAATGCGGAGAAATTTACACGACTTTACCATCTGGAAAATATGGAGAATACATTTTGTTAATTTGGCAACAACGCGATATATATATATATATATTAAGAAAAAGGCATCTCCTTATCGTGCAACTGAAAGTTGCTGATGGCTGGCGCCATCTATCGGAATAAATATCAACTATTCTCGTTGATTTTTAATTATTCCAGAATTGGCCATATACCCATTCTTGATTAATCAAGAAAAGCTAACCACGGACGCGTTTCGGGCTGTTGGCCCTCATCAGCGTGGTGCAAGCTGTACCTCAACGACCAAAAAAATTGGTCTTTAAGGCATCCTGAAAAATCATGAAACGGGTAGTTAAGGCCAGAATTGCGTGAGGATATATATATATTTGTCAAAATTCGAAACTATTTTGAAGGCGTAAGATTCTTTTTGATATTAAACAATTTCTACTGTCCTTACTGTAATGAAAAAATTAATGAGAGGGCCTGGCTCATCTCATTCATTTTTCCATTGCAGTAAGGACAGTAGAAATTGTTTAATATCAAAAAGAATCTTACCCCTTTAAAATAGTTTCGAATTTTGATAACAGATGGCGCGCTAATGGATCATATATATTTGTATTAAGGCATGAACCTCCCAGTATTAAGAGAGTTCAACTATTGCTTTTATTTTTTATCTTGTAAGAGGTAATTTGTATTTTACCTTTATCTTTGTACCAGATGTTTGCTCTTTTTGATGCCTCTTTTGAAAAGCAATATTTCATTACAATAAATACGTAGCAATAAAATATTATAGTTTTTCCTATGTCAATATCCTATCTACTTATAGATTGGTAGCCGGTAGTATTCCTGTCCTCTCAGGACTTCCTTTCTATAGATGTTTTTTAATGGTATTGTAGGGACTTCGACCAAAATTGTTTATGTAAACTCCGTTCTTATCTATCCTTCCTCTTTACAGTCTTCCTTCCAGACGTAGAGATATTTCTCCACTTGACATTGTAAAGCCGTTAGAAATACGTCGTTACTCGAAATCTCGCTTTTTCACAATAAAAAAAAAGATACGTATTGTTAATTCTTAGGAAGGAAGGTTTGAGCGTATCTCGGTGTGTATACGTGCGGTGTTTTGTTTGTTTGACATACGTTATTCCCACAATACTTACTAATCCAGAGGAAATTTTAATACGATGTAGAAATAGGTCTGGAAGAAGTCACTGTCATAGTTTCAATCTCGGAATATGCTAATTATTTCTATAATAGACGAATTTGTTTATTTCCTTTCAAACGTTGAAAAAAGGTGTAGCCGTTTCTGTCCCGTAATTCGCGGCAGGTAACCCTGGGAGGATCACCCCCGGTACACCGCAGACAAAAGGAGTTAACTTTATATTTTTAAAGCTTTTCATCTTATATAATAAAAGTTCAAATATGTTATAAATGTTTTAATCAAGATTTTTAGGTTGATATTAAGTTTTATCACCTTTTTCTAAATCCAGCTCTTTTCGCCATCACCACTATAGTATTATACTTTCTAATATTAATAATAATATATTTTGATTTTAATATACACACAATATTGTATTAGCAAACATCACTTGGGAAGTTTTCGGCAGAAGCCGGGTCATTTTTCTAGTATATGATATACACTCATGGAAAAAATTAAGGAAGTAGAAGGTCTTTGATGTCGCGGGTCCTCTCTCTCTCTCTCTCTATATATATATATATATTTTTTTTAGGAGACTGTGACCATATTTTTCACACTTAGTTATCTCGCGTATCTTCAAAAAGGCCACTGAAATGTATTTCAGAGTTATAATCCCGATATACATGCTAAAAGGTACATTTTCCTTAAGTTTTGTCCATGAGTATATTGTCGTTTGACAACTCTATGGAGCCATTTTCTCCTATGTCTATTAAATCTTGAAATCATTCTCATATATATATATATTTATTCCTCCTCTCCCGATGGCCATTGTCCTTCTCTAGACCAGCTCCTATTACACTCCAGGAAATCCTACTAGTAATCGTAGGCCACCGACCTGTTATTCGACCTTACTGGGTGTCGCGCCCTTCTTTTCCGGTGGTAGACTTTATTGAACGCCATTTTGAAGTTACATTAGGCTTGGTGTTTGTATTTACAACATTCCTATGTATACAACATTGTATATGCACAAAAAATATATAGTACGACATATATGTGTGTGTGGTGAAAATAATAATAAAAATCAAATAATAGAAAAAGTCAGGTGTTAGTATTAAAATCAAAGAAGGCATATCCTGACCACGATCACATGAGCTTTTTTAGATGGTAGAATGCCATCTAGTGGAACAGAAATCAACTAAACGTTGGCTTATGATATTTAAAAATATTATCTGCGATGTAGTTTTTTTTCTCCCACCAGGAAGTGTATTTGACATTTACATAAGGCGCTATACAGAGAAATTTAAAACGATATTTAAAATATTCGAAACTATTATAGACGCGTATAATTCTTTTAAAAATTTAACAATTTCTACTGCCCTTACTGCAATGGAAAAATTAAAGGGAGAGCCTGTCTCATCAGTGGTGAAACCTCCCAGCGGTTTCGCCAGTTTAATCTACCATACCGCTGTTATATTGCATTTTTGGAACTTCCTTTTATAGCAGAACTTCCATTCCAGTATGGACAGTAGAAATTGTTTAATTTTCAAAAGAATCATACGCGTCTATAAATAGTTTCGAATAATCATAACAGATGGCGCGTTATGTATCATCATATTTAAAATATAACTCCAAATGCATCTCTAGATATGGTATCATTTTTTTGTGGGATGTTTCTTTCAATAGACTTAAGAAGCTCGAAAATATTTCCCCCAAAAAATCGAATTTATTCAATTTATAATTAGGTCAAAATGGCTCAAAGCAATAATAATAAATCAAGTCACTGAACCACACACACACGCTACACTAAACCCTTAAAATTATTGGCCTTAAACCCCGACATCTTCATTAACAAAGCCAATCTCCTACAGAAGAACATAATTAAAAATATTTAAAAAAACATCCTCAGCTAAAAGAAAACAGAAAAAAACAGCAGTTTTTAAACTTCAGATAGAACTAACTGCAATTCTTCGTGCCTCCATAATTGCGCTTTTAAAACTGAATACACTCCTGCCCGCGCCAATAAAATTGGCGGGAAAAAAAGGCGGGAAAACACGGGATTAGAAAATAGCCTATTAAGTGACGATATAATATGCATTAAGGGCTTATTTTGATATCGGCTAAATATCATTTTAATCCTGACTAACGGCTATTTTATGATTTTTTTTTTTTTTGCTTTTACATCCTTCTCGTTTAATATTGTAATCCGAGGAAAAAAACTTCTTTTTTTAAATTAATTGTGACCAAAGGCATTTTACAAAAACATTATTAGGACACCTTTGTTTTTTTTATATAGCGAGAGTCTTTGTTTTAAAGATATGAGGAAATATATATTAGAGAGTGTTTTATTATTTGATTTTCTAAAAATTATTCAAAGTCGATATACATTTAGTGTTTATTAGAATATAGTGAAAGAATATTCTCTTCAAAGGACAGCACCTACACTCATGGACAAAATTTAAGGAAGTTGTACCTGTTAGCATGTATATCGGGATTATAACTCTGAAATATATTACAGTGACTTTTATTGAAGACACACGAGATAACCAAGTGTGAGCAGACTCTCCTCCTTCAAAAAATAAAAAAGAGAAGAAAACAGACGATCAGCAATGATGTTGAAAACTGTCTTTTGTAGAGAGAGATACCCTCTAACGGAACTGTCCTCTCACGGAGGGTCAAACATTTAAAAAATAATAATAAAAGCATCACCGAGGTGAAAGTTGCTGATGGCTTGTGCCATCATCGTAATAAAGATCATCAAAACGTTTCTTCAATCCATAATATTAGAAGCCTCATGTTATTTATTGATAAATGAAGAAAAGCCCAACATGTCTGGCTGTTGGTCAGAGTGATACAGGCTGTAAACCTCAGGTACTTTCATTAAAAATCAAAGAACGAGTATTCAGGGTCAAAAGTGCGTTGGAGCGAAATTACCCCAACGACTTTATTTTTTAAATAAAAAGGCTTTTTATTTCAAATTTTTATTAGCTTTGAGATATTCTTAATCTATATTGCCCTGTTTTGAAAATGTGAAGTTCACGTCAAAACACGTCTTCAGGTTTTTAATATATAAGGTTAAGCACACAACAGTTCTTTGACACCTGCGAAATATGCAAAGAAGATGCACTATTTGATGCGTCTACATTGCATATATAAATAAACGTTCTTCCCTGATTTATAATATTATAAAATAAAAAAGCTTCCAGAGCTAAGTTTCTTGTTCAACTTTTTTATTTTCAACCTTTCGAACTTGTCAGTCCTTCGTGATACTCCTGTTGAAGGACTGACAAGTCCGAAAGGTGGAACAAGAAACTTAGCTCTGAAAGCTTTATTTATTTTATAACATTGCATATATGCTAATAGTAGTAGCCAGTCTCAAACAAAACACCGGAAGGATACCACTGGACAAACGGGAACTCTGGGTCCTAATACGCTGCTGTTGGAAGCGACACCTCTCAACAAGAAACAATAGAAATTTGTGAAGACCAGGCAAAAGTGATCTATGTGATTGTATCAAATTGGTACAAACGTTTCTAAGCAGGTGACCACAGCCTTGCCCCCAAATCCGTAGTATATAAATGCATGCCTTCTAAAAATTATTTATAAATACATTATAAAAGTAAATCATATTCAACGAAGTGTCGATGAAAAATGAAGTAAAAAAGTTCTTATTACCTAAGTGACAATTTCTACTTAAAAATGGTAGTCATGGCATTTTTCAACGTAAGCCATTGTATTATAAATAACATTACTTTAGCCGATTTAGTAGTTACAAAATCCGTTACTGAATAATCTGTAAAAATGTCTATTTTTCTGTGCTAATATTATATCATTTGTCATATGACCCGGCTTCGCCCGGGTTTGAGAAACAAATAAAAAATGCATATTATTCTAAATCAGTCTTATTTGCATATTCCGCTGATGGAATTATGAAAGGGACTCCTTTCAGACCTTCAACTCTATATCCTGGTAAAATTTTCATCCGAATAGGTCGAATGTTGTGGAAACATCTGCCGAACAAATGGTATATATAAAATATTCCTTTATCGGATCAATTTGCATATCCTGGGGGTCGAAATTATGACACTGGCTCTTTCTAGTTCTAATTCTCTATCATGTCAAAATGTTTCATTGGGATAGTCCAAACAATTTCGAAACGCATGCAAACAAACATATAAACTTTATTTATACAAGTTAAAACAAGTTTATACTACAAGTAATACTGTAGATATGTAACATAGAACGAATGAATATATAAAATGAATATTTACACATTTACAACTTTTGAAAGCGTCGAATTTTTACGTCAATCAAATTTTGACAAATACTCAAGCTAGCAGTTCTTCGATACCAATAATGGATAAACATTTTTTAAAAAGTGGTATAAAAAATCACTTTGGTAAAAAAGCATCTCTTCACAACACGGCCAATCTACCGGAAAACACGATATCTATATAGCTCTCTCCATACAAATACCTTTAGAGGCCACTTATTAACCAATCAACTAGTAGCAGCGAGGAGCCAATCAATAACGAGATGATATTTTGTTGGGTCTTTTTTTTTCCTTGTGTTCGATTGGCTGGAAAAGGTGGGGAGGGGGGCCTCAATGAAGGGTAAAAATATCAATAAGTTTGTGATGGTCCATTTGATTATATCTCCCAGTTTTAGTGCTTCAGAACGGTTGTGTTTGTCCTTCACCTCACGTTTTTATGAATTCTGTATGGGGAGGTTTTCCAATCACTTTCAAACTCAGTTCGGAGAAGAGGGCCCTCTTGAATTTGAAATGCGCCGCCTTATAAAATGGATGAAGCTGATTGGTGCGGATACGCTGACGTCATTCTTAATAATAGCAACCCTTTCAAAGTTATAAATTTCTTATCTTTATTGATTTAGTACATAAATATATAGTTATCCTTGCCTATACATATGTTGATTCAAATTAATTGTCAACCGGGCAACGTTTAAAGTGTATGTGTGCTTTTTGTAAAAAAAAGCACTTCCAAGTGAAGCACGTGCAACAGAAGCCCGCGTTGATTATGCCCCTTAAAACAAATGTAAACAACTAAAGGACTTTATTTAAGTTTAAATCTTATTTTATTGGCGTATTAAGGATGTAAAATAGTTTCTCCCGTAGATGGGCTTACTTACCCGAAAGCTCGAGATATTTTTAAATAAAAATATTTTTAAAAGAATATTTTCCCTGGAGGCTTTATGTTTTTATTTTAAAAAATTAATAATTGTTTTTCCTGAATATTTGTATTGATTCTAATATGTTGTTACTGAGTATATTTCATTCTTCCTGTCTCACTATTATTTTTATGTGAATAAAGTTGGATGGTTTTGATCAAATTAAATTATCTTGTATTACCTGTGACGTTTGTTTTTCACACTTTTCTCTCTTCAATATTATTAATATAATGTCTAGAAATATAATTTCTTCCTAAGTTTTGAAAATATTTTGCGCTCTTTTCAAATTTAACACAAAGCAATAACGCGCCATCTATATATATAAAATGAAAAGATTTAAAATCACGAATGTCTCTTTTATACACAATACAAACTTCTACTGAATGTAATTCTACTGTCCTATAAGCCTATGTCCATAGTATTCTTGAAAACCATTTCTGAGATTCCATCCTTCAGTGCTGCGTATATAAGCAAAATCGTCCAATACAGTATTAGAGCTCTGAGAAGCGGTCTGGTGGATAAAATTGGCGAAACCGCTGGGAGGGTTCACCACTGATGAGCCAAGAGCCCTCCCAATATATTTTTTCATCGCAGTAAGGGCAGTAGAAGTTTGTATTGTGTATAAAAGAAACATTCGTGCTTTAAATCTTTTCATTTTATATTTATTCAAATTTGTTTGCTTACGTAACATCAGTAATTATTGCAATAGCGTCAATTTTCTTTTATTATTTTGTGCTGTTAATTTGCCTCTTTCTTACTAGCATTCTCTAGTGATATAGGCTACCTCAATCATGACTTCACAGATTACGAGCTAGGATTGATGTAAAAGGGAGAAACCAAAAGGGCATCAGCAAACTTACAAACCAAGATATCAACCAAGAAGTCTGAGGAGAGGGATCGGCAATCTGGAAAATATTTATGTAAAACTAACAAATAGCAAATTTCAGCTTTAATAAATACATTTTTTCACGAAATATATTCATTTGTGTTATCTTCAATATCTCTAAATGATTAAGTATGATAGTTAGGTGGAGACTGCCAGGTTCGCTTTTGATAAGACCTGGCTTGGCACCAATCTCTTTCTATCCCGGTTGAATCATTAAAGCTTCCATTATTCAACCAACATTCTCATGCAATAATTTTATTTTTGTGTTTTTTTTTTTAAATATGAAATATATATATATACTACTCCTGTACATCCCAAATGTTTGACTCAATGACTTTTTATATTTGTTGGATCGTATAAAATGGTGGATATTCCCATGAATGTTCTTTATGGCCTTTTAGCGGGTGTATAAGGCGGGTGGAGACAAAATTGAGAAGAGAAGGATTTAAAACGATGCCATCTCGAATTTCAAATATTCATCATAACGGATATATCTGCATAACCTCTTATATATATATAAGTATCACAAAGCAATAACGCGCCATCTATACATATAAAATGAAAGGATTTAAAAGCACGAATATTCGAATGTAATTCTACTGTCCTATAAGCTTATGTCCATAGTTTTCTTGAAAACTATTTCTGAGATTCCATTCTTCAGTGCTGCGTATATAAGCAGAATCGTCCAATACAGTATTAGAGCTTTGAGAAGCGGTTTGGTGGATTAAATTGGCGAAACCGCTGGGAGGGTTCACCACTGATGAGCCAAGAGCCCTCCCAATATATTTTTTTCATCGCAGTAAGGGCAGTAGAAGTTTGTATTGTGTATAAAAGAAACATTCGTGCTTTAAATTTTTTCATTTTATATTTATTCAAATTTGTTTGCTTACGTAACATCAGTAATTATTGCAATAGCGTCAATTTTCTTTTATTATTTTGTGCTGTTAATTTGCCTCTTTCTTACTAGCATTCTCTAGAGATATAGGCTACTTCAATGATAACCTCACAGATGACGAGCTAGGATTGAGGTAAAAGGGAGAAATCAAAGGACATCAGCAAACTTACAAACCAAGATATCACTGTCTGAGGAGAGGGATCGTCAATTTGGAAAATATTTATGTACAAACTAGCAAATAGCAAATTTCAGCTTTTAAAAAATACATTTTTTTACGAAATATCTTCATTTGTGTGATCTGCAATATCTAAATGATTAAGTATGATAGTTAGGTGGAGACTGCCAGGTTCGCTTTTGATAAGACCCGGCTTGGCACCAATCTCTTTCCATCCCGGTTGAATTATTAAAGCTTCCATTATTTAACCAACATTCTCAATGCAATAATTTTATTTTTTTGTTGTTTTTTAAATATGAAATATATATACTACTCCTGTACATCCCAAATGTTTGACTCAATGACTTTTTATACTTGTTGGATCGTATAAAATGGCGGATATTCCCATGAATGTTCTTTATGGCCTTTTAGCGGGTGTATAAGGCGGGTGGAGACAAAATTGAGAAGGGGGATTTAAAATCTCGAATTTCAAATATTCATCATAACGGATATATCTACATAACCTATTATGTATATAAGTATATCGATGGACACTTTTACCGTGGAACGTCATAAAAGTTGCATATGTCCTATTCAGCGACATAATCGACTTATTCAAAATACATTATAATCCGTCCAGCGTGATGGAGGGTCAAGCCCACTTTACATAAAGGTATATATATATAGTGGAAAATCCCAGTGGAGAGAAAGTGAGTAAATAAATATATTCTAATCCTCTCTTAGAAGCTCGTTGAAATTCAAAGTTTATTTTCCAGCCAGCCAGCCACTTGAAAGATGGCTCGCAGTTTAAAAAGGTCGTAGAGACTATATGTAAATATGTATTTTTAATCTTCTATGATTTGAATAATTAATGGCTTAATTTTCATGAGGATAATTATGGCGCCGTTCAGTGAATATTTATGAGAATAATTGGCCCGGAAGAAACAAGCCTGGCACTCCTGTGCTATATATATATACATATATAATCGTGTCTGTGAAAGTGACGGAACATTGCTCTGGCATGCGACATAGATTTTTAAATAACTTGCTCCTCGTCAACATGATTTCCGCACTTTTCCTAACGGCCTTGTTGTTGATATTTATAATTTAAAATGTTCATTTTTCATTCTATGATTATATTAATCTGTGGATTATTTTATTCTGTGGTGTAGATTATGTGTATATATATAGGTATTTTCTTTGAGTGAGAGTGGTTGAGAATCTGTGTGGAGACGTATGAGTTTCTAAAACTCTTTTTATAGTAATTTGACTTCATTGTAATTAGTGTCTTCAATAAAGAAGTTTTTTACTTATAATAGAAAATAATTATTAAGATTCTCCCAACAATTGGTAGCAGAGAGCGGTTGAATTTAAATTTATGCAAATCAAGATTAATTGAAAAATTTTTAGAAAAAAGAAAAGATGCAAAATTTTAATTTATCTCCAATAGAAAAACTTTCAGACAAAAACTACTTGATCTGGGCAAATCGAATTGAAAGTGAATTACGGGGATTAAAATTATGGAGAAGAATTATAGAAGGAGAAGAAGTGGAAAAGCCAATAGAAACAGACAAGAAATTTGATGAAAAAATGAAAATCTGGGAAGACTGGGATGACGACAATGCCATTGCAAGAAATTTGATTAATAGAACAATGAATGACATTCAAGTGCTAAAATACTCGAGCGAAAAAAGTGCCAAGAAATTATGGAATATAATTGGAGAAGAAATGGCATCTAAAAATGAAGACTTACAGATGAAAAATAGAATAGAATTGTCAAAATTGAAAATGAACGAAGATGAAACGGTGGATGACTACTTAAATAGAGCAATGATTATAAAGAGCAAAAGCATTCAAGCAGGAGATGAGATTAAGGATAGAGAGTTAATTTGCTTCGTTTTGGAAGGGTTGAGAGTTGAATTTGATTTTGACATAAAAATTATAAAATCAGACAGGCAAAATAATATGAACACTATAAGACAAATCCTGAGGGAAACAGAAGAAAAATTAAAACTTAGAAAAGAAGAAAAACGGCAAACAGAAATAGCATCTAAAGCTAGAGAGGGCCGAACGGGAAGACGAAATTTTGCTATCAAATGTTTCAACTGTGGAAAGATGGGACACATTTCTAGAGAGTGCAGAGGCAAGATCAAATGTTTTAAATGTGGAGGATTTGGTCATAAATCGGAAATATGTAGAAAGAATAGAGGTGAAGAGAATGCAGAGCATAATTATAATGGGCCTAGGAGAGGAGTAAACAGGAGAAATTATAGAGAGTCTACAAGTCATGTGATGGAGACAAGTGAAGTTAATTACGAAGAGGAAGATCAAGGGGATGAAAAAATTAGATGGACAATGGATTCTGGAGCCTCTAGCCATATGGTTAGTGGGAAGGAATTCTTTATAGAGTATGAAGAGGAGGAGAGAATTATAGCAACAGCTGAGAAGGGTGCAGTGATGAAATCATCGGAAATTGGAGATATAAGAATGAAGTCGAATGTAGATGAGGGATTCATTAAATTTGAAAATGTTTTGCATGTGCCTGATTTGAGAGAAGGTTTATTATCGGTTGCAAAAATAGTGGATCATGATTTAAGTGTATTATTTAGTAAATATAAAGCTGAGGTAATAGGTAAAGATGGTGAGATTTTATATGAGGCAAGGAGAAATGGTGATAAATTTGAAGTGGAAGGAACCCTAAATATGGAAATAGCTAGAAAAGCAGAAGTAGATGATATGCTATGGCATCAAAGACTTGCTCATGTAAATTTTCAGAAATTGAAAGAAATGTATGATAATTCAACTGTATTAGGATTGAAAAATTTACATAATAACAAAGCGAATTGCGAATCTTGTACATTAGGAAAAATTCATAGAAAATCTTACAAAAGTATACAATATAAACAATCTGAAGATATTTTGGATCTATGGCATACCGACATAGTTGGACCTTTAAATGATTCTTTTGGATATAGGTATTTTATCACTATTGTTGATGACTATAGTAATTTTACTTTCGTTATACCAATTGCTAATAAATCTCAAACAGCAGATTCCATAATAAATTTGATTATCCAAGAAGAAAGACAGACTGGTGGGAAAGTAAAGAGAATTAGAAATGATAATGGAGGAGAGTATATTTCAAACTATTTGAGGCGATGGTTATCTAGTAAGGGCATCAAACAAGAATTTACTACAGCTTATACTCCTGAAAGCAATGGAAAAGCCGAAAGATTCAATAGAACCATAGTTGAGTCAGCTAGAACCATGCTAATTGATTCTAAATTACCTTTAAAATTTTGGAGCGAAAGTGTTAAGGTGGCTGTTCATATAAATAATAGAATTAAAATCAAAGAAATGAATACAACTCCTTTCGAGATATACAAAGGATGGAAACCAAACATTGTTTACTTAAAAAGGTTCGGAAGCGAAGCTTATGTTCATATTAGAAAAGAAAAGAGAAAGAAGATGGAACCAAAAGCTCATAAAGGGATCATGATGGGCTATAGTATGATAAGAAAAGGCTATAGAATATATTTACCGGAAATGGATGAAATTCATGAAGTATCAGACGTTAAATTTAATGAAGCTAAGTTAGGATATTATTTAATGAATAATAGAGGTAGAAATCTTGATAAAAATGAACTTTTCTTTTTTTGTAGAGAAGACCAAAATTTTATTTCTCACGGGAATGAAGACTATGGTGGTAATAGAGAAGACCAAGTAGAAAATTTTAACATCGATGATGAGCATATTCCTCAAGATGAAAATGATATAGATTTGAGTGAAATAGAGGAAATACCTCCTGATAAAATAATTACTCCACATAGAAGAGGACCAGAACCAGGAATGACGAGAGAAAAGAGAGAAGAACGAGATCTTCGTTTGAGAGAAACAGAGGAAGAAGAACTTATAAAAAAGGGTGTGAGGAGATCTGAAAGATTAAGACTAATAAAGAATAAGGAAAATGTTTCTGATAGAACTTTTGAAATTAAATGTCCGAGGGATTACCAAGAAGCACTGAATTCTGATGATAGAAAACAATGGATTAAAGCCATGGAAGATGAGATGCAAAGGATTAATAAGTTAAAAGTTTGGAGATTGATAGATAGGCCTAAAGATAAAAAATTGATCAAAAGTAGGTGGATTTTTTCAATTAAGAAAAATAGTGATGGATCAATTAAAAACCTTAAAGCGAGGCTAGTAGCTACTGGATATGATCAAATATTGGGTAGTGATTACCACGAAATTTATTCTCCAACAATAAGACCTGAGACCATAAGAATTCTAATAAAAATAGCTGCAATGAAAAAAGTTATTCCTCAGCAAAAGGACGTTCAAACAGCTTTTTTATATGGTGATTTGGAGGAGGAAATATTTATGCTTCAACCTCCTGGATATGAAAAGGGAAACAACAAGATTTGTTATCTAATGAAAAGTATTTATGGCCTTAAACAAGCGAGTAGAATGTGGAATAAGAAGTTAGATGAATTATTAACCAATGCAGGAATGAAACAATCTGTGAATGATCCATGTTTATATTATTGCAATTTTAGAAATCATTTCTTATATCTGGGAATTCATGTGGATGACATACTAAGTGTAGGATCTGGTGACGATTTTGAGGAAAATATTTGGAAAAAGATAAAAAGAGAGATAGATATCACGGATTTAGGAGCTGCAAAAAACTTTCTTGGAATGGAATTTGAATATAGGGATGATAGTATTTTTATAAATCAAAAGAAATATATTGAAGAAATATTGGAAACCTATAATTTACGTGATTGCAATCCTTCGAAAACTCCGTTATGCATTTCTACAAATTATGATTTATTTGAAAATAGTAAATCGATTGATCAAAATTACTATCAAGAAATTGTTGGAAAGTTGATTTACATAGCAACTAGAACTAGACCGGACATTTGTTATGCTATAAGCAATATGAGTAGATTTAATAAAGATCCTAGAGAGGTTCACATGAATGGATTGAAGAGGATATTAAGATATTTGAAGGGAACTATGAATTATGAATTGATTTATTCTAGGGGAGATTCAAGTATTGTGACTTATACTGATGCGAGTTGGGACAGAACAGCTGATGCGAGATCGTATTCTGGTTTTGTTATAGAAATGGGAAACAACTTACTTAATTGGAAAAGTAATAAACAAAGAAATGTTGCCTTGTCAACTGCAGAGAGTGAATTAGAAGCCTTATCTGAAGGAATTAAAGAATTGATTTGGACACGTAAGATCATTGGAGAAATAAAAATTGATTTGAAAGATCGAATTACTGTTTATTGTGACAGCCAGAATGCTATTTCAATGATTAAGTCAAAAAATATGAAAGCAAGTACGAAGTACTTGAATAGAAAGTGTCACTTCATAAGACAAATTGTGGAAGATGAAGAAATTGAAGTTTTGCATGTCCCATCCGAAGAAATGAAAGCGGACCATCTCACCAAGAGTGTGGATGCTGTCAAGATTAAGAACTGCCTAAGTGGTGGAGTTACTTTTTGAGGAATGAAAATTGAAAATTTGAAGGGGAGATTTGTTGATATTTATAATTTAAAATGTTCATTTTTCATTCTATGATTATATTAATCTGTGGATTATTTTATTCTGTGGTGTAGATTATGTGTATATATATAGGTATTTTCTTTGAGTGAGAGTGGTTGAGAATCTGTGTGGAGACGTATGAGTTTCTAAAACTCTTTTTATAGTAATTTGACTTCATTGTAATTAGTGTCTTCAATAAAGAAGTTTTTTACTTATAATAGAAAATAATTATTAAGATTCTCCCAACACTTGTCACACGTAGAATATTGATCGATGTCTGTAATAATGGCTGCTAATAGAAGACCTCAATAAATTACACCTAGAATGGCTTGGAAGCTTTTGACACAGCCTCCTGCATTTTACTCCAACATCCACTGTCATCCCAATGCACACAGTAGTACCACCCTCCCGCCTTCGCGCGGTTCCCTGTGTAAACCTCGGAACCTCAGAGTTCCTTGATTCGTCGGCAGATTCAGGGAGTACTGTGAACAAAGGTTACGAGGGCCAAAGGGGGGGGAGGGAGTCCTATTGGAGCGTAGGACGAGTTAAACCAAGTCCGAACGGGAGGGCTCGGTCAGCAACCTTGCCAAGAACTCTCGAAGACGCCTGTGGGTTGATTGGTCATCCCCATGGAGCCAGACCATAATGGCGGGCGCGAGGGGCCAAACAATGGCCGCTTGGTGCATGGAGAATGCATCATTCCTTTGGTACAGTGGCCTAGGTAATGCAGCAGAGGGCATGCTTTCGCATGCTGGTTTATGGACCGAAAGGTCTGGGTGGCCATTGCTCCTAGGATGTCATCCCAATGACGTCAAGAAAGAAGAGGACCAATACTGGAAATACATCAATCAGACCTTAAATCTCCTTTTTCAGCTTTCTATCAGATCACGTAAGTGTACAATAAATGTTTTAACAAAATTAGAAATAAGGTAAAATAGGAGATTAATGGAATATAATTATTTTATGTTTTGGAAGTTTGTTTTAAAAAAATAAACCCTTTGCATGTATATTTCTATAAAACCGTGAATATAAATAGAAGTTAGAATTCAATAACACCTGAGCAAGGTGACCGTGAGTCTTTGAAACGTCGGGGAAGTAAAGAAAACTAAGAGATGGAATGATGGGTCTTTAGTCATTTTGTGTTATGTGTGTGATACAGGAATACAAAGAAATGAAAGCGAACTTGCCTATTACACCCTACCTTCTTCAAACAGACATTATTATACGCAGTGCTCAATAGCATTACTTCATATTTCTAAAAATGTCTTTAAAACGCTTGTTTGTTTATTCCGCATACGTTTCTACATATAATATGACCTCCCAATCAAATGGTTGCGCTCTATAAAGCTAGCCATGGAGGGAGTCATAATTTGAACTCCGCTGGATATGCAAAGTGGCCGATAACAGACCAATTTGCATATTCTGGAGAGGTCGGTTAATAATGATGGTAATTATATATTAATAATTTTTTGTATATTTTATACTTCATTATTACCAATTATAGCCCGGATAAAAAAGGAGGAGGTGGAGCAGTAACAAACTCACTAAAAAACTTGCGCTCAGCTGGCCAGGCTGATAGTACCCTGTAAGGGCTCCTAATCCAGGGATACAGGATGAGCAGCGTTTGTACTCCATGTTAGGAGCGACTGCACATGGTGTCAGTTCCTCATGTCAGAGGCGGCCATTTCTTTTGGAGCTAAGTCGGCCTGGCACTGATTAGTGCTCCCAGTCTTAATAACAAAGGCAGACGCATTCTACTTCACCCAGACATGATCTCAAGCTTTACAAGCTTGATACCCTAATATGATTGAGTGGAGATAAGAAAGAAGAAGAAGAGACCAATTATATAAATGATTTTATACATGTTTGAAGAGTAAATGGTCTATTTACATATACCCTTTTATAAACAGAGTAAAAATCTCGCTTATTTACATTAGTCACACAGCAATATTTATTTTTCTCTAGTTCAGGGTCTTCTACCTGATACTCATAAAGTTCCACCATGGTTCTTCAATCCTCCAGAAATTGGTCTATGCCGTTTTATTTAGCTGAAAAAGGACTTGCCCGAAAGCTTTTTTAACCAAGCAAATAAAAAGATTTTCGGCGTCTTATGCCTTTTTTTTTTGTAATGGCCCCCTTGTTGGCTCTTCTGTGTGTATTTGGGGCTTTGATAACAATAAACATTTTAAAACAATATGGATTGGGAAACCTTAGACAGAAACCAAGCGGAGCCGGGTCATTTTTCTTCCCCGACATAATGACATCTTGATAATCCAAACATGCTTAGAACTATCAAGAGGTGTTATTTCGCAATTCTATATACAGTTACGAGCGTCATTCCTCATCTCTGTCACGGTTTGCTTCTTTTTTGGAATGGCGCCCTCCTATTGGTCGGCTACGATCACAAGAGTGACATCCACGGCGCCAATTTATAATTGTAACGAATAGTATTTTAATAAAAGCATTTAATCGGGTAAACCCCGGGCGTTGCCCGGGTCATTCGGCTAGTATTGTATACACATCTGGTCATGAAGTATATACAGACTTTTCTTGAATACAAAAATAAATAGTCAAAATATCTTTGGTGGGTCTCTTCAACGCATAGCCTTCACCAACCTGACAAGGGCCAACAGTCCGAAACGCGTACTTTCATGTTTATTCCGGAAATAAAAAAAATCTAAGGTATTTTTGTTTCCGATAGATGACTATGTTAACAAATGAAGCAGTGGACCCTCGGTTTACGAGCACCTTGGAGTACGAGCTTTTCGCAGTACGAGCAAAATTTTTTGAAAAATTTTACCTCGGATTACGAGTGAAATTTCGCATTACGAGCAACTCGTGATGGTTGCCCGTAATCGTGATGGATGAAAATTCACTGGGATCCCTCCCTTCAGATCAGATTCGGGGAAATATGTAAAATGTGGGAAACTGTGCAATTGTTCGTAGCAAGAAGAATTGCCCGAGTTTCAATTATTAAAAATAAGAAATTAGTTTCGCACTATGAGCGTTTTGAAGTACGAGCATGGCTCTGGAACGGATTATGCTCGCAAACCGAGGGTCCACTGTATATTTCTCTCTCTCGAGACGTTTTTCTTTTAAAATCAGATAAAGGATAAATCTATGGGTGTAAAAATGTGTTTTAGGTTTTACATTATGTCCATCTAATCTATGACTCTATATCTCGGATTTTACTCGCAGCTAGCACTTTATATGATAATGTAATATACCTCTTATATGCGCCTACATTCCGCTTACACCTTCCATAGGCCGATAGGTCGATGCCGCTGGAGAAATATCTATTTTACATATCTCCAAATAGTCCATATACGGCCCGTAAAAAAAATAATATAGAGAAAGCAGCATGTTTACATTCGACGGGCCATTTCGAGAGGATATATCTAAACAGGAAAAATATTTTTTGTAAAGTTAGGTTATATGCATCAGTCATAAATACCCCCTATATTTACCATGTAAATCCTGCCAGGAAATCTATATAGGAGAAACCAGCAAATCTTTATCTGAAAGAATCAACCAACACAAATCTGCACTAAAGCACCATAGCCCGACATCCCTACTGGTAGATCACGCATTCAACAATAGTCACACTCCAGACTTCGATCACACATCTATAATATATCAAAATATCAAAGAAAAACATTGCCGTTTATTTTTAGAAAGCTGGAGCTCATTAGAAAATAAAAATAGTATTAATAGAAAATTTGACTTACCAGATGTATATACTCAGTTTAGAACCTCTTAGATGATTATGTTATCTATATATTTATTTTATTTCATTTTTAAATCAGATATTTATTACTATTATTTATATATTTATTTCACACAGTTATTTCATTTTTTCGTTTTTTATTTATTTCTTTAATTAATTCGAAATCTCTTAATTAGCAATATTTATTTATATATATTACACTGTTTTTCTTTTGATTATACAGTCGAACTTGGATAATTCGAACCCCAAGGGACCATAAAAAAAATTCGAATTATCCAAAAATTCGAATTAAAAACGGAAATTCTATTTATAGGAAATTCTAGGGACCAAGATAAATATTCGAATTAAAGAGGTTTTCGAATTAAAGAAGTTCGAATTATCCAAGTTCTACTGTATTTACTTTTTTTTAAATGTATACCATAGATGGTTTATCGCCCAATAAGCTTGTAAGACGTCCATGGCTCACCGCGATCTGCTGTGTGCTTCATAACAAAACCCTCGTAAAAGATGGACGATTGGTCCATCGAAATATCGGATTAATAAAAAATCTTATTTAAATCCAAAATAAGCCTTATTTTTTAAATATATATATTATGGATTGCTCTATAATCAGAATATATATGACGTAAACAGGGGGGAAAGTTATATTATCCAGGAGGGCCACGACCTCGTAAAAATTGGACTGGGCTTACTAGGCCTACTTTCCTATTCTCACCTAAGCCTGATTAGTTTTAACCTTAATTTTCTCCTGTTAGTCTCCATTCCTTCTATCTGTACAGTTGCTATATTTTATTAGATTCTTACGTGGTACAGATTGATGTTACTTGAGGCTTTCTAATTGCAGTAAATAATAAGTTATATACAGTCACGTGGTGGAACATGTGGTAGTAGATATCTGGACTATTTACAACAATTCCATGGTCTTAAATCATCACATATACATATGTGTACTTAAAACTTACAGTATTATTACGAGTTATAATTATCAAACACAATGCATGTTTCAATTTTATAAAAAAAAAAAATTGCTACTTTCCCCGACAAAAAAAAATGTTGGAAGGGCTTGGCTCATCAGTGTTCAACCCTTCCAGAGTTAATCTACCAGACTGCGTTACTATTGCATTGATTTGTTGATGTGTGTAGTGGCAACCTATGCTATTAATAATCTCCTCCAATTTATATCAGTTTTAAAGAGTCACTATGAACGAATTGCACGTTCCCAAACAAATATCACTTGGTATAAATAACCGATGCATTTCCCACATAGATAGCTAAAAGCCCGTAGAATAATGATTTAATTCGATATTTCGCTTGTCTTAGTATATATTTACTGTAGGTTTTAGAAAGAAACTCTACAAATTTTTACTTAAACCATGTCATTGACGTAAATCGCAATATAATCTGTGCGGTCGAATATGTATTTTTTTACATAATCTATGAAATATATTGTTAGCCTTACACCAGCAGCCATAACTTACTAGATGGCCTAAGCCCTTCACTTTGAACTTGGTGTAACCAATATATTAATACCACACTATTGAAGAGTATAGTGTTGAATATAAGGTATTTTTGTGTGCCAACAGGAAATAAGAATAGAGACCCATTCGGCGCAATGTTTATTTAAATTAATCAACTATCTATCGTATTTTCTGATCAGCTGTGAATCCTCCCAGCGATTTCACCAGTTTAATCCACAATACCGCTTTAATATTGTATTTAGTGTTCTGCTTATATAGCCGACACTTTACAATAATTCTTGGTAAAAGCATTTAAGAATGTTATGAATATAAATTTTCAGAATTTGAGAATGGTATATATATATTTAGCTATGCTTTAAAGCTGTATTTACATACTGCCGGTCTCTCTGATACAATCTCTTCAAGACAGTATCACCTAATTAGACACAATTCAAACTGGACACCGATGCGACAATGCACAACACCCATTGAATACTCTTTCCTTGATTTTATTAGGAATCCTCGGAGACCAGCTTTTAGGTCGTTGAGGTACAACTTGCACCAGGCTAACAAGGACCAACAGCCTGAAACGCATATATGTTTGGCTTTTCTTGGTTATCCAAGAAAAGGAATTTGGTCCATATTCCAGAATAATTTTTAAAAATCAACGATTTGTTGATATTTATTCCTACAGATGGCGCAGGCCATCAACAACTTTCAGTTGCACGATCAGAAATGCTTTTTTTAAATTATACACAATACGTTGTAATATATAACTATATGAACAACTGAACACCTAAATAAGTTTTCTATTTACATATGCTTCATTGATTTAACCGTCGGGCATTCTTTCAATCCTACTTCTAATTTACATAACTCCTACATATCCACACCCCATTGCGCAAACACAATGTCTGTTAAAAATAAAAGGAAACAGAGGCTTACTCAAACTAAATACTTTAAATTAGACGAGCAGCCATTATTACTTATGAGCAAAAAAAAAATCCTCCCTAAAAAAAAAAATAACTAAACGCTTAGGATCTCATTGGAGTAAATGGCTATTGATTTTCACAGGCTCGATAATATAAAAAATAATGATATAATCCTTGCTTCTAAGTATTTTTCTTTTGTTTTACAGAAGGACGGTTCTTTTGTATTCACATCCTCTCGCATCTAAATGGTCGGCATTTGCTTTGGAAAAGATAATATTGACTCTCCTTCATTATAGAGAAAATACAAGTAGAAGCTTTGTAATTTGATGGAAGGATCATATTCACAAGCGAACAAACACCTCTTCCTTTTTTTAAATGCATCCAAACATTGTATTTTGTTACGATTCTCTTTGCAGAACGCGTAGATTCGTATTAAAGAATAAGTTACTACTCTCGTAGAAAGTTATGAAATCGAAACCACCTCTGTACTGATGAAGATCATAGCTCGAAACCCTGGTTGTTGGCTTTTGTTTGAATTGGTCAAAATGGTGATATGACTTATTGTGATCTGTATGTTTGTGCTCGGAGCAAGAAGAATTAATTATATGTATTGTTTTGTTTGGGATGTGCATTTTTAATGGAGATGATACACTTTTTGGTAAAAAAGAAAATGTACCAGGGTTAAAAACGTATTTGAACTTTTACAAGCCCCTTTTTCCACAGGTTTTAATATTATTCTGACGATGACTAAATAATTTTGTCGAAAACCATCGATACAATAAATAAAAATCTTTCTGATCAAATTATCCTTTGCTTCTCAAGAACTAGGGGAGCCGGCCAGGTAACCTCTATCTTTGAAAAGTCTCCAGTGATTATAGCAGCATGTAGATATCTAGCTATGTTCCAAACTCAATCTTGAATTTCTAAACGGGTTTTTACTTACTACCGAAAGTTCAATTAACAGCTTGTCCGTCTTTTTTCAAAATTAACCTATAATGCTATTGTTTGTAGTCAGAGGGCAATTATGTGTAGATTGTAATGAAATACCTTAGTATTGATAAAGTCCGTTTTAAAATGCAGGATATGTTCTTCTAGCTGTTTTATATGCGTGTTCATGCATATGTGTTTGTGTGTGGAGTGAATTTATGATATGGATTTATACATTTTCACCTATATTCCACATCAGCAGTTTCAGTCAAAGCTGACCACGCCAATAAGTTTTAGAAGCAGAGTGGTGACGATATCGCTGAAGACAGTTTCTAAAAACTTGTATTTTGTTATTATAAATAAGCACAAATAGATATGTTGTAATCTAGCGGGAGAGGTATTTTTTAAATAAAAACAAAATTGTGAAACGATGAATTTTCTCGACCATCTTACGGGGAGTTGGATCAATAAATAAATTAAACCACTATTTTGGACGAAATTTTGAATAAAAGAAACCATTACCATAGTTATGTTTGGCCTTCATCAGTAAAAGGATGACTGCAATCTTGACGCCTTACTGGAGGTATCATTTTATTTCAACACACAAAACGCGATATCCCGGCTAGGGATAATTGCGTCGATTTACATTTAAAAAAAAAAGAAACATTTATAAACATATTATACAAGAAAAGGTAATCAAAAATAAAAAGAGAAACAATAATATATATTAGGAACCTGAACCTTTCAGGTTAGAAAGATAATCATAAATATATCATCAAATTGATATAAAAAAGAGTCCTTAGTGAAGCGGAGGATTGGTTACAAACAGACTGAAGTTTTAGGGAGGGTTTTATACTTTTAAAATAATTAAACATACCGGCTAAGAGAAATGACGAAGTATGACGCTAAAAGATTATACCAGGTCTATTAGTATGAAACGCGAAAATGGCTGCCAGAGGGCGCTGTGCAACTTTATTTGAGCCGACGGTGGCGCTGTTGAAGGCATTTTGTTTTTTGACTCACATGGCATCAGCATGCGTGGAGTTTTAGAAAAATTCAAATCGTGGAAAATGTCTGGAGCCCGTGGAAAATGGTGATTTCCGAGCCAAAAAGTGCCCATTTGCGGGAAGTTTTGTTGTTCGCCTTCAACTGGAAGAAAAGTGCCACTGAAGCCCACCGAATGCTCGAGGAAGTTCACGGCGACCACGCTCTGAGCAAATCGCAGTGTTACAGGTGGTTTAAAAAATTCCAAAGTGACGATTTCGAACTTGATAATGAACCACGTGGAAAACCGCACCAAAAGTTCGAGGACGCTGAACAGCAAGCTTTGTTGGATGAGAACAGTACCCAAGCGCAGGAGAAACTCGCAAAACAGCTCCAGGTGTCTCAAGGTGCTGTTTCCCTACGTTTAAACAGCCTCAGAATGACCCAAAAGCTTTCCAGATGAGTCCCCACGAGTTGAGCGAAATGCAGCAAGAAAGGCGTCTGGTAACCTGCGAAGGGCTGCTCGCCAGGCATGAAAAGAAGTCATTTTTGCACCGAATCGTAACTTCTGATGAGAAATCGATCCACTTCAGCAATCCTATGCGCCAAAAGTCGTGGGGCCTGCTCGGCCAATTTCCAAAACAGAAGCCTAGGCCCAATCGCTTAGGAAAAAAGGCAATGCTTTGCGTATGGTGAGACCAGACCGGCGTAGTATATTTCAAGCTCCTGAAACCTGGCGAAACGGTCAATACTAGTCGCTACGAACAACAAATGCACAGTTTGAGAGAGGCATTGAATGAAATAAGACCGGAATTGCGTGAAAAGCACAACAAGCTGATACTGCAGCATGACAACGCTCCAACCCACAACGCTACAGTGCTCAAAAACACCATAAAAGACTTGGGCTGGGAACTCTTACCCCACCCGCCGTACTCACCAGACTTAGCGCCGTCGGACTACCACCTTTTCACATCTTTAGGACATGCCCTAAAAAAACAGGAATTTTTGAACTCGGACATACTCCGAAAATGGCTTGTTGACTGGTTCGACTCAAAAGGAACAGAATTTTTCAGACAAGGAATTCGAAAATTGCCTGAAAGGTGATCTGAGTGTATAGCTAATCAGGGCAATTACTTTGAATAAAAAATCTTTTGTTGTATGGAATTGGTGACCTTTTAAATTCACTGAAAATTTTCGCGTTTCATACTAATAGACCTGGTACATATAAATCTTACATATTTAGAGGATTTCACAAATATTTTATCAAACTGGGAGAGTTCCACGACCTGTGTGAGACCACCGGTTGGTAAATACTGTGGTAGGAGTTCTCTGGATAGATACCACTTTGTACATTTCTCTTTTAGAATCCTTTACATTTTCAACGTGGTTTTTGTACGGTGTTATGTTCCAAAATTAAGACTATTATTGTAAATGGTGCAGCTCTTACTTTTAACATATCACAGCAGTATTCTCCAGCGTTCTCTGTAGAGAACCTCTCTCACTTGAGAACATCCAAACACACTAGATGTAAAGTGAAGAGAGGTCTGGCAGCGAGTTATAAAACCTCATTTGTAATCTCGGCTACCTATCTCTTTACTTGGCGGCCCGCACACAAGTCAGCAACGGGATTAACAAGTTGCTGGGACAAGATTACTGCTAACACCCTCCATTTAACGACCGCCTCCATTAAGCGACACTGCTAATTATAGACACTAATTAGTACTCCTCCCCTCCACTCCACCAAGACAGCTGTCCTCTCACGCTTGATATTAACTCCTTCCTCAGTACATCGGCCATGATGGATCTCCACCATCCCATTAAAGTTGTAACTTTAGTTAAATTCCCTACAGATAGAGGTCGCACATTTCCTCCTCGTATAATGACGACGTCCCATTTAAATGGTGGTAGGACGAATTTGGGATCGAGGTCAAATTATAATAAAGCTTTGTGTTAGTGTTGATTATTCTGGGGCCTTTGTGATTGAAAAACAATCTAAGTGAGAAAGATAGCGGTAAATAATATAAATAGATAAAAAGACAATTTGTGAGGTTGAAACCTTGAAAAAAATACCCCGTAGTGTAGTGTAGAAATGTAAATTTGCAGGGGTAGAGAGAACTCTAATATAGGAAAGTTTTGTAATGAAGAAATAACGCGAAAGTTGACTATGGCCACTGACAGTTAACTTCTCTATATTGACAACAGCCTCTGGATGGTCCGCTTCCCATAACAAATCCACTCCGTTATAAGCAGGGTGTTATAACGAAATTTTCCTTATATGCAATTTTGAAACAAGTTTCCAATATTTATACAACCGGTTATTTATTCCCAGGTACCTCGACCAAGAAGAGGCGCTAAAGTATTAACATTTTCCCTATTTCAATATTTAAAAAACAAAATGTTTAAATTATTAATAAAATAAAAAGACACGTTTACATATTATGTAGTACTGAAACTATGAAAAGTTTTCTCTTTATAACTAGACACTATCATATTTTAATCTCGGTATCTAGGGATAGAAAGTATTATCTTACATAGGGGTTTGCCATCGAATCAAATTCCAAGAAGCTTGCGATAGTGCGCGCAAGAAGAACTTAAAATAGTCGCACGATTTTGTAGCACGCACCTCCCTATATTTATATACATCTTTGCTTTTGAGTGTAAAATTATGATTGACAAGGCCCAAGTCTTAGAACATTTCGTACCTTGTTGACTTTATTTCCACATAGTTTGATGGCTGGCAAGTATTCTTTCTATTTCAGAGCTTCTTTTCTACGGCTACACTTTTGATGGGATGTTAATATGGTCTCCTTTTCCCGATATTGTCCATGAATTGCATTTTTCGGAGAGTTTTCCTCTTCCCAGCCTTCTCTCCACATCTCTCTAGTATTACCATGAACTATTCCATTGACTTTTGATTACGACTGAAGAAGTCTTTCTGCGTTTTCTTTTGCCGAAGGCATCTTTAGAAGCAAGGTCACTTGAGTCGTAGTGATCTTTGGAAAGCATGTGGTGGCTCCCATCCCCATCGTTTAACTGCAGCCATTACCTTGTAAAATTCGGGTTAGGAAAATATCAAGTATTGATACACGGTATTGTTTTAATTTCTTTATACGTAATATAGATATGATTGGTAGAGAGACAAGTTTCAAAGCTCTATCGAGATGGTAAGGAATATATTATGCTTAGAATACAGAACGGTATTAAAATGCTACCTTACCACAATCTCAATTTAAACCGCGCGTATGTAATTATTTTCTCCTTTTTTCCAAATAAGGGGGAGGTGCAGAAATGTAATTTGTTGCTAGTGTGTGTTTAATTTAGTTTAATTGATTTCTGGAGGGAGTGGTTGCCTACATCTGAGGTTGTTGTTACTCTGATGTCCAATCCAGGGGAAATACACTCGGTGGACTAGCATGAGTGGTGGGTATATCTTGAAAGATTACTTATTCAGTTTCTTGGCTTTCGAAAAGGTTCATGTCTCAAGTGGCGCAATGCTTCTTTATTTTTAGCCCTTATTGTTCATTTTACTCTTCAGAACTTTCTTATCGGTCCATTTCCCCTTAATACAGCATATGTTCTATCTAATTATTCTGTATTTTACCTGATCGCCTTTAAGAGACCTCGTTTCTTTCCTAATCTTAAAAAAGAACTTCTTCATTTCTGATTCTATCCACTCGTCTTATTCGTTCCATTCTCTTCTATAATCCCATTTCAAACGTCTTCAGTTTTATGTCCTTTACCTTTCTGAACAACCACGTCTCTCTGTCTTGTAATACTACCTTCTAAATCAAAGCTTTCTCTCACCAGATTCTTCTTTAACTCTACTTCTGTTCCAAAAAAATCCGCGGGATCTTTGAAATCGTTTAGCATATCAGTATAGATGGTGAAGATGAATGGCTCCCTCTGCCTTCTAGATCCATCTACGCTGTTATCCAGAGCTATTCGTACGTGATTCATAATAAAAACCTCTTTTCGTCTTTATTTTCTTTTTAATCAGAGCATGCTAATGAGGAAGTGGTCGAACAGACAAATTTTGATCAAAATTGTAATAATGAAATATATCTCGTTCGAATTTAATAACAAAGCAATTTGTGATCATTAAAAGAGAGAAGGGGGAATTTAAATTATTTTTTAACGTAACCTTTTTTATCATTACTAGAGAGAGAATAATAGTATGTATCAAAAGAGAAGGAAAGCGTTCTTTCATTTATTTATCTTCCTACAAGCTGTCGCAAGATCTTTTTATTTATTATAGGGTTATCCGTTTTAAATAGTAGGTTACTGGCAAACTGGGAACGAAGGTTAGTTTTTGCGTGCAAATATTGAAAAAACCAACTAGTACTACACTTTAAACTATATTCTAGTAACAATCAATACACCAAGATTACTCTGCGTGCTGAGAAAGCTTGGGAAATATTTGGGAAAGCTTGGCTCATCAGTGGTGAACTTTCCAGCAATTTCATCAGTTTAATCCATCAGTACAACTATTACACTAACACCCAAGATAGTGGATATTGCTGCTGCTGTGATGGAGATGCATGGATACATCTGAGACTCTTCTTTGGACACGACAAAAACAACAACAGTACAACTATTGTGCCGTTCCATCTACTTATATAGTCTGTAGTTTATTCTCGGGGATATGGTATCGCTCATAGCGTACTTTGGATATGATTTTGAATAGTTCCATATATGCTTAGGATCCTATATTACTTGATGCACCACCGAGAGCAGGTTGGAGAGTAGAAATGGAAGCGGAGAATTTCCTTATCACCAAGATGGTCGAATGATTGGGTCATTAGGATGCGAGCACTTCCAAGTTGTGCGATTTAAAGGCAATTATATTTAATGCGACTTTCTTCTCTTTCCACAGGGGTGAACAACCCTCGGTCCCCCTACATGTCTTCTCTCCCCCAACCTCACTTCCCTAGTCGTAAGTGCAAAGCAAGTCTCAAACATGCTACTTGGTGTTTCCTGAGATCTCTTGGTGGGACATGGCAAGGATTGTCGTCTCTAGAAACAGGTTCGAATCTCGGATCTGCAGTATTTTGTTTGTTTTTTCAATCTAGAGAAGGACTGTCTAACGTTGGAGGAGCCTATCAGGCCCCATTTGTATATAAATTGTTTTCAACATACAAATGACCCGGCTTCGCCCGGGTTCTGCTCATGTGAATGTTTGCACAATATTTATTCAACAAAGAGAGTTATTCATTTTTACATTATTACTAAAATTGTTGTTGTTAATAGTAAAGTAGTATAGTAGGGTGCAGTTAGGATTTCATGAGTATGGTTTATTATCATAGTAATGTTCTTTAACCCAGAAGTGTGAGCGTGTGTTACTTATTTGCATATTCCGAACTAGAAACTACGGCAATGACCCCTTAGATCTAATTGCTTAGTGTATTAGAATTTTTCATCTGAAATATTAAATCGAGTGGAAACGTATATATATTGAACAAACACACAAATATTTTACTTTTATATAGATTAATATTTTCACTGTGTTAGTATATATATGTGATGAGGTCTGGTAGCCTCTTGTAGAATCCTGTCGACTATAAATGTGATGAGATCCTGTGGTCTCCTGTAGAATCCTGTCGACTAACATGTGATGAGGTTTCCAGTCGACTTAAACTATGGTGTGTTCCCTGTCAACTCTCGCTATACTGTGTTGACCGAGAGGAACAGTCAGGAAGGGGAGTTTTCCAGTACCTCTCTGCACCTTGGAAGACCTTTAAAAGTTCTCACAAAGTACAGGCAGTCGTGGTCGAGGCAGAGTGGAAAGCCTGGGGATGTCCATACAAAAAACGAAGACACAGTTGCACTAAGAAAGTTCCGTGAACAGATAAAAGTTGAGCTTGGAGCGAAAGATGGAGATGGAAGAGTTCTTACTGGGCTACATGGTCGATGAGGTGGACCTGGGGTACAACCGACGAGGGCTCACGCAGATGGTGAAGTGGGTCAAGTGACTGTAAAGTGACTGTATTTATAGGTTAAGACGGGGGCCTTATACATATCTTTCCCGAGAAAGGGAGTGTTGCATTTCAACAGATGCACACGAGGGTGGATCAGGGGGGAAATTGGACACTGGCGCCGTGGCAGTTTCCATCTTTAGAACTTGTTGTTTTGTGACTTCCATCTATCTCGAATTTAGACGTTTTTGACTTCTATCTCTTTAGCTCAACTCTTAATCTATTACAGAGTTTTATTTATTTATCCTCAGTTTGTACAAAGTACATTACATATGATGATGTAATGCCACATGTCAATAATGCGTATAATTATTTACAGATGTGTTTCTATTATACAACATTAAAATCTTGTTATAAGTTATATACAATATGGGGTTGTTGGTTAAATTACCATATATATATTATATTTTTTGAAAGTATTATTTATATTATCTTTATATATATCTAACCTTTAACCTTATAGGTCGACGCGCGAAGGGTTCCTTAACTTTCTCTAGATCCCCAGTGTCAATTCAGATTATCCCAGTGGGGCAATAGCGTGCACCAATGTGGGAACTATAGATTTACATTTTTATATTATTCCAAAATCATTAGGTTTTATGGAGCTGGGAGAGGTACGATTCTAATTGTAGGAAAACTAAGTGATTTTTGCCCTCTCAGTACTACAGTAGAGTCTCTCATAAAAACATGATACACGATCTCTCCTAGAGATGGTTTAAGAGACCCTGTCATGTCATATCACGTTGTCAGGAATCTGACAAGCTCACCTTTAGGAGAGACCGAGTTTCGTCATGTTTATGTTGGAGGTTCTAATGTTCTTCTACCATATCTTGTCAATTTAGAACTATCTAGACCAACTTCAGTCAGATGATGGTCAGCATAGTGAAACTTAGGATTTACTTATTTTCGGATATAGGACATTTTATAGACTCATGGACAAAACTTGAGGAAATTGTACCTTTTAGAATATATATCGGGATTATAACTCTGAAAGATATTACAGTGACCTTTACTGAAGATACACGAGATAACTAAGTGTGAAAAAAATTGCCTCTGTATCCTTAAACCATGTTAATAACCATATTACTTCTATTATAAATCGACGCATATGCAGTCATAAAAAAACGCAGTTTCAAAAGAAACCACACACGTAATTATCTCGAAGAAATATAATCATAACAACAAAATATAGACTCTTTCATATATCCCGGCAGAACAGGGGAGTCAATGGAAGGAGGGAGGATGGAAGCAAATGTTTGGCGGGCCATACATAATATACTCGCCGGCAGTATTGGAATTATGAGGGAGAGCTATTCAAATACAGCAGTCCCACAATATGGCCGCCCCACCAATAACTGCCACCACCGAGTGGTGCGCCAACATTCTCTGCAGAGATCTCTCTTTCGAATATTCAACATATTTTAAAACCTTTATCCAAAAATAGTAAGTCATTTTAACGCTAACTAGTTTATAAATTATACAATTATATTACCGTAATAAAAAAATGGTATTGGAATTCTTTTTAAAAGAATGTCCGCGTACACTACAAGTTACACAAAAAGAATGCATGCTATGGAGTTGACTAGAAGAGAAGCTAAGCGTCCATTTAATCGCTTGTTCTTCCAACTCGGGGACCGAAGCCAAGAAAGGACGACAGCCATTGGGCGAACCTCTCTTTAAAAATTGACGGGGGGTCAAAATTGGTTGGGCGACTGTCCAAACCTTTCCGTGGCTATCACATTGTCCGTGCCGCCATCCCGCCTTGTAATACCATTATCGCCTTGAAAACCACCGGTTTCTTGAACACCTGGAGGTTTGGCATTTATGGGTATGGGGGGAGTTTTCCTCGATTATATATTGAAGGAAGTGGTGCGCCATCTATACACTCATGAGTACCGTTTTGCATGTATATCGTGATTCAGACAATAACTCTGAAAGATATTACAGTGACCTTTATTGTTGACACGTGTAACGCTGTTTCATCTAGCTATTATTACTAGTTTTAGTAATTGAATTGATATATTGTAGTATTCATTAAGTTTTATCATTGAATATACATATATGTAACTAGATTTTACTATTTTCGAAGACACACGAGATAACCAAGTGTGAACAAAATTGCCTCTGTCTTCAAAAACCACACGACCATTGTCCATGAGTGTGTATATGGGAATTGAAACTATTCTCAGTGAGGACTTTCTTTTTACAAATAAAATAGACTTCATACTGTCCTCTTAATGTACTGAGAAATATTGGTAGGGCCTGGCTCATCATAGCTCTACCCTACAGCTCGTATATTGGGATTGTAAATCTTACTTTGCCATGAACATTTGGTCAGCTCTTATTCGGGTACAACTTTTGTATTGGACTTTTCTTATTTATCCGGTACACCTTAGAACAGGCCAAATGAACATAAATGTTAACTTAGTTCAACAGAACGGGAAAAAATAAGCAGCTGGCTGTACAGATATAATACCTATGTAACTCGGCCCGTCTTTTATTGGTCATCCCTACATCAGACTTAGTGGAAGGTATTCTCACAAGGAACCTGTGGGCCTTGAGGACAGTAGAATAATATACATACACCACATGCATCAAGCAATACTCTTCCACAAACAACTAAGCCGGCCAAACGTCAATTAATTAAATGGAAATATCACGCCATCTGTACGTGACTTTAGAAATTACTCATCGCAGAATTTTCATTTTACAAATAGAGCAAATTCACATTGTCCTCAGTGCGATGTAAAATATTATGATGAATCAAGTTTATTGTTAATATTTTTCCATTTCAGCAAGTGCAGTAGGAAGTTGATCTATTTTAAAGATGACAATTTCGCTTTAAGAGAGAGAATAGTTTCAATTACCATACATATTTCTCAAATTTATATTCCGTGTGTTGTATATTATTGCTGCTAATTTTAATAATAATACAAATCTCAGATTACTCTTCTTTTCATGAGATGTAGAATAGAAAAAAATAAAAGATAAGTGGGTCAGGTGTTGATATCAAAAATAAAGTCATGATGGAATGACATGAGAAATCCTGTGGGTGATGTAAGATGTAAGATCTGGTTGATTTATTTCCGTCAGTTTTGGAGAGAGTGTTGGTCTTCTATATATTAAAAAACAGTATACACAGTGCCTCTGTATGTTGCAAGCTAGTTTTTCAGTCATGAAGGACGAATTTTCACAATTAGTGAAAGAAAAATGGAAAAAGGTTTGATAAGGCACATGTGCTCGTGGTCAGGAAATGCCTTCTTTATTTTTAATATAATATATAAATAAAAAAAATTATATCGATTAAATATCAATTGAAATGTTTATATACAATACTAGTCGAAATTGCCTAGGTTCTGTCAAAGTTTACACAAAACCAATAGCATTTTACCAAAGGTTTTTATTAATAGCAATGTCAGTAGTCGTAATAATAACGATCATTATATGAATCCATTAATATATCATGATAATTATTTTACGCCCCTAAATATACAAATTAGACCGTTATTTGGTAATTGGTATTGACTTGGAATAGCCTATATGTAAATGGATATCCCCTCACAGCGAACTACACTTCCTAATTATACATTTCCTATACTACTTTTCAACTATACATTTCCTAATAAATGGTTCAGTAGTTTTGGTAGAGAAGAGTATCAAATATATAAATACACTCATGAACAAAACTTAAGTTTTTTTTTTGATGGAAACAGAGGCAATTTTGTTAATGTTTGATTATCTCGTGGGTCTTCAATAAAGGTCACTGTAATATCTTTCAGAGTTATTTTTTTCTGAATTCCGATATACATGCTAAAAAGTACAACTTCCTTAATTTTTATATAATATAAGAATTATTCACGCATCTAACAGCGCTTTCAAAGCAATAATCCAAGTAAATAACCGATATACATCAACTCTATGAAATTTTTTTTAAAATACCGAGGTATTCTATAAAAACGATTATGTGTCTTACATTCGATACTAAGAGCTCGAAGGAAAGTATTCTTAATAAGGAAAATATAAAACATATATTATTAACATAAAATTCCCTAATACAGTAGAACTACCTCTCTCTAAAGGACAACACCTAGTAGCAGAGCCAAAGTATCCTTTAGAGAGACATGTCCTTTTACTGGTGAGCAGCTCTTTTTTTTTGCGATTTAAAACCTTTGTAGATAAGTTAATCTAGCTGGAGTTTCTCATCTTTGGATGTTCTAATGTATGTGGGTGTAAATTAGGTATTTTCTATAAATTCTTGGAAATCTGTTTGGCATAAAAAAAATCTCCAACTTTTACTGTCATGAGAAATCCTGTGAGTGATGGAAGATCTGGTTGATTTATTCCCGTCAGTTTTGGAGAGTGTGTTGATCTTCTATATATTAAAGAACAGTACGCACAGTGCCATCTGTATGTTGCAAGCTAGTTTTTCAGTCATGAAGGACGAATTTCCATAATTAGTGAAAGAAAAATGGAAAAAGATTTGATAAGGCTTGGCTCCACAGCGTGAAGATGCCTAGTGATTTCGCCACACAAATTAATCTACCCTATCTATAGTCCGTCCTAGACTGACGAGGGTCATTAGCCCGAAACCATGGTCTCTAGGTGGACGCTTCTCAATTTGCCAAAGCTGGTGTTGTGGCTTTGTCACCGACCCAAGGCCGCTAGTTGCGGCGACTGTCAATAGATGGCGTCAAGTTTTGACGTTTATTTCGGTTTTGACGGGAGAGGCGCCCTATGCTTCTATGGATCAATTTCCTCCCGGCAAATTTTCCATCTATATTCTATTCTATCTATAGAACACTATTATATATTTTCATTTTGCTTATATACACTCATGGACAAAACTTAAGTAAGTGGAAAGTCTTTGATACACTCGGTTGTCTGGATTTTTTTTTTTTTTTTGAAGGAGACAGAGGCAATTTTGTTCACACTTGGTTATCTTGTGTGTCATTAATAAAGGTCACTGTAATATCTTTCAGAGTTATTGTCCCGATATACATACTGAAAGGTACAACTTACTTAAATTTTGTCCATGAGTGTATTGTGCATTCAAAGATATATTTTGGTAATGGTGTTTTAACGAGACTATGAATAAAAGGTTCAGCGTAATTATAGAAATTTCACAAATAATTTTGCCCCAAGCACAGCTCAAAGGGCAAGAGAACAATTTCAAAGGCCTATATACACCACTCTACTAAACAGAACACGTTAGAGGTGACAATTCAGTAAGATGGTAAAAGACTGTGAACAAATAAGTAACCTCCTTACCACCGCTATTTACCATTAGTTCCACACATAGTACACGCTTGTTCGGCGGTACATATACTAAAATTGGAACGATACAGAGAAGATTAGCATGGCCCATGCGCAAGGATGACACACACATAGTAATCTCCCTGCCTCAAAAAAAGCTAGCGCGTCTCAGTAGCTGAACATGGAGATTTATAAGCCAGTACTCGGTGCACTTCGACATGGCAAGTGGGACACAGATTCTCCGTTTAAAGCTCGATCTCAGACGATTCAATAACCAAAGGCCTCGATCCTTCACTCGTATCATTCCACTCTGTCATCATCAGAAGTTGGTTTGGTCCTTGGGCGATATGTCACGCGATGTCATGCTCGCCCGTACATAGGTTACCCAACTCTCGGGAGTTTTATTTCAATCACGCGAAATAGTTTGGCCATGTAACTATCAGAGTGTATATAAAGTTAGACTTCATGAACGTGACAGTTAAAAGATGTAGAGAATATACTATAATTATAGGTTGGATTTTTATCAATACAAGTTTTATATTTCATCAACTTTTTTTCTTTCAAGTTTTATTATTTGATCAACACACACAGATTCTATTAATTCTGATAGTTCATTTTTCAACGCCTTACAATAGTTTCTCTGAAGATAGAAGTTGCCTGGCCGGCTTTCATATTTCTATGAAAAATAGACACTTCTGCCAGTTAAAGTTTTTTTTATATATATATAAAATATATATATATTTTATATATATAAACCTCTAACTGGCCGAAGTGTCTATTTTTCATAGAAATAGTTTCTCTATTATACTTTACTAGCGGATGTACCCGGCTTCGCCCAGGTTTTTCTCGAGGGAATGTTTGTAGTCTAGTAATAAGAAAATATACTACACCTAAACACTATCAGAGAAAAGAGAAACCACGGAAGGTGAACAGAAAAATGCTTACAATGGATGTTATGTTTACGATATCAAGTTAAATAAAAACAAAGATAAAATTTGCATATGTTGGTCACTATAAATTTGTATATTTGTTAGGCGAAATTAGAAACGTGATAAAACAATTGGGTATTTAAAAACAAATGTAGAAATAAAAGTTGAAGTATAATAAACAATGTTAAAGATTAGTTTTAATTATTAATCAAGATTGTGTGTGAATATGTGAGAAAGATGTAATATCGTTGTTGTTTTCTTGGCCGACTGTTTTACATATGGTGTTATCTTAAAATTGCTTGTTTTGAATATTTTTTAGATTGAGATTATTAGCTAGTATGTAAAAAAATTAACTCTGTTGAAATTTAATTTTGTATTTATATATAAATAAAATTAACTCTGTTGATTTTTTTTGTATTTAATCGATAACAGCGAAGTTACGCATGTTAATTTTAGGAAATATATTTTGATGTTAAGCAAAACCTGCTCCATCTCGTTTTACATAAATGTTGAAAATTTGGTTGAAATTGATGCATTGTAACGAAAGTTTTTAGTGAACACCACTTATGAAATTTCCATTTTATTAATATAGATGTTCATATATATGCCGGCAATTGTTGTGAAATAAAAACTACATTGTGTCTTGTCATATTTCCCATTATTTATTCTCACATTTCTACCTTTGGCAGTTTCATCTTCCAATTGATAGAGTAATTCACGCTTATAGCATAAAAAGGTATTTAGAAACTATCAAAAAACGCACAATTTACTTTTATCAGAATGAAAATAATTGTCTACATTCATTTCTGAAATTGAAAAATTACTGATAGAGGCTGGTTCATCAGTGATGAACCTTCCCAATAGTATTTCCATCACAGAGAGTAGAAAGTTATTTTATTTTGATAAGATATCGTCGCCATTGTTATTTTGCTCATTAAATAATTTATTTGAAATAATATAAACACATTTATATTAAACAAAATAAAAGATATCAGAACTTATAAAATAAAAGAAGTTTATTTATCTTCTTTAAAAATATTTACATAAAAACAATTTAATAAAACAAATTTAATTCAAAAATTAAACAAACAAAATTTACGTATCTCTCGACAGAATGTATTTATTTTAACTTCGTCAAAATCCAATAAATAAATTAATTAATTAATATTTAATTATTTAATTATTATTTATATTTTATATTTATATTATATATTTATATATATATATATATTATATTTATATAATATTATTTAATATTCGCCGCCAGGAGGCGAAACTGACCGGACGTGCGTCGCTAGGCTCCGCTAGTTCCGGTAAATATTGTTTTAAATATTCAATTTACTTATTGTATAATTTATAAAAGTTTTATAAATTGTTTAATTAAAAATATTATAACCTTTTTTTAATTGGCAATCGCTGTTTAAGAGTTTAGTCATTTTTGAAAGCCTTTTCAATTGTTGTTTTCGCACAAATATGCAAAAATAGAATATGGAAATAATTATTCAAACATTAAATGATAAGTTGGATGAAATTTATAACTATTTTGACAAAAAGGTTCAACAAAATCAAAAAAATCTAACTAAAAATGATATTACATTTTTGTCAACTATGGTTAGGCAAACCAAGGATGGTATTTCAACTTTAAAAGAAATAAATAACCAAGATATATTGGAACTAATGAAAACAACAATTACAGATGTTATGGACCAAAAACTGAAAGGGATCCAAGATGAATTAGTCAAAACAACTCCAACATATGCTCAAGTAGCTCGTACAGAAACATCACAAGATTACATAAAAAAAAAAAAAAATTACATAAGGAGTTCACAATAGTGGCAACACCTATAAATGTGGAAGATAATACAAAAATGTATCAAACTATATCAGGCAAAGTTAAAAAGCTTAGGGACGAAGGAAAAAAAATAAAGATTAACAAAATTATAAATGCTAGGAAATCTGTAATAATAAAGACCCCTACAGAATCAGACATGGAATCTCTAAATGATGAGTTAGGCAGGGCAGAGGAACTCGCAAATATCAGCAAAATTTTTATCCCCAAACCAAGAGATCCTACAGTAATAGTCAAAAATGTTAATAAACTTACAGAAACCGCTAATTTTACTAAAACAATCTGCAGTATGAACCCTGAATTGAACGAAATGGAAAATGATATCCATGTTTTGTTTAGCATGAAATCGAATAAGCCCCACCACAACATAGTTCTTAGGGTTTCTCCAAAGGTTTACCGAATCCTTAAAAATATGAATAATAAATTATATACTGACTTTGAACGCTGTTTTGTGGAAGATAAGATTCTGGTAAAACAATGTCAGAAATGCCTTCAATTTAATCCCAACCATAAATTGGCCGATTGTACTAACGTCGAGATATGCAAATTATGCGGCGCGCAAGGAATTCATGACTGTTCAAAAATTTGCAATTGTTATAACTGTCTAAAACATCCTAAATTTAGAAACTCGCCGAATCATAGAGCTAATTCCTCGGACTGTCCTCTATACAAAATACAGATAGACAGAATTATCCAACGAACGAGATATGATCCAACCGACAATTAGGCAAATTTCGCAGCTAAGATTTTTGTTTATTTAGTTTGAATATCATGCAGGGAAAAGGAATTAAATGTTTACAACAAAATGTAAGAAAAAGTATCTTGGCACTGAATGAGCTTCAAGCTTCTATAAAAGACAACCCACCAGATATCATCCTAATACAGGAACCTTATCTGATTGATAGAGATGTAATTTTCGATTTGGAATCTCAAATAGTGCATTCAACGACAGATGAACAAATTTATACTGCAACGATCTTTATGAATAAGAGTTTAAAATTTAATAAAATCAATAAATTCACAAACTCCTTTTGTACAACCACTTCCTTAAATTCAGCAAAATCAAATACTATTATCGCAAACTTTTATATACATCCACATAGATTTAATGACACTCATAGAAAATTTATCCAAGAGCTTCTGGAGACCTACAATCAACAACCTATTATACTATGTGGTGACTTTAATTCTAGACACCCAGTCTGGTTTGATCCGACAACAAACTCCAATGGTTTCAAATTCCACTCCATCATAGATGAACATAACCTATTTATTCATAATCTTAAGATACCCACCTGCCGAAATTCTAGCTTTATAGATCTTACGATTTCAAACAAAAAATCAATAGGTTTGGTACAAAACTGGAAGACGACTATATTGACGCACATTTCAGATCACGTAGCAATAACCTTTGACATTTATCACAATTTTAACAGGCAAAGGACAGTTCAAAACTCAACATGGAAATTTATAGAAAAAGATGCTGATTGGAAAACATTTACCGAAAAAATAGCAATACAAGACGTAGATAATATTATCACCATGATAAACCACGCGTCAAACATCAAAGATATTGAAAACATTGTAAAGACTCTCACACAAATAATTAAAGAGGCAGCTTATCTGTCACTAAATGTCAAGACAAGAAGCGGAAATCATAAAACAAATACATACTGGTGGGATGGGAAGCTGGAGAAAATGAAAAACGATTTCCACTATATTAGAAATTTGTATTACCGACATGGAAAGGTCCTTGAAAAGACCTATAAATCAATGAGAAATAAATATTTAAATAAAAGTAAAAAGGCAAAAAGAGCGAGTTGGAGAATTTTTATAGAAGAAAGTCATTCAAATAACTCATTTGGTAATGCTTATAGGATATTCAAGTCATTGAGATCGAAAAATAGAAATTTAGGATTACCACTAATAGATAATTTACCAGATCATTTAAAGACCGACAAAATAAAAAGTTTAATGAACGATCTATTTCAGGATGATATTGGAGGTTTGGATAAAGATGATCATATTTTGATTAGAAATTATACGCCTAAATATAAAAATAAAAGTAGTGTTTATATCGAATCTAAGGAAATAGAGGAAACAATTTTAAAAACAAATATTAAAAAAGCACCGGGCCCTGATTACATTAGTAACAATATGATTAGACAGGCTAAAATAAAAATAATCCCAATTCTGCATAAATTATTCAATAAATGTATAGAAATGGGATATTATCCGGATGAATGGAAAAAATCATTCTTAAAAATAATTCCAAAACCAGGCAAAACGAATTATGAAATAAATAAAAGTTATAGACCTATATCATTGACATCTAATCTATCTAAAACATTTGATAATATAATAAAAAATAAATTAAGTAACTATTATTTAGAGAATAATTTAATGAGCTCAAGGCAGCATGGTTTTATGAAATCTAGATCAACAATTACTGGAATGGATAAAATTATAGAAACTATATTGAAACATAAACAAAAAGAATTGACTTCCTTGATAGCTATAGATATTGCGGGTGCATTCGACAATGCATGGTGGCCTGCTATTATAAAAAGAATGGATAATGATGATGTTCCTTCAGATTTAATACGGATCATAAAATCTTATTTGAATAATGAAAGGGAGGTGAAATTTACATACGAATCAGAAACTTTTTATAAGAAACTAACTAAAGGATGTCCACAGGGTGGACCTTTATCTCCACTTCTATGGAATATTTTGCTAAATGATTTGTTGATAAATTTTGATTCAATGAATGCAGATATTATATGTTATGCAGACGACGTTACAATAATTTGCTGGAATAAGACTATTGAAGGACTAAAAACCGCAAGTGAATACACCTTAAATTATGTGATCCAATGGTGTAATAGAAATAAATTAACGATCAGTACAGAGAAGACTAATATGCTATACCTACATAACAGACAAAAAATACCTATTAAGGTTAATAACAATATAATAATGCCGGTCAAGCAAGTAAAAATTCTGGGAATGAAATTTTCTAATCACAAATGGAAAAACAAAGTTAACTTTACACCGCATGTTAATGATATTCTGTGTAAGGCAGGACGTATGAAAAATTTATTATGTTCACTAAGTGGCAATATGTGGGGTTTAGACACTGAAAAGAGGTTAACTTTATTCAAAACAATCATTAGGCCTGTACTTACATACGGTTCTGAAATTTGGTTCAAATATTTAAACAATCGTTGTAAACAAAAACTGAACTCCATGCAGTACCAGATCATTTTATGGGCAGTTAGAGCATACAAAACCACTTCATCAAACTGTGTGCATAGCTTGGCAAAAATTCCACTCCTAACAGATTATATAGAATCCAGAATAATCAAATTTGATCTAGCTCAAATGTCCATTGAAGATCTAATTACTTACGAACCCCATGCTCCAAGTATAGTTAAATCATTCTTACACGCAAAAATGAATGAAATTTTTGAGAACACAAATGAAATTTTCAGAAGCTTTTTCGTATTAGGAATTCCAAGATTTTTCCGTCCAAATTTTTATAATATCCAATTCATTACAGATCATGGCAATTTTGGGAAATTTTTGGCAACTATCGGCGCCGTGAAGGAACCAGGATGCTTCTGCGGAGGTGAAATTCAAGACGCGAGACATCTACTTCTGGAGTGCCCAATTTTCCGGGATTTTAGGGAAAATAGATTTGGTCGTATTGGACAGCTTGATGAATTTGTAGACAAAAAAGAAAAGTATAAAAATTTTGATCAATTTTGTAAATACATATACAACTTTCTCTTGAATTGGAAAAAAGAGAAGGAATCTTAGAAAAAAAAAAAAGAACTGCGATGCTTGCTCTGTGTGTTTTGCTTTGTTGTTTGTTTTTCTCTTTGGACAATTTTCTTTAGTTAATTTATGTAAAATAATGAATTGAACAGGATTGCATATAGCCGAATTGCTGTAATGCAGTGAAATGTATTGGCGCAAATATCCCTGAGTTTGGGATATCGCGTTTCATGATGTTAATAAAGTTAATTAATTTAATATTTAAGTATTAATATTTAATTATTTTTATAAGTTCATTTACATCAAAGATAAAATTTCTCGCTAATATAATTTTCAAAGTTCAGGTTGTGCGAAATGTGTTTGTACAACGATATTCCCCTACCGCTATTGTCCATTGACGACTGGGAAGGTCCAAAACGCTGACATTCCAGGAAGCTACTAATCCTGATGAGCAGGAAGTAGTTCCGAGCGAATGTGCCCCACAACGCTCATCTACCTACTAGGATCGAAAAACGATATTCACGGATCTCTGTGCTGATATTCCTTTATTTAATTCACTTCTTTCTTTTTGTCCGTTTGTGAGGCCTTATGTACGTATTCTAATGAATAAAGAATTCAGTTAGTTGTTAATTAAGTGCAAGATGTCTTTAATTCATTCGTACTACACAATAATATTTATTTATTGACAACTTCAGAATGGACCCAGCTACAGTCTAGTGACGCTCTTTGATAGAACGCCCAATCTGCTAGATATATATTTTTTTTAATATGAAAAAGAAAAATAGCACCATCCCAATCAAAAATGTATTTATTAGCCCCTCATAATTAGCGTGCGAAGAAAAAGATATAATTATGAACCATTTATATCAATCAATTTATAATGCTATTTATATAATTCGTACTATATTTTTCCAAACGGAATTCCTATACAGTTCCATCCAAATTTTATACTCACTCTATTTGTAACATCACACGGTCCAGCACTACTTACATAAATCTATCAGAAATACCAATTTGTTCCTGTGGAGAAACTGAACAAACTTCACCTTATCTATGACTGACCTAAATTTACAGAAGTGAGACATCGTTTGTTCCTTGATCTAAATGATATAACTCTCTTCCTTCCCAACCACTTTGTTTATATGAACTTTATGAACTCTGTCGATTAATATATGTAAATATTTAATCCTAAGTTGTAAGTTGTTTGTTTCCTCTCTGTAATAGGTACAAATACTTCCATATTCGACCTTGTTGATTAGTAAATAAAAAAAATAAAATTTTGATTTCCTTGTGGTAAAATGGCAACAACAGAATAATTGGAAATTGCTATATGAAATATTTTTATTTTGAATATACCGTATATGTTATACTAGCCGAATGACCCGGGCAACGCCCGGGTTTTACCCGATTAAATGTTTTTATTTAAATACTATTCGTTACAATTATAAATTGGCGGCGTGGATGTCACTCTTGTGAAACGTCCCGCTCCAAACTTTGTGTCTGAGAAGCGATATTTTTATAGAAAGATGATCTGGCTTTTGTTTTCTGCTCGAATGAATGTTTTTCTGTTAGAATTTTATTCCTGCGTACAAAATAATGAGCTGGTTACACCCGTGGTCTCTGCTTTTTGGAATTTTTCCCGATATAATTTTGTATCTGATAATCTTACATGATACAGCAATATCGTCATCATCATTTTCTGACTAATAATATATAGTTTTAATAATTGATTTATATATATTTTTAAAATAGCCTATCGTCTTCCCCGTATTTTTTTTTACCTATGTATGGAAATTTTGGTTTGAATTAGTGAACTACTGCGAATTTGTATACCGGACATACAAACCAACAAACAAACAAACATACAAACATTCATTTTTATATATATAGAAGACTAGCGGATGTGTACCCGGCTTCGCCCGGGTTTTATCCGAGTGAAAGTTTGCCTATCGAATATTATTGATAATAATATTCGGGAACACACAGAATATTATGATAATATAATTCGTTATGTCATATATTTATATAATATATGAAATTTATTTTTCGAGCAAACATATCCACTCTCTACTGAATAGATTTTTAAAAAGATATACATAAATAAAAATATATCGAGATATACTACATGATCTTAGCCAAAAGTCCGAGAAACGATATTTTATATATAGAGATGACCTGGCTTCGTGTGTCTTCTGCTCGAGTGAATGTTTCGCTGGTAGAATTTTCTTCCTGCCTACTATTAATCATTATCTGGCTTTACCTGTGGTCTGCTTTAGTGAATATTCCCCAAAAGAATTTTTTAATGCAATCAAGCATGATACGGAAATATTGTCATCATCATTTCTGACTAAAAAAATATTGTTGCTCAGTACTTGGTTAAATATAATTTTTATTGGTTAAAGTGAGACAAAAAAACTCTTCCAGATTTAACTCTCTGTCCTGTTCAAATTTCAGCGAGATTAGTTACATATTGAGGGCGTGCATAGCCGACAAACATATATATATATATGTTCCCGGCTTCGCCCCAGGTAAAAGTTTGCTTAACAAACATTTGTTAAAACGATTCTAGCAAACATCCAATCCCTACTGAATCTATACTTGTCTACCTTCTCGATAATATTTTCCCGGTCCCTTGAAAAATACTTGATAAGTTGAAAAAAAAATCAGTATTAATTGGTCCACTCGGTAATTTGAAGTTGAAGGAATAGTATCTTGCCACAAACGAAGATTTGTAAATAACTGTATTTAGCGAATGTACCCGGCTTCGCACAGTTTTTATCCGAGTAAAGGTTTGCCTAACAAACATTTGTTAAAACGATTCTAGAAAACATCCAATCCACCTATATATTGATTTATAAACGTATATAAATATTGTTATATGCGTTTAAATATATTTTTGAAACACATAATTTTTTGAAAACATTTATTATATTTTAAATAAGATATTGTCACTTCTGTGAATTTGATAATTAATTATTTCTTTTTTCTCAATGAATTATATATATTAATTTAAAATTTCATTTTTGTTATCATCATCACATACAATGTAATTTTTTTTTATATAAACAAACGATAATAAACAACAACAATTAGGGGCTCAAAAATCATTTATTATGGTTAGCAGCTCCGTAAATAAAGATATTTTCACAACAACAATTAAAGTTGCATCATCATTTTTATAAAACAACAGAAAATTAAATTAACAATGTAAAAATATATTTCAACATTACATTTTAACATTTAACACAAAATCGTTACAATTTTTTCTTTAAATATATATTAATATTGAAATGCCAAGTATTTTTTACGTCATTGGAATATTATATTACTAAATTCTCAAATTAAATTCATTATACTTGGAAAACATTTTAAGCATTGTTACAATTTATAAATATAATTTCACCAGAAACCGCTAGAGGCGCTGCTTGCGAGTGAAAGTAGAAATTTGCAAAAAAAAATTGCAAAGAATATTTATTTCAAATCAAATTCAAACCAGAAATCTTCCCAGTAGTATAGTGAATAACTTCCTAAAGTTTCACGGCGATTGGATAATCTTACCTTTTAAAAACATCCATCGTGTGAACAAACTAACATTCATTGTGTAAACAAACCACGTGTTAATTATTAACCAATCAAATTCATTTATCGTCGCGACCAGTGCTGCGCCCAAGCGGTAAAAGACTTGAACTAACGCTTTTTGGTTTTTTATTTTTATTAAAAAGCACATTTACTTTTTTAGTTTTTTGAATAGCCTATATGTTAAACGGAATCTTCAGCTACCTACATGCGAAATTCCATAATGATTGAGCCAGTAGATTTTGCGTGAAGCGATAACAAACATCGATTTCGCATTTCATTTTTATAGATATAATATATATATATATTTTTATAGATATAAGGAAGGATATAATTGACAAAATTGTTTTAAAAAAAATGCATCGGCCGGGAATCGAACCCTGGCCGCCCGCGTGGCAGGCGAGCATTCTACCACTGAACCACCGATGCTTTAAAAAAAATGGCCATATTTAGGTATTCATTCCATTCCGGATTAGTCCGCGTAAAAAAAAGTTCTTCAAATGAAAAAAAGAAATAGCCAAAAATACTAATCAAAATGCAGCCGAAAATTTTCCTCAGGTTTATAAAAAGCGACATGCAAAATTTGGTACCAATTGGTTCAGTAGTTTTTGAGTTTATCGCGAAACAGACAGACAGACAGAAATTGACTTATATATATATAGAGATAAACTATGTTTTTTTTTTTTTTTGCTACCTTCATGTAAAATGTCTTATTGATGTATTCAGTAGTTTTGAGGTGGAGAAGAATGACAAACATTGATTTAGTTTTTCTAATATATGTTGTATTCAGGCCTGGAAATCGTCACTCCACCAGCCTAAACATCCTAATGGTAAATTCGACCTATGTGATAACTTCTCTCGTAGAATGTTATGAAATCAAAGCTGTCCCTGTACTGATGAGGGCCAAAGCCAGACACCATGGTATACAGGTTCTATACACTATGGTCCATAAAAGACTGTTGCGGGACGACGACTCAGGATCCAAAGAAGAGAGATAATCTTACTAACAAGTTTAATACACAAGGAAAGAGTGCTGCCGAGGTACTGTCTTTTCTCGGACTAGAGTGGTGGGAGTCCACCGATCCAGGAAGACTGCTGTCTTTTCACAATCTTATTATAAGAAGACTCCTTTTCGCAACACTATTGTACTCTTTATAAGAGAAACCTCTCTCCCTATAACGATATTTTTCCACTTTGTTTCTCCTTTATACTGACAGGGAGCCAAAACTTTGTTTGATTTCTGATACCTACTGGTGGAGTTGGATTTAAAAAAGTCCCTGCAGTCTGTATGGATTTCGAACTTGGGTGTTTGTAACTTAATAGTATTGATTACCAAACCATTTTACCTCTACCACAACCCATAGGTTGGTGGCTGGCAGTGTTCTCCCATCCCAGAGTCTATGTCCAGGGCCAGACTTTTAACGACATTATATGGTCTTCTTTCGAAATTGTTTATGAATTCAATATTCCCGATTTTCCCTCCATACTCATTTTGCGGCATTACGCTGAACGATTCTAAGTGTCGGACAAGATATGCTTCCTCTTCCCAATCGTTTCTATAATGCCCCATATTCCTTTTCCATAATTTTTGGGCATCTATTCAGTCAGTTCATGGGATTATCATTATTCAGCGCCATATCTGTGAAGCCTGTAACTTAGGTATATCCGCCTTTCAATCAATGGTATCTACAATGTTAGGTAGAACCGAAGTGTACCATTAGGTCGTTCGAGTCAGCCCCCACTAGAGGTGGTATGAATGGTTAAGTCCGCGATTAAATCATCCTGGCTAGACTAGACTAAACCCAAAGACATACAACAACGCCCCGGTGTGTGTGCCACCAGATGTTGTGAGGTGGGATGACCCTAGCCCGGAAGGTCGACTCCATTCTCTGCTCCCCCCGCCAGACGACGTTCCTCCGGCAGAGATAGCGAGTGGGTGAGTAACACTACTCCTGTCTGTCTACCAGCTCTCACAATTACTCTTGGAAATCTCTAGAGGAACGAAGACAGTCTTCTTTTCAACGAAGATATTTGTAATCTCTGAAATACTTCAACAAAACTTCTAATAAAATGTATTGAATTTGTATGCAAGGGGAAAACTATAGCAACGCTATGCAGGCAAAATAATGAAAATCACTTACTGATATTTCACGGTCTTGATACTCCCTCCTACTATGAACTAAGAGTTAATACAAAACTGACTAACCTTACTATGCAACAAAAGGTTACTATGTCTAAACATAGAAACATATGCAACAATGGTCAATATACGAGTATATAGATTAATCTTCACAGAAATATTCTGCTATCATTCACTTTCAACAATTTACTAACTACAACCTTATTGAGTCTATATGACAATTCTATAGCCTGAAACCATGGCCTCCAGATGGGTGTTCTAAATTTGTCAAAGCTAGAAATGCTTTGTCACTAATTGTTTGCAGAGAGACGGTCTATAATAAATGGTGCAGTTTTTTCAAATTATTATTATCATTTTAACGTGAGAGCTGTTCTTTCTTTAGAGATGATTGAATATCTGACAAGTGGGTTTTTCGGTTTCTATAGCGAAGAGCAATGCTCAACATTAGAAAAAAAGACTAAATATTTGTATAGCTCTACTAAATTTCCCTGTAATTTATCTCCCGTGTCTTCAATAAAGGTCACTGTAATATTGACAAATGTTACTATTTACGCGTTAACACACAAATACAATATTAGGGCCTACAGTAGGAGTAACTTAGACACAGAAAAATCGTGGACTCAAAAGTACAACACAAAAAAAAGTAAATAATAAACCACAATTTGTTAAATAAAATACAAAAAACAGTACTTAGCTTTATTGCTGCTTAGGTAGGGATCGGACCGGGGTTACACAGGTATGCGCCGAGATTGCCAGACACGGATATAGCACGCAGAGAACACTTTAAGTGTCTCCACACAAATCATCCACCACACTGGCGTCGACTCATACCATAGCCCCCTTTATATACAAACATGACCACATTCGTCCAATTAGAATGCTGGAGAGATCGGTTTACTTATCTGATAAAACAACGTTCTTCGCACTAAAGAAATAGGATAAGATACGCGTGCGAATATTTGTCAATATAATTTGACAAAAGGTCTCTTTCCAAAAAAAAAAAAAAAACTAACCAATCTACCAAACATTCTTATTGTCCCGTAAGGAAAACCTCCCGCTATTCGGGAGGGAAAAGCTCACGGGAGCCATGTTATAAAGAAACAAAAAAAAAACTAAAGAGAGGAGTAGAAGACATCCGGGTCGTTCCATAAAGGTGCCTTCCATCTTGTTCCTCCCAACAGAAACTTCAAAACAAAATCTGCGCAAACTACGTGAGTTACCATGAGTGATTACCAAACACACATATATAATATGCTTTAGTATACAGAGTTTAATGGGGGACCAAATAAGCTCTCATCTGGGATCGGCTGGGTATGTTAGGTAGAAACTTAGGGTACTGACAGACGCTCACTTGATGAGAAACCGAACGATCCAATTCCATTCAGTTCTCTCAAGTCCAAGAGCTAAAAGCTCTTCTTAGCGTCTGTTTCTAAACGCTTTCATCCTATCGACATGCACAACTTTCACATCGTGCATGGTGACCCCTCTTACTCTAAAGTTAACATCGGAGACCCTAGCTTCCACACGGAAAGGCCCATAGACGTTGGAGTAACCTTCAGTCTTAGGAACAGATAGCATTACCAGATCTCCTCTGTCGAAACTTCTGGAATAAGGTGGCCTAGGATTCATAAGCTTTTTAGCAGAATTACCTGACATAAACTGTCTGACAGTCTCCTTTGCTTTCCGCATCACCCTTAACCTCTCAGCCCAAGTAGGCTTTCTAAAACTATTAACAGACCCAGCACTACACTCACAGTTTCTGTTAAACTCAGTAGGTGGCAACTTTACAGCCTCGTTTTCAATGCGCTTCACTGATTTCTCCTCGAAGGAGCTTGAAACCATCGGTCTATGCACACTGGCAACGTAGCTAAGGTCTACATAATCTCGGTCTTCTGGTTTCAAGGAAATCATGTTGCAACGCTCCCGTATGGCAGGTAACGGGATATTGAATCTCCTTATATCATTGATTCCCAGAATCCCGTCGTAGGCCTTATCTCCGAGTGACATTAGCCAAAACCTTATCTCTCCCAGCTCAATGCCGTTTTCGTTACCAACTCTACAGGTTTTAACACGTGTAAGTGTCTGCTCTTGGCCTGTCACTGACACTATACGTAAAGTTTTAAGTGCATCGTCCCAATTCTCCTTCAAGACCTTGCACTTTTCAGAATCAATAATACTGACTTGGCTTCCTGTATCATATAACAGGTGCCACATATTGCCGTTAATATTCACCTTAACTATTGGCATATTTCCATACGGATCTCCGCCATATGAACGTATGTTCACTATCTCGGCATTGTCAAGAGTATTGCGGTTGGCAAACATAGAAGACTGTCTTGAGCAACAATCACTAGCTATATGTCCTAATCTACACTCAGATGGACTCAGCCTGATTTCGCCCAACAATTTAGTCAGTTTTTCTATCTCACCTCTAAGATCTGTAATACACTGCTCATTTTCGTGCTTCATCCTGTTTACACTGGCACTAAGCATCTTCATCTCACTCTTAATGCTATTTATTTCTTCAACCCCTTCTACTGAACATACCCCTTTCATAAAGCTGCAACGGTGTTCTACACTATCCTCCATGGCCATGACACTGACTGCTTTGTCTATTGATTTAGCCTCACTGCGAACAATAGCCTCTCTATACTTATCGAGCACATTTTCGAGGAAAATTTCGAACACTAGGCTATCGTCAAAACTGTACTCTACTTTATCTCTAATGGCCAGGAATCTTTCTTTAAAAACCATAGGACTTTCCCCAACTCTCTGCTTAAGACCTTCTATTAATTTAAGGCATTCCCTAATACCACGCGCTTTCTTAGGGTACAATATGTTCAGTTTACTAGCAATACTTTTGAAACTGCTATCGTTACGGATACCCATCTCCTCTAAGCTCAACCTAACTTCAGGGGATAAAGCCTCGAACATGAGCAATGCTTTGACCTCAGGATCCCATTTGCCTACTCGAGCTTTAAGTTCGACTTCCCGAATAAAAGATTCGAGATCAACCCCATTAAACACTGACAAGTTGAGCATAGAATTCGCGAACATGATGGAGTACAAAAAATAATAATAAACCACACAATCAAAGAAAAAAAAAACCGCACGTAAAATTACAGGAATTTACACGTGCAAAACACCAGTAATCCTGGCAGGCTCGCCAATGACAAATGTTACTATTTACGCGTTAACACACAAATACAATATTAGGGCCTACAGTAGGAGTAACTTAGACACAGAAAAATCGTGGACTCAAAAGTACAACACAAAAAAAAGTAAATAATAAACCACAATTTGTTAAATAAAATACAAAAAACAGTACTTAGCTTTATTGCTGCTTAGGTAGGGATCGGACCGGGGTTACACAGGTATGCGCCGAGATTGCCAGACACGGATATAGCACGCAGAGAACACTTTAAGTGTCTCCACACAAATCATCCACCACACTGGCGTCGACTCATACCATAGCCCCCTTTATATACAAACATGACCACATTCGTCCAATTAGAATGCTGGAGAGATCGGTTTACTTATCTGATAAAACAACGTTCTTCGCACTAAAGAAATAGGATAAGATACGCGTGCGAATATTTGTCAATATAATTTGACAATATCTTTCAGAGTTAGAATCCCGATATACATGCTGAAAGGTACAATCTCCTTTGTCCATGAGTATACCTTTCTCCAAGAATACACCTCATCAGACGGTGAAAGTTATCAGAATATAATCACGTAGCGGTCTGGAGATTGATTACTGCGTGGAAGTTACAGACAGTAGATAATGCATTATACCTAAGCAAGGTCCCACAATGGACACCACGATCATCCTCATGTTCTGGTAGACCTTGGATATCCTGACATAGAGGTAACCAGCCTTCATTGCTCGAATGACTACAGGCAATTGATCACCTCCTCTTCAACCATCCTGTTTTTCCTGAGACATGGGCCTTCTACTGGACTGACTCACCCCAATCCTACATTTATGGACAGACTAGACCGCAGCATGGAACTTCCTGGTCAACTGGTTCTTCTCAGCTACACACCCAGGCCGTGTTTAGAACTGCGAGTCACTAGTACAGCCCGGGTAGTATTAGTGCTTCGTACTCAGGAACCCTGAATATCGCTGTATATATAAATATTATATATATTTTTTAAAGTTGAGAGTTTCTGCTTGATATTTTGGATCATGTTGAGGATTATTGTAATGGTGGTGCAGTCGTGGTTGAATACTAATCTTGATAAAAATATAAAGACTTGATCAGAGATTTCTTTATTGAGCGCGCGCTGAGGAATGAATTACATATGAAAAACATAATTTGGTAAAAAGTACTGCCTGGCTTAAGGCGAGTAGAATAAGGAAAACAAAAGATTATTTACATAATTACAAAAGTTTTGGGTCGGCCAACGGGGAAGAACAACAACGAGTTTTTTTAGGGGAAGTGTGACCTCTGGCGGTCGATTTAGCAGAGTATTTGTATCTATGAAATATATTTTAAAATAAAATAATATTTTAATATAAAATTTTAAATAATGCCTTTATATAACATTTTAAATAAAATATTTTAATATAACATATATATATCGTGGGATATATTTAATATGAATTTGTGTAATGAATATGATCGATTGATTTGAATACGTTTATAAATAGTGCATCAAAAAGTACTGTTAATTAATTTTTTTAACATAATCTCAGATAATTTAACCAATTCTCTGGAATAATTAAAAATCAACGATTTGTTGATATTTATTTCAACAGATGGCGCAAGCCATCAGCAAATTTTAGTTGCACGGTTAGGAGATGCCTTTTTCTTAATTTATCTACCTAATCCCAGTACAATTTCACTTATGTACTATTTTTCATTATCAAAGGTGTTTGCAGAAGTAGTTTATTTTTTGATAATTTATCCGAAAAGAAGCATTAATGTAAACAAATACAATTCCTTCGAGTCACCCACCTCCTCGTGAAGCCAGCACAAAGCTGGCAGGCAACAAGAGGCAGTTGTTAGCGCCGGCCACTCAGACCCCTGGGAAATCCCCGTCAGGAAAGTTCTGCTAACGACTCATTGCCGGCCTCTCAAAGGATTATGGAAGAGTCCATAGGGACCCTAGGCTGTATTGACATGTCACGTGCTTTAATATCTGTCGGCGGCACCTTCTATCAATGGGTGGGGGCTGTCTTCGTTCAACTTCAGCGTTTAACCTCTCTTTTGACATTTAGTGAAATATTATACACACACGCCGCATTTTAGCTATTAATATATATTCCTACACATTTTTCTAAAAATAAATAGTTATCCATAGAGACCATACTTTCAATAAAAATAGGTGCATCTTAGGATCTGTACGGAACTTTTAATTTGGATATTTCGGTCATTATCACGCTCGCCTTTCTCAATGCAAAGATCTCTCTTCGATTTTTTTTTATAAATACGAGCGTACTGTTGACCGAAGTATTGAGATAGAGGCATAATATATATAGAGAGAGATCTTTTATATACATTTATATACAGCCTGCTTCACGCTGACGAGCGCCAACAGCGCGAAACGCGTTCGTGGATGGCTTTTCTTGATTTATCAAGAAATTGGGTTGGCCAAATATCACGGAGAAAGTTAAATAAACGTTTAGTTTATTTTTGCTCCACTAGATGGCGCTCTGCCATCTAAAAAGCACATGTGCTTTTGGTCAGGATATGCTTTCTTTATTTTTAATACATGTGTGAGAACGTATATATTGGATATTGTCGAGAGGAAAAATAATTAACTAGGCCTTCGGATTACTTTAAATATTTATTTAATGAGCTATATGATATATTTTAAAATAAAAGAAGAGTTACTATTTACGTGAGCCAAATCAACCCAGCCGTTAGAGCAAGAAGCAGAACTCGAGATATTTCCTCGTTCCACGTGACGCCACTGTTTACCCCTTCCGGTCGGTCCAGATAAGAGGGAATACCAGGAAACTCTGTCCTCCTGACATCACTCCCTCCACAAGAGAAACAGCGTCCCGCTGTTTACTAGTCGGTCACATGACCCTGGGCAATCTGTTCTTGGACTTCAGGGTCGTGGTAGGGCTTCATTCTCACTACATGGACGATATCTTGGGTTTTTCGTCTTCTCCTAGTATTCGTCACGCCTTCTACTTGATAATTTACACTCGATATTTTTCTGATCACTCGATAGGGTCCGAAATATCTCTTCAATAACTTCTCCGATAAGCCAACGGTACGGACTGGGGTGAACACCCACACCAAATCACCTTCCTTGTACGTCACCTCCTGATGCTTCCTAAAAAGCACATGTGCTTTTGGTCAGGATAGGCTTTCTTTATTTTTAATACATGTGTGAGAACTATATATTGGATATTGTTAACATGTATCTTGTGAATTTCTTCAATCTTGTTCTTCAGATGTTCCTGGAGAATTGTGCATAGAACATGTACGGAGAATATTCGTCCTTGTTATTTCTTAAATACATCCAGGAGGTCATTATTCAAGGTAAAATTGAGAAAGACGTATAAAACCACAAATATTCATCACACTGAGTTTCCTTTTGTATTTTAAAATTCTAGCTTTCTCAAGCGATTATCGCTCTTCAAAAAGCTTAATTAAAAAACATCGACCAAAAGCCTGTTGGAGAGCGATTATCATTTTAGAAAGATACCATTTTGAAATAAATAATGGAAACTCCTTGTGGTTTTTAAACAACAAGTCATTGGTAGAGAACATTTTATCACTTTAACAGCAAGTAGAGGAGCATTGTACTCGGAGGTCTTATCTACCAAAATACACTCCGGACAAAACTTAAGGAAGTAGTCCAGGGAATGTCATTGGTCGCTTGCTTTTTTTTTTTTTTTTTTTGAAGCAGGAGACAGCGGCAATTTTGTTCACACTTGGTTATCTGGTGTGTCTTCAATAAAGGTCACTGTAATATCCTTCATAGTTATTGTCTGAATCCTGATATACATAGTATAAGGTACAACTTCCATAAGTTTTGTCCATGAGTGTATAAAACACGATTTGACCAATAACCTACACTCTTTACTACAGGTCTTATAATAAAGGCTTATATTTTCATTAAGATTTAAGATCTATATATATGGAATAATAAATGGACTATAATATATTTGCACCAGTCTTAGTACCTCGTAGATATTGCCAGTTGTCAAATAAACAGTTGGGTTTAAAAAAAAAGAAATCTCTTTATTTATTAAGGTAATGGCAAGACGATAAAAGTCCCTCATGTCTCGCTCTCTCTCAAAAAAGAAAGTATTTCAATAACAGCATCTCGATAACTTTGGCATTAACATCGTGGATTTTTTAAAGCTACAAAATGTTTTTTCCCCCCAATCTGTGCATGTAGTCGTTAATTCGGCCAAATTGATGGGGTCGGGATGTAAATAAATGTGGGAGGTAATTAATCAAGCTTCATATTAATGACGATAAATTTCTTTGAAACCGTTCATTTGATTGGTGGGTTAATTCTAATTAATGGTAGGCTGGGCCTTATCTCTTTGTCTGAACACTTCTTGTTCTGGTGGCCTAGGACAATGTACTGCTGAGGTGAGGTACTATCTAGATATCACAGAAATCTCAATAATTGAATTCAGTTGGGATTATATGTGTTATAAACGGCAAATCTGTAGGCTATTTTTATTAATAAAATCGTAAATAAAAATATCAGTAGAGATTTTTTTTCTCTTATAAAGTACTGAGGAGGTAAGGGTTAGAGCATACTCTCTTCAACAGGCCGATTCAAAGATACCAGAGCCCCTACTACTAGAGTCATTCCTAGCTCAAGACTGCAATAGTATCACCAAGAGTTGTTGTACCCATCAGTGTCTACATTTTCTGCAAGAATCGTTAACACAAGTACTCCAGCCACTACCAGAACATTCATAGGTAATACCAGAGCCTATTACTAGAGCCTATATCAAGACTGCAATAGTATCCACAAGAGATCTAACCCATCAGTGTCTGCACATTCACTGCAACAAGAATTATATATAATAGCAGAATTAACAGAATTTTCAGAGTCAGTGCTAATTCCCATTTCCCATGAACGAAAGGCGAGTTTCTATTCATTTGAACGTGTTCTAAAGATATAGAGAGAAACTGAATAGATGTATTCACTTCAATAATGGAAGCTTGTAAATAATTCTCTTAGACATTATCAGAGACCGCGAACTGCAATAGTTCTATACAGCTCAAACAGAGTTTAAAATTAGAAAAGATCATGGTGATAACATAATGGAAAAGCATCTCCTGATCGTTCAACTAAATCTTATTGATTGCAGAGATCCATCTATCGGAGTAATTATATACGGAAGCTGTGTTCAATACTTTTATCCATTTAATAAGAAAAGACAACCACTTAGGCGTTTCGGGCTGTTGGCCTCCATCAGCGTGGAACATGAATGATCTACCAATGGGCAATTATCGCTTCTTTTTAATTTCAAGATTTTTTTTTTATCAGCAACATTAAGTTGCCTGATCAGGTACGATCTTGCACGCTTCACTTTATAGGGGGGGGGGGGGGATGACAAAATTGAGATTACAGAATAAAACAAAAAGTAGCAAGGAACATGGACAAAGCATCATTGCCAATATTATCGGTTTAGAGCAGTGCTTCGCAGCCAATATGTACCGAGTGACTAAGCATCATTTATATAAAAGAATCTTTGAAACACATTAAAACACACCTATTAACATAATTCTATATTTCCCTAAATTACATACTATAATTATATATACAGCTCAAACCAACAAATGAACCAACCTATTCTGTAATTAAGAAGAAGCCTTTTTCTTAATTTATGCACCTTATCCCAGTACAATATTACATTTGTACTATTTTTTCTATTCTGTAATGTAAAAAAATAGTACACGAAAGTGAAATTGTACTGATATTTGTTAATTTATTCTGTAATGCTTTAAATCGGTATATTTCAGCAAATATTTTATTTTTTTAAAAACATATATTTTATTTTCATTCATTAACTGTTCTACATTTTTGACCATAGATTTAGAAGATACCACTTCTTTGAATATTTGTTGTAAATATGTATAGTTAAGCTACTTTTTTTTTAAATTCACGATTATAGAGAATTCATTTTATAAATTCTATATTACTGTGATAAATAATTTTTGTGTAATTTACTTCAAGTAAATCAAAATTAAAACTACTTGATGGGTAAATAACTATCTTTCTTTTTTCACGACTGCACCTCCAATTCTATCTTTTTCAAAAACAAAACCAAATAATTCATAACATATATATATTATCTAAGGGTAGTTTTGAGATCGACGTGAGTGTACTGGAAGTATTGAAAGATTGCAAAGAACCAGAGTACTCACTCTAGAACTCTTGTCTTTTGATGATTCTAGCAAGGCTTCTATCGTAATGTAACGCATGATTTGCATAGTGTTAGATATGATTCTGTTACCTTTTCAACTTTTTTACGTCCTTTAGGGTTGTATATTTCAGTAGAGCGATTCCCAACCAGCCAGTCCTGAGCATCTATTGAATTGTATCAAGTCCTCCAAAAAAGATCTATGGGAAAACTTCAGGACTATAATAGAAAAGCTGAGACAATGGAACCTAATGGAGATCGTTTAAACAACTTGAGGAATAAGCAACAAGAACTATTTTCAGTAGAAACCATATTTCCATTATCTATATGCCTTATCGTTTGAGTTGAAATGATTTAAGTAAAATGTTCACCCAGCGTAATCCCAACTTGTTTTTAAAATTTCCGATAGGATATATCAAATTCAGTAGCTTTTCAAGACATCACTCGTAGATACGGATGGCTGTTAGTATTAAAGTGGCACAGAAAATGGCTTTCACGAAATGAGAAGGATCAAATATTTCCTTTCAGGAAATGAAAGCGATTAGAGTTATCGACTATAGAGAGCTATATATCTCAGATTAAGTACGTGACTATGATTGGATGTTAGGATCCCTCAATATAACTTCCTCCCATATCCCAGGACAAATTAACTTAAAGAAAATGTCATGTATGTAATCTTTCTCTCGTAATACCTCCGCATTTAATTTTGGATGAGGGTATTAGATGTTTCTCTCTCTTGAGAAAACTCGGAATTAATTCCTCATCATTTCCTGAACTCCACCAAATTAATACACGTTTTGTATTACTTCGTTTAAACTGCAGGTATAGGTAGGAGACGCCGCGCAACTCTTTGTATTTACATTAATTAAAGGAAAAGCTTTGGAGCAAGCCCTTCTTCAACTAACTAAAACGTATAATTTGCAGCAATCCTGTAATAATGAATAGGTAGGTGAGACGAATTTATAAACGGTCTACAATACGTTTCTTTTAATGGTGTAAAACCTTTGAAAGAGAGAGCGTGGTGCTTACGGCTTAGCCTTTTTGTAACCATTCATGGAGGCTCAACAGTGACAATTGACAATTAAAAATGGTTTATTGACATCTAGTCAATGGTCAAGAGAGAGTTTACAGAGTTTAAAACAGTAGAGAAAAATATATACACCAAACGAGGCCTTCTCCGAAGTGACGTTTGGATCCTATCAGGAGCTTAGAATCGTCTTGAGTTCAGACAGGCCCTTGCCAGTTATGGAATCCGTGTCCCCAGCATTCTCGATGACTGTGTTTAGAAACTTGACAAGAATAATCTTGTGTTTAGATAAGGTATCCGCGAGGAAACTCTCCCTAAGATGGGGGTACAGGACATCATTAATGGTCGTCCCTCGGTTATATAGGGGCCTAAGGATAGTTTCATCGTTCAGTTGTTCGATTATGTCCATCAACTGATTGGCTCAACAATGGTAAATCCTTCCAGCGACTTTCCCAGTTTTATCTACACAGCCGCTCTAACCTCCAGAGCTTCTCAATATTTTTATCATCGTAGTAAGGGTAGTAGAAATTTGATTCATTTCTTTCATGGTAAAATTTATTTTAAATCAGCCTCGTTATAACAAGGTTCCTATTTTCAAATATAGATGGCGCGCGCTATTGCATCATGCTTATCATTTTGTCTCATTACATTTTAAGAAAGAATTTCCAAATTAGTGGATGTGTGACGGCATTCCGAATTGACCAATAATTACATAGCTTATGGAATGAGAGAGCATTTCTGACAAGGCAATATAGAAGGTATGCATTTAGAACTTATATGTAAATATGTTTTTGAAAATAGAGCAATCCATAAATAAATCTTTAATTAAAAAGGCATATATTGGATCAAAATATCATTTATTTTACCAATATTTCAGTTGGCTCAACGCCAACCTTTTTCAAGGTATTATAACATATTTAATGTGTGTCAACAACAAACTCAGCGCCACATAACGTTAACAGAATATAACAAAATATTTTTAAAAACTTAATTCTGTTGACGTTATGTGGCGCTGAGTTTGTTGCTGACACACATCAAAATGTTTTAATACCTTGATAAAGGTTGGCGTTCAGCCAACTGAAATATTGGTAAAATAAATGATATTTTGATCCAATATATGCCTTTTTATTAAAGATATAAATATATATAACGAATGAATTCAAATATGCAATTCGCCAGTCTATAGCATTCATGCTTCTTCAGGAAAAAAAAGAAAAACATTTCGGCCAGATAATCTGCCCCATATTTTATTTTTTATCCTGACAAAGATAAAATATTGTAACATAGTATGTATTAATTTAATTTATGTAACATAGTATTTCTTAATTTTATTATTTTTTATTTAACAGAGTGGTCATTTTTATTTTTATATCTTGCGACTCTGTAAATTTCCCTCGTGGCTTATCTTTTGTTTACCTTTCTTAGTTTGGTCCTTCCCTGAAATAAATTTTGTTTCCTCCTGAAGTTTTTTGTCTTCCCTAATTTTCCACGTGGCATTTTGGTGGAGATGCTGGGTAATTTAGGGAAGACAAACTGAAGATCGCCGAGAAGACCTTGAAGCCATGGGTGCTGTGATCTACATTTTCGGAGACTGACATCAGGATTCCACCGCCGCGCTAAAGCCAAGACTTCCTTCGAAGATGACGATGTCCCTATAGACGATACGACGACAAAGCCGCTCTTCACGCCGCAAGAAAATGGACGCAAAGGTACTAGGGACAAAGTTCCAAGACTTCGATGGAATCCTTGGCAGAAGCACGTCAAATCCACGTCAGTATCTACAATAATTGCTAGCTGTGGGTCACAGCTCCCATAGGGAAGAAGCTATGTAACATAGTATGTATTAATTTAATTTATGTAACATAGTATTTCTTAATTTTATTATTTTTTATTTAACAGAGTGGTCATTTTTATTTTTATATCTTGCGACTCTGTAAATTTCCCTCGTGGCTTATCTTTTGTTTACCTTTCTTAGTTTGGTCCTTCCCTGAAATAAATTTTGTTTCCTCCTGAAGTTTTTTGTCTTCCCTAATTTTCCACGTGGCAATATTTTGGTCGAAACGTTGATGAAATAAAAACTTTTCTGGTCGACGTGTTTTATCCTCGAAAAATTATTTTTTTAATTCTGTTTTTATACCATTTTAAGTTTTCTATAGAACGTGTATTTATACAAAATTTTGAAACTTTTAACGCGAAAATGTCATTTTCAATAGCAGAATAATCGATAGAAAATTGTTTCAGTTTGAAATATAGAAATTTTTCGCGCTAAAATAGTTTTAAAATCGTCAACAGATGAAGCATAATGTCTTCATGATTAATGCATATATATAAACATTAGTAGTGCATATAGGCATCTGAGTATAAAAGAATGAATATATAAAAGAATGTTTAAAATAAGTGCTAAAACTTGTTAACTCGTCACAAATAGGTTTCGTATATCTCTTTTATAAAAAAACATTCAAAATTCTAAAGGGATTTAATAATTACGCTCAGCTTTTTCCAAGAAGGATCCAACACCCAGCTATGTTTAAAGTATGTTTAATCTCCTTAGTTGAGGCCATTTATTGGTCTTAAGTTAGTGTAGTTTTGGTAATAAAGATTGAATCGGTATCTTGCAACATAATTTCCTATATTTAAAACATAGTTTTCATTTAATTAAAAAGGCATATATTGGATCAAAATATCATTTCTTTTACCAATATTTCAGTTGGCTGAACGCCAACCTTTATCAAGGTATTATAACATATTTAATGTGTGTCAACAACAAACTCAGCGCCACATAACATCAACAGAACTAAGTTTTTCAAATGTTTTTGACACTTAATGACACTGACAATTAATGTTGTTGACACACATTAAATGTGTTATAACACCTTGATAAAGGTTGGCGTTCAGCCAACTGAAATATTGGTAAAATAAATGATATTTGATCCAATATATGTCTTTTTAATTAAAGATTTATTTATGGATTGCTCTATTTTCAATAGTCTTCATTATCATCACTATAATTTATTCAATTTTGATGGTCATATTGGGGAAACCGCTGAGTGTTCATCACTGATGAGCCAGCCGGTACCTCTAAATTATTCCCTCTCCCATTCAACTGGGGATAATATGTAACTGGAATTCTTCCATATATTTTTCTCACTAACGCTAGCACTCTCTCCAACGTACCTTACTCTTAACCTAAAGATATACCTCACATTCCAATAATGTGATCTCAATTATGCATCAACGACAATATGAAATCTATAAAAAGAAAAGTCACCTCTCCTGTCACAATAGACTCTTAAACTTAACACCATCTATTAGCCGTCTCCGCATACTAGCGGTCTAGGGTTGGTGACAAAGCCACAACACCAGCTTTGGCGAATTCATACGGCCAACTTAGAGACCACAGTTTTGGACTAATGACTCTCGTCAGTCCAGTGCTGGTTTCATAAGATCCGCGAAGGATTCATGAAATCTTCATAATCTGCCAGAGAGGCCAATTCTATGGCGGAATATAGGTGGACATACTTCCGGGAAGATATTGTGAGATCCATAAAAAGAATGGTCATATTTTCCTTCAAAATAGACGCTAATAGAGACAGTCAATAATAGAGAGGACACTTAGTTTTATTTTGACGGGAGGAGTGACCTTTATTTTATGAGATCACAATATCCTCTCAACAACAATATGTAAAACTTTCTAAGTAAGTATAAGTGTAATATGTATTTTTAGCATGGTGCTGGCTCTTGTGATAACTAACTGATATATCACAAATATGGGTCACGAATATGCGTAATGAAACTATGACTCTAAAACTCTTTTTTTTTTTTTAATGCCTGTTATGATTCGAACTTGGAATATTCTGATCAGTAGTTCAGCGCGTTATTCACCACACACCAAGTACGCCCTATGTTGTTTATATGTGAAGCTTATAAGAGTTAGACAAGAAGTATATAGGATTTAGACTAGAAGTATCCAAAAATTAGTCAAAATAAACCAGAGGTATATATAAGGAGCCAAGAAGTATATACAACGAATGGACACAAGACGTAAAGAAGGAGTTAAACAAGAAGTATATAAGAAGCATACAATAAGTATACAATAGGTAAACAAGAGGTATAAATAAACGTTCTTCCTTGATTTATAATATTATAAAATAAATAAATGTAATATGATGCAAAGTTGTTGTTGCACTATAATATTTGATGTATTACACTTTTGTAGATCCTGTCGACTTAACCGTTCTGTGGCAATATCGTTGCGGGGTTTCTTATTGTTGGATGCGAATGGTGATATTTGATTGAAGCGCAGTCGTTGAGTGGTAAGTGAAGCACACAGTTAGGAATAATCAGGACACATGGTGAGGTTTGAAAATAAAAGGCAACTGGATTGGAGGGAAGAAAGCTTGAGAAGGCGGAGCGATTTTGATTGTTAATTAACTGATCACATGGCGGTGATTGTACTTAGCTGTGGGATGAGCCGAGGGAGAGAGGTCTAAAGCCGATGTCACCTCCGTGGGAGCCAAAGCGTAACTAACTATTCTTGTCTTTCGATTTAACACCACGAGTCAGTTTCTCTCTGATTGGTTGAGAGATCTCACATGATCTTTTCCTATTGGTTGACCTACTTAAGGTGCGGTCTTATGATTGGTCGAGAGATGTCACATGCTCTTTTTCTATTGGTTGACCTACTTAAGGTGCTATCTTCTGATAGGCCGGCGGCTTCCCTTGATGAAAGCTGTGCCCTGCCTGGGATATCCGATTTCGTCAGGAAGTGTTTGGTGGCTTGACGCTTATAGTTTCGAAGGATATTAGACACGTCCTGTTTTTGCCGGAAGTACTGGATGTCTCTCAAATTTTTATAACTTTTGGTCACTCGACACGTCCTGTTTGTCAGGAAGTATTGAATGAATCTTGGCTAAAATAACTTCTGCGGTCACTAGAGACGCCCGGTCTCTGCCCCTGCAGTATTGACACAGGGGTGCCCAGAATAGTCGTGCCAATCTTAGATCTACTTCCTATATCTTAATGCTACTTGCTTCCCTCCAGTTACCTTGTTCTTTATTAAGTCTTTGAAAATCATACATGGTACATACATAGTGGGTCGGGGTTGCATTTAATTATATACAAATTATGACAGATGCGCCCCCTACATGTGAAGAATTCAAGAAGGGGTTAGCCTGAGAGAATTCTGTAAAATGAAAAATAATTTTTGTGGGAAAATTAGTTGTAGGTATTGAGGGGCTATATACAAGCATTGCTGGTGACATAAGTAAGATAGAATGGGGTTGATGATATAGGTTGAGTATAATTAATAGAAATCAAAAATTTTTTAATTGTAAGAGATCAATGAATGTTATGGTACATAGTGGGTAAAACAAAGAAAATGCGCCTAAACGAATTCTACCCGAGATAAGAAATGATATCGAGGGAGTTCTATTAAGGCTTTTGAAATCAAATAAAAATAATATAAAAATAGTTGAATGAAATCAAAATTGAATGTGTTTGGTTGAAAAAGAAAAATATTTTGTTGCATGGTGACAAAGACAACTGCTTAGTTACTTTTTTGCTCGAATTCTGAGAAAAAGGAATCGAGGAAATTTCATAAGGTGCTTTGAAATCAAAACAAAATGAAATAAGAATAGTGAAATGAAATCAAAATTGAATGTGTTTGGTTGAATGGTGAGAAAAAAAAAAGGAAAAATGCCTAACCATATTCTAGTTCGAAATTGGGAATGAAATCGAAGGAATTCTATTAGGGCTTTTGAGAAATCAACATAAAATAAGATAAAATAAAAGTTGAATGAAATCAAAGTGAAGGCTCGGTTGCACAAAAAAAAAGAAAAAGCCTTATTGTATAAAAAAAAAAGAAAATGCTTTGTTGCGTTGGTGAAAAAAAAGAATTGCCTAATTACTATCCTACTTGAGATTGGGAATGAAATCGAAGGGGTTTTCATTAGGTCTTTTGAGAAATCAAAATAAAAATAAAAATAAGAGTTGAACGAAATCAAAGTGAATGCTTGGTGCGTGGTGAGAAAAAAAAGGAAAATTGCCTAATTATATTCTAGCTCGGAATTGGGAATGGAGACCGAGGGAATTTTATTAGGGCTTTTGAGAAATCAAAAATAAAAATAAAATAAAAGTTTTTTGAGCGAAATCAAAGTTGAGTGCTTGAAAAAAGGAAAAATGAAAAATAAAAAGGTTTCAACAATAAAGGGTGATTTAATGTTTTTAGTTTAATCGAAAACCAGTGTTTTCGTTGATAATTGAGTTGTGACAATATAAGTCAAGTGGTAAATAGAATGATAATTGATAAATAAAAATGATAATATAAACTAATTGGGAAAAAAAATGATAATTAATGATTAAAAGTGGCAATAAGTTGAATAAATCGATAAATTGATTAAATATTTACATTTTTAATTGCGAGAAAATAATGAAAATGATTGATATGAAAAATAAGGTGTATTGGTTGGAACCCTTTGGTATCTACATGCCCTGATCTTCATGTATTGGTTGCTCCATTTTGCCCTATAAATGTTTTAATTGCTCAATTATGTGTAACTTTTTGTCTTTGTGTGTGTTGTGAAAAAATGTTAGAAGTTTTTGTGTAAGAAATGTGTGAAACGAATTCTATGTGTTGTCAAGATCCTAAGGTCTGGGATGTCTACGCGTAGGTGGAATTTGTGCCTAGTGTGAAAAATGTAAAGTTTGGAAGTCTTTAAAAAAATAAAAGAATAGAAATGTGAACTCATTTGGAGTGTCTGTGTGTCTTAAGTTTCTTGTGAGAATATAATTGAACTATGTTTTTTGTAAAAGTCGATATGTAGCTCGTATTGGGATCCAAACTGAACGACACTTAGAGAATCCCACAGTTGACCTCAATTCAGCTGTTGGTCGAGGGGCCCCACGGTAATTAGAAACCGGAAGCAGGGGGGCGATGTGGAGAAACAAAGTCCCTCCCCGGGGTGATTCCCAATTTATCCCCCGTCTATTTGCACGTAGCTGCTGACCGGCGTCTTTGTCGTGCGGGGAAGTGTCCCTTCTCACTTCCTGGTTTCCTAATTGAATTTGTGCACGCCTAATTGTTTTTGGTGCGGCTCAGATCTTGTTTTTGGAGCATGACTTCTCTGGCATCGGTTGGTCATCCTTCAATTACTGCTATCTCTTCGGAGTTTATTTAGATTTTCTGCGAAGATGGTTCCTAACATTATGAGAAGTTTTATAAATACTTGTCCACAATGAAGAATTGCTTGTCCACAATGAAAAACTGCTTGTCCTAAATTAAAAACTACCTCTTGTAGTTCGAAGATTTTCTGATCGGGCATAGCATAGATAAACAAGTACTTAATGAATAAAATTGGAATACAGTTGTACGGTAGAACTAATAAACAAAGGATAAAAATCAGATGAAAGATAGGATATTGTCCCATGTTCGTCCACATTTTTGTAACTGGGGACTCTGAACTATTTGCTTGAACCTTATTAATTATAGAATTTAAATGATTGGTAGGTTCGCAGTTCTCCTGTTTGATATCTTTAGGGAGTGGTGTGATATGATTGGATTGGTTGTCAGGTTTACAGTTCTCCTGCTTGATCGTCAATGGTTTTATTAGAGATATGTCGGCGGTAATTGGTTTAGGTTGAGACGTGAGATCGTTTCTCTGACGTGGATGTGGTAATTTTGGCATTGTTTGTGTTGTGTGTACGCTGTGCTTTATGTACGAATTCTGTTTTGTTTGGGTACCTGTGTCGGTATTTTTACGTGCAGGTTGTTTGTATTCATCGATTCTTCTAGCGAATCGGCAGGTGGGGCAGGTTTTCACCTGTTTTGCGATGTCTTGTGTCATGTTCTGCCAATAATATTGTGCTGAGATGAGTCTCGTCATCTTGGAGATGTTTGGGTGGTGGTGTTGTGTGTGTACGGACTTAAGAAGTCTGGTTGTAAATGAATTTGGGACTATAGTTTTAAGTACTCCTTTTCGGGAGACGGTGCGCAGTTTATTGGGATCCATAGTCACGCGGGATTTTCCCGGTGGAGAAGATTGTTGGTTCTTTATGAGTGACGCATCTAGAAAGCCACAAAATGGGATACGAGTTACAACGCCCGTTTCATATTGTTGTACTCCATTTATGCTACGGACCTCATATTCGTATCTTGACAATCTTAACCTCCATCGAAACAATCTGCCTGACGGAGCTTTGATCTCTTTCAACCACTGCAATGCGGGATGGTCAGAAAATATTGTAAACTTTCTGTCCATTAGACAGGTGCGGAAATTATCCACACTTTCCACAATGGCTAGGCATTGTAGTTCCAAGTCTGAATAATTTCGCTCGTGACTACGTAGAGATCGGCTGAAATGTTGAACGGTGTATGTCTTCCCATCAGGGTAGACTTGTTTAAGAACGCCTGTAATGCTGAATGTTGAGGTATTATAGTACACCTGGCATGGCAGACCTTCCTGGTAAAGGTGTAATGTGGGGTGTGTGGTAAGGTTTTCTTTCAGGTTAGTGAACGCTTTCTGGCATTCGTCATCCCAGACCCACATGATATCCTTTTTTAGAAGGTTGATAAGTGGCGTCCGCAAGCGGGCGTGGTCTGGAATGAATTCTTTATAGACGTTTACAGATTTTAGGAAAGATCGTAATGTTTTTCGATTGTGTGGTTGTTTGGTGGCGTGAATTTTTTCTATGTTTTGTGTAGACGGGATGATTGTATTATTCTTAACGGTTGTGCATGCGCTTGTTTGTCGTTGTTGTTGTCTTTTGGCGTGCGTGTTGCGTTTGTTGTGTGGGTTGTGTGTGTTTGTCGCGTGGTGACGTATGGGTGCGTGTATGGATTTTGTGTGGTAAGTGGGTGAGCTGTGTTGGTGTACTGACACTTTTTTGGGCATTATTGGAATTGTAGGTTGAAGCCGTAGTGGCTTTATGTGTTGTGGGCATATAGTACTGGTAATTGGGTTGAGTGAAAAGTTGTGTGGTGTGAGATTAGAATGGTGGCATGTAAATATTTGGGGTTTGGGCAATGAATGCAGGCAAGGGTTTCCATGTGTGAAAGCTTTGGGTGCTGTGCGAGTCCTTTGGGACAGGTTTTGGCCTAGCCCGTGCTTGCATTCATTTGACACATGTTTAAAGTGGTAGATAGTATTAGACAATGGGACGCTAAGTTGGAAAATAGTGCCGCGATTATAATTTAGTTTTAATTTATACTGATAAAGGGTTTTTAAGGTAAGAACTCCAAATGGCAAGGATGCATTTACCACGTGGAAGTTCTCTCTACGGGTTATTTGGCCTATTGTCAGAGGGAAAGTTAAATGTCCTATTATTTTCGTAAAACTATTTAGGGGGGATAGATCAAGGGAAGGTTTTTTAATACTTAAATTGGGGAGTTGTGCTTTTAATCTATTGTATAAATGATACGGCAATATGTTCGAACCTGCGTCTGGTTCAATGAGAAAGGTACATGGTAGGTCCTGGGTCAGATACAAGTCCAAAGTTAATTTGATGGTGTCATTGGGTGGATTGCCTACCTTAGTCTCGAAAAGTCTCCATTGTGGCGTCTTCGGCTTGGTGTGGCTGGCTTGGAATATCTGTTGAACCGGATCGGGACCTTTTGAACTGTCCGCGCGATTGAAAGGGAAATCTAGTCATTTGTACTGCTTCCATTCGAGTGGATCGCGTTGTCGGTACACTGGGTCCGTGTCGCGTGGGTTGCTTCCGGGTGCACGGGTACGGCATGGCGGATGGCGATAACTCGGTGGGCGTCAGGTTGTTCGTACACGTACCGGCGGTGCAGGCGGCGGTTGTCCCGAGGGTGGCGCTCCGGAAGACCGCTTTCAGTTGCGGGGATCTCGCCCCTTGTAGCGCGGCGGTCAGTTCTAAAATTACCGTCGCCAGGGTGTGTCTTGTCGCTTCGTTCGTTGTCAGCTTCTTTCCGTTCGTTGCCAGTTCCTTCTCTCTTGGGTTGTCATTGCCTTTTGTTGTGCTGGCGCCTGGGTTAATTTCCATCTTTATCCTGATTAAGCTCTATAATCTTTATCCTGTCGACTCTGTGTAATATGATGCAAAGTTGTTGTTGCACTATAATATTTGATGTATTACACTTTTGTAGATCCTGTCGACTTAACCGTTCTGTGGCAATATCGTTGCGGGGTTTCTTATTGTTGGATGCGAATGGTGATATTTGATTGAAGCGCAGTCGTTGAGTGGTAAGTGAAGCACACAGTTAGGAATAATCAGGACACATGGTGAGGTTTGAAAATAAAAGGCAACTGGATTGGAGGGAAGAAAGCTTGAGAAGGCGGAGCGATTTTGATTGTTAATTAACTGATCACATGGCGGTGATTGTACTTAGCTGTGGGATGAGCCGAGGGAGAGAGGTCTAAAGCCGATGTCACCTCCGTGGGAGCCAAAGCGTAACTAACTATTCTTGTCTTTCGATTTAACACCACGAGTCAGTTTCTCTCTGATTGGTTGAGAGATCTCACATGATCTTTTCCTATTGGTTGACCTACTTAAGGTGCGGTCTTATGATTGGTCGAGAGATGTCACATGCTCTTTTTCTATTGGTTGACCTACTTAAGGTGCTATCTTCTGATAGGCCGGCGGCTTCCCTTGATGAAAGCTGTGCCCTGCCTGGGATATCCGATTTCGTCAGGAAGTGTTTGGTGGCTTGACGCTTATAGTTTCGAAGGATATTAGACACGTCCTGTTTTTGCCGGAAGTACTGGATGTCTCTCAAATTTTTATAACTTTTGGTCACTCGACACGTCCTGTTTGTCAGGAAGTATTGAATGAATCTTGGCTAAAATAACTTCTGCGGTCACTAGAGACGCCCGGTCTCTGCCCCTGCAGTATTGACACAGGGGTGCCCAGAATAGTCGTGCCAATCTTAGATCTACTTCCTATATCTTAATGCTACTTGCTTCCCTCCAGTTACCTTGTTCTTTATTAAGTCTTTGAAAATCATACATGGTACATACATAGTGGGTCGGGGTTGCATTTAATTATATACAAATTATGACATAAATCTTCTAGAGGGTTAAGTTTCTTGTTCAAATTTTTATTTTCAAGCTTTCGGACTTGTCAGTCCTTCAACAACCATGCACGTATATTTTCAAAATTGTTTATAACACACAAAGAAGGTAATATATATTTTCTTCCCTTTCAATATCATTAATATTTAAAATATGTAAAAATTAATTTGTATATAAAATAGTATATAACATCTATTTTTAACGTGATAATCTTGTTGAAAGACTGACACAGGTCCGAAAGCTTGAAAATAAAAATTTGAACAAGAAACTTAGCCCTAGAAGCTTTATTGATTTTTTAAAACAAGAGGTATACAAGAAGTATGCAAGAAGTATACAAGAGGTAAACAAGAGGAATACAAGAAGTATAGGTGAGGAAGAGCAATATTATAATATGTAAATAGAAATAATCAGAGGGAAATCTGTCAGTGGGTGGAGCCACTTGCGAATCGCCAATTTTCCACATTTAATTATCCATTAACCGGTTAAGTTCTACCTTTTATTAAACAACACAAAAAAGGTATTGAACACCTAGTTATAGAGGAAAGAATTATAGTAGCAATGTATTTATGTATGTAAAAAAACTACCACTTTCCTGTGTTTAGCCTTTTATTACGGTAAGATAAGAAAAAAAAAAGTTTCCCCACAAGGAGAAAATTTCCTAAAAGTTGATCCAAATCTCCTTACCTACCTTTTGATGTAATGCCCGGAATGATATTAAAATGCATATTAACACCAAATCAATTTATATGCAAATTAAGAGTCTTGTTTTTTTTTTTTTTTTCGCGCGCGCGAACAGTGAGAAAAAAAATTACGGGAAGTTTCGGAAGAATTTAAAATATTGCTTTTGTGTTAGTTCACAATTTAGCCAATAGTGTATGCGGCTCTTTTTTTTTTTCTGGTTAGAAATCTTATTTGAGTTTGTCGCTTGGGAGACCGCGTTTAAGGTTTTTTCCCTTCAAATTCCTGCCTCCATCAAAAATCTCCATAAAGAGAGTTATTCCTATATTAAAAAAAGAACAAAATAAAATTGCCTTACCTTACTGTATTGGGCTCAAAGTCCTTTCAATCTCATTTTTTTACGAATGGTATCAATGCATGAAGAAAGTTTTCGAATTAATGTATTCTCATTATATATACACGCATGAACAAAAAACTCAATAAAATGGAAAGTCTTTGAAATCGCCGGTCGTCTGTTTTTTTTTTTTTTTGTTTTTTTTTAAGGAGACGAAGGCAATTTTGTTCGTGTTTGGTTATCTCGCGTGTCTTCAATAAAGGTCACTGTAATATATTTCAGAGTTATTGTCTGAATTCCTATATACATGCTAAAAGGTACAAAGGTAGTTGCGGAGTTTTTGGGATGACCGAACGAAAAACCTTCTATATATTATACTATTGGAAACACAATAATATTGGAACTAATACATTAAATATTCTATACATGGTGTGTTATGGGCTTCTAGAGATGGCCAAGCAGAATCTAATGAAGAAGCACATTGCTTTAAAACATATTATTTTAAACAGAGTTTTCAACACAATTTCCTATCACTCTTAATACAAGCCAATATTGACACGCATATGATTATTTCTAAAATGAAACAATTTTCTACTGCCCCCTTTCTACAATGATAAATTGATGAGAGAGCCTAGCTTATCAGTGGTGAAACCTCCCAGTGGATTCGTCAGTTTAATCTACCATACCGCTGTAATATTACATTGGGCTGCTATGTTTTTACACCGATACTGAAATTGATTTCTTGGAAAATGTATTTTAAATGAACTATGGACAACATTAGCTATATGGACAAACGAACTATGGCGCGCTAATGCATCAATGATTACTTTTCACTGTAAGTACACCACAAGTGTCGATGTGTACACTTACAAGGTACTACTATCCCGTTTGATTACTTGCACTCAGTGGTCTGGCGTAAAGATTTTGGTCTAAATATCCCGCTATCTATCTGTGCACTCAGTGAACTTTTGCTAGAATCGTTGACCATTGAAACCATTTTTTTTTTTCTTTAAGAAATGGTCCAATTTGGGATTCGATTTCAGGCCGTAATGTAAAACGGAGTATCTTATTGTGTTTGTTTTTTCATTAGATGTACCACGTGTTAGAAGTGAACAATGACGATGTGACATTGCGACCCACACATGTCAAACCGATCGAGAGGCAGTTCAGCTAGGGGACAACAGCGGGACCAAATTGTTCCGGACATTCCCACATACCATCATCCTGGTTGCCATGGTTATCCGCAGCACTTTGCATTTTTTTACAGCAGCCAAGCCCTCGGAACACTTTACTCCAAATTTAGATATAAAATTTAAGAGAAGAATACATGACTTCATTTGCACTAGTCAACCAGAGTCCAAGTGTATAACTGGGATTTTGTACTTTGTAAAGTTTCTACATGTAGCATACAGACAGCATGAGTATTCACAGCCTACTACCTATAATGATTATCTTGGCATAGTACTACGAAAACTTTCCTGAAATATGTGTTTTATGAAACCAAGGAAACACTCTCATGGACAAAACTTAAGGAGGTCTATCGCCGGTCTATGTATTTATTATTATTATTATTTTATTTTTTTTTGTGAAGTAGACAAAGACCATTTTTTGTTGACACTTGGTTATCTCGTTTTTTTTTCAATAAAAGTCACTATGTATCAAATAACTTTCAGAGTTATTGTCTAAATACCAATATACATGCTAAAATGTGTAAATTTTCAATTTTTTTCCATGAGTGTATGTATATACTGAGATTTTTATCATTGTAGAGAGAGACAATTACCATATTTTGTAGACATCTTGTCAATACAGGTAAAGTGCACAGTTCATGCTATTTATGAGAAATTAACAATAATGAAAAGAGAGAGTATCAATCAATGAGAAGCTTTAATTGTGGTAGCTGAAGAGGAGGTAGATAGATCTCAGCCAAGGGACAGAGGGAAGATGCAGCATAGTAACATGCTGATGATAGGATGAGTTTAGCTGGAAATTTACCAGTTTTAATATAGAGCTGTGGGTATCAGAAACTCTATAATGCGTTCAACGTTAAAACTGGGTACAGTCCTGTCAACAGCAGGTACCAGGATAAGAGCAGCAAGTAGATCTACAGGAAGTAGTCTCTGGGAGGTTGGAGAGATATCAGAAGTTGACAAAAAGCTTTAAGAGTTGTGTTTTGGTGATCCAGTATCGCTCTATTTACAAGTGAATGTTTTACTAAACCATATGAAGAGAAAGAGTAAGGGCAGTAGAATTTTTTAAACACACGGGTCAAAAATAGTTTTTGATATAGCAGACACTTCGACCAAAAGAATTTATTTTTTTAAAATTAAATACTCTTCTGGCCGAAGTGTTTCAATTACTATAAATGCCAGCCAGAGGTAATAGAAATAGGCGTTAAAATAGTTTGAATTTCTTACAGCAGATGAGGCGCTAATGCACCATGTTAATATATGGATATAAAATGGTGAGCGAATCTATTTATTTTGTGAATATTATGTTTTGATTATCAGGAAATATCCAAGTGTATTGAGGAAGTAATTATTCTCTTTTAATCACACGAATTCTCACAGTTAGTAAACCGAATATGAAAGGTATTTTGGAAGACTTGGCTTATCAGTGGTGAACCTTGCCAACGGTTTCGTCAATGTTCGCTCCACACTACCATTGTTTCTGTTCATTCTACTTATTATCATCGTAAAGATAGAGGCTGCCTGGCCGGCATTCATATTTCTTCAAATAAAAGACACTTCGGCCAGTAAATCTTTTTATTGTCTCGACGTTTCGATAAAAATCTTTTGTCCTCATCAGGAGCGAACAAAAATTAAAACATTAGGCAAAGCGTTAGAAATTATTCTAAGGCTGCAAGGGCGTTCTCACGCGGTATTTGAAATTTTAATTTAATTTAATTTTTGTTCGCTCCTGATGAGGACAAAATATTTTTGTCGAAACGTCTTATTTGAAGAAACTTATTATAATATTATGCCACTGACTTTTAGGGTAGATACAAGTTTGTGAGCTTGCTGATTTTGGTAATTATTGTTGTCACTTTACCAACAAAAAGTATATTTTATTGAACACCAGATTATAAAAACCTACCGTAAACTTTCAATATGGACCAAATATCTAATCTACATATTGCATCTCGCGCAGGGTAATCAGAGCTATGTTCAAATTGAAGGAAGACCTGCAATGAGCTAGCTAGAAGAGATCAAGAAAACTACCGGAATGTCACTATATGAGCTGCGAGTGATGGTCACCAACAAATCAAATTGAAGAATATTTGTCACCATATAGTCACCAAAAGTCGAACTCAACTTGATGGACACTGACAAAAACAAAGCTTTCAAACTTAAGAGCTCTTTCTCAGATATTGTTTACAATACACCTTTATCCAAATTCTCTCTCAAAAACCTAAACGGCAGCAGCTCCCTGGACTTATGATTCATATTCTGAAAGCCATTTTGGCCGAAGTATATAATCGTCTAAGGAAGATTTCTAAAACTTGAATGTTTAGGTAGGTTTTTATAATTTTGTCAATAAAATAATCCATTTTGAGATGGAGATGTGAATCATTGAGATATAAAGGTTGCAATATGGGATCCGGGTTCAGCGAGGGTTCGAAGAGCAGGAGGTAGTTAGTCCGAGCTACAGCCGGCATGGCTTAGTTGCCATGACATCGCCGTTTTAACTGCCGCCGTTGGTCTAATGAAGAAAATAGTTTGTGGATTCCCTCCAAGACATTTCATTTCCCCAGCCATAAAGTGAGGTTAAATACTTTGTTATAGAGTCTCGCGCTTCTGTGTTTTCGTATATGTCTTACATATTCCAAGTACACGTGGTTAACGTGGTATAAGTGCACCACATTTTTATACATGTATAAATCAATTCGACTCTTGTGCTTACAAGATAGTCAGAGCTCCATTTCAGTTGCTTGCAATAACTGGGAAGGTTGGAATTTTTCAAGAAATCAGGGACCATTGAAAAATATGTTTTTGTCACAAAAAGAAGTGCCTAATGCCTGCCAGAGGCAACCTCTAGCGTTAAATAGTTTGAATTCCTTATAACAGATGATGCGTTAATGCACCATGTTAATATCTATATACACGTATATATAAATGAATGTTTGTATGTTTGTTGGTTTGTATGTCCGGTATACAAATTCGCAGTAGTTCACTAATTCAAACCAAAATTTCCATACATAGGTAAAAAAAATACGGGGAAGACGATAGGCTATTTTAAAAATATATAAATCAATTATTAAAACTATATATTCAAATTATTCTACTTAGCTCGCGAGCAGCGCCCTAGCGGTGAAGATGGGAGGTAATATCAGCTGACCTAATGTACATGTAAAGTTTGGAGCGGGACGTTTCACAAGAGTGACATCCACGGCGCCAATTTATAATTGTAACGAATGGTGTTGGAATAAAACATTTAATCGGGTAAACCCGGGCGTTGCCCGGGTCATTCGTCTAGTATGGATATAAAATAGTGAGCGAATCTATTTATTTTGTGCACATTATGTTTTGGTTATCAAGAAATAGCCAAGTTTATTGAGGAGGCAATTATTCTCTTTTAATCACACGTATTCTCACAGTTAGTAAACCGAATATGAAAGGTATTTTGGAAGGCTTGGCTCATCGGTGGTGAGCCTTGCCAACGGTTTTGTCAATATTCGCTACACACTACCATTGTTTCTGTTCATTCTATCCCGGGTCGTGGATATATGTCGAGAGTTTGTACCAATCCTCCATCAAACCCTAATACACGTTGATATACAAATGAGTTGTAATATTTCTATTGGACGACTTTTCTCACGGGTAGCATACAAAACTCTTTTATTACTCTTCAGATAACATCATCCATCGCGTCGTCAACTAATCCTTCAAAAGCTATTGAAGCAAGAGCTTCCTATATACTGTGTGTATATATACCACAGAGATATTTTAAACAATTATAGTGCCACATCCTTCTCAACGCACACACTAATCATTTTAGAGATACAGTAAAATGGAAACTATAAACAAAGCTACTAAGCACAATTATGTGTAGTCAAGGAGACTCCCTCAAAGTCGAAGAGTCTTCCTCCAAATAATGAGAGGGTCTTCCTTCACCTCAGAATCAAGAAAAACTTGTGAATAGAGTACTTCGAACGAATTTTCATAATTTAAAAAAATCATAAGACACCGCAATTCTTTATATTTACCTGATTAAAGAAAGCTTCTTCAGCTAACTAACTTTAGAGGGGCTTAGCTTAAGAGGGGCTCTTGCCCGAAAATTTCCTCTCATCAAATAAATAAAAGAGATGCCTCTTTTTGGAATTTGTCGAAATCTTCTAATTCTGTGATAATTAACTTGCTTAAGTTGAAACTATAACGGTGAAGTCCTTCCCGACCACAAATTCTCCATGGTGTCACAAAGTCTTATCGTGATAGGTTAAATATTGTGGAGACGGCACCAACATTTCTTCTTCATATTGATTATATAGCAAGTATTTTCAGAAGTTAAATCTTGTCGTTTAATATGGAACTATACAAAATAACTTCACATCAACTTTTTACGTATTTTCGCTCAGTTACTTTCCACAAATCTCTCACTCAAGGGACGAGATAACAATTTGTTTAGTCCCATTAGATTTGTTCTGTTCCACACATCAGTTTCATCAAGTTATTCCCATCAGAAAGTAGGTATGGTGATGGACAGATTTCAGGGAAGGAAAAAGGTAACGGACATAGCTACAGCTGTTTTTTAATATACACAAGGCTTATTTTTCTTTCTTAACTGTAAAATCCTTGAATGAATTAAACTTTTTAATTGATGTGAAAAAAACGTTCTATCGCCCTTCCGGCCTTAAATACCCGTTTCATGATATTTCAGGATGCCACAAGGTATAGCTTTTTTGGTTGCTGAGGTACAGCTTGCACCACGCTGATGAGGTCGAACAGCTCGAAACACGTACGTGTTTAGCTTTTCTTGATTAATCAAGAATGGGTATTTTACCAATTCTTGAATAATTATAAATGAACAATTAGTTGATATTGATTCCGACAGATGGTGCAAGCCATCAGCAACTTTTAGTTGCACGATCAGAAGATGCCTTTAATTTATGTTTTTATTGTCATTCCTAAGTTGTAAAACATCAGATTTCATAATTGTTGTCCTTAATATTTGCGTTCAAAAACGTGTACCCTGAAGAACGGTCACCTCTTATCAAAACCTGGCCTCTCTGCTTCCATTTCAACAAGAAACACCAACAATAAGAAGGAACTAGCTGTATTACTTTTATTATATTGTTGTTGTTTTTTTATCCTTTCCCCTTTCCTTGTAATGACTTTTGAAAGGCCTCCCGTTTTATAGCCCTCAGTTGTAAAAGAAGAAGAAGAGAAGTAAAAAAAAATGGAGTTACATAAAGGGCGTTCAATAAGAAGAAGGGAAAAAAATTCTTGTAATTTTGTTGATATTTGTTCGTGTCTGCTGCTATTGTAATGGAGGAAAATTTCCACCTATTGGGCGCCATCTTGGTTTAAAAATATAAAAAAAAGGAAAGGCGCACGAGGAGAGATGGGGGACCAATTTGAATCCTTTATTCTCGAGGATTTCATAAAATAAAATCCAAATGCCTTTTTTCTCACACGCTCTTTTCTCCCCTGGCGAATAAATTCGTAGAGAGATTTCCTTTACTTTTAAAACCGCGGAATTCGCCCTGGTGGAATTTGGAGGCTTCAATGGAAAATTTCCAATAGAAACAATTGTTTCTTTATTTTCTATTGGCTCCCATCAATAACGTTCTTCACAATTACGTAATACCACATCTAAGTTTCTTTAATTAAAGACATAGTGCGAATACCTTGCTCGAGTCCACACAATGGTTGAAGATTCTTCGGAAATTCAGAAAATTTGTCTTTTTCAGAGTTGAAGCAATACAAATAATTTTTGACGCAAAAAGAGAAAACCATATGTCTTTAATTACATGAGCAAAGCATCTTGTGTATATTAGCATAAATAAATGACATTACATCAAGTAGGATTTCATCACTTATGGCGTGTAATGAATGATTACATTTTTTCGGAAGAAAAACATGAAAACAGCTAATTCAAAATGATTTCCATTTTTAACCACATTTTTATATATAATAGCCTGTTCATCCATGCCAACTTTCATGATAGCAGTTTCTGTATGCAGTACCTTCAATTCCTACTCTATCTCTTTTTCTTATATCAACGTTGATATTTACGTTATGTATTTCTCTTCTTGAGTGTCCTATATCGTAAGCGTTGGCAGCCAATTTAAAAGGACTTTTCGCCTAATTCTAATCTACTCCCCAACACGCACTAAATAACAAAAGACCTAATCAGAATTCGAGACACCCCAAGGCCACCCACGTAAAGTGGTTTAACAAAAGTTTGTGTATTTCCTTCAAACAAAAGTTTTGAAAGTTTAATCTTTTAAAGAGAACGGTAGAATACCGTAGTGGAGAAAATAAAAAGTGAACTGGAAGTTTTCGAATAATTGCGCGACTTTCTCCCATCTCCGAAATGGACCTGCTTATACGATATTTGTATTTAACCAACTACTGTAAATACCTTTCTATCTGATTTCCTTTCAAAGTCTTGGAGATTTTGCCAGAGAAGATATAGGCATACTGAAAAGTGAGGTCACACAGACAAGCTGAAAGTTTCAGCGTGTGGTGCAGGCATATTAAGGCATTGAAATACTTAGTTTCATATGGTACAGGTAATATAAATGGTGAAAATGAAAGATCGCTGGTCGTTTTTTTTTTTAGAGACAGAGGCTGTTCCCATTTGGTTATCTCGTATGTCTTCAATAAAGGTCACTGTATAACCAATGTGATTATATAAGTTGTCATCTTAGATTACTATAATTATGAAGCACTAGCGCGCGCGCCATCTGTTATCAAAATACGAAACTATTATAGACGCGTATGATTCTTTTAAAAATAAAACAATTTCTACTGCCCTTACTGCAATGGAAAAATTAATGGGAGGGCCTGGCTTATCAGTGGGTGAACCCTCCCAGCGGTTTCGCCAGTTTAATCTACCATGGGAGGGTTCACCACTGATGAGCCAGGCCCTCCCATTAATTTTTTCATTGCAGTAAGGGCAGTAGAAATTGTTTTATTTTTTTTAAAGAATCATACGCGTCTATAATAGTTTCGTATTTAGATTACTATAATAATAATAATAATATATAGTTAAAACACAACTATTAGTTGAGCAAAAATTCACTATGACAAAGCGCGAGCTAGTCATCTATACGAAAGTACTATAGAAAATTAAAATGACGATAATCTTAATAACGATGTGAAGCACAAAACACCACAACAAATAATGATTATGCCAATGATACTAATAATACTCCGACAATGACTTTAAGGTAAGACTTGGTACTAAGAGCCGTTGGTAGAGAACGGCCGACAATTCGTATGTTGTCTAATTATAAAGAAACTGCTTCGTTTGACATTTTTTAACCGAATCATCATTATTTTGAAGATAGACAATTTGATAATTAAAATAATTTTATTGACATCTTGTCAATACATGCAAAGTGCACAGTCTGCTCTATTTAAAAAAAAAGGATAATTATATATTTTAATTAAAAAGGCATATATTGGTAAAATAAAAGATTTTTGATCCAATATATGCCTTTTTAATTAAAGATTTATTTATGGATTGCTCTATTTTCAAAAATAATTATATATATATGTATCATACTATGTACAAAGAGCGCTGCAGAGTTTTGAAGATAGAGAATATCTAGAAGGGGAATTCATACTTCTTTAAATATCAGGCATGTTTTTAACGCCTTTCTATTTTGTCGAAAAAATAAGAAATTCTTGTGACCGAAATGCCTTCAATTTTAAGAACTACGAATCATTATTGGTCTGACATCTCCAATGGGAGGGAAAGTAAGAATAATGACTCGCCGTGTGTTCCATTACTGAAGTGTCGGAGAAGTTGTTTTAATTACCGTTTCCAATTACAAATATTTCAAAGATGTCTGTAAGAGAAATATTTCAGGAAGTTCTATTGAAAAACAGGTTGTTGTGAAAGAAGATCAATCTACTTTAATAAACACCTTAATATATTTACATACAAATGTAGGTTTATGTGAAAAAAGGTATCATGTAGCGATATTTTAAAAATTATAATAATAAAGAAAATAGATTGGACTAATATTTTGTAATAAACCGAAATCAACGTTTAGTTGATTTTTATTCCATTAGATGGCGCTCTACCACATAAAATGTACATGTAAGCGATCAGGGAATATGCAATTAGTATCTTCAATATGTTAGGTATATATGCATATATATAGTACATACTTGTATGTAAATAGATTATATATGGCGCTTAGTTTTAGCGTTTATTTTGACAAGAACGTCGACATTTATTTTTTTTTAAACCAATATCCTCCCGTTAAAAAAGATAGATGGGATCCGAATTATTCTTCCGCTGATTGACTTTTGCCTACTTCCTAGCGTCCTCAGGTGACGCATTCGCCGTTCATTTATCCAAGTTACCGTTTGTGTGGCGTTTAGAGTAACAGGCTAGTGTTCGGGCTAAATTGAATCCACGGTGTAAATGAGTTTATTTGTATTTAATTTACATCATTTTAAAAATGTTCACATTTTGTTTAGGTTTATTTGCATAGATTGGTTTGGGTTGTTATTCTATATACAGTCACGAGCGTCATTCTTCATCTCTTAATCATCAGTCAGTTTTCGTCTCTGTCACCGTTTGCTTTTTTTTTTTTTTTTGGAATGGCGCCCTCCTATTGGTTGGCTACGCTCACGCCACCTTTGCCCCCCCACTCGCCTTTTCGTTTATGTAACTATTGTGTTGGAGCGGGTCGCTCCTTAAATAAATGCATATATTATGTAAATAACCAAATGGAATCCTCTCTTTCTTTTTCCCAGTAAGAGACGCCTACAGAAGCCAACAGTACATAGACAGATAAAGCACATAGGCTATAGTTATTAACTAATATATGCATTTATATAAGGCTCCAATTTATAATTGTAACAAATAGTATTTGAATCAAAACATTCAATCGGGTAAAACACGGGCGTTGCCCGGGTCATTCGGCTAGTAGATTAAAAACTCGTGTAGATAGTTAGACTGTTCGTTGGTACCAAAGCTCTATTTCTACTTTTCTCTTCAAGCAACTGTTTTGCTAACGCGACAATCCTCTCGAATTAGTCGCATTTACGACGGTGTAATAAAGCCTTGCGACCGTATAATAGGGCGCTCCACATGTCCAAATAAGGTGTTCTGGCTGGTTAGATGACCCGCCATGAACATCTGATGGCTGAACGTCCCCGTAATAAATGGCCGGCGATAAATTGGCGAGATAAAAAGCATCTGTTCAATTCTCAATATCGGGATTCCTTTGACTTCAGTTTATCGCCGTCATTTGTAAGTAACAACGTAAATATTAGAATGCCATATATCGAATAAAATTTAAAACACTTTTATGGAACTTATGTTTCTTATGATGGGAATCTTCAAAGCTACCTCTGCAGAACTCTTACTACGATGATAATAGATGAGAAGGCTTATAGTGGTGAACCCTCTTTTAATTTAGCTAATCCGCTTAAAGGGTTCACCACTGATGAGCCATGCCCTCTCATTTAATATTCCCTATTATCGCAGTAAGGTGTCTGCAGAAGAGTAGTTTCGTTTATTTTTTAAATAATAAATAAAAAACATTAGTGGCAAAAAGTGTACACCATTTGAGAATGTAACTACTACTAAATGAGTTTAGTACAGGATTAGGGCTATCTAATGTATATACAGTGGGCATCTCAACTCTCTTTAAATTTGTATCGTCGAACTGCAATCTGTATCTTAATCACGGTACTTTAGTATTGTAATTCGACTTTTTTAATTGTCAAATATAGATACCAAGATTGGTACTTAAATTACATAATGATTATGTAAATAGGGATATATGTAAATAGGGACACACATTAAATATGTTATAATACCTTGATAAAGGTTGGCGTTCAGCCAACTGAAATACTGGTAAAATAAATGATATTTTGATCCAATATATGTATTTTTAATTAAAGATTTATTTATGGATTGCTCTATTTTCAAAAGGGACATCTACTTATATAATTGCCTTATTCTGTCTGTGTGAATATATGTATAATAGTCAATAGTATGAGAAAAAATAGCTGTTGTTTTATATCTTGAGATAGTATGAAAATCAATGTTGTGACTTTTGAAGCAATTTGATTAAAGAAATAGAACATCCCAGGTAGCTATGCAGAAAACTGGCAGTGTATACCCGATACATAAGCCCCCTCTTATGAAACATTTAAGGGGGGGAAACGGTAAGAGGGGAAGGGGATCGTATATGAGTTACTATATTAATACACCATTCTGTATAACCATGATCTACAATTGGTTACAATATTTCTTGAATAAATGTGTTCGTATCTTTTATCCTGGGGAGCATTCGTAATGGCATGTTCCAAGTAATTTCTCCGTTATATTTTTGTATATATAAGTACAAACTATTTCTGTAAACCTAATACTACAACGGTAAAATTGATAATTTGAGGACATGGCTCATCTATATATATATAAAATTGAATGTCCGTGTGTGTGTCTGTGTGTGTGTCTGTGTGTGTGTCCTCTATGGATTCAAAAACCATACATCCAATCGCCGTGAAATTTTGGGATATTATTAGGTGTATCCCCGGAAAGGTTTACGAAAAATAATATCTTGAATATCTTTAATATCCTTAGAGTTATTTGCAGATTTGTAGCTTTAACTCGCAAGCAGCGCCGCCATTGAGACAGAATAGGCTTAGGTTTGCTGCTCCTGATTACCTTGGGTCTGCCCCACCCCGTGAGAGAATGGATTCGCCCGACCGCCGGCCGCCCACCGACCAATCAGGGCAGAGTTGGTGACACAGCTATGCCAAGTAGACAAGAAAAAAAGCCTCGCGGGAGCTTGCCCAAGATGACCTCCGGGAACTTCGTCCATCTTCCATAAACGACCATGAATTTATTCAACCTTATCGAGTATTTTTCAAGGGACCGGGAAAAAATGTTCACTAGATAAAACGATGATTTTGTAATGTAGAAAATTAGGAAAGACAAAATTCAGAATGACACGGCACACAGGGACCGGGAAAAAAATGATCATTTTATCAGTTTCAAATTATCAAAATATATCTATTTCTTTTTATAAGTTTATAGAGAATTGTTTTAACAAATGTTCGTTAGACAGACCTTTACTCGGGTACCGATTAATATTGATTTTATTCAACTTATCGAGTATTTTTCAAGGGACCGGGAAAAAATGTTCACTTTATCGAGAGATTCGTTAGACAAACCTTTACTCGGGTAAAACACGGGCGAAGCCGGGTACATCCGCTAGTTAATGATAAAACCCTCCAAGCCAGTTTAATCTCCAGATATGCCGACTATATAAGACAAACAGTCTAATTCGCAGCTGTCTGGTAGATTCACTGCTGGGAGAGTTCATCATAAGCCCTCCCATTATAATTACTGAAGCCTAAAGCTGTTATGTATTCATAAAGTTAATATCTTCTATATACGAGTATATAAAAATCAATGTTTGTATGTTTGTTTGTATGTCCGGTATACAAATTCGCAGTAGTTCACTAATTCAAACCAAAATTTCCATACATAGGTAAAAAAATACGGGGAAGACGATAGGCTATTTTAAAAAATATATAAATCAATTATTAAAACTATATATTCAAATTATTCTACTTAGCTCACGAACAGCGCCTTCTATCAAAAATTAGATTAAATTATGCTGATGCAAACAAATAGATAATGCTAATAACAAACAATTATTTAAAAAATCTTATCTAAATATATATCACTCGGGTAGATATGCACACGGGTCAATCCCGGGGCGAAGCCCGGGTCACCCGTTTAGTTGTTAATATAATTGTGTAAATAAGCAGAGTAACATCATCACTGATTATAGTATTCATTACATCATCAATGTATGTAAATAGTAGAGCTTAAAAGGACTATGCAAATAATAAAATTAAATCCTTAATATTGGACCAACGAACAAACAATTCCTTCTCTCTTCACATAAAAACTTAACAAAAGCTCTGTGAAGAAATAGTCTTTAATCACGTTGATATTTATCACCATTTTTATATTGTATTTAATTTTAAAATATTTGTTGCTGTTCAGGTTTGGCCGAGAATCCCTCATGTACAATATTATAGAAAATATAGCCATTCAGCAAGTAGACAATTTATCTATGTTATGGAATTATTCATCACCACTTATTTCAATCATATTAGGGCGTGTTTTCACAATGAGTAAACTAAAGGTGGCCCATCAATGGGGAACCTTCCCGGCAATATCGCCATGTTTCAACCAATCTATATATACGAGGGTTACTCTGAAAGTTTTGAAATACAAGAAAAATACAACGGATAATTTATTTTAATCAAAATAATCACCTTTAACACTCAATACATTTTTCTATCCTTTAAACACAGGATATTTTGTTCCACTCATCTGGGCTCATGTCTTCAAGTACCTCCAGGTAGCGCTCCACGGCAGCATCAGGACTTGTGAATTTGATTCCACGCAAACTTTCCTTAACTTTTGGAAACAAATATAAGCCACAGGGAGCAAGATCAGGGCTGTATGGTAGATTTCTAATCAATTGAATTCGATTTTATTCTTTAAAATTCATTATTTTTTAAGATTTGTGGGCTGCGGCATTGTCATGATGGAGAAGGATTCCTCTGGTTCCAGTCTTTGGTCTCCTTAGTTTATATGTATTGCATTGTTCCCTACGCTTACATTGATATATATAGTCAGCACTTGAAGGTCTATTCTGAAAGATGGTGTTTAACAAAAATATGGGGAATTGTAGAAATTTCACAAATGGTAATGTTTCAACACAGTCCTTCAGTCAAAGGGTAAGGCACAACAAAAACAAAGGTTTATAATCACGATGCATTAGCGCGCCATCTTTTATTGGAAATACGAACTGTTAATGAGCCAGACCCTCTAATTATTTTTATCATTGCAGTATAAGAGGGCAGTAAAACTCTTTTTTTATTATTATTATTAGAATAATCATTTGCGTCATAAATAGTTTAAATTTCTAATCAAGGCTTATGTTAGGCAATGATGAGCCAAGCTTTCTCTATTTTTTTTTCTTCAGTTCACCGATTGTCGAATTTCGTTCTATATGATTCAAATAAACAGCGCTGAATAATTACATTCTCGACATACAGATGACGCTGTGTATTCTGTTCTACGTGTATTTATAAAGCATCTTTCAAACTGGCGGGCTAGATATTGGTGTAACATGTTACTAGGGTGGGACGCCCCTGTGCCGGGAATGTAAAGGGTAAAATATTCCACCCCCAGCCGGGTGATTTCCTGCCGAGAATAACGGTGAATAACAATGGCTGCTTTAAAATTCTCCGTCACGCCGGATCATAACTGGCGCCAGATAATCTAGGAGGTCGTTGGGCTTACAAGTGGTGACAAACTTTCCTCGCCCTGAATATATATTCAGACCTCCCTTCCATATAACACCGCGGGTATATCACAACAATCCAAGCCCATTATCCGTGCTTCATTTGAAGCATGTCAAACGTGTTCAAGGAGGCTGTTGTGGCAGTTGACATTTTGGATTTTAATATCCAGTTGTAAACATTTTGCTACAGGGTAGTTGGTGATGTGAGACTGTATTTATTATTAGATTCGCCAAATAAATGCTGTTGCACTCACCGTGGATTCCATCCCATGAACAGGATAGAGGGTGTATTTGTAGATTGTGCCGACTCCTCTGCGGCACACCCTGCAGGCCGAGAATTCTCCTCCATTGTACAGTGGAGCAGTTTGGAACATTGAGGTCTGTGTGTTTTGGCTCTTACGTTTGTGATGTTGTGTGTGCCACGTAAAAAGTAAAATATAAAGTCTATCGTGTCTGTTTAAGATTTGATACTATTTTATTACACATATATAATTCCTGCTTGAAAAAAAGGGGTAAATTCTTTAAGTTATCAATACCATGTTATTTAAAATACTTAGTGCTGATTACTCTCCAAAAGTCGTGTTTCTGCCTCAATCACGGCGGGGTGACTGTGCTGGATGGGCCGTGTTGTACTCCTGGTATGGCCGGCCGGCTTCCCCTCAAGTACGTTCCCCTAAGACTTACTTCTACATATTTGTGCCACTTCAAATGTTCTCATCAACAAGAAAATCTCTTCATCCCTCTGTTAGGGATACTTTCGCTAGCCTGGAGGTTAGTGGACTGGTCTAACAACTTCAAAGAAATACGAGCCACAGCCACCTGGGTTGGATTATATGGCTTGAGAAAGAAAATACAGATTAGCTATCATACCAAACTAAAATTGGCGAAAAGAATAGAGGGCTCTTTCCATATGAGTCAGAGTTTTTGGAAAGTCTCTAATTGCTCGTTTATTTTAATAACCAATGTTTTTTGTAATAAAAAAGTAGAGTTCTCACTTACAAAAATTAAGGTATAAATATGCCGAAATTAAGAATGCCCTTGTGTGTGCTTTCAGATGATCAGCTAGACATGATCGTTGCGCCCTTCCTTGAGCAAGCAACAAGCTTCAAGCAACCAGCTGCGAGCGGCCTTCTCCAGGGCCGGCCCCCCCACCGGCACGACGGCGCCCAAAGCAATGTCCTTCCTCTTCCGCTTCCATGACCTGATCGAAGGGATCCACACGCCAATCGACGATGGGGTAGACAAGCTTAACCGCAAGTACACGCTGCTTGTCCTCCTCTTCCTCGCGCTCCCCATCTTCACCAAGCAGTACATCGGGGAGCCCATCGAGTGCTTCACGCCCACCTACTTCACCGAGTCGCAATCCCGCTACGTCAACAGTTACTGTTGGACAGCCTCCACATACTATCTCCTTGCAGATGACTCCGACAGCGACGGAGACCCCTCCCAGAATCCCCTGGACTCGCGTCTTATCCCAGAAGAGGTAGACTACGGAGGTCTTGAGGAAATCCCGATAGGTTCGGACAAGTTACGGCGAGTGCGAGTGAGTTATTACCAATGGGCGCCTTTAATTTTGCTAGTTCAAGGATGCTGTTTCCACCTCCCTTTTATGGTGTGGGGAGCTTGTGCCCACAACGCTGGGGTCAAGTTAAGAAGGCTTCTGAAGCGTGCCTCGGACATTGCTGACCTGCCTCCCGGTTGTCCACAGCGCGAGGCGCTGCTGTCCGAGTTTGTGGACCAGTTCCATACGCTCGTAACTGGGAACGCCAGCTGTTGCGCTGACCCTTCCTGCCGAGTGCCGCTCATTTGCCGGTGCACGGGTGGACCGAGCCGTTACCTGTGCCTGCTCTACCTGTTGATCAAGGGGATGTATGTCCTCAACGTCATGTTCCAGTTTCTCATGCTGACCGGGTTCATGGGCCGCGGGTTTTTACGCCACGGCATGGAGGTGCTGCGCCGCCTGCTGAGCGAGGGGGAATGGTGGACTTCCCCTCGCTTCCCGCTCCAGACGCTCTGCCAAGTCCGGGCAGCCATCCAGGGCGGTTTACGCACCTACATCTGCCGCTGTGTGCTGCCCATCAATGTCTTCAACGAGAAGATTTTCTCTGTTGTGTGGTTCTACCTCGTCTTCTTACTACCTTTCAACATAATCAGCATGTTCCTCTGGATGTGGAGAACATTTCCGTGCAACCGCCTCGCCTTTGTGCGGCTGATCCTGTGGCGAACCAGGATGGTGAGCATGGCGGACATTTCTCGCGTGTCCAAGAAAATCTCGTCGTCCTACCTAGGCTGGGACGGGGTATTCGTGCTGCGGATGATCGAGCACAACCACGGCAGCGCCATGGCCACAGTGATCATCGGCAAGCTGTGGGAATACTACGCCAACCAGATGAAGTCGACGGACGACGCTCCAGGGGAGGTAGAGCTGGGTAACGTGCCGTCGGTAGCGCCCTCTACGTCCTGGCACACCTGCCACCCAGGCTCCTGCAGCTGTCCCATGAGTCAGTACGGACACTCTTCCTCCACCATGCAGAGCAAGCGAATCAACCCGAACGGCTACTGGGGGAAATGTTCATGATGAAGCTTTCACCTTTAAGTTCTTCTGGCCCATTACAACTTGTGCGTCTGTCTTCCATCAGTACAGGACTTTGAACTCTTTTTTCAAAGTAAACCATCCTTGCTCTTCTTTTTAAACGGTGAGGGAGAATCTAGGCCCTTCCTGCCCTCTTTTAACCATCACCAAACAATCCCCCCACACGGAGACGAATACCACAACTGATGAACTCAAACACGAATGGTTTATAAAATCATCGTTAAAGAGAGAGGAGCATTAGTGATCGGTTGCAAAAAATATATATATATTGTGTAAAATAAATAAATATATAACCCATTCCTATAATCCAAGTTTTAATGCCAAAAAAAAAATCTATATATAAGGGGGAAAAAAATCAAACAATTTGACACGTAGGTCTATTCTTCTTTTTAAAACGATTACAAAAAAAAATGAATCTACTTCATCAATTTTAGCCCTCTTTTACACCCATCATCCCTAGTACTTGTTATTGTTGAAGCTTATGTTACTCTATTTACATACCCTACACAACTGATGCAAATCAAACTCACTCATCTATCAACAAGATTATTTCAAACGCTATTTTGATATATATAAAAGACTCTTAGGTCAAATATGAATTTAACACAAAAAAATTAAAATGAACCAAAAAAATGATATATTCGAGATTTAAAAACAAACCACATTAGTCCCTAGACATTTTATAAGTTATAGGAGAAATTATTACGAGATACGAAAAATCCAAAAAAAAAAAAGATATAAAAAGCATAGAATTAAATTAGACCATCTTAGACTCGATAGACCCTTTTAAAGTCTATTTTTCTTTTGTAAATATCTCTCATTAAGAATTATATATATATATTTACCAAATATTATTATCATATATATTATAAAAAGCTGTCCTTTTTCCGAGGTTACGCGCCTCTATATTTTTGTAAAAGGCGTAGTATTATAAATTTGGCAAACACAAAAAAAAAAAAAACCTAATGTGCCATGCTTCAATTGGTGTCCTTTATTATTGGAGCAAAAAATATATATATTAATACTCTCTTTGAAACAACAACAAAAATCTTTCTTAAAAAAAATTATATTGATAGAGAGAGAGAGAAAAATGATATATATATATGACCTTTGTGCAATGCCTTTAGATTTATGTACCTTTTCACCAGATAAAAAAATAATTTGCCTTTTTTTTTAATATTCGTAAACTGAAGGGGACAAAGAAAAACTAAAAAAAAAAACAATGAGGAATTTCATGCTTTTTCTATTTTTCTAAGGGCAAAGAAGAATTGCGTCGCGAAGGTGGATTGGCGCTATTGGTGCGTTGGGGGAAGTATAAAGCTAAGAACCTAGGAATAGAGTAAAGGTTTTTCAAAAACTCGAGGAAACATTTTAGAGCGAGGAAGAAAAAAAAACACTTTCTCAACAACAGAGCTTTTTAAGAAATTGAATTGGGGGGAACGATATAGCTGATTCTTTGAACCCGAACGTTGCCATAGGAGAATAGTGAAGGGATATGGCTTTTATGTTCTTGTCGGTTCTATGACCAACGGGGAAAATGGAGGCCCATAAACTTGATTCACGTCTTTAACTCATCCGACTTTGCCATGCCTTAAAGTTCTCTGCCACCCTCCAAGCTGCCAAAAAGAAACTCTAGCATAAAATCAAGTTACTGCCAGACTTTTATACGGCCACAAGGTCAGTATACTCGCCTCAACTACCATATCTCAATCCCAGCAACCTTCTTAATTCCACCTTTATACAAACTCTAGATTCATGTCTTTCCCCCTCAACAACAACAAAAAAATAAAATTCTTTAGATACCCTTCTAAAAGACAAAACACCTTTTTTTCCTCGGCACTTAGATTTTAAAGAGAGAGAGAAAAAATCACTTATTCAGCAATTATTCATAGATAATGATGTTACCAAAAAAATACCCAATTCTCCTTTTTGACTTTTGACTGTTGGCCTTGAAACATTTTTTCGTGTGTTTCATAACAATTTTTTCTTGTGTGATTGTTTGTGAATCTATCTATATATTGTACATCTTTCTCTATATATACATATATATATTTAAATACATTTCTATATTATTATTACACCTTATATATATAATACCAAGTCTTGCCATTTTTTATTACCTTTTTCAATTATATTTCTCTAAATGGTGCTGTATTTTTTAATCTCGTGTGGTATAATGCTTGATTGTAATTTTGTTGTCGATTTGAATTAATTTTGTCTCTCTTTTTTTATTTGGATATTAGAGATATTTGTTTGAGAAGCTTAAATAAAACGATCACTATATAAGATTTCTTCAATTCTTTGGATTTAATTTACTTTTATATTAAGGAACACCTATTTCTAATTGGCATTCACCCAAAAAAAAAAGAGGAAAAAAATGTTTTCGCAGAAAAAAATTTTATCGTTGAAGTGGTAAAAAATGTAAAATTTTATCGTTTGAAGAAGAAGAAAATAATTTTAAAAAAATGATAGAGCTAGCAACATATCTTCAAATTATATGTTATGTTTAGCCCCAGAGTTTAAAAGCATGTTTACCCATACATATATTTATATCTGTTATGTTTGCTTTCAGGTGCTCAATTCATGGAGACTTTTCTTTCTTTTGTTTCATTATGAGATTTAGAGGAAACACATAGATTAAAAAGTATGTCTAACGCAAACACAAAAGTATAAATTCGAATAGGTCTTATACATTTTTTTTCCTTATAACGCGCGGGCATCCTTTTTTATTTGAAAAAAAGAGCATTTATTTAATTCAAATCTGCCTGTATCTCAAACGCATTCGCATCTTCATTTTTTAAATAGAAAATATATAAATATATCTCTCAACCTGTGTATTGAGAATAAGAATTTTTCAAGAAAAGCAATTGTGGAACACCTAAGACAGGTTTTTTTAGTGTAAAAAAACTCACACATTTAAAAATAATAATATAACAAATCCACTATGATATTAGTACAGTAAGGTTAAAACATCATAAAGAAACGATCACCTTTTCCATCCCGTTTCTGATATAATTACCAAGGGAAAAAGGATATATTCAACATGAATCATTATTTGCGTTAGGAAAAAGAAAAGAACGCTAGCTGGTATATTTAGCAACTGAAGGAAAATATTTGAAAAAAACAAGAGATTTTAGATAGATTTCAAGTTCTTATAAAGGTTGCGTAAATAGGAAACATTTATTTCAGTTTATCAACAACAACAAAAAGAATATAAAGATAAGGATTTGAACCCAATACGCACAATACAATTCGGGACACATCCATTTTAACGGCTCTTAACTTTTTTTATTTTATTTATAATTTTTGGGGAAAAAGAATAAAGAGATTTAAAAAAGAAAAGCTTGACAACACTGCCAAATAATCACTGCCATGAGGGATGTACTTTCTCTGATCATTCCTTTTTTCTTTTTCTTTCATTTGCTTGGGGATCGCAGAAATTCTGTGAATATTTTTTTTTTAAGAAGGGGAGAAAAGGATTAAATAGGAGTAAATATGACATCTATGTAAATTCCGAGACTATTACATCTAAGATATATTCTATTATTATTATTAAAGATGAAAAAATTTGATTATTATAAAAATTCATGTTATTGTTATAATGAGGCTGTTGAGAGATGGAAAAAAATATATTTATTATCGTAAAGAATATCCGTAGTAGTTTTGTTCAGGATTAGAAAATGAGGGATAGAATGATTTGAGACACTAGAACACCTCCCATAAGAGAACGCTTCAAAATGATGAATCTCCCGGTCTCTTCTGGAAGGTCGCCTATTGATTTCGATCAGAGCAAGTCATTTTATTTTTTACAAAGGTGGTCTCTCATCATAGGAGGATGATGGTCTCTTGTGGGAGGTTTTTTAAAACTATATTTTAAAACGTATTTGATGAAGAAATATAGTCTAATATCACACATGTTTTCGTTTTTACTTTACCTAAATCTAGCTAGTTGAAGACTTTTCTAACTTACAACATAATGCCTTTTGGAAGTCAAACTAAGGGATAGGTGTCGGGAGTATGGTAGAAATCTGGACCAAGTTCTGATTGTTCTTCTATATCTACGTTTTATAAGATGGTTCAAAAATACCGAATGATGTTTTTTAACGATATTTTTTTAATAAACTGATTATTTTTAATCGTTTTTATCTTTATTCAAATATTTCTATATATAATTTGATCTTTTTATGTGATAGAGAAAAAAATATATATTTAATTTTGATTTGCATATTCTCTTATCAATTTTACATATATTAAATATATTTTTTAAATATATCTTAAAATTGACTATTAAGGAAAATATCCATTATTAAAAAGCACACTTGTAATAACGGAAAAGAGAATGAGGGAAAAAAAACACAATTTAACTGTAATATATGAAAATTGTTTTCATTTCCTTTTTTTGACTTTACCTTATGATTATTTTTTCCTCAAATAGCACTTTATTTAAATTTACCAAAAATTGTCTTTTTTTGTCATAACGACTCTATTTGTGTAACGCAAAAAAAAATTCTATTTTAATATTATTACATCTCTATTTTTAACTATAACCAAAATTAAATATATCGATGTTTTAAAAAAAAAGTGTATTTCTAATCTTTAAAACTATCTCATGTACTTAACTATATCTACATATATATTGTATGGATTTGCATGTGTCAGGATTGGCAAGAGGTGCTTTTTAAAATACCACATATATATATATAATATCTATATAATCTATATATATATGTATAATCCATTATATATATATCCCTTTCTTATAAAACCCGTTCTTATAACTACTGAGTGAAGGAAGGAAAGAAGAGAATGAACCTGGAACGATATACCTTGACTTATAACCATCACTACCATTTATTTTTTAACCTATTGCTGAGGGTTATTGCCTTATATGGACTTTTCCAAACTCTTAGATCTTGTACTGAAGCAACTCTTCTGTTCTAAAGCATGCTTTGTAGTGAACGTGACTTTAACTAGCCTTGACTACTCTAACTATTGGTTCTAAACATTGCCTAAAACATCTCCAATAAAAATTGCTTTAGCAAATGTTCTCTTGGTCATTCTTTGTCTCCAGGAACCTCACCTCACACCATTCCTTGATTTGTCAGCAAGCCTCTTTTAGACCATCTTGTTTGATGGTTGAAGCTACAGCCTATATACTCGATGTAAAGCCTGAATGTTTCCTGGGTCGTTCTTTGTCTTCCAAGAGCCTCACCTCACACCATTCCTTGATTTGTCAGCAAGCCTCTTTTAGACCATCTTGTTTGATGGTTAAAGCGACAGCCTATATACTCGATGTAAAGCCTGAATGTTTCCTGGGTCGTTCTTTGTCTTCCAGGATCCTCACCTTACACCATTCCTTGATTTGTCAGCAAGCCTCTTTTAGACCATCTTGTTTGATGGTTGAAGCTACAGCCTATATACTCGATGTAAAGCCTGAATGTTTCCTGGGTCGTTCTTTGTCTTCCAGGATCCTCATCTCACACCATTCCTTGATTTGTCAGCAAGCCTCTTTTAGACCATCTTGTTTGATGGTTGAAGCTACAGCCTATATACTCGATGTAAAGCCTGAATGTTTCCTGGGTCGTTCTTTGTCTTCCAGGAACCTCACCTCACACCATTCCTTGATTTGCCAGCAAGCCTCTTTTAGACCATCTTGTTTGATGGTTGAAGTGACAGCCTATATACTCGATGTAAAGCCTGAATGTTTCCTGGGTCGTTCTTTGCCTTCCAGGAACCTCACCTCACACCATTCCTTGATTTTCCAGCAAGCCTCTTTTAGGCCATCTTGTTTGATGGTTGAAGCTACAGCCTATATACTCGATGTAAAGCCTGAATGTTTCCTGGGTCGTTCTTTGTCTTCCAGGAGCCTCACCTTACACCATTCCTTGATTTGTCAGCAAGCCTCTTTTAGACCATCTTGTTTGATGGTTGAAGCTACAGCCTATATACTCGATGTAAAGCCTGAATGTTTCCTGGGTCGTTCTTTGTCTTCCAGGAGCCTCACCTTACACCATTCCTTGATTTGTCAGCAAGCCTCTTTTAGACCATCTTGTTTGATGGTTGAAGCTACAGCCTATATACTCGATGTAAAGCCTGAATGTTCCCTGGGTCGTTCTTTGGGCCTCACACAATTCCTTGATGACCAGGAAGACACTCTAAGTGTGAAGAAAAGTCTGGTAATCGTTTCACAAAACACTGATGCGAAATTCGGTAGAATAATTCGCAGTGATGATTCTTTTGTGGGCTGTTGCAAGGAATTAGATCACTGAATAGCAGAGAGGAGAGGGTAAACGTCTCCTTCAAACTAACTTCATTAAAACATGTTAAGAGGACAGAGGAAAACACCCAACTGGTCAGCAGACCAGGCCGTGCTCTCTTCCTTTGTTGGCGGCTGGCGGGTATGTTTGTTTACTGTCACCCAATCCGTCTGGCCGACGTCCCGAAGTGGATCTCCATTATTCCACACTAAGAATATCTGGTTTGGTGGTTTGAAGTTGAAGCCCACACCATACTGATAAAAACCAACATCCCAAAATGCGTGCGTGGTTGGGTTTTCTTGATTTAGTGAGAAACCTCTTAGTTTGATTTTGTTGAAGTTTGGACCATGGTTTTTCTCGAGAGGGTATCAATCAGTGGCTATCTCTCTTGAACGCGTGCTGTCTCTGCTACCAGATGATGTTAGCTCGTCGAGGTTATCCCCTCTCTCAACGAATGATTTCAAACAATCCTTAGTGACACACGCTTGAGGCGAAAATGTCAAATGCTTCTTATTGGTCGGTGACCAGCCGAAGCGGATAATAAGAAATTCGGAAACCCTGTGTCAGTCTACTGTTTGTCCCCCTGAAAGATCCTTTATTCCAAATATATTCGATTTTTTTAATAACATCTAACTTTTTTAAAACAAAAAGCTTTTAAGAGAACTCTAGAAGTTTTTAAGAGACGCCTGACTTTGTTTGCATGTAATAACGAACAATTAGCTGTCGCCAATGACGCTGGGAAGCAAGAGAGATAGCCAATGAGTGAACAAAGAGAAACCCAACTTACCAACCGATATTAAAAATAAAGATGTATAATATTACAATATTTGGTGATCAGGGAATTTCGACTCTACTGTATACAACGTGTGATCAATAATTTCCAGGAATGAGACTGAATCACGTAAAATATTCAAAATAATGAAATAATTTTATAAGGACCTTATAGATAAAACATTTCTCAACACGTAGAAAAAACAATTATCACACAGACGCACGCGCTCATGTTTTTTCGAATTTATAAGCTCGAGTATATCAGAACATTTTCTAACTTCAGTATGGACTGTATTGAAAAACAGTGAGTCTGCATTGAAATTTGCTTTAAATTAGGGAAAACAGCTTCCGAATCATTTCAAATATTGAAGCAGGCTTTTAAAGAAGATGCCCTATCACAATCGAGGACATTTGAATGGTTTGCACGATTTAAAGCTGGTCGAACAAGCGTCAAGGATGGTATACACACTGGAAGACCTTTATCGATAAGAAACCCCGAAAATGCACTCAAAATCAAGTCATCGATCAAAGAAAACCCAAGAATAACTATCAGAGAGCTATCAGAAGACTTGGATATCTCTTTTGGAATATGCCAAACCATCATAAAGAATGATCTGCATCTTAAACGATCCCGGCTAATTTGTTACACATCTCTTAACGAATGAGCAGAAAGAGCATTGAAAAGAAACGTGCAAAAACATGGTCGAAATGTTTAATTCTGATCCCCATTGGCTCAAAAATGTTATCACGAGAGATGAAACATGTGTGTACGGATATGATCCCGAGACTAAGAAGCAATCAAGCCAGTGGCTAGAGCTTGGAGAACCAAGATTCAAGAAATCAAGGATGATCAAATCGAAGCTTAAGTGTCTTCTTATCACTTTCTTTGGTACACTATGAATTCGTGCCCGAGGGTCAGACCATTAATCAACATTACTATCTTGATGTATTGCGACGTTCAAGGGAGGCTGTGCGTCAGAAATGACTCGAAAAATGTCATCAGAAAAATTGGCTCTTGCATCATGACAACGCACGGCTACATTCTGCCGTCACTGTACAACTCTATTTGGATTACAACGGAATTGCTTTACTACCCCAGACACCCTATTCTCCTGACCGTGCTCCCAACGACTTTTTCCTTTACCCTAAAATTAAAAAAGTCTTAAAAGGATGTCGATTTGACTCAATACCTGAAATAAAGGAGAATTTGAAGAATATTTTAAAAAGCCTGAAAGATGAGGATTTTCAGAGGTGTTTTGATATCTGGAAAAAAAGATGGAACAAGTGTATAGATAGTGACGGTGAATATTTTGAGAAATTTTAAATTGAACTTTATTATACTTTTGTATTTCTTTAAATATTTAGCATTCCTGGAAATTATTGATCACACTATGTATATTTCATAAATAATACATCTTTGAATCCCCTACGGCTGGTAGCTATAAAAGAATAGAATATCACGGTAGAAAGAAGCCTCAAGTTCCGACATTGGGCCAAAATAAAATGAAGTTTCAATGAACACTGTTAGGTTTTTGAAGATCCCTCGATATATAGCTTTCCTGTATTACTCTACAAAGAAGGAAGTCATCCCTAATCATTCCCGTCGTTGTAAACTACTCTGTTCAGGATGGTCAAGTTTATGTGAGACAGAATGTACCTACCATTTGGCAGGTAGCAATGGAATATCGACAGCTCCTACGATTTCATTCGAAACCTTACATTTCTTTTTGAAGATATCCTTTTTAAATAGATGGACTTCTGTATATGTTTACCCCGTAGAATTTATGATGGAACTGTATTTATATGATAGTTTTGTTTAGGTATGCTAAACCACAAAGTGTATGCTCTGGTTATTTCGTGTGTCTTCAAAAATATCTTTCGGAGTTATTGTCCCGATATACATGCTGAAAGGTACAACTTCCTTAAGTTTAGTCCGTGAGGCATTATGCTTCATCTTTCTACAAGAAATGATATCATTTTAGCAGGATTTTGTTATTTAATACATAAAAGACCTACCCACTGTCCTTCCTGCAATAAATAAAAGTTAATTGGGAGTGTTTGCTTATCGGTGGTGAACCGCGGTTCCACCAATTTAATACACCAGACCGCTGTGATATAGAAGGCATGTGTCAAATATGATATTGGGATATTTCTACCAATATACCCTGCACTAGGAAAATATTTTTGGCTTAGTTGTTTAATGAATCTATGGACATAAGCTTAGGTGGTGGATAAAAGTGAAAATACAGCTAAGGGGGTTCGTAACTGATGAACCAAGCTTTTCCAATATATGTTTCAGCGCAGTAAGGACATTGGAAGAGAATATTTATATATATATATGTCATAATTTGTACATAACTGGATGTAATCCCACCACAATATGTATGCAATGTATGATCTAAAGATTTTAATAAAGACAAGGCTTAGAAATCTGGGAGAAAGGTTTAGAGAGAAAGGCCATCAAAGAGGAACGGTCATTAGCAGGTTTTATTATCCAGGAACTCATAAAAATTGAGTTCAAGAACCTTCATTTCCGGGATCATGTCAGAACAAGACAAGAACAAAGGATTAGCAAAGATCCAATCAGGGTCCAGGAGGATTAGCTAGGAACCAATGGAAAACTTACACGAGTCGACCATCAGTCAATCAAAGCCCTGAGAAGTTTTCGTGTTAAATCGGGAACTCAGTTTAGTTAGTCAGGAACGTGGCACCATTGAGACCAGTCGGGAACGTGGCACCATCGAGACCAGTTTGGAGCCAACACCCATCTTCTCAACCATCAGATAAGTCCAATCCTCAATAATGTGAACAGCCATAGTTAATAGTCAAATCCGCAAAATAGCTTCAACCCCTTTCTCCCTTGATCGCTGGCCTATTTCAATTCAATTCTGTGTCCTCGTTATTTTTTCCCCTGTGTGAATACCTTACCACTTCAGCAAATACGACTGCGCCCACCACAATCATCAATCAATTCAATCAATCTCAAAAAGGTAATCTTACAATATTACATATATATATATATATTTATTTATTTATTTATTTATTTATATTTAAAGAGACAAGGGTTGCCTCTCCCGTCAAAATAGACGTCTAAAACCAGACGCCATCTATTGACCGACGCCGCAACAAGCGGCCTCGGGTCGGTGACAAAGCCACAACACCAGCTTTGGCAAACTGAAAGGCGTCCACCTAGAGACCATGGTTTCAGGCTAATGGCCCTCGTCAGTCTAGGGCAGACTTTATTCCATGAGATCCACCCGGGATCTAATGGAATCTTGGCAATCTACCAAAATTTCCATCTATATATATATATGAAATATCGGGCTAAAATGGTATCATTTTTGTATTCCTATAGAAGTTAGTCACCCTAGTAGCATCTATGATGGTTTTGGTGAGCTTTTATCCAAAATGTTAACTCTGTGTCCGATTGAAAATTCAATTCGCGCTTACCGTTCTTTCAACACTTTTAGATAATTAGAAATACATAGCAAATAGATAATGATCATTGACATCTTTATAAATTCCCCGTATAAAGTGCGTCACTCTGGGCAGTTTTAAAGTTTCAGGGTTCATACCATCAATCTATCTGAGCTATCATTTTTCTCATTTGACCCCGCGGTCCTGGGAGAAATCCTCCTCCCTTTTTTTTTATCTCCCTTCTTCCAATTAAATGGTAGATCGCGCGGCAGGCATTCAGTCCGTATGTGATGATATCAATAAATCGGATGTCTTTTCAACTCTCGCCATTTCTAAATAAACCAGTTTTTTTTTTAAATAGAAACTCGTTACAAATTAAATCTAGGATTTTTTTTTTTTTGCTCCCTTAATCTTTACCATTTCAAATATTTTCTTCTTCTTTCACAATTCCCCCCCCCCCCCCCCCCTTTGGGGAACAGCGTTATTTAATATATTCTAATCTAACATGGGGGTTGGGAGAGACCATTTCCACGGGTGATGTTGAATTGATGAGCGCAACAAGAGAATAATCGTTGTGTGATGTGGAATCCGAGAATTGAGAACTCAATGGTTTCTCTCGGAAATCCAACTTATAGGTGAGTTGAGAGGTTTAGTTCTCTCTCGTCTATCCCGAAGTCAAGAGACTGCACATCCAGATTGTCCATACAAGAATGCTGCATATCGTGCTGTTGACTGAAGAATCATCTCTGGTGTCGTGATAATATCTCAAGATCGTGGTGAGAGGGGGAGTGCTTTTCTGACACGCTGCTGTTTTCCATTCATGGACACGAGTAGCTTAGAGGCTGCGTATGATCTTACTGTCCCATCTATGAGTTCTCGCTTTATATTCGGTCAAACAGTAAGGACCATACCAGTGCTAAACCTCCTGTAAGAGGGCGGCGTTAGAAAATTTTGACTTAAGAACTATAAATATATTAGGTTTAGGCCCCTCTTACTATCTTTTACCACAATTAAAAGGAATTTAACATAAGATATAATCACACAAGGCTGTTTATTGACTGAGAGCACTAATAGATCTATACATTTATAAAGGTTAAAACTCCTTTAATACACCATTAGAAGTACGACCTTACGAACGTAGCCGTTCGACATAATATGTCACAATAAAAATATTAAAATGTTAATATAAAACATTTAGTTTTAACTTAGAGGGAACCATTGACCTTCAAAATGTATTCTTACTCTGCGTTTCAGCCACTCACTGACGTCTTTTTTCAAGGCACAGGAAACACTCCATCTATCAAGTTTTTTGAGGGGATATTCTTTATATACACTCATGGCCAAAACTTAAGGAAGTGGAAAATCTTTGATGTCGCCGGTCGTCTTTTTTTGTTCTTTGGTTGTGTCACGGCATATTCATTAACACTATCTTGAAGTTTTTTACCTCGGGTGATAAACCAAATGCATTGTTTCAATGCATTTTAAAAGGGAAATGAAGGGAAGTGGAGGGTCTTTGAAGTCGTCGGTCGTCTTTTCTTTTTTTTTTTTTTTAAGGAGACAGAGGCAATTTTGTTCACAATTGGTTATCTTGTGTGTCTTCAATAAAGGTCACTGTAATATATTTCAGAGTTATAATCCCGATATACATGGTAAAAGGTACAACTTCCTTAAGTTTTGTCCATGAGTGTATATTGGTTATCTCGTGTGTCTTCAATAAAAGTAACTGTAATATCTTTCAGAGTTATAATCCCGATATACATGCTAAAAGGTACAATTTCCTTAAGTTTTGTCCATGAGTGTATATTGGTTTTCTCGTGTGTCTTCAATAAAAGTCACTGTAATATCTTTCAGAGTTATAATCCCGATATACATGCTAGAAGGTACAACTTCCTTAAGTTTTGTTCAGGAGTGTATATTGGTTATCTCGTGTGTCTTCAATAAAAGTCACTGTAATATCTTTCAGAGTTATAATCCCGATTTACATGCTAAAAGGTACAACTTCCTTAAGTTTTGTCCATGAGTGTATATTGGTTATCTCATGTGTCTTCAATAAAGGTCACTGTAATATCTTTCAGAGTTATAATCCCGATTTACATGCTAAAAGGTACAACTTCCTTAAGTTTTGTCCATGAGTGTATATTGGTTATCTCATGTGTCTTCAATAAAAGTCACTGTAATATCTTTCAGAGTTATAATCCCGATTTACATGCTAAAAGGTACAACTTCCTTAAGTTTTGTCCATGAGTGTATATTGGTTATCTCGTGTGTCTTCAATAAAAGTCACTGTAATATCTTTCAGAGTTATAATCCCGATGCTAAAAGGTACAACTTCCTTAAGTTTTGTCCATGAGTCTATATTGGTTATCTCGTGTATCTTCAATAAAAGTCACTGTAATATCTTTCAGAGTTTTAATCCCGATGCTAAAAGGTACAACTTCCTTAAGTTTTGTCCACGATTATATTTTATTAATGTACAGGATATATATATATAATATATAGATGGAGAGATAATAAGAGATTTATTTTCTGTACCTGGTGGTCATCTGGCCAGCTGGAGAGTTGTGTAAGTCCATTATTGAATGCTGGCTGGCAGGGGTTGTGCAAAAGTTGGCTCCTCGCGTCAGTTAAATATTAATGGGCGGTGGGGGAACACACTCGTTAATTTTAACTAACTCTCATTAATTAATAATGTACCGACCACGTGGTACAACTCCTCTCCCACACTTACCTCTGACTCTTGGAGATCGAATACCATCGAATAAACACCGTGTAAATCCACGAGGGTTTCCTATTGGGCTTTTTATTTCTGGATGTCAATTCTAAAAATCCCTTTTAAATTAGATGTGTAGAAGTCTCTCTTCCGCTTGAAACAAAAGAAATGTAACAAAGCTATCAAAATTCGAAACTATTGTAATATGGATAATTCTCTCCTCGTGGTAAGTCTCTGATATCTTGAGAGGCAAGGCACGCCCGCGCGAGAAACAAGAAAGAAAACAGTTTGAACGGCCTGGAAGGCAAGTGTTTATCTCCCATATATAGTTATTAATATCCCTTTTTAAAGTTGTGGTAATAAATCTATAGTACTACGCTGTATCCAAAACGAACCCACATTGTCTTCTCAGAAACCTTGCACGCAAACATCGACGGCTGAGAAGAGTCGTAACAACTGGTGTCAGAAGTGGGGTGCAGCTTAAGTATCTTTTCAATTTCTGAAAATATTGGCCTATGCTAACCCGGAAGAAAATAGAAGATTTTAATAAAGTACTCGAAGAGATTAATAAGAAAATAGGCTCTATACAGAGTGATATGGAGTCCCGATTGAGAAGGCTCGAGAATAATGTAGCTGATGTCCCTGTAGCCACACCCCTGTCTTTTAGAATAGCGGACAATTCTCCTCAGTTAGAAACTACTGAATGCTTTTCAAAAATAAAGCCTCCTACCTACGACGGACAGACTTCGTGGAAGTGCTTTAAGACCCAGTTCGAAGTGGTGGCCTTGGGCAATCGCTGGAACTCCAGTGAGAAGGCAATAAACCTGGCCGCATCGCTCCGAGGTTCAGCCACTGAGGTTCTACAATCCCTGCCACTAGAACAATCATTGGACTATGAACGCCTGATCCATGCCCTGACTCTACGCTTCGGAGATGACATTTTGCAGCCCTACCATGTCGTGAAATTAAAGAATCGCCGCCAGAAGCGCGACGAGACGCTGCAGGAGTTGGCAGCAGATGTCGAAAGGCTAGCGAGGTTAGCCTTCCCTGATTGCCCCCGCCATGTTCAAGATCTGCTGGCACATCAAAATTTCGTGGATGCCATCGAGGACCCTGAGTGTCAACAATCAGTGCGAATGTCTGAAGCCAAGACGTTGCAGGAGGCGTTGATCCACGCACTGAAATTCGAGGCAGCCCGTGATGCGACAAGAGGCTATCAGAAGGTAGTGCGCGTCGTGAAGACCGACGAATCTCAAAAAGACGGCGACATTAAAGAAGCAATTTCTCAGTTACAGAGGACAGTAGAAGAAATGAAAAAAAGGTATGTCTTTCTCAGAATCAGCCCCGGGGACCTATCGCCAGCGCACCTACAGACCCAATGCCAAAACTATCTGCTGGAACTGTGGTAAACCCGGACACATTAGGGCTAATTGCAGAGTACGGCAGGCACCTTCGGAGAGGGGCAATACCATTCCGAAATATTCGGGAAACGAAAATTAGCCAGCCTTACGGGGCCTGGGCTGGCTATGCGATGTGACGATGCCTCAGGAAAAATTATCAGAGTCTCGAGTCTCCAGGGAGGCTCCAATGAGCTGGCCACAGAAGGACTTGTCAACGGGTTGCCTTGTCGAATGGTGATTGATTCTGGCGCCAACGTCACCTTGCTCCGTGTCGATTTAGCTCAGAGAATGGAGTCAATATCAAGGAGGATTCCTGTGTCGAACGAGCTGGTGTTGCAAACAGCCACTGGAGAACAAGCAAAAGTCTATGGTCAAGTAGTGCTGAAATTTCAGATCGGAAACAACTTGTTCTGCCACCTTGGGTACCTCGCTGACATCAAAGACGACTGCCTCATCGACTTGGACGTGCTTCGCAAATTTGGATTCAGCATTGACTTCCAAGAGAATGTACTCAAGATTGCGGGAGAAGAGATTCCCTTAGTGTGCTCGAGGAGTTCGGCGACCAATAAAGTCCTGAAGGTAATACTCAAATCTGACGTTAAAATTCCTCCGAGGAGTGAATTCATTCTTGAAGGACGTCTGACTGCTTCTCTCGGGGTACCCCAGCTGCTGATTGTGGAAGAGAATGGCCAGGAGTTTGGTCAAAAAGGACTCTTGTTAGCTCGGACTCTGTGTAAATCTGATCAAAGTAACATCCCGATTAGAGTGGTCAATCTTCTCGACTCTGCAAAAACCCTCGGAAAAGGGACTGAAATAGCTATAGCTGAGCCTGTTACAAATGTGGCCCATTGCCCAACTGTCGAAAACTTGGATAAAAGCCCTTGGTCCAGTTTGATTCCAGGCCATCTGCAGGAGCTATTAGAAGGAACGCGAGAGGGGCTGAACTGGATACAACAAAAGAAGCTTGAACATCTACTCTGCCAATATGAAGACGTATTCGCTACCAGCCCCAAAGATGTTGGGCGGACGAATGTGACGCAGCATCGGATTGATACAGGAGGAGCTACTCCTGTCAAGCAGCTCCCAAGAAGATTGCCCATGACGAGGAGAGACGAGGTTGCCAAACTGATTGAGGAAATGGCAGAACAAGATGTCATCGAGCCTTCATCTAGTCCTTGGGCATCTCCCGTTGTGCTTGTAAAGAAAAAGGATGGCTCCACACGATTCTGTGTGGATTACCGACGTCTAAATGATCTGACCAAAAAGGATTCCTACCCTCTGCCCCGAATTGATGCTACGCTCGACACCCTTTCCGGATCGCAGTGGTTCAGCACTTTGGATCTCAAAAGCGGCTACTGGCAAGTCAGCATTCACCCAGAAGACAGAGAAAAGACAGCCTTCACGACAGGAAACGGGCTTTGGCAGTTCAAGGTAATGCCATTTGGGTTATGCAACGCCCCTGCCACCTTCGAGCGTCTGATGGAGACGGTGCTGCAAGGGATTCCTTTGGAGACATGCCTCGTCTATCTTGATGACATTATTGTGATGGAAAAGAGTTTTGAAGAGCATCTAATTAATCTTGAAAGAGTCCTACAAAAGATTCGAGGAGCAAGATTGAAGTTGAATCCGAGAAAGTGCAAACCCTTCAAAGAGAAAGTTCGTTACCTGGGCCATGTGATTTCGCGCCAAGGAATACAGACTGATCCAGACCGAACTGAGACTGTTCGGCAATGGCCTGTACCAAGGGATGTACACCAATTGAGAAGTTTTCTAGGCTTGTGCAGCTATTATAGAAGATTTGTTCCGGGGTTTTCAAACATCGCGAGACCTTTGCACCGACTAACGGAGTCTGGCCGCCCCTTCAGTTGGACTATTGACTGCGAAGGGGCGATGGATAAACTGAAGCAGGCCCTGTCTTCTCCGCCGATGCTAGCCTACCCTGATCCAGGCGAGCCATTTATTTTGGACACAGATGCCAGCAACACTGGGATTGGAGCCGTTCTATCTCAAACCCAAGATGGAGTCGAACGTGCCATCGCTTACTTCAGTAAGACTCTGTCCAAACCTGAGAGAAACTACTGTGTAACCCGCAGAGAGTTGCTGGCAATCGTCAAATCGATTGAGCATTTCCACCATTATTTATACGGGCAGAAGTTTCTTCTTAGAACAGACCATGCAGCTCTACGATGGCTGTTGAACTTCAAGAGCCCAGAGGGACAGCTAGCTAGATGGATTCAGCGACTTCAAGAGTATGACATGGAGATTCAACACCGGAAAGGGAAATCTCACGGGAAAGCAGATGCTCTCTCGAGGCGACCATGCCCAGTGAACTGCAAGCATTGTTCCAAGGTAGAGACACAAGCTGAGCTCAACATTCGTCAGCTTTCCCTCGCGGAAGAACTCAAGTTAGACGAATGGAGCCCCGAGGAAATGAGAAAATCTCAGTTTGAAGACGCTGATCTTCGGCCTGTCATGAATTGGCTCAATGCCGGGACCAACAGGCCAGCATGGGAAGATGTTGCATCCTGCAGCCCAATCACCAAGAGCTATTGGTCCTTATGGGACTCGCTGGAATTTCGAGGTGGTGTTCTCTACCGGAAATGGGAGAGTGATGATGGTCAACACATTGAATGGAAGATGATCCTTCCCCAATCACGAGTACCTTCCGTCCTCAAAGAGCTGCACAATAGCCCCAGCGGAGGACATTTTGGGATTGCAAAGACATTGGGGAAAGTGAAAGAACGCTTTTACTGGGCTGGAATGTGCTTCCAGAAAAGGACCAAAGACAAGATCGAGAGCCAGACTCAAGACTTACAACGTGGGAGCCCCGGTCGAGAGGATCGCTATCGACATCATGGGACCATTGCCGCGAAGTGACAAGGGGAACCGCTATATCCTAGTTGCAATGGATTATTTCACCAAATGGCCTGAAGCCTTTCCGCTTGCTGATCAAGAAGCTGAAACAGTTGCTGAAACCTTAATCAGCCAGTCCTTCAGTAGGTTCGGTGTCCCCATGCAGATCCACACTGACCAAGGGAGAAATTCCGAGTCGAGACTTTTTGCCCAAATGTGTAAACTTCTCGGAAGCCATAAAACAAGGACTACTCCCTTACACCCCCAGTCCGACGGCATGGTCGAAAGATTTAATAGAACCTTAGCCAGTCAACTTAGTCTCTTCGTCGCCCAGAACCAAAGAGACTGGGACAGTCAACTGCCTATTCTTCTGATGGCCTACCGATCCTCAGTCCATGAAACCACGGGTTACTCGCCGGCCAAGATGCTCTTTGGAAGGGAATTAAAGCTTCCCTGTGATCTGATCTTTGGATGCCCCAATAGTATTGGGGAAGGCTCGAATGAATTTGTTGACCGACTCCATTCAAGACTTGAAAAAGTGCATCGATGGGCCAGAGAGAAATTAGAGATTGCAAGCGAAGCAATGAAAGTGAGGTATGACACCCACACGTGCGGGAACGACCTTCAAGAGGGAGGACTAGTCTGGTTGTACAACCCGAAAAGGAAGAAAGGTCTCTCGCCTAAGCTACAAAAATCTTGGGAAGGCCCCTTTCGAATTGTGAAGAAGTTAAACGATGTCGTATTTAGGATACAACGCTCATCCCACTCTAAACCAAAGGTTGTTCATTTCAACAGACTAGCCCCGTTCAAAGAGCCATTGATCAGCGCTGCTGGGGAAGTCAGTCCTTTTCGGGACGAAAAAAATTAATGGAAGGGGGGCAGTGTAATATGGATAATTCTCTCCTCGTGGTAAGTCTCTGATATCTTGAGAGGCAAGGCACGCCCGCGCGAGAAACAAGAAAGAAAACAGTTTGAACGGCCTGGAAGGCAAGTGTTTATCTCCCATATATAGTTATTAATATCCCTTTTTAAAGTTGTGGTAATAAATCTATAGTACTACGCTGTATCCAAAACGAACCCACATTGTCTTCTCAGAAACCTTGCACGCAAACATCGACGGCTGAGAAGAGTCGTAACACTATTATAGACACGTATGATTCTTTTTTAAAATAAAACAATTTCTACTGCCCTTACTGCAATGGAAAAATTAATGGGAGGGCCCCTGGCTCATCAGTGGTGAACCCTCCCAGCGGTTTCGCCAGTTTAATCTACCATACCGCTGTTATATTGAATTTTTAAAACTTCCTTTTATAGTGATACTGATGCTAGACTCTTGGAATGGGTATTTTTGATGAACTATGGACATAAGCTTCGAGGACAGCAGAATTACATATAATTATAAATATATAATATGCTTCGAGCATTTGAACTAGCTGGTGCTGTAACAAATTCTTCCATTATTTGAATTGGTGTGTTCTGAACAGGAACAATACATTGTTTTAATGCTTTTTTTAAATAGAGAAGTACTTTTGGTACGTGAAGACTGCCTATCTTCGCTATCATTACAAAGGCATGACCAGGGATAGAATCCTGCATTCGACACTTTTGTTCTGAAAAACAAAAATTGAATTTCAGTGGCCCCTGATTCTTGCAAAAGTCTAACCCCACCAGTGAGTGTAAGTGAACAAATGGGCTCTGGTACTCTTGTAAGTTCAAATGTCGAACTGCTTTTCACATGTGTAGATATGTGATACATTTGTAGTAAAAGCAGTCGGTTAGCTACTACCCGCGATGATTATCATGGCCTGTACAACGTGTACTCTAGGGATAATTAAAAAAAGACTATTACACTCATAGACAAAACTTGTGGAAGTTGTACCATTTAGCATGTATATCGGGATTATAACTCTGAAAGTTAATACATAGTGATCTTTATTGAAGACACACGAGATAACCAATATACGAAAAAAATTGCTTGTGTCTCCTTCAAACAAAAATCAGACGACTGGCGACATCAAAGACTTTCCACTTCCTTAAGTGGACTTTACTCCAATAATGAATAATAATATCATAATATATTGAGAATGGAGTTTGTATGTGGGAACGAGTATCCCTGGAAGTTGTCATCATTAAACAGATTTTGATATTTTGCATGAGGGTCATGAAAATGGAAGAGAGCAGGTTGCCTTGCGCATGTTGTGCACACCTCTGAATATTGCACAACCATCAAAGAGCAGGTTTCAAATTTGTCGAAAACCTGTCAACTATTTTAGACTCAAAGGGCTTCTTGTTTTTGAAGGGTTGTACGGACTACACTGTTATACAGACCGAAATACCCGGTATTATTCGAATAGCAACTGAACAAAGCATTCAAAAAGACAAAGCTCAAATACCTCTTAAATACCTCTCATTACAGTCACTTACTTCTCTCAAAAACTTAAATATTCAATAACAGCAGAACTATATCTATTCACAAATACTTCTCTGGCAATTAAAAGACTTTTGCTCAACTGAGACTCCTATAGAGGTTTTTTTCCAGAAAATCCTTCAAAGCGCTGGAAGACTGATTGTACTTTAACTTGTAATTTATGTAATAGCAGAATACAATATGAAATTAGGCATATAATATTTGGTTGCTGTTGTTAACAGAAAAAAAAATAACTCTTGGATGACTTATCCTTGTCTCAATCCGAGAGTTAAGAAACATATAGCTGTATGAATACAATGATGTTTGATCAAGGTCTACTCTTTGGTTTATATAAATTCTACAAGGCCGCAGTCACCGTTCGGAGGAGATTAATAGAATCGCTGAATGTCGTGGTCCATTTGGATGAGGAAAGCGAAGACTAGAACGCGGCTGATTCCACACTCGTCTTTTCAGTCATACGCTAACCTATACACGGTGGAATCTATGGCCACTGGACATGCGTCAGACCTGGAGGCTGTTGTTGGGTTCTATGCTGCCTGGAATATAGGGGCCTTATCTGTGCTTCCTTGCTGCAGAGAATCTATATAAGACCGGTGATCTTAATAATATTGTGTGTGTGAATATTATAATATTGGTCGAGAAAATCTCATGAACCGTGATCTCCTTTTTTTCTAGTTTAATAATGATTGGCTGCTCACCACAACTCCTCACAGACGCGAACATCGGGTGGAAAATCCACTTTTTCCATCTATACTGTTCTCAAGAGTCGGGCCGATTACACCCAATCCAAACATATTGTGATAGTTGTACTGTGTACAGTATCACAGCTATACTTTTCCCTTACCCTGATAAATAAAAAGTATACCATCATCATCACAGCGGGTTCTATTCATCAAGGTGTAAAGAGCAAGAAAAGAAATATTCGAGTACATCAGCGGCTTTGTGAGGAGAGCTTCAATGATGGATGGTTTGAAGTGGGGAAAGAAGCTAAATCGAGCGAGGCCAACCCACCATTCCGGGGAAGAATATTTTCTCCTTTTTTTTAATATTCTCTCTTCTTCTTCTTCTTCACTTTGAATATTCTTTTCTAATAGCTTTTCTTTAAAATAATTTAATCGTTGTCGTCTCTCTTACACTCAGAGAGAACAATACTGATAATTTAATAAATAGAAATAAAAATTCCGTTTGACGTGAGTATTTTCTTTGAATGCGTTCCTTTGGTCTCTCCAAGACTGTTTGGAAGGGACCTGATGTCCTCGCCATCATGGCGTCTATACAGAATTGGTAAGCAAATGGTGTTTACTCTGTTTTAAGGAATTATCACCGAGAAGGTATATGGTACAAATAGAAATAAGTGCGGGAAGTTTATTCTATTGTCAAAGACTGTTTCACGGGATATCGAACCTCAATTGTCCTTCGACGGGTCCAGCCACTTGCTCACCAGTTGAAGGACGTGACTTTCGACATCTCGTGAAACGATCTTTGTCGATAAAAGAAAGAAGAAACTTCTCGTAATGCAGGCATTCATTTTTCAATTTCGAGATGAGAGGTGTGCGGGTGTTTACATTATCTGTAAGAGTATTTTTCAACTGAGTTGGAGAGCCAATCAACCTCCACATTTGTATTTTTTGAAATCTACTTTCAATTATATTATATACACTCATGGACAAAACTTAAGAAAGTAGAAAGTCTTTGATGCCGCCAGTCGTATATATATTGATTTATTTTTGAAGGAGACAAAGGCTGTTCACACTTGTTTATCTCGTGTGTCTTCAATAAAAGCCACTGTAATATCTTTCAGAGTTATTGTCTGAATCCCAATATACATGTTAAAAGGTACAACTTCCTTAAGTTTTGTCCATGAGTATGTTTGTGTATAGATAGAAAAAAACTTTCAAAATAATAAATTACCGATATATTTCTTTGTTTATTATGACATAAAAACAAGCATTCGAGAGCAAAAAGCTACGAACTTATTTAAAATATTTATTTTTCTATATTTTAGAAAATCCCTCGCGGCTTTTTGCTCAAACGCTTGCTTGTTTTTCTCATTAGAAAAATAAACTTATTTTATTAACTTTATATATTGAAGATTTTTATGAAACCTTTAACACACTTTATCTATCACACTCATGGACAAAACTTAAGGAAGTTGTACCTTCTACCATGTATATCGGGACAATAACTCTGAAAGATAATACAGTGACCTTTATTGAAGACATACGAGATAACCAATATACACTCATGGACAAAACTTAAGGAAGTTGTACCTTTTACCATGTATATCGGGACAATAACTCTGAAAGATAATACAGTGACCTTTATTGAAGACATACGAAATAACCAATCTACACTCACGGACAAAACTTAAGGAAGTTGTACCTTTTACCATGTATATCGGGATTATAACTCTGAAAGATATTACAGTGATCTTTATTGAAGACACACGAGATAACCGATCTACACTCATGGACAAAACTTAAGGAAGTTGTACCTTCTACCATGTATATCGGGATTATAACTCTGAAAGATATTACAGTGACCTTTATTGAAGACATACGAGATAACCAATCTACACTCATGGACAAAACTTAAGGAAGTTGTACCTTCTACCATGTATATCGGGATTATAACTCTGAAAGATATTACAGTGACCTTTATTGAAGACATACGAGATAACCAATATACACTCATGGACAAAACTTAAGGAAGTTGTACCTTCTACCATGTATATCGGGATTATAACTCTGAAAGATATTACAGTGACCTTTGTTGAAGACATACGAGATAACCAATATACACTCATGGATAAAACTTAAGGAAGTTGTACCTTCTACCATGTATATCGGGATTATAACTCTGAAAGATATTACAGTGACCTTTATTGAAGACATACGAGATAACCAATATACACTCATGGACAAAACTTAAGGAAGTTGTACCTTCTACCATGTATATCGGGATTATAACTCTGAAAGATATTACAGTGACCTTTGTTGAAGACATACGAGATAACCAATATACACTCATGGACAAAACTTAAGGAAGTTGTACCTTCTACCATGTATATCGGGATTATAACTCTGAAAGATATTACAGTGACCTTTATTGAAGACATACGAGATAACCAATATACACTCATGTACAAAACTTAAGGAAGTTGTACCTTTTACCATGTATATCGGGATTATAACTCTGAAAGATATTACAGTGAACTTTTTTGAAGATACACGAGATAACCAATATACACTCATGGACAAAACTTAAGGAAGTTGTACCTTTTACCATGTATATCGGGATTATAACTCTGAAAGATATTACAGTGAACTTTTTTGAAGATACACGAGATAACCAAGTGTAAAAAGCCTCTGTCTCCTTCAAAAAAAAAAAAAACAGACGACCGGAGACATCAAAATATATAACAAAAAGTTTTGTCCATGAATGTTTATGTTGAAAATTTTTCTGTTTTTATCTTCTATAGGTATATTAAACCGCTAACATCCATTACCTGGCATCAATAAATGTATCATTTGATTCAATTCTTCTCCAAAGGGGACAGCGATCCAGCTTGGAGAACTGTGGGCGCGAGCAAAAGGCCAATCCACAGAATAATTTTATGGGAGAATTTTGTGAATTTTTATAATAGAAGATTACAGTTTCTGTTAAATGGAGCATTGTTTTCTTTTTTATTATTATTATCTCTAGTACACGTGGTACAGGCCATGATAATCATGGTGGGTAGTTAGCGACTGCTTTTACTGTAAGTGCACCACATGTCTACACATGTGAAAAGCAGTTCGACTTTGCACTTACAAATGTGCCAGAGCCCCGTTTGGTTACTTGCACTCGCTGGTGGGGTTGGACTTTTACAAGAAGAATGGAGCATTGTGATATCTACAAATAAAGAGAAATAGAAAATATTCCTATTTCTTCACCCAGAAGGGTAAAATAGAAACACAAGAGTACAACACGATGTCATTTTAAACTCCTGTAGAAGGGCATAAATGTTCCAAATCTCGGCTAAATAGAAAACCTTACAAGAAACTCACCGTTTTGTACTTTTGATAATTTACTGCTTCAGTAGATTATCCAACTTACAAATGGGCCCTTGGATCACACAGAATATCGGTTGTATTATTACCACAAACTTCTATATCAGGTAAGAATTGTTCATTGTATTACTGAATGCATTAAATATCTCCAAGTTAGGAGAGATAGGTGAAACCCATATAAACACTAAAGTTGAATTTGCATAAGATGGGAAACATAGTTTTTTTACCACTATACATATACTCTAGGGATGACTAATCGACAATATATAAAAAAAGAGCGCTATATTATTATGCATCGAAAATGTTTCATTAGATTACGAAAAATGGGTTACAGGAGCAAGCCTTTTGATCAGTAAGCAGTCGAGCTAACCAACTCTCCTTCCAAATATACAAGAGGGAATTTCACTAAAGGCTATCTTGCCTTACATTTTGGTCAAAAATATTTACACTCATGGACAAAACTTGGAGAAGTACAAAGTCTTTGATATCGCCGGTCGTCTATTTTTTTATTTGTTTATTTTTGAAAGAGACAGAGGCTGTTCACACTTGGTTATCCCGTGTGTCTTCAATAAAGGTCACTGTAATATCTTTCATAGTTATTGTCCCGATATACATGCTAAAAGGTACAACTTCTTCAAGTTTTGTTTACGAGTGTATATCACTGAAAATATTTGGAGTGTGGGGAAAGGAATGATCACATTCGATAATAAGAGAAATAAGAACAGGAGAACAAGTAGGATAAATGGGGGGGGGGGGACGAAGAAGAAGGAAATAAAGAGAATTTTTTTTTTAAAAGAATAAAAATAAAAAAGCGAGAAGAAGTGGTAAAACGGCGGCGATCTTACGTCGAGTAGAAAAGGCGGACAAAAGGTCCCCCCATCAGTGTAATCCAAGCGGTCTGAGGGAATGATCAGTGATTAGGACCCTAGTGCGATTGGTCAGACCTCTACAATGAATTATTCAGAGTGCATATTTTTAGTGTAGCATCAGCATTAGGTCCCGATAAAATAAAAAAAAATAAAATAAAAAAACACGGTTGGCATGGAAACTAACTATTTGGCTTTTCTCCAAGAGGCTCAAGCTCTGAGGGGGAGCCCCCCACTTGATCAATTTCATATATTAGGCTTATCATATTCACGGCGGTATAGTGTGTCCATATTGGAAGGGGATTGGTGACGTCATCAACACACACCCTCGATCAACTTTCGTGCAGAACGCTTTCTCAAAATTTAACCCAATTATCATTAAAATTACATCGGGGGAAATCGAGAACTTTTTTATGGCATCGTTTTCTTTTTCCCTCTAAGTCTGTGAGTAGTCCAAGTTTTTATATATTTTTATAAAGAACGGGAGAGAGAGTAGAAAAGGGGGGAAAAACTATTCTCAAACTATTTTTAGCAATTTTTAAATTTTTTCTCTTTTCTATATAAATATGTGTGTGCGTTTTGCTTGCGTTCTTGGGGAGGTTTCTTCTTTAATTTAAGTTTTGTGGCTTAATGCTTTGGTTGAGGGGAGGACTTTGGTTATCTTTTTACTTGGCATTATTGGTGTGTGTATATAAATGTGGGGAGGTACATATTGTATCAAATAAAATATTGTGGCCCCGTGTTGTACCCCAATATATTGTAGCGTAGAAATCAATTCTTGGAATATTGGAAAGAAAGTATATGTCCCAGAGAAACAAGATGTAATTATTATACATTAAGGTAAATATCGGCATGGAGAACCATTGTCTATGCTGCTAGGGGCATTCTTGGGCTTTTCCACGGTGGGCTTAGCTCTCGGAGCACGTGCTGAGGATTAGCTTCCTCCTCCATCCATCGCTAATAACAGGGACTTCTTCGAGCCGTCGTGTGTCTCACCATAGGAGTACTGTGAACAAAGGGTACGAGGGCCAATGGGGGGGGGAGTCCTATTGGAGCGTAGGACGGGTTAAACCAAGTCCGAACGGGAGGGCTCGGACAGCAACCTTGCCATGAACTCTCGGAGACGCCTGTGATTGGTCATCCCCATGGAGCCAGACCATAATGGCGGGCGCGAGGGGCCAAACAATGGCCGCTCGGTGCATGGAGAATGCATCATTCCTTTGGTACGGTGGCTTATAGCAGCAGAGGGCATGCTTCGCATGCGGGTTTATGGACCGAAAGGTCTGGGTGGCCATTGCTTCTTGGATGTCTCACCAAATATTCTTCCCTTTTTACATGCAACGCATTCGTGCTGTTGGCGAGTGTTCAGCTATTCCCTAATCTTGTTTGTCTTTTAGAGTCTTCTTTTACCCTCCATGTCCACCTTGTTTGCTTATGTATATACACACTTCTAATTGGCAGGTGGCGCGGGAAATTAATTATTTAAAACCAATAGTTACACACAAAAAGAGTGTAAGCTCATTTTTAAAAGAAAAGAAGAAGTAAACTCAAAAAAACGCAAGAAATCAATCATAAAATAAATTAGCATAAGCACAAAGACAACTTATATTCTAACGCTTATTTTTGAGAATATATATAAATATACCACGTATAGTGGATTAAATAATAGATTTGGCGGGGAAAAGGTATAAGAATCCTCCATAATCAGTAAGTATCGATGAATTAAAAACTTTAGAGAGAGTCGTTTCTCATAATAGCTTTCCATGTGTAGAAACACTGTTTTGTAAATAACTCGCGAACCTATGTTGACACAAACAAATACAGTCAATTTTATAAACGAATTTATTGTCTTTTATATTGTACAAAAATGGTTTGTGTGTTGTTCCAGTAGATAAATTGTCTATTTGACTTGTTGATTGTTGGTTTTATGGCAACTGTCTATCTCCAGGGTAGCCTAGTGGACATGGCAACTGCCCGGTAAGCGGAACACTGTGGGTTCGATTCCCATCACTGGAAACTTTATTTTTCCGTTTATCATTACTCTTCACAATTCATCCTTTCATACTTCATCCCTAACCGTCTATCTCCACATTCCGTTCTCACCTATTGGTCAGTGGTTTGAGGAATCTGTGGACATGCGTCGGACCTGTTGTTGCGTTCTGTGCTGCCTGGAGTATAGAAGCTCCATCTATGCTTCCTTCCTGAATCTGTATAAGACCTGTGGTCTTAATAAAGCCGTATGTGCGTGTGCGTGTAGTAAGTGGTTTGATTGGGTAGGATTCTATTTGTGTGGGATCCTGCCAATTATTCGGATTGTCTTCCTTCACCCGGCCTCAACACCTCCTAAGACATCGGGTATTAAGAACAGTTCTTTCTTACAGTGCTTCTAAAGACACTCATTTAAAACTAAAATTTTCTTAAAACCACGGAGTGAAGTGCCATATACCTATTGTATTACATTGTAAAGAGAACAAACAGGCAATTGGTATGTTCATAGGATGAAAATGGATCACCGTGGACAAAGAGAAATGTTTATAATAAGGGAAAAGCTAGCATCTAACCGAATTTTAAAAAGAATATATATTATGATATTTCAGGATTTCTCTCTGAATTCAGGAAGACAATTCCTACTTAACGGCAGGAATACAACTGGAGAAAGAAACATTAGAAAGGCATAGTTAGAGAGTACGTAGAGCTCATATGTACACCAAACACATAGAATTTATCATTTTATCTGTTCATATTTCAATACCAAATGGCACAGAGGATCACCTATGAGTAAAACTCTAGAGCATATTTGAATATAATTAATCTTGAGAAGACGCATACACACTGCAATCGTCTATGCACTAATTGGGCTTCATTATTAAACATCGTCAATTATAGTTAGATATTTAAATGCTAATTGAATTTATTATCTTAAAGTTTTGTTCCGATTGATTAAAATTTGTACTTTTTGTCATCTTTAAATATTGCAATGCATTATATTGTGGCGAAGAAATATTATTTAATTTAATATTATTCAATGAAAATATTCAACAGATTATAAAAAATATATATTACTCTGTATTTGTAAAAATCATCTTTAAAATATTTCTTTGCTTGCTTTGCTTAAGATTCCCTAGCTGTAGATAGTTTTTGCTGACTTGTTGATAATTGTCGACTCGTCGCTGTGACGTCATCAATAAATACTTTTACATCTTAGGATATTTCAAGGCTTGATTTCTACGCTACAATATTATTGTAAGAGTTAAAGAGGAAGTGCATACAGTACTTACCATTAAACACTTTTCGATTTTGCCTATCTCCATGCCATAAGATTGTTTCATCAGGGGGGGGAGACATCTGGAATATGAAAAACTAAATTAGTAAATAAATCGGTTAGGACCAACTAATTACAAAAAGAGTAAGTAAAAAGAACCCCTTTAAAAAAAAAACATATTATTCTAATTCAACAGCTTTCTACATTCTGACCAATTTCAAAAGAGAAAAACTCAGAAATTCAGTAAACAAGGGGTTATCAGTTAGATTTAGTGAATTCTTGCTTTTCTTGGATGAACGAAGCAATCGGAGGAATCGCTACAAGCCCATCAACCTAACATACGACTGGAAGTTAGTCTGTAAATTGGAAGGTTTCCCGAGACTCTGTAAACATTGGGATCATATTTTAGACAGAGATGTACCACTTTAGTAGTTGCTCCTCTCGTCATTTTATTGTGGCCTTTACTCTTCGCGAGTAAAGATATTTTTTTTTTAATACATGTTTTTTTTTATGAATAGATAACAAAAAGAAGAATATACCAACATATCTATATATATAAAAATGGATGTTTGTCCGTCCGTCCGTCCGTTCGTCAGTGATAATCTTCTACATCGCTCAACCAATCGTGATGAAACTTTGGGAAGATGTTTAGTATACTACCGAGATGGTTTCTGGCTAATTACTCTTTAGAAATAACCTTTCGTTACATTTTTATTTACAATAAAACGTAAATTCACTCGCAATCAGCGCCCCCTCGCGGTAGACGTATGGCCTGAAATAGCCTCGCATGAGCTTATTTGTAACGTCAAGCTTAGCCTATAGGTTAGGTACACAGCTTCGTACCCCCGCAACCTAGGTTCGAGGCTCAGCGTGGGTGTTTTTTTTTTCATTTCTTTTATATTATTGTAGCTAATTATTAAAAATATTATTTTATTTAAAATGTAGGCTTTTTAAAATAAAAATTAACATAAACAATATTTTAATAATATTTGTAACAAACCTAGGTTAGAGGCTCAGCGTGGGTGTCTTTTTTTATTTTCGTTTCTTTTATATTATTGTAGCAAGGTCTGTTTTTACAGCATTATTATATTTTGATTGGTTTATTTTAAATATGTTTGTTATGAAGGCTCTATGTAATACTATTTAGAGCACATTTTACATTTTAAACACCTAAGCCCCCCCTCTTTCTAATATTGTAGCAAAGTATTGAAAGTATTATTTTATTTTAGATGTTTGCCATGAAACTTTGGGATGTTGTTTAGTATACTATCAGGACGATATCTGGCGAAATATCTTAGAATAATATTTATAACAATAATTATAGCGAAATTGATATATTGAAATTGAAATTGAATAGCGAAATTAGCCACAGCAACGCGTGGCCGGGTTCGCTAGTAGACAATAAATTTAAGGAGGTAAAAGAAACACTTTCTGATACTGCGATTGAACATTGCGCTGCGCCATCTATCGGCATAAATACCAATTAAACGCTTTTTTTTTGTTTAGTTGATATTTATGCCGTTAGATGGCGTAAGCCATCTGTTGAAAAAAGAAGGGAGATAGGATAAGGAACTGATCACCGGAGGATTTTATTGAACGGTCACACTAAAAGGTAAGATGACACAATACACAGCTAACTAACTAAGACATGTATATATATATATGTATATATATATATATATATATATATTGAAATACAACAGAGTAGCAAGTCACTGGTCAATAACAATAATTCTTATATTGTCATATTTAGAAATCAGAGAGAATTGTCATTCCAACACCATCATCACCGTTCAGTTGCACAATATCAAAACAGATAGGTATTTTTTATTAATTAATTAAGGTATTTGACTTTCGCTCTGCATATCTTTGAATAGGCCGCAACACCAGCTTCGCCTAAATCTAAATTTATACAAATACGAGGGTACAGATAGAATCAAATAAATGCATCCTCTCCAGGACGCTTGCAACTGCAAACAAGAAAGGAAGAAACCCCGAGGCAACCGCTCTATCAACTGAAAAAAACGAATGTAAATAGAAAAAACATGTAGTCAGAATAAAATAAATGTGAGGGAAAATAGTCTAGCTTTGAAGAAAGACATCTAGTATACCTTACCACAAGACACTATGTAAATATATGAGAATACTGAATGATACGGGATTGTATGTATTTTTACACTGCAGATACGAGTAGTATGACCTTGTGTTTGCTCTTTTTGAACGGCGCTCATTAAAGTCACTTTTTATTGTTACACCTCTCTGTAGGTGACCTCGGGGAAATGCTGGATAAAACCAGCGCTCTAACGTAACTGGCATATAACCTATATGGAGTCGTAAGGATTAGTAAAAAAAAACTTTTTAAAATGGAACTGGAAATAAACGCATTATTTCATTACATTTTAAAAGTTAAAGAGAGAAGCTTGCACCATGCTGATGAGGGCCAACAGCCCGAAACGCGTCCGTGGTTAGCTTTTCTTGATTAATCAAGAATGGGTATTTGGCCAATTCTGGAATAATTAAAAAATCAACGAGAATAGTTGATATTTATTCCGATAGATGGCGCAAGCCATCAGCAACTTTCAGTTGCACGATAAGTAGATGCCTTTTTCTTAAATTAAAGAGAGAAATCAACTTTTTAGGTATTAAAAAAAGGCATCCTTCCATCAAATTTCTAATAAATTCGTAATAAACGTCAACTTGTGTGTTATGCAAATCAATACATAGATGCATATACCAGCTCAACACCATACTCTGTCCCAATTTCAATCGGAGCGGTAAAGAGAGCTAATTTGAAGGGGAGTGGGAGGGTGAAGGTTCAATATAGCGATAACAAACTTTTTGTTCGTTATAAAATTAAAAATTCATTGAAAGGCTTGGAACGAGCGTTTAATTACTCTGTTTTAATTGAGGGATCTTGGAAGTAAATTTTATTTTCGCGCACAGCGCCAGGGAGAATCAATCCATTAAGGTTTTCTCGAGAGTTATTAGCAAATTACTTGGTCCGAGAAATAATTTATTCGTAATTAATAGTACAATTAATGTGTGATTATTTTTTTTTTGTCTGTGAGTTTGAATTAGTAGTTTTTATTTATATTTAATATTTTTTTCCCTTCTCCTAAATGTTTTTGTCTGATTTTTTAAAATTCTGGAATGAACGATTTCTCTTTAGCCTTTTTTTTATTGTGAAAGATAATGCTATTCGAAAAATTTATAGAGAGAAAAAGAGGAATAATAAACTGGATCAGATGGCAAAATTAGGGGGGGGGGGGGAGCATCTTCTGATCGTTTAATTGAACGTTGATAATGCTTTATGCCATCTATCGGAATAAATATCAACTAAACGTTTTATTTATTCTCTAATATTGGCCAAAAACCTTTTTCTTGATAAATCAGCAAAATATTGTTTGCCTATATTCTTGAGAGAGGGCACAAGATTAACGTTTAATTGAAAATTATTCCGATAAATGGCGCAGGCTATCAAAAACGTTTATTTGTACTGTCAGGAGATGAATTTTTTTCTTAGCCAAATATACAAATCATTATTTATTCGTTATAAATAATTATTATTGTGTATATAAGCTTATATATAAGATGTGGACAATAAATTCGCGAGATGGTCAAAAAACGCGTAATAAAAAAAAATCTAATAAAGAATCTTAAAATATATATAGAGAGAGAATTTAGCAACACGGCGGTATATAACACCACGTGTCTCCAGGCGCAGAATGCTTATGTAGAAGGTTTGTAAGAAGAACGCATTAAAATCTTTCTTCTATGTGGCCATGGATCGAAAAATTAAACTGCGAATTGGTATCGGATTTGGTTACAAAATCGGTAAGCATCCCTGAACTGATAAGAATTCTTATATACAAAGGGGAAAGAGAGAGAGTTTCAGTTTTGTATTTTTTGAATATTAAATATATTAAAAATAAAAATGGCATATTCTGACCAGGAGCACATATGCTTTATAGAAGGCAAAGCGCCATCTGGTAGAACAGAAATCAACTAAACATTGATTTAGCCTGTTCCCTGATATTTGGCCAACCTAATTTCTTGATAAATCAAGAAAAGCCATCCACGAATTAAAATATATGTTGTGCATTATTTATTAACCGAACTTACAAATATAAATGTAATTATTCTAAATTAATTTGATTATTCTAATATGCAGTGAGATCTCAAGATAGGATATTGCGACGTAATCAAGCCTTCTTGAGATTTGTTCAGGATGAATCAGAAAATCCAACTTAGTTTATGGACCATCATATTGAAATTGAAAACACTGAACTTTTTGCATTTGAAAGTGAGCCTGCCTCACCCCCATCTGTGCCGCCGACTCCACTGGACAACACTGGCACCCACCATTCGAAGGACCCCGTGGAGACAACACAGATGTTACCCTCTACTGACACCCAAACTGTAAGAATGATGTCAGGACGCCTCATTAAGCCAGTGTTTCTAGGTTGAACCTTCAGTGAAAAAAAAGGAAGATGCAAATATAAATGTAATTATTCTATGTTAACTTAATTATTTTAAAGTCAATAATAATCATATGGATATTTTCGCTTGTAATTTATAAATAATAAATTATTTGGCTGCTTAAGAGATTGTGTTTGACCTTAAATAAATTATAACGCCAAGTTAACATTAAACGAATCTTGTATAGTTTTAATATTTATATACATTGCATATTTTTTACAACACTTGAAAATCTTAACTTCTTAAAAATATACATCTAAAAATTACATTCGTATTTTATTTTTGCTATTCAAAAAAAGTATCGTTTGCTTTTTTTTACATATATATGTGATATATATAGAATTTCTTTAGGCTATTTTACTCGCATTAAGTGATCGATGACAAATTTAGCACAGCAAAAAAATATAACACTGAGAAAACTTAATTAATCCCATGAACTAATTAGAGTTACCCCTATGTCTAGAAATCCTGCCATATTTTGTGAATTATCGACTATCGATTTTTAACCTAAAAAATTAAAGAGCAAGAGATTCGAAAATTCTTCATTATTTAGCAAAACTTTTTCAAAATAGTAATATTTGCTAATTAACTTTAAATTATTATAAATAAGTCAAGCGCTTTGAGTAATTATTTGCCTCTAAATAGCTATATTAATTTAATTAATTTATGCAATCAGAAATACTTGTAGCGTTTGGAAAGATTTTTATAGAAATATAAAATGTAATTAACTTATACCTCATAAAATAGGCAATATTTTCTTAATTGATTACGTTAATGCAATATTTTATCGATATACTTATATTTGGAATTTATTTTTCATTTACGAGTCTTGTATATATAATATATGTATATGTATAAAATATTTTATATAAAATTTATATTGATTTTCTTTTATTTTCTAATTTATATTTTTAAAATATTTTAATGATAATTTTGGAATGTATTTTATAAAAATTTTCTATGATATGATCCTTTAAATTTAACAATAATACCCTAATTAAAAAACACGTATGGTATAAATTATACCAAACGAAAATTATAAATTAAGCTTCTAAAAATGTATAAGTATTTTTTTATCTTACATAAATTTTACCTTCAATAATAATTCATCTATAAATTGTCCATTAAATTATAGTGTCGTAAATAAACGCATTTTAAGTATATACATATTTAATATCAAAATATTTATATTCCCTTATTTGGTATCTTTTATTTACCTTTTTTCACAATTTCCATGTTACACGATGCATAAAAGATAGAGAAAATGTCCCAAAAATAAAGTTGAAAACTTATCAAAAGAAATTCTTCGACTTAAATCCCATGATCTTTGAGGAACACTCACACATAGTTTTATTTTAATAAAAAAATCATCAATCATTTTTATTGATTTTTTTCTTTAGAACAACGACTAAAGTTTTTAATCTTTTCCTATTGGAAACAATCCTTTCTCAATCCTTCTTCATATCTATATATAGTATCTTGGGAGACATTCTTTCATATATTTTATTTGAAATATATTCTATATTTAATGTTTTTATTTTTCAAGAATACGCTGTAATATTTAAAATTGATTGTTTAACTATTATATCTATATTCAATGAATGATTGTAAAATAAATTATTTTAGTATATTAGTTTTTAAAATTTTTAACTAGCAAAGATTTTTATAAGCACTAAAAAAGCACCGTTAGAGGGAGATTTACAAAATAATGCAAATATTTTACTTTTAAAATTAATTTCTTAAATTGTAGGCTATTAATGTTTTGATATTTTATTTGTAATATCGGCTAAAATAAGTTAGAAGAACATGGTTTATGACTTGGTAAAGGGGAAAACATATTTTATATTATATTTATTTAATTTCACAATTTATTATATGAAACTTTTAATGTGCAGATTTTTTTCTAATAAATTTAAAAAATATATAGCAAGAGAGGCTCAAACTGAATTTTACGTTTGTTATAATTTTAAAGTATATTTTTAGGTAGAATAAAATTAAGAATGCAAGGTTAGAAAAACTCTGAAACATTTTATTATTATACATTTATAAATTAATTTTTAAAAGATAAATATTTTATAGGGTAAATATTTTAGGTCGCATAATTGTTCTATATATATTCGCCAATATTTCGATTACTTCTGAATACCAACTTTTAATTAAACTATAATCAAGACATACTCATATATAACAAATACACTGGTGTTCAAAATTGAATGCATATTTTAAAGAAAATGCTTTCTTAAAATTAGTGAAATTTGTGCACAAATAGTACGAGGGCCATCCAATAAATAAGTTTTCCTATTTTTTAACAAATAAACAACATTATTTACAATCATGCAGTTATTTTATTTTCATTATACAATTCATAGACTTCTTCTCTACATAATCACCATTTCTGTCCAAACATTTTTGGTACCGTTGTAGCAATTTTTTGATACCACTGTTGTACCAAGCCGTGTCCTGTCTTCGTAGCCAGTGCTTGCCTCCAAGGTGCAACTTGAGTGCTGGAAAAAGATGGAAGTCGCTTGGGCAATATCCGGAGAATAAGGTGGATATGTGAAAATTTCCCATGTGAAGTTTTCCAGCAACGTTTGGGTCGTTCGAGCTGCGTGAGCTCGAGCAGTGTCATGGACGAGTAACACTTTCCGAGACAAAAGTCCAGGACGTTTCCGTTTTATTGCAGCTTTGAGTTTAGTGAGGACTTCGCAGTACTTCGCAGCGTTAGCCGTAGTGTTTGGGGGCAGGTAGTCGAACAATACAACAGCCTTACAGTCCCAAAAGACGATAGCCATAACTTTGCCTGCAGAGATTGTGACCTTCGCCTTTTTGGTGCACTTTCCTCAGGCTTCTTCCATACCATGCTTTGTAGTTTTGTTTCTGGAGTTGAATGATGCGCCCAGCTTTCATCTTCAGTGACAATACGGGAAAACAGTTGATCTCCATCTCTTCAATGCATTTCCAGGAAAGCTCGGGCTGCCTCCATCCGTTGTTGCTTGTGATTTTCCGAGAGCAAACGCGGGACCCATCTTGCGCAGAAAGTAGACTTGCGCAGAAAGTAGACTTGCGCGAAAATTCAAAACATCTGACATGATTGTTCCAATCGAAGAGCGTCCAATTTCGAATCCAGGAGGCAGTCGAATCATTATTTCGTCAATGGTGACGCGGCGATCTGCTTCCACCACATTCCGAACAGCAGCAACGGATGCATTGTCCGTAGCAGTAACGCAGTAACGGGCCTGCCGCTTCGCTCGTCATCATGCACGTTTTGCCGTCCTTCCAAGAACCAAGAACGCCATCGGCGAACCATTTGGATGCTCATACATCCTTCACCATACACTGACACTAAATTGCGATGAATATTGACCGCAGTTTCATTTTTCGCCGTGAAAAAAACGAATTACAGAACGGAGTTCGCAAGTGGACACGTTCACCAGTGGTAGCTCCATGGAAACTGAAGCGCTACGGACTCGCGCGTACGAGTAACGTGATTTTGAAGGTCACGCGCTTCCAACGCATCCTAGTGACCATTTCTTACACTACTAACTAATTTATACAACGTTTCGTTCGCAGAAAAAAAATAGTGAAACTTATTTATCGGATGGTCCTCGTATATTCTATGGATAATCAATAAAGCCCCTATGGAAGAAAAATAAATCTTTAAATTATTTAAAATATATACACAATAAAATAGACTATCTCTACAAATATAGAGTTCAATAGGAAGTATGATCACTTCTGACTTATCTACAGCTCTCACAATGAGCTTTCATACCGAATAAGAAACTTTGAAGGGGAGGTCTTTAGACAATAAATCCCATCCCTACAAAATAATAAATTTTAGTTCAAGAAGGGTTCTGAGTGTCGGACTGACGAGTTTCAAAGGCATCCCAGACATGTTCTATCGGATTCAGGCCCAAAAATCTAGTGGTCAATTCATCCTTTGAATATCTTCATTTTCGAGGAAATTGTTAACAAGCACTGCCCTATGAGGACGAACATTATCATCCATAAAAATTAATTGGGGGCTAACGACACCCTTGAAAGCTCTCACATAGGGCTCAATAATATTTTCCTTTATCACTGAACAGCCAATGTGCCTACCTCAAACACGTATAGAGGTGTACGCCTGTTCTAAATGTAGCCGATCTAAAAACGAAACCCCCCCACCAGTGAATTGGTGAATAAAATAAGTTTACGGACCAATTTATATATATGCCCCCTTTTTATTTAAGAAAATTAATTACGGATTGTTCTTGTTTTAAAGCAAATAAATATATTTCATAAATTATATTATCCTTAATATGATATTTCTTTGCTTACTGTGATGCACACTTATGTTTTAAATCAAATAAAAATGTAAAAATGTCATTTAATGTGAGAGAGATATATATACGCTTTTTTATAATATCTATATAATATATTGTTATTCATTCTTTTTACTCTATAGCCTGTTCGACTTAAAATAATTCGGGCGTAAAAAATATATTATTTTAAATCAAAAACACAACTTCTATATAATTTCTCTTATACCTCTTTTGATATTCAAAATAATTTTATATATTCATATGCCGCACAGTTTTATTTTTTAAATAGAATGATTTATATATTTTTAAATTATTAAAAATATATACATTTTCAAGCATATCAATGAAATATTAGTTTATGAAAATAAAAGTCCCTTGTTTTTTATTTATATTTACAAGTATATTTCATATTTTAAAAAGACATACATATTCATTTGATTTAATAATATTTATTTTTAATTTTTGAAGTCTAAAAATGGTAATAATTTGAAATATAAATATTTATATTGATGGGAATTTTAGCCGGGGGAAGTGATCTTTCTTTAAATAAATATAAAATCTCAATAAAAATATAAAATAAATAAATAAGTTAAATAGTTTACATATTTAAAAGCCAATAATTTGAATTATATATATTATTCTTTCTTATTAATTTTCAAACAAGATATATTTTAAGATGTTAGATAATTATATTTCCAAATTTTAGGTCTAATTCAATAAAGTCAGGAGGAATTTATAAACTTTTTTATTTGCTCCTTGTCGATTTTTCTTTGCTCCCTTTTTTCCCAATAGGGTTTGGAATGGAATTTAGTTGTTTATCCTTTTTTTCAAAATGGCTTCCCCAAGCACCTGAACTTAAATTGAAATCATCAATCATCATTATTTTGTTTTTTAATATGCTCGCCTCAGTCGTCTGCCCAAATAAATTGCTATATAGGCGATTTATTGGCCCTAAAATTATATTAATACGAATTTATGAATGATAATTTTGTGTTACATTTTTTTGGTTGCGTAATAACAATAAAACGATGGCAAACGATTACCTCAGCAATTTGTCACGCCAATTTTAATTTAATACTTGATACCTGTCACCTTATATGTAAATTCATCATTCTGTTTTAATTTTTTATGGAACAAGGTACCTTTAGAGGCCATTTCTTTTGAATAAATTATTTTTCCTATTTATATTTATAATAAAAAAAAGCAATTGCGCTAAAATTATATAGAAATATAATTCCAACAAATTGCTTTTAACGGAGATTGATACAATATTTTTAGGAAATTATTTGGGAATATATTTTTTTAATAGTTCACATTTTGAGAGAGGTAAGGGTAATATAGAGTATCTATAAAATTGTAAACTAAAAATTTATTTTTTGAATTCAATAACCCCTAATAACCTATGTGCAAACTTTAAACGGTAAAAAAAAAAAGAAGAAGAAGAAGAAAAACTATGATTTTTATTCATATAAATTCATGTGGTGTAAAACAAATTTCGAAAATATACACACTTTTAAAGGCATAAAAAATAAATGCAACAATGATTATATAATGACAAACGAATAATGCAATACCAAATAAAAACTATCTTTTTTAATATTCAAAATTTGAAAGTAAGGAGGAAGAGAAAGATGAAAAGAAAAATATCTGAAAAAGCATCATAAAAATAATTTTATTTTTTAAAAATTAGAATAAGAAAAAAAATCGTAAAATATATTTATATTCACAAGTTATTTTTATTTATAAAACCATTAAAAAGAAATGAGAAATGACGTCGATTTAAGGGAAGGAAAAAAAAGCCGAATATAAAATTATCTTTTAATGGCTCAAAAGAGGCTCTGGCGCATAGGTACTTTAGCTAATATGTGCTAAAAATCTGTCAATTCGATTTCTTAACTTCAAAAAAGGGGGAGAAAGTCTTTCAGAACTGGAGGCACAGAAATATCGTCCCTCAAAGTGATATATCAACCTCCCCCCCTCAAGAAATCTTAACAAATGTATTTTTTTTTTTAGTCACAGAGTTTTCAATCTGTTTTAAAAGTTGGATCCAGGCACACTGCCAGAGAGATCGCCAAATAATAATTTTTTTATTATATTTTTGTAATTCTTTTTCTTTATCCTCCCTCCCCTCCCCCAAAAGATTTTTTTTTTTTTGTTTATCGCATATTATTTTTTGATGCATTTAGGGAGAAGTACCGGTTAAATAAAATATATTTATCTAAGTGTATTTACAGGATGTTTTCTCATTTCCTTGGCAGAATTCCGAAACTAAAAAAAAACGGCCTTAAATAACCTTTATAGGTCGTCTGCATCGAATAGATGTGGCGTCCTTGACAAGATGTTGTAAAATTGTTTCTTTTTTTGAAAATAACTTTTATCTAAGTGATTTGAAGTGTTGAATTAAATTGTGAAAAAATAGGAAGTATGTGAACAATTTTTATTTATAAAATAATAATAAATAAATTTCAAGAAAATATTTAAAATGGTGAAAATTTCTTATATAATATATATATACGCGTGCTATTTTTTAATTAAAAAATATATATATATTGAAAAGACAAACGTTCTAATCGGCGAAATATCATGCAATAAAAACGCAGTTCATTTTTCTATCCAAGAGATGAACCGTTTTTAACTTGAATGTTAAATCTGATGGATTACGGAATTTTTAGAAAGAGAAATATATAATATAGAGTATGAGAGTACAGAGCTTACAATATGCAAAATTTGAAAGAAATTAATGACATACTCCTAACACACACAAAATATTTCTTCATTAATTTATTAGCATTTGCAAGCTTTCGAGTTAACTCTTCCTCAAAGGCGTTTCTCCTAAGTATAAACACGATGTTGTTGTTGTTGTTGTCGTGTCCAAAGAAGAGTCTTAGATATCTCCATGCATCTCCATTACATCAGCAGCAATATCCTCTATCTTGCTCTTCATTGGAAAATGGGTGCCGTTGCCACGTTAGTCACCTTAGAAACGAACCAGAATTTGGTAGAATATTCCAAGGGTCCAGGGGGGACCGCAGGGAGGTGTGGTCGGATGCAATATGCAATATAATCAGATTATTTATTTATTAACAGTTACAAATAAGACACGCTATATCCGATATGGATAATTACGCGTGAAACTATTTACAATAATTGTAGTAGAGTAGGTAACAGAATTATCAAAAAGAATATAAACAATTAAGAGCATTGAATAAACATATACATTAAACAAATAAGCAACAACATAAGCAGATAGAAGAAATCGCAAGGTAGTTATTTACAATATGTTAAGCAATGATGGAAGTTGATTTAATGAAGTTATCTGTAATAATTAGTATCGTGGAGAGAGAAAGTTGATCAAGTTGAGTTATTTACAATGAGTTATATTCTAAAGTAACTTATTAATTATTTACATTGATGTAAATCAAGTTGCATAGTAGTGTAGTTCCTCAAGCTGCATGAAGCTGTCTATAATCAGATTCTAAAGTACGATGTTAAATAAAATCAACTTTAATATAAAAAATTCTGATATTTCCATCTGTATTCATGATAAAATTGTGAAAAAAGTATTAAAATTACAATTATATTCTCACAATGAGTATCTTTTTTATTTAAAAAAACGCTAGCTTTCAAACGTTAAGCGCTCTTCAACGGGCTTACAATAATATTGACTTGATCCCACCAGAAATATAAATATAAAAATTTTCAGTTATAAATATCCACGCTGCGCGCGTTTTTTTTTTTTTTTTTTTTTGTAAATATTTCTGGTGGGATCAAGTCGATATTATAGTAAGCCCGTTGAAGAGCGATTAACACTTGAAAGCTAGCATTTTTTTTTTAATAAAAAAGATACTCATTGTGAGATACACCCATACCTCGCTTTGCGTCGGGGTTACGTTCCAAAAAAACACGACGCAAAGTGAAAATATGTGAAGGCGCAATCAAAAACAAAGGTGTTGCCATATTTTAGGAAAAAAATAATAAAAAAATTAAAGACTCAAATCCAAAACAACGCAACTTCGAAAATCTAACAACGCACAGTGAAAATCAGTAAAAATAAAGCAGCGACGCAACTTCGAAAAAAAACGCAAAACGACGCAAAGCGAGGTATTGGTGTATTTCCATCTGTGCTTCCAATACCAAGTTTTTTCACCTAATGGCTCGGTCATCATAGGAAGAAACCACCAATAAGATAAATGATTGCCTCCAGGGATTAAGTGTTAAGTGAAGAGTTAAGTAATGAAGATGAATTATTTATATAAGTGTCACTTTATTGTCATCACAGCGAAATGTGAGGGATCGAGTTTATACCAATCTTATAGGAAAACGGATAAACTCTTTACTAAATATTATTTTCGTCTTCCATTTACTTATCTCTCTTTTTACTAAAAAATATGAAATTTTATGTTATTGTTATATGCAAAAAGGGTGAAAGAAACATACTAATAAATTATTTTTTGGTTATTTTATTCATTAAATATTGAAAAATAAAACGGAGATTGAAAAGGAGTGTCTTGTGCGCATTTTATTAGCAAGCTTTCAGACGCATGCTTCCTTCTTATTATTTTATTAAAACTCATCTCGTCTTTTGTTTAGTTATCGTAAAAAAAGCCTGTAGAAGGACGTCCGAAAGCGCTTGCTAATAAAATTCACACAAGACACTCCTCTTCAATCTCCGTTTTATTTTTCTATTTTGACTAGATGAGTTTATTTTATTCATTAAATATTAGCCATATTTTTCTGTCTTTGAATTGTAAAATTTCACAAGAGGTTGTTGGTTCATAAACAAACTGCTTGTTTTTATATCAATTGTTTTCACAGCTACAAATTATATTTTAAAATATCAGAATGAAAAAAAGAATTATTTAATAAGAGTGTTATTTTTAAAAATGTATATATGTAATGAGTTGAGTTACTGTTGACTCTTGTAAAATATTGTTGACTAAAATTGTGGTGAGGTATCCAGTCGACTTAATCTATGGTGTGAGTCCCTGTAACTCTCGCTATACTGTGTTGACCGAGAGGAACAGTCAGGATAAGGAGTTTTCCAGTACCTCTCTGCACCTTGGAAGACCTTTTACAGTTCTCACAAAGTACAGGCAGTCGTGGTCGAGGCAGAGTGGAAAGCTTGGGAATGTCCATACACAAAAAACGAAGACACAGTTGCACTAAGAAAGTTCCGTGAACAGATAAAAGTTGAGCTAGGAGCGAAAGATGAAGATAGAAGAGTTCTCACTGGTCTACATAGTGGATGAGGAGGACCTTGGTGACAACCGACGTGGGCTTCCGCTGATGGTGAACTGACTGTCAAGTGACTGTAAAGTGACTGTATTTATAGGTTAAGACGGGAGCCTTATGCGACAGGGGCGTGGATCGTCTGGTGAAACTGTACACTGGCGCCGTCCTGACAGTTTCCAATCTATCTTTAGACCTTGTTGTTTTGTGACTTCCATCTATCTCGAATTTAGACGTTTTTGACTTCTATCTCTTTAGCTCAACTCTTAATCTATTACAGAGTTTTATTTATTTATCCTCAGTTTGTACAAATTACATTACATATGATGGTGTAATGACACATGTCAATCATGCGTATAATCATTTACATAAGTGTTTCTATTATACAACATATGAAAATCTTGTTATAAGTTATATACAATATGGGGTTGTTGGCTTAAATTACCATATATACACTCGAGATGAAAATTTTATTGGAAAAAAATAAAATCTATATACGAGTATATCGTATATAAAGGGAGGGTTCACCACTGATGAGCCAGGCCCTCCCAATATTTTATCATTGCAGTAAGGGCAGTAGAAAAATTATTTTATTTCAAAAAGAATCTTACGCGTCAAAAATAGGTTTAATTTCTTATACATATCTATGGAAGATTTGCCGGGAGGAAATTGATCCATAGAAGCATAGGGCGCCTCTCCCGTCAAAATAAACGTCAAACGGCAAATTTTCCATCTATATTCTAGCCATAGATTTGGCCCAGCCACCTTGCCAAAAAAACACCTCTTTGTTAGATTGTGAAGATTCCATTAGATCCCGTGTGGATCTCATAGAATAAAGTCCGCCCTAGACTGACGAGGGCCATTAGCCCGAAATCATGGTCTCTAGGTGGACGCTTTTCAGTTTGCCAAAGCTGGTGTTGTGGCTTTGTCATCAAACCGAGGCCGCTAGTTTGCGGCGACGGTCAATAGATGATGTCAGGTTTTGACGTTTATTTTGACGGGAGAGGCGCCCTATGCTTCTATATATATTGTAACATAGTATTTATTAATATATTTTTTTTTTATTAACAGAGTGGTCATTTTTTTTTATGTTTATATCTGGCGACTCTGTAAATTTACCTTGTGGCTTATCTTTTGTTTACCATTCATAGTTTGTCCTTGCCTGAAATAAAATTTTATATCACCTCCTGAAGTTTTTGTCTTCCCTAATTTTTTCTACCTGGCAATATCTATAACATAAAGTTGCGCGGAAGGATGATATTCATCTGCAAAGAAAGAGGTACCTTTCCCTTTAATTATACATTAGAACAATGTGTTATGTTTATCGCATGTCTCCTGCATGTTGTACAAACAACAACAACAACAAAAGCCTTTATTTAGGGCATTCCGCCCCATACAGGATTCGCCGTATTTACACATCAACAAGAGGAGAGGGAAGAGGAAACATTTACAACAAAATAAAGTTTGTCTCACATTCAGTTACCTATTTACAGATAGGTCATCCTCCAGTATCCTTTGCCCTGCATTCTTTCTCATGCGCCCAGCTTCTGTGCAGAACTTAAAGTATCTAACAATCAGTAATTCATCATCCAGAGCTGAAGAGAGAAGTTGACATATGCGATGGTATCTAAATTGACCAGAGGTAGGGCTTGGGAAAATTTCAGTACGTTTTTCTGTTAAGAGAGGGCATTGGAAGAAAAAGTGAACCAAATTATCATCCATGAGATCCATACAAAGTAAACAGTTACTGCATGTTGTATTCTCGCCTGAAAATCGGTCCATACCAATTCATCAACTTAAACACCTTTTTGGATAATTTGACCGATTCCATAAACCCTCTTGTAGTATGTGATGAAATCGAAGTGTACCTTAGTGTACTGATGAGGGCCATAGTGCGAAACCATGTTATACATGTTGACTTTTGATTATATAATACACTGCGGCCTGTGATTGTAAAACAACACTTGAAGTTACACCGCATGAGTTTCTTTTCAACGAAAAATCAAATTTTTATTTCAAGGTGAAATATCGACTATTTCAAACCTTTTTGGATGAGGTATGAAAGGATGAATTATGAAAAGTAATGAGTTATAAGTTACTTTATGTATCATTTACGAACGGAAAAATACGTCCAGGGTAGCCTAGTGGACAATGGCATCTGCCCGGTAAGCGGAACATTGTGGGTTCGATTCCCATCCCTGGAAACTTTTATTTTTCCGTTCATCATTACTTTTCATAATTCATCCTTTCATACCTCATCCAAAAAGGTTAGAAATAGTCGATATTTCACTTTGAAATAAAAATTTGATTTTTCGTTGAAAAGAAACTCATGCGGTGTAACTTCAAGTGTCGTTTTACTTTTGATTATATTTGCTAAAATTGGTGTAGTTGCTCATTGTTTACCACCACCTTCACGTTTTTCACTGGGGTGATTGTTTTTTTATTGTTGCATCATGATTAATGCGCGTATTTTAAAAATTATTTATAAAATATATTTTTAATATATTTAAAATTTAAATTATATATTTATTTATTTTTATAAAACAGTTTATTACTATAAAATATTATGTACTATAAAATATTTGTATTTTGATACACTAAATACCTGCTTTAAACTTTGATGTGATAAATAAAGAGAGATTCTAGGTGTTACCTAAATATATAGTTGTCTTATTATTGACTGGTTTAACCTTGTAGGATGGTTGAGACACGTTCTGGAAAGATGCAAGACGCGTCTGAGGAGAGAATCAAGACTGAAGAATCTGTCAAATCGCAGCCTGGTGCAACAATATAAATTAATTAATTGTTACCACAGAGTGTATGTAAGCTCACATGTAAATAGGTGCTAACCGAAAGAAAAAAAAGTTCGTTTGTTTTAATATACGTTTCTCTTTTATATTTTGTTCTCTCTCTTGTAAATCAATAAATATAATGTTTGATTCTTGGAATCAGTTTCATTAAAAATTCTAAGCAAAGTCAAAACAGTGATAAACAAAATACATTGTTTTAATGCATGTTTAAAGGGAGAGGTGCCTCATTTATACATGAATACTATCCTTCCACAAATATATGTTATATATATTGCCACGTGGAAAATTAGGGAAGACCAACTTCGAGATGAGACAACAATTTATTTCAGGCAAGAACAAACTATGAGTGATAAACAAAAGATAAGCAAAAGAGGGAGGTGTACAGAGTATAGCAAAATATAAACATCGGTGGAAGGCTGGTTAAACCGTTTGGTTTTCGACCACTAGGACCCGGGTTCGCATTGGACACTTTTTTCTGTTTAAAGAAAATAAAATGCTCCAATGGCCCCCGATTCTTGCAAAATTCCAACCCCAACAGCGAGTGCAAGTAACCAAACGGGCTCTGGCATTGGTAAGTGCAAAGTCGAACTGCTTTTCACATGTGTAGACATGTGGTGCACTTACAGTAAAAAGCAGTCGCTAACTACCCACCATGATTATCATGGCCTGTACCACGTGTACTAGGGATAAGCAAAAAAAAAAAATAAAATAAAATAATAATAATACTCTGCTAATAAAATAATAAATACTTTGTTATACAATATGGTTAAAACACAGATTTTTGTATTAATTTTGTAGCCAATGATTTTTACTAAATTTTTATCCTTTTAGAGCTAATGTTTTCCTTAATTTACTCTCCTTTTCTAGAAATATTTTAAACAAGCGAATCATAAATTTGATTTTATCTCTCATATAAAATATAGTTTAAAATATTATAGGATACTATTTATATACTTTATCGCAGACGTTGTTTCAATTTTTTATAAAATCTTATCCCTCGGAAATATTTTGGAAAATTAAATCCAGAAGATCGTAGCTATGGCCCCGCTGACACCAAGAATTCTTAGCTGGATATATATTTGTGGGAAATGCCATGTTTGGGCCCATATTCCTCTGAATTATGGGCCCTGGATTACCGCAGCTAAGCTGACCTTTACGACGTGGAAGCCCGCCTAGTTTAGTAGATATAAACCTGGTTAGTTCCTTATTTATGGGGCGCTCGCGAGGCATCTTTAGAATTACTCTGTGAATGGTAGATAAAGTGTAATGTCTTCTATGGAAATTTTGTTAACGATTTTTTTGTTGTTGTGTTTTCTCATTGATTTAATAGGAAATTGCAGACGAAATTAAGGAATTTATTTTTATTTTGACTTAGAGCGCTATGTACCCCTAGAGACATTTGCACTCAAAAGGTAAACTAAACAAGGAAATGAAAGAAAGAAAGATATTTGAAATATGTACAAGAATTAGTATGCAAGTTAGTTAGATGAAAATAGAAATAATATTGTAACAAAGTATTTATTAATTTTATTATTTTTATTAACAGAGTGGTCATTTTTATGTTTATATTTTGCTACTCTGTAAATTTCCCTCGTGGCTTATCTTTTGTTTACCATTCATAGTTTGTCCTTGCCTGAAATAAATTGTTGTCTCCTCCTGAAGTTTTTATCTTCCCTAATTTTCCACGTGGCAATATCAACACAATTGATATATGTACAAAGGGTTGGTATGCAAATTTAATTAAATGAAATCAAATTGTTTTGTGTGTATTCGAGGAAAACAATTTAGGAATCTTGTTTATATATTCACAGATATTTTGAATGTATTTTGATAATGAATGGCATATATTGGGGTCAAAAATGCATTTATTTACCAATATTTCGATTGGCATTAAGCCAGTTTTGTTATCTAAAGATTAAATTGTGAATATATCCTCATTTTCAAAATAATATTTAACATTGTGTAAGTTTTCAATATATTCTATTATCAAAATTCTTTTCCCTATATTTTTTCTTATTCATTATATAAAAACACACACAAAGATTTATTAAGACCACCGGTCTTATACAGATTCACCATATGAAGAAATAAAAGATGGAGCTCCTATACTCCAGGCAGCGCAGCACCCAACAACAGCCTCCTGGTCCGACGTATGTCCAGTGACCACACGTTCCTTCGTGCATACGTCAAGGTTAGCGAATCACTGAACAGGCGAATGTGGAATCAGCCGCGTTCTAGTCTTCGCTTTCCTCATCCAAATGGACCACGACATTCGGCGATTCTATTAATCTCCTCCGAAAGGTGACTGCGGCCTTTCATTATATAAAAACAATAAATGTATATAATATAATACACTGCGGCTTGTGATTGTAAAACAACACTTGAAGTTACACCGCATGAGTTTCTTTTCAATGAAAAATCAAAATTCCCATCCCTGGACACTTTTATTTTTCCGTTCATCATTACTCTTCATAATTCACCCTTTCATACCTCATCCAAAAAGGTTAGAAATAGTCAATATTTCAGCTTAAAATAAATTTTGATTTTTCATTGAAAAGAAACTCATGCGGTGTAACTTCAAGTGTTGTTTTACAATAGATGTATATAAACTCAACGATCGGAATTTTGTTTTTATTATTTAAGAAAATTGCTATCAGTTCCTGAAAAAAATACACCGTGGTGTGCAAAAGTTAAGGAACAATAAAATTATGATTTTTTTTTATAATTACAGAAAGTTATTAAATGCACATTTTACAAATAATTTCCTACTACCTTTACACACTGTAATCAGAAACAATTTTGAAAGGACCTGGATCATCAGTGGTGAAACCCTCACAGCGGTTTTGCCAGTTGAATCTACCATATTATATTGTATTGGGTTGTTTTTCTTTATCTCCGGTACTAAAGATGAACCCTTGCCAACGATATTTTAAACGAACTTAATAAGCTTTTCTTAAAGATAGAGGCTGCCTGGCCGGCATTCATAATTCTTCAAATTAAAGGTACTTCGGCAAGTAAATCTTTTTTATTGTCTTGACGTTTCGGCAAAAATCTTTTGTCCTCGTCAGGAGTAAACAAAAATTAAAACATTTGGCAAAGCGTTAAAAAATTTGAAGATTTTTAAAAGATTTTTGTCGAAACGTCGAGACAATAAAAAATATTTACTGGACGAAGTATCTTTAATTTGAGGAATTAATAAGCTTCGTTCAATATTACGTCAGAAACAAGAACAATATTAGAACCCTTAAAAATTTTTGAAGATTTTTGTCGAAACCGCGAGGCAATAAAAAAGATTTACTGGACGAAGTATCTTTAATTTGAAGAATTGATAAGCTTCGTTCAATATATTACGTCAGAAACAAGAACAATATTAGAACCCTTAAAAATTTTTGAAGATTTTTGTCGAAACCGCGAGGCAATAAAAAAGATTTACTGGACGAAGTATCTTTAATTTGAAGAATTGATAAGCTTCGTTCAATATATTACGTCAGAAACAAGAACAATATTAGAACCCTTAAAAATTTTTGAAGATTTTTGTCGAAACCGCGAGGCAATAAAAAATATTTACTGGACGAAGTATCTTTAATTTGAAGAATTGATAAGCTTCGTTCAATATATTACGTCAGAAACAAGAACAATATTAGAACCCTTAAAAATTTTTGAAGATTTTTGTCGAAACCGCGAGGCAATAAAAAAGATTTACTGGACGAAGTATCTTTAATTTGAAGAATTAATAAGCTTCGTTCAATATATTACGTCAGAAACAAGAACAATATTAGAGTCCTTAAACATGGATCCTTACTTTAATTTACACAAAATGTTCACAGTAAAACTAAAGTATTTCAAGAGGCCTCAACCTATGATCCAACAGTTAACCAAAGATTCAGTCTCAGACATCTACATCTAAAAAAACCGGAGTGGTTGATTGTTTTGCGATATAGACGTTTATACTTGTTTCTTATTGTCATTTAAAAATATTTAATCATGTTTATGAATAATGAATATATATATGAAAAAAAAATGGAAAAAAAATAAAAGATAAGTGGGTCAGGTGTTGATATTAAAAATAAAAAAGGCATTTCCTGACCACGAGCACATGTGCTTTTTAGATGGCAGAGCGCCATCTAGTGGAGCAAAAATAAACTAAACGTTTATTTAACTTGCTCCGTGATATTAAATACCCATTTCTTGGTTTTTCGGGAAGCCACTGGGACCAAAAATCTTTTTGGTCGCAGTGGTTACAGCCTACTCCACGCTGATGAGTGCCAATAGCGCGAAATGCGTTCGTGGATGGCTTTTCTTGATTTATCAAGAAATTGGGTTGGCCAAATATCACGGAGCAAGTTAAAAAAACGTTTAGTTTATTTTTGCTCCACTAGATGGCGCTCTGCTATCTAAAAAGCACATGTGCTCGTGGTCAGGAAATGCCTTTTTTATTTTTAATATATATATATATCTTACTAAAACATGATTAAATATTTTAAATGGCAATACGATACAAGTATAAACGTCTATATCACAAAGCAATCAACCACCCCGTTTTTTTTTTTTTGTTTTTTTTTTTCAGAAAATAAAATAAGGTAAATAGGGAAGTTCCATTCAAGAAAAACATCAACTTTATGAATAATAAAAAAGAATTATTTTACTAAAACATTATTAAATATTTTTAAAATTTGCAATAAGATATAAACACCTCTCTCTATATCACAAAACAATCAATCACTCCGTTTTTTTTTTTTTCAGAAAATAAAATAAGGTAAATAAGTTAGTTCTATTCAATAAGCTATTCCAATTTTTCGTCAAACGTGCATGCATATTTGTACGTAAATTTATATTCCAAATTTAACGTAACTCAATACCTTATTTAGTATATATTGGCTTAATATAACTTAAAATGGATTAAAACAGCTTTAAAATATTTTACGAGTTAAACACTTCATTGATTTAACTAAAAGCCTTACAAAAATTTTCAAAATTTCAACTAATTTTGTTTTAATCTCATAACGATAAAATAATAACACCTAAAAATAACAAATAAGCCAAAAAAAAAGTAAAAATATAAATGTTTTCAAGTTGAGTTATCATCTATTCGCAACATCGTCTGCTTTTTTGAAAAAATGGAAGGAAAAAACAATTTATCATCATCACTTAGTTATACTATTATTTTAAATATTTTGGAGTTTTTAATAATATTATTATTATTATAAAAATTAAATCGCTCATGGGCCTATTTAATCTTCAAGCAGAAGAGGCTATTAATAAAAATGGCGTCCAGTTTTTGCGCGGGAAATACGCTATGGTGCGAGCTGATTAAAGCAACGCATCAACATGGCGTCTTAAGTGATCCGAAATTGGGTTAGGAACTTTAAAAGGGAACCCCTCCCCCCATTAATTAGTTTAAAAGCTGATGGATTATTGCATGTATAGAGCGCCATTTGTATTGTTATTATTATATTTGGTAATTAACAGTTTATTTCCGCTTAATTGTCGTGCAATTAATGGAATACCCTTACGACGCTAGCCCTAATGGAAAAGTTTGATTGCCCTTAACTTGATTTAAATTTTAGAATATTGAGGCGCGCATCATGTTGTAATGGGCAAATGTTTGGTTGGATTAAGTTAAAGAGATTAATCCCTTAATGGTTAGCGGGAAATTTGGCGGGTGAATCTTTTAAGGTCTCGTCTGAATCGAAAAGAGCTCGGAGGCGATTTTAAAAACTGCTTAAAGATCTTATCTATGATCCTTTACCATTTTCTTTCATGGGCAGGTTTTTAAAAAAATGGAATGAGGCTCTTTTTCTGAAGTTTACAACAGCCCAGCCAACTTGTATTCTGCCAAACTGAATTCCTTCATATTACATTGTGAAAATTTTGTTTCGTTACTAATTCATTGTTATTTTATATATTTATTTTGTCAAAAGTTACTTTTACGGGTTATCACACAATGTGCAAAATACTAGGGCCTAAAGTAATAGTAACTAACACACAGAAAACGTACACTCAAGAGTATAACAACAACAATAAAAAGGGAGAAAAAACTCACGATTTGCTATATAAAACAAAACAGTACTTATCTTTTATTGTAGCGTTGGTAGGGATCGGACCGGGGTTACACAGGTATGCGAGGAGATAGCCAGACACGGATAAAGCATGCAGAGAACACTTTAAGCGTCTCCACACCAAATATCCACTACACTGCACCTCGCAATACCATAGCCCCCTCTTATATACAAACATGGCCACATTCGTCCAATGAGAAGGCGGGAGAGATTGGTTCACTAACAAACGAAAACAAAATACTTCCCACTAAAAACTGAGATTAGATAAAAGTGCGAGTGTTTGTCAATATAATTTGACACTTTAATCATTTGAATCATTACTGAAGCTCACGAAACATCCATTCTCCTTTACTTGGCATGGTTCCCTATGTTTCACAACTGCCCATCATATGAGGAACGGGATAATTCCATGGATATTTACTCTTGATTTCCCAACTCCATAAATATTGATGATATCCTTTGGTAAACCAACACCCATCTATACTCGTATAAGGCAACAGCTTGGCATAATGGCATTTCTATGTTGAAGTTAGAGCTTCTCAGCTACATCCTTCAGAAATCTTGATATCCTATTCACTTCAAATGTAAAAGGTCAAGTAGACAGCGCTAAAAGCAAGAGTTGTCCAAGATAAAATGATATTTGATAAGAAAAAAGGTATTTTAATATCGAAAAGTATGTCATTTAAACCCAAAATTACTTTATCGAAAGCTTCATTTGTATACCGGAGATTCGCTCTTTGTAGAAGAGCATTTCTAGATGCGAACATTCATATGTATTTCTACTGTCCTAAAAAACCTATGTCTACGGTTTGTTTGAATACCATAATTAAGAATCTACTCTTCAGTGTAGCATATATGAGCAGAATCATCCAATACAGTATTAAAGCTTTAAAAGCGGTCTGGTTGATTAAATTTGGCAAAACCTATGGGAGGGTTCCCCACTGGTGAGCCAAGCCCTTCTAATATTGTTCATGCATTAAGGACAGTAGAAGTTTGTTTCATTTGGATTAAAAAAAAACAATCGTGCTATATGATTCTATTTCTATAAAATGTTTATTTAATTTAATAGATCTCTAGCGTTCCCACACGTTTTGCCTTCTACGGGCATATGCCTGGATAGATAGGCCTGTGGAAGGATCATACATGTCCCAAAGATAACTCTAATCAACAACAACAACAACAAAAGCCTTTATTGAGGACCTCTCGTCCTATAAAGGATTCGCCAGTTTACAGAGTAATTGAAGAGAAGAGAACTAAGAATACAGAGATATATGTAGTAGGTATAGTATAGTATTTTCTACACTGTGACTATATACAACAGCAGCAACAAGCCTTTTACTGGAATCAAAGTCCCATACAGGATTCGTCATTCTAATCCTGACAAAGATTATTTACATATGATTATTTACATAAATTAGATTATTTATATAGCTTCCTTTTCTCTTCAGCCGTCTTCCAAAATTTGAACAACGCAAACGCTCCAACTCTGTTTCTCACCACCTCATTCAACAGGAGCTCCAAAGAGAGTCCCTCAAGGCCTATTTCACTGAGGAGCACTTCTCGTTCGTCTTTCAGCCCCATACATGAGAGTATATGGTGATGTAACCCGGCTCCATTCTTGTCCCGCAAATAGATAACTCTATTCAAAAATAAAGAAACCTGTGGCTAACCATGTATCGTTTTAATTATAGATCATAGAAAATTTGTTTTTCTATTTGATATGTTTCACAATTTAGATTTTTTTTAAAATGGGCTAGCATTCAATCTCTAATTAACTTTTGATCATACTGATCAAATTACAGGCAAAATCAGACTTTCACCAAAGTGTGCCTGGATCATGGTGCCATGATCAACGAAAACTGTACCCCTATACTCCATTCCATGAGATCATGAACTCATGGAATTCGTGTAATCTTTACACAAGGGGATAAGAAACAACAACAATTTTTGATCATGACCTTATGTACGATAAGCCCTGAAAATTGTTCGTATCGTACGTAGGGCCACATGATGAAAATCTAGTTAGAATTTGAAAGCGCTAGTGGCCCAATTTTATCGAGTAAAGAAACATATCATTAAGGCTGTTTTAAAATATTGTCGTTTTAGAGAAGATAATTTTATTTGGTATGTGAATGAAACTGGTCAACAATTCTCTAATCTAATCACAATACGGAAATCCAAAAGGGTTAGACTTACTAAAAGACTCTTTCTTAATTGGAATCCCCTAAGGGTCAACAATCAAAAAAGCTCTGGCAGACAGTTTCGTCTGATGCCCGAGGGACTTTGGTCATTTAATAAAGTTGTCAAAAATATTTTAAAGAAATCTTCTGTACTCTCGAAATATTTTAAAATAGGTTAGTACGTAAATATGCTTTGCTCCAGAATCGTAAATTTCATATAAAGAGAAATATTTTAAAAATCAATTTGACAGAAAAAAAACTCGATGCGAATTTTGTACTATCACTATAAAAAAACATTTTTACAAAAATTCAAGATTTCATATTTTAAAACTATTTATTTTTATTTACTTAACCCAATTATCTGGATTGTACAGTTGTCGCTTCATAAGAAAAATCTTGAAAGTAAACAATATTAGGCAAAATAATTTTGCATGGTATAGAAAAAAAAAAGGCGTTTTAAAAGATAAATTTAATTTATTATATATTTTAAAATAATCACTTGTGTTTTATTCCTTAACATTATAATTTTGTTTACATTTTCAAACATTATCAATATATTTAAAATATTAACATATACACGTCACATATAGACATTCTTTTTCAAAAGTAATACCCAACAAAAATCAATTTCAATACAAAATTCAATTATAATTTCGTTAAACAAGAACATAAAAAAATTCCATATATATGCCGTTCTATTTATTTCTAAAAATATAATTATTAAACAAGAAGTAATTTACATTGTGCGCGTCTAAAACAAAAAGCAGTTTAAAATTATATAAATAAAAAGCTTTACCTAAAATTTCTAATACTAAAATGAATTTAATTCCAGAAGATTTCTAATGAGAGGATGTATGACGTCAAGGTATTGATTCGTTTTAAGAGCCCGATGATTAACACATAAACCGGGGAAATTGGAAGAGTCGTCTGGAATAAAATAATAAATTTAGTGATATTTTCCTTAAATTAAAATTGAATATTTTCAGTAATACTTTATTGAGAGGTATCTTCTGATTAAAATTTTAATTAAAATATTTCAACTCTCACTCGTTTTTTTTTTAATAAAATATTTGTTAAAGTCGTAAAATATATATATAAATTATATATTATTGTGTGTGCTCTCTCTATCAAAGAAGATTGTGAATTTTTTTTTAAATATTTTAATATAAATATGCCGTTTTTATCTGTAATTTATATTTTTATTACAGACGTTATATATCTACAAGTGGATTTCTATCAATAAAAAGAAATGTCATATTTATTGAAATATTCCTCTCTCTCTTTCTTTTTCTATCTTTATGTCTTACAAGCTGCTTTTCCAATCACGATTAGTTCTAATTTTAATCCGCACCCAATTTCTAGAATAAATTTTCTTAAAATATTTTAAATTGGAAAATGTGTAACTATATATTTTTAAATGTCTTATTTCAATTCACTTCAAGATTGAGTGGCAATTATTTTCTTTTTAGTTTGTGTAACAAACAAAAATATTGCTGAATTTTTCAGTCTAATTTATAATGTAAAATATAAAAACGATTATAATAATTATCATTTGTGTGTGTATTGTTACTATTTATATTTGTTATGTGTACTCTTCTACTTAATATTCAATAATCTTAGGTAGTGTAGTTTCTATTAAAAGAGATTGTATGCTACTGTTATATATTTGTATAATATTTTATTTTTACAGATTTATCATAAGAACTAAAAACATGAATATCCCGCGCTATATATTGATTACATCACGCAACAACAACCAAGTCCTTGGTCAAAACCATATTAGCATATTATATATTACAATATTAATGATTGTTGAGATATGAATTATTAACTTGCTCCGGAATATATGAGTATTCAGGGTAGTGTAGTCGTGACATCTTGGAAAAATTAAATAAAAACATTTTAGATTAATATTTGTTTTATGATATACTGGTATATATTTAAAAAATAATTTGAGAAAAGTAATCTCTTTATCTCTTGAGGTAACCCGGATTCCTGGAGCGGAGAAAAGTAATACCTGACTTATATAAGGTGTGAAGAAGAAATAAAATGAAAGATTATGTATTTACATATCTACAAAAAGATTTGAGCCGGCCGAAGGAAACAACAACAATGGGTTTATATAGGGAAAGCCGAGACATCTGTCGGTCAACTTTACAGAGTAGTTTGGTCTAGAAAATATAATTTAAAATGAAATAAGTTGTTATATAACATATGTAAATCTGATAATTTAAAACCCCAATCATTCTACCATGTCCCTGCCTATGTCCAACCACCTTGTACCCTGTACCAACTTACAGTATAACATGATGTACTGTTAAGAGACAAATAAAATACGGACTGTATGTCAGACAGACAGAGAAAAACAAGGAGATAATACGATTATAGATATTAATAAACGATTGCAGTTAGGCCTAAAGAGGAAAGATTCCCATCTCGCATCATTGGCGCTAGGTCAACGACACTTTTATTCCAGAAATCTCCAAGACAAAGAACCCTGGAGTTGAATTCGCTGAAAACAACTTTATTTAGATCAATGCTTTATCCTCACATTTTCTGCTATAACATCAAAGATGGCTTCCCAGTCGTTTGGACCAATCAAGACGATTCTTCATCTTCCATGATGTAATGAATGACCAATCAGAATCTCAATAGAGGTCACGTGACACCACCCGACTGGGGAAGCCTCAGTAGAGTCTCCGAATCTCATCCGTACTAGACGTGTCTTCTGATCCAGCGTAAATCGCTGGGCGTAAGCTCACTCTCCTCCATGCTCTCTGTCTGTCAGCATCGGTTCTCTTGACCAACCAATCCTGTGTCCTCACTCCTGCCATCACGACTGCAAAATTCACCAATCCAATCCCAACACCAAGTTGACAGCACCTTCGCTGTCACAACTACCACAGAGCAAACGGAGAATCGGCCAGATTTTCCACATAAATATATACAGTAGAACCTCCCTGTAAAGGACACCTAATTGGAGAGCCAAACTTTCCTTTATAAAGAGGTGTCCTCTCATGAAGGTTTTACTGTATATTAAAAACAACAAAAAGGCATATCCTGACTGCTCACATTAGCATTTTAGATGACATAGCGCCATCTAGTGGAACAAAAATCAACTAAACGTTGATTTAACTTTTCCGTGATATTTGGCAAACTCAATTTCTTTATAAATCAAGAAAAATCAACCACGTACGCGTTTCGGGCTGTTGGCCCTCGTCAACGTATTGCAGATTGTACCTCTACGACCAAAAATTTGGTCCTAGAGGCTTCCTGAGAATTAAAAAAAAGGGTATTTAAGGCCAAAATTGTGCTAATACTCTGATCATGTGAAAAATATATATATATGACGAAGAATCGTTTATAAGACATAAATTCTTATTCTTCTTTCTTATCTCCACTCAATCATATCAGGGTATCAAGCCTGGGTGAAGTGGAATGCGTCTGCTTTGTGATTAAGACTGGGAGCACTACTCAGTAGCAGGCCGTCATAGCTCCAATATGAAATGGCCACCTCTGACATGAGAAATAGACACCATGTGCAGCTGCTCCTAACATGGAATACAGATGCTGCTCATCCTGTATCCCTGGATTAGGATCCCTCACAGGGTACTATCAGCCGGGCCAGCCGAACCCAGGTTTTTTAACGAGATTATTACTGCTTCCTCTCCTCCTTTTTCATTCAGGCTTGGGACTGGCAAAGGCGGAGAGTTAAGACATAAATTAATGAATATTAATTAGTACACATAAATAAAGTTTATATAACCAATCTATCTATAGTGAATGATCGATTTACAAGTTGAATATGTTACTGTGTGTTGCCAACGTGAGATAGGACATTTCAAGAATATATAAACCTAAAAATATATATCAATGTAAGTCTAGATGTAAGTCTAGCGTGTCAGATTCCTATAATACAATGGATATAAATAAGCCTTAAAAAAATAACTACTATAAATACAACTCTGAAACGATTTTTGAATACATAAAATAAAAAATAGCTTTTAAAAAAATAAGAGTTTTTCCTTGAATCGAATCTACAATTTTGTTTCTCAATGCAACCACTGAGTTAAACGAAAACACTGCACGCTTATTGGCTTATTGAAGTTACTTGAGAGTAAATAACCTGACACGAAAATAGGTATTTTTTGGGCCAACCGACGCTGACGACAACACTGGCCAGCCGACGCCCGCGCATGCGCGAGCAAGAACAAAGACTTAGCCCTAAAAGTTCCGGTAAACAAAGGCTGCTTTTCGACTTAACGTTTGGTTTTGACGGGCCAGAAAAGGAACTATCCCTTCATAAATTTTAATAATTGTTTTTGAATAACATTTGTATTGATATTAATTTGTGTGATTTTTTAAAATAAATATTTCTTTCAATAAGCATTAATTCTTCATCACTGTTTACTAACTTAGGCCTCGTCATTCAACGTTGTGACACTTCTGATCCCTGCAACAAAGGTATTGATTTACCAATTTATAATTTTCAAATCAGTTTCCAGCATTACTGTAAAGCTAGGAACGTTTAGTTCAGGTTAAGCCATCGGGACCTTGTATTGTCTTTCTTTTTTCAAATCTAAGACAAAGACAACATTTTGGCGCAGTCGACAGGATAAATATTGAAGAATTACTGATTACACAAAGGTGCAACTGTGAACCAGTGATTACTTCTCAGGATGGCTGACCAACCAGTTAGTAGTGCTGAACTGAAAAAGCTTAGGACGCCAGTGCGTGCAATGTTCACCAAGGCGTTCAATGAGCTCGAGACAGAGATCAAGAAGAAGGAAGTCAAGAAAGCAGATGTAGAGAAAATCCTCCGCCGACTCCAGACCCACCATGAAAAGCTTTTAATATTGAACATGAGGATGGAAGAAGCTCTGCTACGAGAATCAGCGTCTGAAGACATTTTCACTGCTGAGTACGAATCCGTTTGTGAGTACGAAGATAATTTCAGTAACATTATGACTGATTTCGAGGCTCTTGCGGAAGAGGATGACGCTAGTACTAGTACAATCAGCGGCACAGCAGCAATGAACTATCGACTACCGAAGCTGGAGTTCAAGAAGTTTGGGGGAGAACCAAGAGAATGGATTACATTCTGGAGTCAGTTCAGCACGATTGACCGGGATCCACAGATGCCTCCAGAAACTAAGTTTCAGTATCTCTTTCAAGCCACTGCCGAGAACTCCGAGGCAAGAGAAGCAGTCGAAAGTTTTCCACCGAGTGCCGACAACTACCCTAAAGTCATCGAGTATATCAAATCACGTTTTAGAGAGGATGAAATGCTTGTTGAGATTTATGTACGTGACCTGCTTCAGAATGTGCTTCAGAATGTGAGAGCCGAAGGTAAGATGTCTGTAGTGAAGCTTTACGATAGACTGGAGACACAACTGCGAGCATTAGAAACATTGGGCGTCGCTCGTGACAAGTTTGCGGCTATGCTGTACCCACTCGTCGAATCAGCGCTACCAGAGGACACCCTGAGAGTATGGGAACGAAGTCAATATACGGTGAGCGGAAGAGGAGTACAGGATAAGTTGACACAACTCATGACGTTTTTGAAGACAGAAGTGAAGGGCGAGAGTCGAGTGAATATGGCCAAAGCAGCGTTCAAGATCGACAACAATCAAGATGCGAAGGATGATCGATCAAACAGGAAATCTCTTTCTAAGAAGAATACTGGAAGTAAAATGCCGTCGGCTACTGACCTCGCCAACACCACTCAGATCGCCAACACCACTCGGATGCGAAACAACTGCATCTTTTGTGGGAATGGTCACCCGAGTCAAGAATGCTACAGTGGACAGCGGATGCATCTACCAGAGAAGAAAGATAAGGCTAAAGGGAAGAATGTTTGTTTTTGGTGCCTGCTTCCTGGCCACGCATTCAAGAAATGCCGGATTAAGCCACGTTGTCCTGTCTGCGGAGGGAAGCATTACGCCATTATGTGTCCTACTTTGGAAGCCCAGAAGACTTCTCATCACCAAAAAGCGGAACTAAAGGTTTCAGGGGAAAGTCCTGCAACAGAGCAAGAGACCGCCAATCAATTCACGTCAACAACTTTAAACAACGCTACCGTGGGAGGAGTCTATCTACAAACTCTGATAGTCAAGATAAGCGGACCAAAGGGGAAGCATAATGTTCGAGTGTTGCTTGACTGTGGATCCCAGCGGTCCTATATTTCAAAGAGAATGGTGGACGCACTGGGCCTAAAGAGAGTGCAGCAAGTTACACTTACCCACAATCTGTTTGGAGGCGGAGAAATTCGTCAAAAGAAGCACAATGTGTACAAAGTAAATGTTTCCAGCCTCAACAACGAATACATGGATGATCTCAAATTCTTGGATCAGGAAGTAATTTGCGGACACATCAGTCAAGTACAGGATCATACTATACTCAATGAGTTAAAAGCTCGAGGGATCAACTTGACTGACATATACCAAGGCGAAGAGAGACCGATCCACATGTTAATTGGTTCGGACTTGCTCAGCGGCATTCTGACAGGCAGAATGCAAATATTGCAAAGTGGAGTTGTGGCGACAGAAACCAAGCTGGGGTGGACAGTAATGGGACCAGCAATAGGGAACGACATGAAAGATTCATGCCTGATCGTGACTTCACTTCACGTTAATAGTTTTGACGTACAGGATTTATGGAAATTAGATGTGCTTGGTATCATGGATGCAGCAGAAACAAAATCTAGGAAAGATTTAATCGAAGCCTCCAACACTCATTTCAAGGAGACTGTGAAACGAGACGAAAGCGGAAGGTACATCGTGTCACTACCATGGATAGCTGGACATCCACCAGTTCCAGTCAATCGCCGAACTACAGAAAATAGATTGCTGACTACAACAAGGAATGTCCAGGGCAAGATGCTGTATGAGGAGTATGATACTATTTTTGAGGAGTGGGAAAAAGAGAAAATCATCGAGGAAGTTGAGGATAAATGGGAGGAGTGCAATTATCTCCCTCATCGCCCAGTGCTCAAGGATAGTCACACCACTCCTATTCGTCCAGTATTCGACGCAAGTTGCAAGAAAAAGGGGGTCCCATCATTAAATCAATGTCTGGAAAAAGGAGACAACCTGATTGAGCTCATTCCTGATTTGCTCTTGCGGTTTAGACTTGGAAAGTATGGCATCATTGCAGACATACGAAAAGCTTTTCTCCAGATTCAGGTTCGAGAAGAAGATCGTGAATTCCTTCGGTTCCTTTGGTGGAAAAAGGACCAGAAGACACTAAAATTTTACAGGCATTGCCGAGTAGTCTTTGGCCTTACCTCAAGTCCTTTTCTGCTAGCTGCAACCATTAAGTATCATTTGAGCCTGCCGCAGTTTCAAGATAATAGGTGCGCAGAACTTCTTGCCCGAAGTTTTTACGTCGACAACTGCATTCTTAGTTTGTCATCTACACATGATGTCAAAATATTTATCAAGGAATCCTCCGACATCATGATGCAAGCCAAATTTGAGTTACGAGACTGGATGTGGAATGAACCTGGAATCACAGAACAAGATCCAGCCTCTATGTTGGGTATGAAATGGCACCTTCAGACTGACACTATTGCCATTAATGTGCAGTCATTGAAAAATATAGATGAAGAAAAATCAATCACAAAGAGAAGTATCTTGTCAGCCTGCCATCGCATTTTTGATCCGATTCAATTTACCTGTCCAGCTACAATCAAGATTAAGAAGATGGTTCAAGATGCTTGGAAGGAGAATAAATCATGGGATGAACCGCTGAACGAAGACAGACGGGTCGAGTTCATAAAATGGAGGAAGCAAGCTTTAGAATTGGATCAAATCAAGATACCTCGATGGATCTTACCTATCAAAGGAAGAACAACATTGCACGTGTTTTGTGACGCTTCAGCTATAGCGTACGCAACGGTGATCTTCATGCGAATAGAGAATGCGTCAGTCATAGTTGTGCGATTCGTTGAAGCAAGAAATCGACTGGCAACTATTAAGAGGATCACGATTCCACGACTGGAACTATTAGCCTGTTTGATTGGAGCACGACTGTTGGTGCATGTTCTGGAAAATTTAGAAGAAAGTCCGGAGAAGATTCAATGTTGGACAGACTCCAGTCCTGCCCTATACTGGATACAACAACAAGAGAATTGGGCTCAGTTCGTTTCCAACCGTGTCAAGGAGATCACAACACTTACGAAGAATGAAGATTGGAACCATGTCGCAGGGGAACACAATCCAGCAGATCTTCTATCCCGTGGTGAATCCCCATCGAAATTCATAAAATCCGGATGGTGGGAGGGACCAAAATGGCTTCAGGAAAAGAAAGAAGACTGGCCAGTATCAAAAGTACAGTATGATCTGGAAGCCATTGAAGAAGAGAGGAGGAAGACTGTGGTGGTTGGATTTGTAGCCAAAAAGCCCGAGGAGAATCCATGGTATCTGAATCTATACGAGGGAAAACGTGAAGTGACTCTAACACAAATACTGAGAGTAATCGCGTGGATGCTACGTTTCAAGCCCTCTGAATACAAAGGAGATGTCATCTCACAAGAGGAGCTAGACAGTGCTGAAAAGTCCCTAGTTAAGATAATACAGAGTGAATCGATCGGTGAGGAAGATCCCAAGATGAAGCAGCTACACGCGTTCCAAGATAAAGAAGGATTATGGAGAGTGAAAACGAGGATAGTGAATCGAAATGACGATGAACTGTTCCGATTGCCAATTTTGATCCCAACGAATCATCCGGTCACAGAGCTAATTGTGAAATCAGTCCACGAGAAAATGTACCACTGTGGAGCCCAGACGCTGCGATCAGTACTAAGAGAGAAGTTCTGGATTCCAAAAGCTCGACAACTAGTTCGTCATGTAATTCATAAATGTCCTCGCTGTCGACGATTTGAAGCCAAGCGAGTCGACGTACCAGAGGCATCGTTGCCTCAACATCGCGTACGAGATGTTGTAGTTTTTGAGGTGACAGGAATTGACCTCAGAGGACCTTTATATCTGGAAGATGGACAGAAGGTTTGGTTCGTCATCTTCACCTGTGGTGTATACCGTGCGGTCCACCTCGAACTGGTGACTTCATTATCGACGGAAGCATTGGTGGGAGCAGTAGAGAGGTTCGTGGCAAGACGAGGTTGCCCTGCAGTCATCTACTCAGATAATGGGACGAATCTAGTTGGACTCCGGAACGAGCTTTATCGAGTTAATTTTGGAGTGAAATGGAAGCTAAATCCTCCAGCAGCACCGTGGTGGGGAGGTTGGATCGAGAGAATTGTTGGACTCACCAAAAAGCTGCTTCGAAGATTGCTGGGAAAACGTGTTGTCAACTACGAAGAAATGGTGACGATCCTCGAAAACTGTGAACGAGTTATCAACGCGCGACCACTCACCTACATTGCTGAGGACAATGATGATCTTGTGCCATTAACCCCAGAGATGTTTCTTCGAGAACCAAGAGCTGAAGGAGAGATTGATCTAAATGAATTCAGGTGTAATTTTGGGAAGAGCTATGAGAAACGCAAACGACTCCTGAAGAATTTCCGTAAGAGGTTCAGAAGCGAGTACCTAGGATTGTTGGTGCATCACGACAATCGCAAGAAACAACGACAGTTAAAAGTTGGAGATATCGTCCTTGTGGAGGTTGAAAACAGGAAGCAAATAAACTGGCCTATGGGAAAGATTACGAAGGTGTTTCCTGGAACTGACAATGTGCGAAGACTTGTGGAAGTTAAGACTAAGTCTGGATTCATGAAGCGTGCAGTGCAACGATTGTTCCCACTTGAAGTACCATCTGAGGACGTAGAGCAAGGCGACGGGGAGCTTAAGCCAGCGGAGGATGAGATCGTCAGGGAGAAAACATCCAGTGTGGAGTCCACGTCTGCGCAAGAGAAAACTACCCCAGTAAAAGTAGGGAAAGTTTACACGCGTTCTGGAAGAGAAGTCAAGTTACCGATTAGGTTTAATTGAAGTTTGTATTTTTAATTAATATTGACCTTATAGCAAAGTTCAAAAGGTCAAGGTGGGAGAGTGACACGAAAATAGGTATTTTTTGGGCCAACCGACGCTGACGACAACACTGGCCAGCCGACGCCCGCGCATGCGCGAGCAAGAACAAAGACTTAGCCCTAAAACTTCCGGTAAACAAAGGCTGCTTTTCGACTTAACGTTTGGTTTTGACGGGCCAGAAAAGGAACTATCCCTTCATAAATTTTAATAATTGTTTTTGAATAACATTTGTATTGATATTAATTTGTGTGATTTTTTAAAATAAATATTTCTTTCAATAAGCATTAATTCTTCATCACTGTTTACTAACTTAGGCCTCGTCATTCAACGTTGTGACACTTCTGATCCCTGCAACAAAGGTATTGATTTACCAATTTATAATTTTCAAATCAGTTTCCAGCATTACTGTAAAGCTAGGAACGTTTAGTTCAGGTTAAGCCATTGGGACCTTGTATTGTCTTTCTTTTTTCAAATCTAAGACAAAGACAACATAACCAATAAGCGAGATAAAATAAACTGGACATTTACAACTGCACACAAATACATATATAAGCAGTAATTTGTACGCCTGGATATTCAGATACATGGCACACAGTTTCTTCTTCATATTTTTTCAGAATCATATAGTAAATCTATCATAATTATGTAGCGAAATATTTACTTTATGAACTTATTTTTTGAAAAAGAAAGAATAATTAAAAATAAGGTAAAGAGTTTCTTTTAATTTTGATTTCGCAAGCTTTCGAGCAAAATTTCTCTCTTCAAAGGGCAAATGCTTCTATGTACAATATACAAGGAAAACTCATTACCTTAATTTTATTTATTCTTTCTTTTTCAAATAATTTCTAGGTAACTATTACTCACCTGAACATATTTTTATAATTTCGATATTTATATCTTTCTACTCTGTATACTTGCCTAATTGCTTCTCTTATATTTTATAAATATTAGTTTTTGCTGGTGCCTTAAATAAATTACTGCGTCATCCTGAAGTTTGTCTTTCCTAATTATCTACATGCCATTTTGGTGGAGGTGCTAGGTATATTAGAAAAGACAAACAGGAGATCGCAGGCAATGGGTGCTGTGATCTACATTTTCAGCTAATTGCTCCTGGATTCCACCGCCATGTTAAAGCCAAGACTTCCCTCCAAGATGACGATGTTCCTATAGATAATATGACGACGACAAAGCCACTCTTCAGCCACAAAAAAATAGGACATTGAAGTACAAGGGACAAAGTTCCAAGACTCTAAGGGAACCTTGGCAGAAACACGTCATATCCACGGTTGTAGTAGCAATATTTCAAGCTGTGAGTCACAGATTCCAAGGGGAAGGAGCTATGCAGCGAAATATTTATTTTATGAACAGATTTTATGAAATTTTGCACTGAAATAGGCTCCTTTTCTTACTATAATGTTTTATCCATGATAGCTTATAAAGAATCTCCTTTGAATATGTAAGTATTTTGATAACAGATGGCGCGCTAATGCATCATAATGTGAGTATATTGCTGCAAAAACATGTCAGATTTGGCAGAAATGCACACCAGGATTATATTCGAACCCTAAGAGTTTCTAATTAGTAAATATGTGATATTTAAAAGTCAAGCCACTAAAAATTGAGGGAGTAATTTTTGTCAGGGACATTTACAAAGATAAGAGAGATGCACAAAGTTATTTATTGGTTTATCAATCTACAAGCTATCTATAAAGTGAGGAGCTTAGTATTTTTATTCGGTTAAACCATTTTCTTTCAGCACGCTATTGTTTCAACTAGGTATTATTATCTTAAAAAAAAAAACAAAAAAAAAAAAACTAGGTAATAATACAAATTGAAGGTCGACATTTGCGGATTAGGATTAGTTTATTATAACGGTTGTTTAAATAAATAACAGAGAGGCGTTTTAAATTAAAACACTTTTGGCTGATAATTTAAATAATATTCTCAAAATGTTTCACCATAAAAAAATATATATATATTTTATAAAGAATATTTTATTTCACGCCAATTTTGAAAAATAAAAACGATGTATATACTTAATGAAAACCATTTTATTATTTAAATAAACGTCCTAAGGTGGGAAGGAGACTTTTTTCGGGAAATTTAGCGAAAGTCATTTTTAAAATATATTTTTCTAAAAATCATAATTTTACGCTGTTTTGAACATCAATAAAAACTGTCTTTTCTAATTTAGTAACTTGACATTTATGTAGTAAACAAATGTTCTCGCTATTTAATTTTTATTAATGGAATATAACTATTTTTTATTAATACATATTCGATAAAATTAATTTATAGAATCTCAATGATAACAAATAGTGCTTGTATATTTTGATTTTAAACTTACTTTTAATTTACTGCATTTATAGTATCAGAAATTATCGTTTTTAAAATATTTTTTTCATATAAACGTAAGTTTAGCTATGAAGACATTTATATCATCTATATTATATTTACCAAACTATTTTGTTGTTAGAATTAGTAGCTTTTATTATTAAAAGATTGATGATTGTATATTGTTTTTTATAAATATATCAAACCGAAGTATGCCGCCAACTTTGCCGACTTATATAATCCAGTCCAAGAATTATTGGAAAATAGCCAAATATTTCTATCTTTGCCCTTCATGAAATAGTTGACATTAAAAATGATTTTTAATATCCCAATTAAATAATATGCATTTTATTTTTATCTGTAATGTACGCATGCATTTGAAAGAAAAATCTATAAATATTACCTATCATAAAAAGGTGTTAAAGAAAATTTTAGATTTATAAATGTGTAATGTAATGTTATTCTTAGATCTGATACGTAATTACATGTTTTATGGTAATGATATGGGTATGTGTGAACAAATGAGAAATGATATTGGTTTTGGAATATTATTCTATTATGATTTTATAATTGAATATAGCTTTTAATGTGGAATATATCAATGAGGAATATAAGCAAATTGAAGTTTGCACTTGCGCATATTCAAGAGCCCCTTTGGTTACTTGTATCCTTTGGTGTGGTTGGACTTTTGCAAGAATCGGGGATCATTGAAACAATTATTTTCTTCATAAAAGAGAACACATTGTTGATTAAAAATTGAACCAACCAGGAATGATTTTCTTTAAATAATATATTTAATATCATTCAGTACTTTTGACTGAAGATGGTAACAACGCTGTTACCTAAACATCACACACGCTTTAGCTTTTTTTCAGGCTTAAAAAAAAAGGCGCTTCAATAGGAGAACTATATTAAGATGAAATATAATTAACACAAAGCAATAACGCCCCATCTATATATATATAAAATGAAAGAATTTAAAAGCATGAATATTTCTTTTATACATAATACAAACTTCTACTGCCTTTACTGCGATGAAAAATTTGTCGAAACCGCTGGGAGGGTTCACCACTGATGAGCCAAGCCCTCCCAATACATATTTTTTCATCGCAGTAAGGGCAGTAGAAGTTTGTATTATGTATAAAAGAAACATTCGTGCTTTTAAATCCTTTCATTTTATATGAAATATAATGATAAGGTACAATTTGGATTATAGATTTTAAATACAAGGTAATAATAAGACCAAATCTAAATAAATAAATAGTGTGTGTTGGTAACAGTGTTGTTACTGAAACGTTGCATACTATTTATATAGATTTGGTCTTGTTACCTTGTGTTTCTCTTAAGATGAAATCAATGATATAAAACAAGGTAATAAGACCAAATCCAAATAAATAAATAGTGTGTGACGTTTCAGTAACAGCGTTGTTACCATCTTCAGACAAAAGTACTGATTGTCTTTTGTCATGTTTTGAATGTCAGTACTTTTGTCTGAAGATGGTAACAACGCTGTTACCGAAACGTCAAAAACTATTTATTTGGATTTGGTTTTATTACCTTGTGATTAAGATGAAATATAATGATAAGGTACAATTTGGATTATAGATTTTAAATACAAAGTAATAAGACCAAATCTAAATAAATAAATAGTGTGTGATGGTAACAGCGTTGTTACTGAAACGTTGCATACTATTTATTTGGATTACCTTGTATTTCTAAGATGAAATCAATAATAGTAATAAGGTTAAGGTACAATTTGGATTATAGATTATAAACACAAGGTAATAAGACCAAATCTAAATAAATAAATAGTGTGTGACGTTTCGGTAACAGCGTTGTTACCATCTTTAGACAAAAGTACTGAATGGTATATACAGATGGTATATGGTAGATGGTAACAACGCTGTTACCGAAATGTCACACACTATTTATTTATTTGGATTTGGTCTTATTACCTTGTGTTTCTCTTAGATGAAATCAATGATAGTAATAAGCCAAACTTTTATTTAAACAATCAAAAATGTTTCCAGAGTTTATTTTTATTTTATTGAAGCAGTCTCAAGCTTTCAGGTATCTCTCCCCTTCCACAAGAGAACATATATAATGAATAAAGGCATTTAGGGGATCGGTGGAAGACTGGTTAAACCCTTTGGTTTTCGACCACTACGACTCTGGATCGATTCCCGCATTGGACACTTTTTTCTGATAAAAAAAAAAAAATGCTCCAATGGCCCCCGTTTCTTGTAAAAGTCCAAACCACCAGCGAATGCAAGTAACCAAACGGGGCACATTTGTTAGTGCAAAGTCAAACTGCTTTTCATATGTGTAGACATGTGGTGCGCTTACAGTAAAAAGCAGTGGCTAACTACCCACCATGATTATCATGGCCTGTACCACGTGTACTAGGGATAAGTAAATAAAGGCATTTTATTCATTATATATGTTCTCCTGTGGAAAGGCAGGATGCCTGAAAGCTTGAGATGGTTTTAATAAAAAGAAATACATCTCCGAAAACCTTTTTGATTGTTAAATAAAATGTTCAGGAGATTTAAATTAATTGATGTAAACTTTTATTTGTTTGACATTTGATTTCTTGTGAAGGTACACTTTGAGAGTGAGCCCACTAATACCCAGAGATAATAATTTTGTGGCTTTGTAGTTATAATGTTGTGGAGACAGCATGTGTTGACATTCCTTTCACACTGAGAACTTTCCCTGTTTCACCGTAGACACATAGATATGATTCTTTGTCTGGATACATCTGGCTTGGGTTCTGGAAAATTTACACTCATGGACAAAACTTAAGGAAGTTGTACCTTTTAACATGTATATCGGGATTATAACTCTGAAAGATATTACAGTGACCTTTATTGAAGACACACGAGATAACCAATATACACTGATGGACAAAACTTAAGGAAGTTGTACCTTTTAACATGTATATCGGGATTATAACTCTGAAAGATATTACAGTGACCTTTATTGAAGACATACGAGATAACCAATATGCACTCATGGACAAAACTTAAGGAAGTTGTACCTTTTAGCATGTATATCGGGATTATAACTCTGAAAGATATTACAGTGACCTTTATTGAAGACATACGAGATAACCAATATACACTCAGAGACAAAACTTAACCCTTAGTTACTGGCGCCTATTTTCCTTACACAATTACTGGCGTTCGGCCTCTCAGGCCGTCTTTTAAAATCAATAATAAACCATGTTAATTATAATATTAAAAAGAAATTAAACGTATACACATAATTTCCAAAGAATAAATATTTTGTTTTTTTCGAATAAACAGAGCTCTAAATTTACAATAAAATCTTTCTATCTAAATATCTGAAATATTCTATATATATATTCTAAAAAATGCTATCTAAAATATTTTATTCAAGATTAGGTGCACAATTCAAACATATTTCAATAGAATGATCTTTGCAGATTGGTTCTTTGCATTTTTTGAATTGCATTTGAGTTCGACGATCTTTTTTACATAGGTAGCATCTTTTGCGTTTTTTGGACCAAGGACTGCCGCTTGTTGATTCCTAGATAACACACATTATTGATATTTCGTTTGAATATCAAATAAATATTTGCCTAACTCAAGTGATGAAGTTCCAGCATGCTTCTGAATTAATACTTGCAGATCTCTTGACAAATTTTTGGCTTGATTTCTCATATTCAAGGCATCTCTCATTAGTTGTAGAGCAAGCTGCTTTATAAAATCTTTTCGAGCCATTCCACCGTCTTGCTTAACAGCCTTATAAATTACTGTTGAATTTATTGCAACCACATCCAAAAAGTTAAAAAATAAACACAAGGGCCATCTTTTGGTTCTTCTTCCAACTGAATACATGTCTGATCAACTACATCCACACCACCTTTGGTCATATTATAAAATGTGATTATATCGGGCTTTTATTGTTCAGCAGTTTCTTGATCAATTGTTGTGGTCGAATGCATTGTGGAGAGTAATATAACAGATTTTCCAATTTTAGGGACATAGGATACCAAATTTTTGTTTTTTGAAAAACCAAAGGTGGAACCGAACTTCTATTATATTATACAAAATTACAATTACAAAACATAATTTAGAATACATATAATTGAAGAAAGAGTAATAAAAAAACGAATTCTCAACTTATTTGTTGCGTTTGAACGTCTATAAAACCAAAAGTGAAACGGCCAATAATAGGGGCGCTAAAATTCCCAGTGACGTAATTACTGGCGCTCGGCTTTAAAGGCCGTTTGATTTAATAACTCGGGATATACAAAATAGATTTCTCTTAAAATGAAAAGTTCTTCAAATAAATGCATTTTATTAAGCTACCTAAAATTTTGATGAAAAATTATGCCTTTTGAAATTTTCGCAAACATTTTTAATTTTCACACTGCCTTTCAAGCCGAACGCCAGTAATTACGGGTTAAGGAAGTTGTACCTTTTAGCATGTATATCGGGACAATAACTCTGAAAGATATTACAGTAACCTTTATTAAAGATATACGAGATAACCAAGTGTGAACATCCTCTGTCTTCTTAAAAAATAATAATAAATGACCGAGGACATAAAAAACTTTCCACTTCCATAAGTTTTGTCCATGAGTGTACTTCATAGATTTCTGGAAATCCAGTCTTCTGTTTATATAATTATATTTTTCTTGACATATGGGACTCTATACGACTAGTCTCTGTTACTTTTTTTTAAATTATCCCTAGTACACTTGGTACAGGTCATGATAATCATGGTGGGTAGTTAGCGACTGTTTTTACTCTAAGCGCACCACATGTCTACACATGTGAAAAGCAGTTCGACTTTGCACTTACAAATGTGCCAGAGCCCCGTTTGGTTACTTGCACTCGCTGATGGGGTTGGACTTTTGCAAGAATCGGGGGTCATTGGAGCATTTTTTTTTTTTTAAATCAGATAATGATAAAGCACAATTTGGATTATAGATTATAATAAAAGAAAACAAGACCTAATCCAAATAATTTATTAGTGTGTGACGTTTCGGCTTTTGTCTGATGATGGTGACAATGTTGTTGCCGAAACGTCACACACTAATAAATTATTTGGATTAGGTCTTGTTTTCTTTTATTTTTAAATCAGAAAAAAGTGTCCAATGTGGGAATCAAACCCGGGTCGTAGTGGTCGAAAACCAAACGGTTTAACCAGCCTTCCACCGACCCCCCCTCTGTTACTTATTGGGATGTTGGAGTAATTGTTAATAAGCAAATGACAGTTTTTCTAGCTCTGAAGAAAATCTTTATTTCAGCAACTATCACCCGACCATTTTACCTTCATTCTCATTAGCACCACTATCTCTGGAAAGCTTTGTTGTTTTTGCCCATCTAGGCTTCCCAGTATCCAGGTTTGAATTGTTTTACAACTATTGAAAAGTTTTGGAAAATTAACGCATTATAATAATTTAAAATAAAATGATCTGATAAAGCACAATTTGGATTATAGATTATAAACATAAGGTAATAAGACCAAATAAATTAGTAGTGGGTGACATTTTTGTAACATCATTGTTACCATCATCTGACAAAGTACTGAATGACATACTTCTTCTTCTTTCTTATCTCCACTCAATCATATTAGGGTACTGGCTAAGGTCTGCCTTTGTCATTAAGACTGGGAGCACTACTCAGTGGCAGGCCGACTTAGCTCTAAAATAAATGGCCGCCTCTGACATGAGGAACAGACGCCATGTACAGCCGCTCCTAACATGGAGTACAAACGCTGCTCATCCTGTATCCCTGGATTAGGAGCCCTTACAGTGTATTATCAGCCAGGCCAGCTGAGCCCAGGTTTTTTTAGTGAGCTTATTATGCCTCCCCCTCCTCCTTTTTCATCCGGGCTTGGGACCGGCAAAGGCGGAGATTTATTTTAAAATAACCTGATCAAATACTCCACTAAAGCTTTCTTCACAAATGTATTAGTATTCACAAGCTTTCGAGTTAAAAAATTCTTCTACAGGCGTTTCATCTAAGTATAAACAGTTCTAAATGGATATTTGTGAAAGGCCCTTAGGCTTGATTGAACTCTAGCTCATCAGACTTGCTTTGAATATTTGCTTTTATAAATTTACTTCAATTATAAACTGATATTTTGATACCAAAATTTTTGCTGTTATTATCATCATTATTCTGTTTGAATATACAATGGAATATTAGTCTATTTTGAAGGTCGACTGTTTAAAATCGAAGATCACATAAGAAGCATGTAACAATATTCATCTTCTTCTTTCTTATCTCCACTCAATCATATTAGGATATTAATTTGTGACACTTGATGGTGTCTGTTTGACAACCATCATGACTGGGTGAAGTAGAATGCGTCTGCCTTTGTCATTAAGACTGGGAGCACTACTCAGTGGCAGGCCGACTTAGCTCAAAAGAAATGGCTGCCTCTGACATGAGGAACAGACACCATGTGCAGCCGCTCCTAACATGGAGTACAAACGCTGCTCATCCTGTATCCCTGGATTAGGGATAGTACCCTCGGGTACTATCAGCCGGGCCAGCTGAACCCAGGTTTTTTAGTGAGCTTGTTACTGCTCCCCCTCCTCCTTTTTCATCCGGGCCTGGGACCGGCAGAGGCGGAGTTAAACCCCTCTATAGTAAACCCAAATAGGACTGAACCTGTATTTCACTATAGCCATGGTTGGTTATATAGCCATAGTTTACCGTGGTATTTCAGGTTCGTTATAGGGGAAGGTTCACTAATATCTAAGGTTTGTTTTAGCAAAGTTTCACTCTTATCAGCATAAATCAAGAAGTGCTTATATAAATGGTTTATAAATCAAGAAAAGCCATAAATAAAGAAGAAGATGGGGTGGGGAGAAAGGTTTTTGTTCAGTATTCTGGAATTTAAAAAAATAACTCACTTGTTATTTATTCCACTTGGTAATGCAAGTCATCAGTAGCATTTCATTTGCATAATCAAATATGCAAATTTTACAGAAATGCATCTATGCAATTTAAAAAGAAATTTGTTCCTCTGCGCAGCGGGGAAATGTAATCTTATCACCTTAGAGGATGAGAATGTGTGACGCTCATGTAACACCACTTCCTGGCTGTCTCAGGTTGTTTCATTGATCCTCCTCTGTTGCATATTCTTACTTTGTTACATATTTTTCCTTTGTTGCATATCTTCCTTAGTTGCATATTCTTCCTTTGTTGCATATCTTCCTTTGTTGCATATTCTTCCTTACTTGCTTATTCTTCCTTTGTTGCTTCTTCTTCCTTTGTCGCTTATTCTTCCTTAGTTGCATATTCTCCCTTTGTTGCATATTCTTCCTTAGTTGCATATTCTTCCTTTGTTGCTTATTCTTCCTTTGTTGCATATTCTCCCTTAGTTGCATATTCTTCCTTTGTTGCATATTCTTCCTTTGTTGCTTATTCTTCCTTTGTTGCATATTCTTCCTTAGTTACATATCCTTCCCTTATTCTAAGTCCTTCTGCCATTTAGTATGGAATGACCATCTTTTCAAGATAACAGCACCACGAATCCAGATAAGTAAATTATATCAATGATGTTTTGGTAACAACAGTTCTTACTGAAATGTCACTTATAATTTATACTTCTCTGGTGTTGTTTTACCTTATGTGTGTTTCTTATCTGTAACCCAAATTGGATATACTTTGGATATACTTCAACTGAACAACATTCTCATTCAGAACTTTTGTCTGAAGATGGTAATTATTGCTGCTAGATAGAAACACAAGGCAACAATAACAAATCCAAATTGATGAAATGTTATAGTCAACAACAACAACAAAAAGGATTTTATTAGGGCCCATTGCCCTGTATGGATTCGCCATACAACAACAAAATAATACAGTAATTTTTTTCTCCCTTTCTCCATGTGCACATGAGCCTTTGTTTGAAAAGGGATTTATTTACACATATGTTCTAAAACTTTCCTCACTACCTCTTTTGTGTATGAATCTATTTACAATTGATCTGTAGAAATTATAGAGTTCTATTGCTATATTTTTCTTTTCTGAAATAGTTCTCAGCGTCTTCAGTGGGTTGCTAAGTCTCCAGAAGATGTTTTTAAGAGTTTTTTTTTCTTTCTTCTCCTAAATATTTGCATTCTATGATATAGTGGGAGATTTAGTGTTGTTTGCCTTGTGTTTCTAAATCTATAATCCAAATTGTGCCTTATCATTGATGCTGCTAACTTTCCACATATACTGTAATGAGAGAGGGGGGGAAAATAACTTTTTTGGGGGGTTGTTGTTGTTGTTAGAGTGCCTGCCTCCTAAGTGTGGTGAACCCTCTCTCCTAGAGTTTTTATCAATTTATTCTATCCTTGGCACCACTCTACTTTGGATATTATCTACTGCTGGATTGGGACTATTTGGTGTGAGCCAAGTACGGTAGAACCTCTATGAGAGGATGCTTCTCTACAAAGGACAGTTTTCATTACCTAAATGACAATTTTTGCTAATTACCGGCTATCTCTGGTAAGAGGACACCTTTCTCTAAAGAACATTTTGGCTATGCAACTTGGTGTTGTCCTTTAGAAAGAGGTAGTTCTACTGTATTTGTCTTGCACATTCATTAATTTTACTCCTACTGATAACTGGGAGTTATTGAAGAAAGGTCTGGAGGATAAAATGAATGGAAAGAGAAATGTGGGAATAATTGGGCTGGATGGAAAAATAAAGAGAATTTTTTTTTAATTACCCCTAATACACTTGGTACAGGTCATGATAATCATTCTGGGTAAAAGTTTTTGGCTGCCTTTACTGTAAGGCCAGCACATTTCCCCCTATGAAAAGCAGTTTGACTTTTGCACTTACAAGTGCGCCAGAGCCCTGTTTGGTTACTTACATTTGCTGGTGGAGTTGGACTTTTGCAAGAATCGGGGGCCATTGGAGCATTTTTTTTTTATTTAAACAGAAAAAAGTGTCCAATGCGGGAATCGAACCCGGGTCCTAGTGGTCGAAAACCAAACGGTTTAACCAGCCTTCCACCGACCCCCTCTCATATCATATAAATCCAAGAAAACAGATAAATAAATTTTATTTTTAAAACAAAAGCCAAATTATATAAATGTGGAGGTTTTGTTGTAAGTGAATAAAGACAACCAACCAACCTAGAGGAAGTAAACACCACAACACCTGTACAACACAAAGGTTTTTGAAACAATGGAATAAAAAAAATGGGAATCCTTCCTTCCTACTTCTCAAGTTTCTTTGTCTTAGATACGACTTGTGGCCATTCTCTTATAAATACGTACAGTAGAACTATCTCTCTGTAAAGGACAACACCTAATTACAGAGACAAAGTGTCCTTTAGAGAGAAGTGTCCTCTTACTGGAGAGTTGCAGAAAGGTAAAAATGGTAATTTTGCAAATGAAAACTGGCCTTTATAGAGAGGTGTCCACTAAAAAGAGGTTCTACTGTATATATATATATACACAACATAAAATTGTGGGAGGTTTATATTCATGCACCCAGAGGAGGCCTCTAGCGTGAGTGTCCTCTCATGGAGGTTCTACTCTAATACAATTTGTTTAACTCCGCCCTTGCCAGTCCCAAGCCCAGATGAAAAAGGAGGAGGGGGAGCAGTAACAAGCTCACTAAAAAACCTGGGCTCAGCTGGCCCGGCTGATAGTACCCTGTAAGGGCTCCTAATCCAGGGATACAGGATGAGCAGTGTTTGTACTCCATATTAGGAGTGGCTGTACATGGCGTCTGTTCCGCATGTCAGAGGCGGCCATTTATTTTGGAGCTAAGTCGGCCTGCCACCGAGTAGTGCTTCCAGTCTTAATGACAAAGGCAGACACATTCTACTTCACCCAGTGTGGAGATAAAAAAGAAGAAGAAGAAGACAATTTGTTTCAATCCCTCTTTCTTGTCTTTTCTTCCTTGTCACCTAGTGTTTGTTATCTCTGATACAGTTCACCGTGGAATACCATTTCTCATCCTGTTCTGAACAATTCACTTCTTCCTCATACCTTCAAATTCCAGAGCATTCTCTATTAGATTAGTGAACCTATCCAAATAAAATATCTAAATAAAAAAAAAATGGTATGTTACATTTCAGTAACAGTGTTGTAACAGTTTTGTTGTCATCTTTAAACAAAATGGAAGTTATTTAGTCTTTTGTTTGAAGATGTTA
>CP092884.1:45277436-45314574 GCA_030710605.1 Cordylochernes scorpioides
ACAATGCTGTGTTACTGAAACAGCATGCACAATTTGTTGATTTGGAGATTTGACCTTGTTTATTATTCAATGATCTGTATCTCAAATATTAAGGTGAAAACATAAGATATCCAAGGATGAGTTTTCTTTTTAGTTTTTTTTTTTCCATTTTAAAAAGAAGCTCAGACTTCTGATGTTTGCATCTTAATTTGTTGTTTTATGATAAGGTACACAATTTGGATTATAGATTATAAACACAAGGTAATAAGACAATATCCAAATAAATGGTGTTGTTAACACACTATTTATTTATTTGGATTTGTCCTCTTCTCTTCTTCTTCTTTCTTATCTCCACTCAATCATATTAGGGTATCAAGTTGTGACCCTTGATGGTGTCTGACAACCATCATGACTGGGTGAAGTAGAATGCGTCTGCCTTTGTCATTAAGACTGTAAGCACTACTCAGTGGCAGGCCGACTTAGCTCTAAAATAAATGGCCGCCTCTGACATGAGGAACAGACGCCATGTGCAGCCGCTCCTAACATGGAGTACAAACGCTGCTCATCCTGTATCCTTGGATTAGGAGCCCTTACAGGGTACTATCAGCCAGGCCAGCTGAGCCCAGGTTTTTTTAGCAAGCTTGTTACTGCTCCCCCTCCTCCTATTACATCCGGGCTTGGGACCGGCAAAGGCGGAGTTCGCCGTTATCATTAAGACTGGGAGCACTACTCAGTAGCAGGTCGACTTAGCTCTAAAAGAAATGGCTCCCTCTTCTTTGGAGAAAAGAAAGAAGATAAAAGGTAACAAAACTGCATCCAATTATGTATAATGTATATTTAGTTTATTCATTTGGATATGGTCTTGTTCCCTTATATTTATTGTCTATTTTTTAATGCCTTTTTTTTCTACCCTGTGATTAGGGCGAGACAATGTCAGTATATCAATTTGAATAAAAGTTTTGATGTCTTTTCATCTATTTTAGTTTTATATAAATTCAAATTCCAATAGTTTCCTCCCCCCCCTATATGAAATATAATATTCAAAAATACAGTATAACCTCCATGAAAGGACACTCTCACTAGAGGACATCTCTCTACAAAGGACAGTTTTCATCACCAAAATTAACATTTTTACAATTCAGCAACTCTCTGGTAAGAGGAGACCTCTCCCCTAAAGGACACTTTAGCTCTGCAATTAGATGTTCTTTACAGGGAGATTCTACTGTATTTAATAATTTTTGAAAAGTCTAGCTGGGATCATTAATTTTTATTTTAAAAATTTAATATTTTTAAGGGGGTTGGTGGAAGGATGGTCTAAACCGTTGGTTTTCGACCGCTACGACCCTGGTTCGATTCCCTCATTGGGCACTTTTTTCGGATTTAAAAAAAATGCTCCAATGGCCCCCGATTCTTGCAAAAGTCCAACCCTACCAGCGAGTGCAAGTAACCAAAAGTGGCTCTGGCATATTTGTAAGTGCAAAGTCAAACTGCTTTCATATGTGTAGACATGTGGTGCACTTACAGTAAAAGCAGTCGCCAACTTCTACCCACCATGATTATCATGCCTGTACCATGTGTACTAGAGATAAGCAAAAAAAAAATTTTTTTTTCACATTGAATTTAAAATGGATTGGTCTATTTTTTAACAATATAGTTACAGAGATGAAAGTGTCCTTTAAGAAGAGGTGGCCTCTTAACAAAGGGTTGCTAATTGATAAAAAATAGTAATTTTGATTATGAAAACTGTCCTTTATAGAGAGGTGTCCTCTAGTAGGAGTGTCCTCTCATGCAGGTTCTATATAATTTAAAAAAAAGCTAATTATTATTTTCCCCCCCAATTTTTTAATAAGATCTATCAGATTTTTAAAAAGATTTACCTCTAGTCCCAAATACTATCAAATATGATTGAGCCGGTCTCTGAAATAAGATTAGAATTTAAGAGAAAGAAATGTCTGGTTCTCCCTGAGCTCCAGTTTTAAATATGGATTTATATATTTAGAATTTGGTCTCCTGTCACAGTATGAAGAAAAAAAAATGTTTCTTGTTTATTATTAGTATCTTCTCTCTCTCTATTCTTGTGTTGGCCAGTGTTGGTATGTTAAAAACTTCCTATCATCAACCCTGGCTTTTGTTTCTGTGGTTTTCTTCCTCCTCCTCCTCCTCCTGCAGGGATCTTCATCGGATGTCGTACACGGAGCTAGAACATGGGTACCAAGGCCTCTGTCAGGGAAGACCATCCTTTTATATCGGGGAAGATGGGTGCGGCTATGACAAGGTAGGGTTCTCTACTGACTGACTGCCTGCGTTGTTAGTTTAGTTTGAGAGTTGCTGTAGTCACATTCTGTACGCATGCGCATGACGGCTTTTATTTCTTTCTTTCTTCTTTTTCTACGTAATGCACCTCTCTCATTTTTTGTAAAAGTCCTACAAGAAGCATAGCATGTTAACTAATATGTTAAGAGAAAAATTTTGTCAACTAAAACACAATTTTTCTATTATATAATATAATGCGGCTTGTGATTGTAAAACGACATTTGAAAATTATACCGCATGTGTTTCTTTTCAACGAAAAATCCAAATTTATTTTAAGGAGAAATAATGATTATTTCTAACCTTAGGGATGAAGTATGAAAGGATGAATTATTATTCATATATAAATATTCATCCATTCATACTTCATCCCTAAGGTTGGAAATAATCATTATTTCTCCTTAAAATAAATTTGGATTTTTCGTTGAAATGAAACACGTGCGGGATAATTTTCAAATGTCGTTTTACAATTTTTCTACTGTAAAAATATATGGCTATACATCTCATTCCCCATAAGAAAAGTGACAGCGAGTTAGTGGAATGTCAGAAACTAAATAAATATTGGGTTGATATGTAGCCATTTATTTTTTCCTTACAAACTTCCAACCCAACTAAATGATCTTCAAAATAATTTCTTTACTGATGAGTTATAATTTGTATTGAGGTTTTATATGGATAGGATATGTAAGGTAATCTTGCCATGAGGGTTTTCTTCTTTATTTCTTTCTTCTTTTTCTACATAATGCACCTTTTTTTTTTTTTATAATTGTCCTACAAGAAGCATGTCAACTAATATGTTTAGAGAAAAATTTTGTCAACTAAAACACAATTTTTCTATTGGAAAAATATATGGCTATACATCTCATTCCCCATGAGAAAAGTGACAGCGAATCACTGATATGTCAGGAACTAAATCTTATTTTTAACACAAAGCAATAACGCGCCATCTATACATATAAAATGAAAGGATTTAAAACCACGAATGTTTATTTTATACATAATACAAACTTCTACTGTCCTTACTGCGATGAAAAAAATATATATTGGGAGGGCTTGGTTCATCAGTGGTGAACCCTCCCAGCGGTTTCGTCAATTTAATCCACCAGACCGCTTCTCAGAGCTCCTAATAATGTATTGGACGATTCTGCTTATATACGGAGCACTGAAGGATGGAATCTCAGAAATGGTTTTCAAGAAAACTATGGACATATCTTCTAGATAAGAAAGAAAGAGAAATTAAATAAATATTGGGTTGATATGTCGCCATTTATATTTTCCATACAAACTTCCAATCCCAACAAAATGATCTTCAAAACAATTTCTTTACTGATGAGTTATAATTTGTATTGAGGTTTTATAGGGATAGGATTTGTAAGGTAATCTTGCCAAAACTAAATGAGTAAATATGCTGATAAGGTACAATATGGATTATAGATTATAAACACAAGGTAATAAGACCAAATCCAAATAAATAAATAGTGTGTGACATTTTGGTAACAACGCTGTTGTACCGTCACACACTATTTATTTATTTGGATTTGGTCTTATTACCTTGTGAGTAAACGCGATGTTTTGGTAACTTGTATTGTTAAGTTACAAATATATTGAATGGATTTTCTCTACAGAATGAGTAACTTGTATTTGATAATGATGACAATGTTACCAAAATGTCACACATATATACACTCATGAACAAAACTTAAGGAAGTGGGAAGTCTTTGATGTGCGGATCGTCTATTTTTTGAAGGAGACAAATGCTGTTCACACTTGGTTATCTCGCATGTCTTCAATAAAGGTCACTGTAATATCTTTCAGAGTTATTGTCTGAATCCTGATATACATGCTAAGAGGTACAAGTTGGTTATCTCGTGTGTCTTCAATAAAGGTCATTGTAATATCTTTCCGAGTTATTGTCTGAATACTGATATACATGCTAAGAGGTACAACTTCCATGAAGTTTTGTCCATGAGAGTATTTCACTTGTTTGGATTTGGAGTTGTTACCTTGTGATTCTATACTGCCCTACTTTATTAAAAAAAAAAAGTAAATATTGAGAGGGTCCATTAATGATGAGCCAAGTCCTTTCAATCTTTTTTTTAAATTTAAAATCAAAAATATTGTTTTAAAACTATTTTTGACGTTTATGATTCATTTTAAATAAAATAATTTTCTAATGCCCTTACTGCAATGATAAAAAATAATAGAAGAGCCTGGCTCATCAAGTGGTGAACTCTTTCAGCGGTTTCTTCAGTTTTTGCAGAAACTGCTGAGAAAGTTCAGTCCTGATGAGCCAGGCCCTCCCAATATATATATATATGAAAAAACAATAGAAAAAAATAAAAGATAAGTGGGTCAGATGTTGATATTAAAAATAAAGAAGGCATTTCCTGACCACAGGCACATGTGCTTTTTAGATGGCAGAGCGCCATCTAGTGGAGCAAAAATAAACTAAACGTTAATTTAACTTGCTCCGTGATATTATGCCAACCCAATTTCTTGATAAATCAGGAAAAGCCATTCACGAACGCATTCCGCGCTGTTGGCGCTCGTCAGCGTGGATTATATATATATATATTTTATTTTTCAGTTCAGTGTTTTATTATTGTTAGCTCATGATTCAGCTAAATCACTACTTAAGACAAGTGTATCTTCTCAATAAAACCAAAATAATCCATTCATGGCCATGGTTTCCCACTGGTAGGAATATATTGCCTAGGTTTTGTTGGTCCACAAATGTAGTACATGGTCCGCCTCTTGATCCATTGTCTCTAATTAGATAATAAAAGGCATATATTGGATTTAGTAAAATATTTATTTTGCCAATATTTCGGCTGGCTGAACGCCAACCTTTATATGTCTCTAATGTATCTTTAATTTGATCTTTTTGAATAGGTAATCATGCCTTAGTTTATTCACATGCCCAAACACTCTTCTTAATTCAGTCTTCTTTTTCTTTCCATTTTTTAATGAGGCATCAGTTCATCCCCCACTAGTGTTATCTTTTGTAACCTGCGTACAAGCCATTATATTCATGGTATTTTCAACAAATACATCTCCATATATCTATATACTCCAAATGTACAAAAGTAAAATATCTTGCTTTAATAAGATAATCAAATTTTGATAGTGTTGTTAAACTTGGGTCTGTAAATTTTTCATTTGCATAGTAGGTTGGTACTTAGTATACCTACCATGATAGGACACCCCCAGACATAGGACAGTTTTAACCGCCAGTATTAACATTTTTACTAATTTAGCAACTCTCCGGTAAGAGGACACCTCTCTCTAAAGCACACTTTGGCTCTGCAACTAGGTGTTGTTCTTCCCTTTATTCTTCTGTACTTTGTTCTCTATATAAATGTAAAAATGAGTGCCGTAGATCACCTCTGACATATATGCATATTGCCTAACTTTGCACATGTTCCCATCACTTAATTGCAACCTTCCGCTACCACCTGTTTGTAATAAAAACTTTTTATCCCCAAAGATTTTGAATGGCAAAATTTTTATAGGAAAAAAAAAAAACCATAAAGCCCTAATGTTTTTTTAAAAATTCAAATGAAATAAACTCTACTGTCCTTACTGCGATGAAAATATTGAGAGGGCTTGGCTCATCAGTGGGGAATCCTTCCAATCGTTTTGCCAATTTGATGAGCCAAGCCATCTAAATTATTTTCATTGCAAGTAAGGACAGTAGAGAGTTTGTTTCATTTTATTTAAAAGAAAATTTGTGTGCTTTATGGTTTTATTCACAATAATAGAAATAGGTGATGGAAAATACCTCTAGAGTGCCTTGATTCATCTCACCTTTTCATAGTTTTATCCTTTCCTTTACTCATGCAAATGTTCCCGTCCTTCATAACTAGATATTTGCATCTTGGTTCCTATCTCCTCTAGTTTCTCTATTTATGCAAATATGATGATGACTGTGATGTTTTTTTTTAGCTAGAACTCTCATCTACTCTCTTGAGTTGGTGCAGCTTAAGATTTCTTTAACACAAAGCAATAACGCGCCATCTATACATATAAAATAAAAGGATTTAAAAGCGCAAATGTTTCTTTTATACATAAAATGAACTTCTACTGTCCTTACTGCGATGAAAAAATATATTGGGAGGACTTGGCTCATCAGTGGTGAACCCTCCCAGCGGTTTCGCCAATTTAATCCACCAGACCGCTTCTCAGAGCTCTAATACTGTATTGGATCATTCAGCTTTTATATGCTACACTGAAGGATGGAATCTTAGAAATGGTTTTAAAGTAAACTATGGACATAAGCTTATAGGACAGTAGAATTACATTCTTAGTTTACTTGAAAACCATTTCTAAGATTCCATCCTTCAGTGTAGCATATAAAAGCAGAATGATCCAATACAGTATTAGAGCTCTGAGAAGCGGTCTGGTGGATTAAATTGGCGAAACCGCTGGGAGGGTTCACCACTGATGAGCCAAGCCCTCCCAATATATTTTTTCATCGCAGTAAGGACAGTAGAAGTTCGTTTTATGTATAAAAGAAACATTCACGCTTTTAAATCCTTTTATTTTAAGATTTCTTTGTTTAAAAAAAAAAAATCATAAACAGATCAATATATTTACAATACTTTATACCTTATCTAATTAACAACATAAAATTTTTGATTATGTCCATTTCTTCTATGAAAAAAAGAAAAAAAAGTGAGCTTGTAAGGAATCTCCTTAATGTATAAGATAGTAAAACTCCTCTATAGTGAACCCCGATGGGACTGATCCTTTGCTTCACTATAGCCATGGCTCGTTATATATAGCCATAGTATACTGTATTATAAAATGTGGATTATTTAAAGTTTGTTATAAGGGAAGGTTCGCTATATCCCAGGTTCATTTTAGTGAGGTTTTACTGTATTTCAACTATTAGCTAGATGGTATGTATCCTAAAATATCTTGTAAGGATGTGGATTTAAGGAGATTCCCCTGAAAAAAGAGAGAGCCTCTCCTTTTTTTAAAGAAAAAAAAAAGAATTTAACCCAATCGAAACAATGTTATCTTATTACCTTTCATTTTAAAATAAAATACCATTGTAAATGGAATAATTTTTTTTGACACTTATGGTGAATAAATGCCTCACAACACTATTGCCTCCTCTTTTTTGAAGGTAAATAACCTGTGGTGTCGATGGAAATATCATCAACACAAGGCAATAAGACCAAATCCAAATAAACGTCACACGCTATTTAGTTATTTGGATATAGTCTTATTATCTTGTGTTTATAATCTATAATCCAATTTTTTACTCCATCACAGAAACATCATCATAATTTAATTGATTAAAATTGCCTTTTATAGAGAAGTGTCTTCTAGAAAGTGTTCTTTCATGGAAGTTCTACTGTATTAATTATAAAAAAAGGCGGTAGAAATTTGGGAGAGTGTTCATGAGGTTTGAACTTTTTAAAAAAGATAAATGGCAGGTCATCACCATGACTGCCCAAATAGTTTGTGAATAGAAGCATCTCTCTCTAAAGTAAACTTTGGCTCTGCAACTAGTGTATATAAGTACTAGATTCTCCACCAAACTCTGCAGCGCTGGCAGAGGCGCCATATTCATTGTACATTGTACATAGGGCGCGTCCCCAGGTGGCGGATAAGGGAACGACCTTCAGATATGAAGGCCAGCTGCGAAACAAGCAGAATAACTCTGACAAATAAGCAGTCGCGGACCAACAGCAGCATTATTAGAAGAGGAGTAGACCTCTTTAAAAATCCTGACTTCAACTGACCCGGTTGATGGACCTCAGCAAGTGTCCCACTCCAGGGATACGGAGGAGCTGCGTCTGTACGTCTGCTTCCATGTTAGGAACGGCCTCAAACTACAGGCAAAGTCAGACTTTCACCAAAGTGTGCCTGGATCATGGTGCCATTATCAACGAAAGCTGCACCCCTATACCCCATTCCATGAGATCAGATGTTGATTTGCAGCTCGAGGAGCATGAACTCATGGAATTCGTGTAATCTTTACACAAGGGGATAAGAAACAACAACAACATATTTTGAAAAAAGAGCAATCCATACTTAATTCATTAGATAATAAAAGGCATATATTGGATTTAATAAAATATTTATTTTGCCAATATTTCGGCTGGCTGAACGCCAACCTTTATCGAGGCATTACATTTTTGTATACACAAACTTATGACACTATGCGGCGCTGAGTTTGTGTATACAAAAATGTAATGCCTCGATAAAGGTTGGCGTTCAGCCAGCCGAAATATTGGCAAAATAAATATTTTATTAAATTCAATATATACCTTTTATTATCTAATATAATGTATATAATCCATATTATCTTTTTTTTTTTTTAAATAGTGTAGACTGTGTACTTTGCATGTATTGACAAGATGTCCTTAGTCCCTATTTCTGCTCCGCGCTTATGAAATTGAAGACTTGGGGCGATGGCGTCGACCTTTCATATTAAATCTTACTTTTCCTTATTACTAATAATTGTATATAGTTGCGGAACTACTGGTTTACTGTGCTGCTCTTTTCCTGTTATTGCACCTTGTACGGAGAATCTGTATAAGACTAATGTCTTAATAAAGGCTTTGTGTGTGTGTGTGTGTGACAAGATGTCAATAAAATTATTTTAATTGTCTACAAGTACTAGTGTGTAACTACAACAGGTGTTGTTATTTAGAGAGAGGTAATTCTACTGTACTTAGTACCAATAATGCCTTGTCAGTATGGAATACAGTAATCTGTCTCCTATGAGAGACCATAGCCTAAAAACATGGTTAAACTTGGGTTCTCCTGGAGCTAGTCTCTTAATAGAGATTACTAGGCGAATGACCCGGCTTCACCCGAGAAATCCCTTGGGTGCAATTTCCTTCATGCTAAAAGTATATCAATAATTTATTTATGCTTATGAGGTAATACAGCAGCGTATCCACAATTAGAGAGGAGACAAAATGAATTAAATCTAGAAAAAAGAAGTGAGGACATATCGGTCATTAAAGTCTGAGAGGCAATTCCTTCAGCCAGCATGAGTGCATAATGTAGCTGCTGTATTGTCCGTGAGGTCAAGAGACGTACGGACCTCTGTGGTGTTGATCTCTTGGCGGAACAACTTGGAAGTCGGACTCGGGCCCCCCCACTGCCGCAAAGTGGATCAACTTATCAATAATAAATATTAGAAGTGCCATAGAATAGCAATACAGAAGTAACACATAAACTACAGAAAAAAAAGTGTGTGTGATGGCAAAAATTGTATTATATTAGAGTGTTTAGGTATTCGATTTAATTAATATAGTTGATATATAATAATATATATATATTATATATAATATAAATGATTTTTTTAAAAATTGTAAAAAAAAAAAAAAAATGCATCGGCTGGGAATCGAACCCAGGCCGCCCGCGTGGCAGGCGAGCATTCTACCACTGAACCACCGATGCTTTTAAAAAATATGGCCATATTTAGGTATTCATTCCATTCCGGATTAGTCCGCGTAAAAAAAAAGTTCTTCAAATGAAAAAAAAAAGAAATAGCCAAAAATACTAATCAAACTGCAGCCGAAAATTTTCCTCGGGTTTATAAAAAGTGACATGCAAAATTTGGTACCAATTGGTTCAGTAGTTTTTGAGTTTATCGCGAAACAGACAGACAGACATTGACTTTTATATATATAGAGATTTTATGTCCGGGTTTAGTCATAAGATTATGGTCTGTCAAGAGACTATACCTGATTTGGCATTGTTAACTGTTCTCTATGTGAAAATTCAAAACTATTATAGACACGTATGATTCTTTTAAAAATAAAATAATTTCTACTGTCCTTACTGCAATAGAAAAATTAATGGGAGGGCCTGGCTCATCAGTAGTGAACCCTCCCAGTGGTTTCACCAGTTAAATAATGTCTTGTCAATATGGTTGATTAAACTGGCGAAACCGCTGAGAGGGTTCACCGCTGATGAGTGTCAGACCCTCCCATTCATTTTTCCATTGCAGTAAGGGCAGTAGAAATTATTTTTAAAAGAATCATACGTGTCTATAATAGTTTTGAATTCTCATAAGAGATGTTAATGCATCATAATATAATTTTCCCTATGTACTGTTGAATGAGTACCCCCCACACACCAGGTGTCTAAGGCCCCCACGGGTGGATCCCGCTTGTGTTCCCCCCCAGTTTCAGGTACATCCAGGGATGGGAGGTAACTTGGAAGAAAGTCTGGAGGACGGCTGCGGCAACAAGAGAGTCATCGTGGGCATCTGTGCCATGGCCAAGAAGTCCCAATCCAAGCCTATGACAGAGATCCTCACCAGGCTGGAGGAGTTTGAATACCTGCGCACTGTCATCTTTGAAGAGCAAGTCATCTTGGAGGTGAGTACTCTCCTTTTTTACTGTTCTCATACGTGATAGAAAGGATTCCAGCTTTACAAATTTTAGCTATTTTTCACCAATAAAAAGACAGGCTTCTCTCAATGTGTTCATTTTAAAGAAATACAGGGTGATTATATTGTCGCGGAGATAAATAAAGCAAGGGGAAGTTTGGGGATAATTAGTTTATTATAAGGGAGAGATAGAGTGTACGACTTAGAGATAGAGTGTACGACTTACCCCAAGCCAGAGTTAATCCTCATTAGCGATCTCAGCTCCCCCCGCCGGCCAGATTCCGCGAACCCCTCACCCCCCTGGTGTCCAGGGATGATTGACAGGCGTCCCATGGGGCCTCTCGTAGTTGGAACCGCTGTGCCGCTTGACATTACTTCCTCCTTAGAGAAACAGCGACCCGCTGATTAGCTTGTCTCAGGCCTTGTTCTGGAAGGAAATCTATCACGGCTGGTGTTCCCCAGTAGAATAGAATGTTGTTCTTCAGGGTCCAGGTAGGGCTTCATCCGAATGACATGGACGATATCCTTGGCTTTCCGTGATCGGGGAGAGGGGTCCACGGGCTCTACTTCATAGGTAACTTCTGAAAGCTTCTTGGTCACCCTGTAGGGACCGAAGTATCTCTTCAGTAGCTTTTCTGATAGTCCTACTTTTCGGATGGGAGTAAAAACCCACACAAGATCATCCTTCTGGTAATAGACTGGAGTATGTTTCTGGTCGTAAAGTCTACGGTCTTTCGCCTGTGATTGTAAAAGGCGTGATCGGGAGAGTTGACGCGCTTCCTCAGCTCTGGTCACAAGTTCTCCAACATAGTCGTCAGAGATCTCATCTGGTAGGTAGGGTAGTACGGCATCGATGTAGGTCTCGGCCTCGCGGGCGTGGACAAGAAAGAACGGGGTGTAGCCGGTCGCCTCCTGTTTAGCAGTGTTGTAAGCAAAAGTTACATAGGGCAAAACTTGGTCCCAGTCCTTCTGCTCAACACCTGTGTACATGGACAACATGTCTCCCAGAGTTTTGTTGAACCTTTCAGTCAGGCCGTTGGTCTGGGGATGGTAGGCCGTTGTAAATCTGTGCACAATTCCGCACAGAGCATTGATCTCTTTTATTACTTGAGAAATGAAATTTCTGCCGCGATCTGTTATCATTTCTCTAGGAGCTCCATGCTTCAAGATGACGTCTTCAACCAGGAACTTAGCTGTTTCGATTGCTCCTCCGTTTGGGATCGCTTTCGTTATGGCATACCTTGTCATATAATCGGTGCACACAATGATCCAACGGTTTCCATCTTTAGAAACTGGAAATCTTCCAAGGAGATCAACCCCGATCTTATAGAATGGTTTTTCTACGGGCGGTATGGATACAAGTTGTCCAGCCGGACGTCGAGGCAATTTCTTCCTTCGTTGACACTCCCGACAATGGCTTACATATTGGCGAACAGTTCTGTAAAGGCCAGGCCAATAGAATCGCTTCTTGACTTTGTCATACGTTCGGGCGAAACCCAAATGCCCAGCTGTAGGAGCATCATGTAAATCTGCCATAACTTCCGATCTTAAGTGTTTAGGGATCATCATAAGCCAGGGTCTTCCAGTTGTGCTATAGTTTTTCTTGTATAAGATGCCGTCGATAATGCTGAATTCCTTTCTGGTGTAGCCCGAGTTTAAATTATCGATTATTTTAGCTAAATCCGGGTCTTTAGTCTGCTCTATATCGGCGTTGGTTAGTGACATCACAGCACTTGATTGATCGTTCTCAAGCGGGCTCCTTGACAGACAGTCGGCATCCTTATGTTTGCGTCCGCTCTTGTAGATAACGGTCACGTCAAATTCTTGCAACTTCAGCGCCCATCTTGCCAAGCGGCCAGAAGGATCTTTCTGCCCTATCAACCAACATAGAGAATGATGATCAGTGACAACCGTGAATGGTCGACCAAACAAATATGGGCGGAATTTGCTAATAGACCAGACTACAGCAAGGCATTCTTTTTCCGTTGTAGAATAGTTATTTTCAGCCTTTGTCAAGCTTCTAGATGCATAAGCTATAGGCCGCTCCTTCCCACCTTGTATTTGTATAAGAACAGCTCCAATACCATGTCCGCTTGCATCCGTGTGTAGATGGGTATCAGCGGATTCATCAAAGTGTCCCAAGACAGGCTCTGAAATTAGAGCTGTTTTAAGGACTTCAAACGCTTTCTCTTGAGCTGCATCCCAATAGAATTGCTTTTCAGCCTTCAGTAGGTCATGCAAAGATCTAGCTTTGTCGGCAAAGTTCTCAATAAATCTTCGGTAATAGGAACATAATCCAAGAAAGCTCCTCAGTTCAGAGATATTCCTTGGCCTCGGAAATTTAGAGACGGCTTCAACTTTATCTGGATCTGGATGAATTCCATTGGCGTCAACAAGGTGTCCCAAAATCTTTATCCTCCTTGATCCAAAAAGACACTTTTTGTGGTTCAAGCTTAGTCCAGCTTTCTGGATGCAGCTTAATACAAGTTGTAGACGACGTAGATGTTCCTCAAAGGTAGGTGCGTAAACTACGATGTCGTCCAGGTAGCAAAGGCACATGTTCCATTTAAGACTGCCCAGAACACTATCTATCATCCTTTCAAACGTTGCTGGAGCGTTGCAAAGACCGAAAGGCATTACTTGGAATTCATACAGCCCATCTGGAGTGATGAAAGCAGTTTTCTCCCTGTCTTTTTCGTCCACTTCAATCTGCCAATACCCGGACCGAAGATCCATCGTGGAGAAGTAACTAGAGCCAGCTAAACTGTCCAAGGCATCGTCAATGCGTGGCAGCGGGTAAACATCTTTTTTTGTTGTCTTATTTAATCGACGGTAATCAACGCAGAATCTCCAGGTCCCATCTTTCTTTCGAACTAGAATAACTGGAGATGACCAAGGACTTTCAGAGGGCTTCACGATGTGATTTTCAATCATCTTGTTCACTTCATCTTGAATTAGTCGTCGTTCACTTGGTGCTACTCTATAGGGCCGCTGTTTGATAGGAGACTGGTCGCCTGTGTTTATCTTGTGCTTCACAGTACTGGTGGGCTTAATAGGAGTACTCCCAAAGTCAAATATGCCAATAAACTCGTCAAGGCATGAAACAAGCTGTAACCTTTGAATTTCAGACAGCCCTGGATCTAGAGTAAGGTTTATCTTCTGTGACCATTCACGTGACTTTAGCTGCGTTTCTTGTAACTTATCGCTGGATTCAATAAGACTGCAGATATTCCCATTATCATAACTTTCCATGGTGCACATATTCATTCCTGATGGAATCAGTTGCGGCCAAGACGCTCCATTCGCCACCCAAATGCTACCTCGGCCGTGTCGAAATGTAACCAATGAGTTTGGTATAAGAACTTCCTTTCTTAATAATAAGTCCTTAGAAGTTGAGACTAAAACATCTCTAACACCACATATTTCTTCGTTTATCACGCTGATCTTCTTTATTGATTTAGGCGGGATGACAAAGTCGTCGGAAGCAAACAATCTCTGGTTTTCCTCCTCTCGAGATTCCAGGACGGAGGTTTCCCCGAGATGGAGTTCATTTCTGCCACAATCAATGACGGCCTCGGTGGCCTTGAAGAAGTCCCATCCAAATATGATGTCATGGCTGCATTCCACCATAACAACGAATTCAAATGAGATATTCAGACCATTAACTTCTATGTTCAGGACACATTTTCCTAGGGTCTCTATTAAATTTTTGTTTGCGGCTTTAAGAATGGGACCTGGTTCTTTGAAGAGGGGTGTCTTTAGTTCGCGTCGAAATTTGTCTGAAATAACAGAAAAGTCGGCTCCTGAATCCACCAATGCTTTAATTTTGCGTCCATTTATTTCGACCCTAACAAAATTTTCTTTTAATTTAGCGGCGATGTACCCTGGAGGATTTTCCTCAATGGCGACCTCACCCCCGTTAGAGGCCGCTCCACTTAGTTTTTCACATTCTGAGGCATGGGAGAACGGCTGAAACGACGGGCTGGCGACTGGGATTGTCTTCGGGCTGGCGACCTTGCGCGGCTTGGATGTGGGGAAGAGCTCCGGTAGAAGTACGTCGAGGTTTGGGGCGTTACATAGTCGTCGTCGGCGTCATATCTCGGGGGTCGACTCGAAAATCCAACATTTCTTCCTTCTCCGCCATTCCTTGTCCTGGCTTCAGCAAAGACCTGCCGTCGTTCCCTACAATAACGGACGACATGTCCGGGTCGTCCGCAGTGGAAGCAGATAGGTTTGTCGTCGTAGGTTCTCCAATGTTCCGTCTTTCTGGGTTGGGTTGGTCGGTCGATATTATAATAGGGCGTTCGTGGTTGTTGTTGTACCACGTTGACTTGTGGTCTGGTAGGTTGTAGAGCACGGCTGACCTCTTCCCTCACAGTCTGTTCCAGGGCGTTCACCTCTCGGAGCGGATTGATCACTTCAGGTGCTGAGAAAACCTTTTGTATCTCTTCTCTAACGATGCGGCGAATTAAGCCGGCCAAGTCGTCTGAGTCGTCAACACACGAAATGGGCATTACGTTTGACAACCTGGCGAATTTCGTACGGCCGATCCGGCGCTGCTTGACGGTTGTCAGATGACGGCAGAACTTCAGGATCTCATCTACCGTCTGTATGTCTTTCGCCACCAATACCTGGTATGTGTCCTCCGAAATTCCCTTTATAATGTGAGCAACTATCTCACCTTCTTCCATGCGAGGGTTCACCTGGTGGCAGAGACTAAGAATCTCCTGGATGTATGACTCGCTGGATTCCTCGGCCTTCTGTGCTCTTGACTTCAGAACTTCCTCGGCGCGTCGAGCAGAATCCTCTTGCAGTCCGAACACACCGCGGAATGCGTCTTCAAAGCTTCTCCACGAGTTGAGTGATTCTTCGTTATTATCAAACCACCTTCCAGCAGTTCCGTTCAAGTAAAATACGACGTTGGCAAGCTTCATGGTCTCGTCCCATCTGTTGTACTTTGACACTCTCTCGTACTCTTTCAACCACTGTCCAGGGTTTATATTTCCATCTCCAGAAAAGGTAGAAGGATCTCGTTGGCGCTGACAAGGGAGGTAGGATCCGCTAACAGTAGGTCTGTGGTCGTCTTCCATTTCTATTCGTTGTGGCAAAGGTTGAAGAATTGGTTCACGTCCCTGTAGACGTCGACTTCTTCGAAGTTCCGTCACGCTACCCAGCGTCTCCGCCAAAATATGTCGCGGAGATAAATAAAGCAAGGGGAAGTTTGGGGATAATTAGTTTATTATAAGGGAGAGATAGAGTGTACGACTTAGAGATAGAGTGTACGACTTACCCCAAGCCAGAGTTAATCCTCATTAGCGATCTCAGCTCCCCCCGCCGGCCAGATTCCGCGAACCCCTCACCCCCCTGGTGTCCAGGGATGATTGACAGGCGTCCCATGGGGCCTCTCGTAGTTGGAACCGCTGTGCCGCTTGACAATATTCTTTGTGCAAAATGGTATATTTACATAATAGCTGTAGATAACTGCAGTAAAGAGTCACTGAGGCATCTAGAAAATAAAAGGAATAGTTTTGTCTGTGTGTGTGAGCAAGTCATCTTGGAGGCGAGAACACATTTTTTTTACTGAGTTCATGTGTGGAAGGAAATATTGCCGCTTTACATTTTTTTGGCTCTTTTTCACCTTACTTACAATGTGTAGACTTTGATATAAAGAAAACCTAACTAAGCAATACATAGAGTTCATTAATATTGGGAACATTCGACGTTATTTTGCTTTTTAAATATTTATTAATTTTTAAATATATTTATGTCATAATTTGTACATAACTGGATGTAATCCCACCACAATATGTATGCAATGTATGTTTTAAAAGATTTTAATAAAAACAAGGCTTAGAAATCTGGGAGAAAGATTTAGAGAAAGGCCATCAAAGAGGAAGCAATCATTAGCAGGTTTTATTATCCAGGAACTCATAAAACTGGGTTCAAGAACCTAGTATTTCCTGGATCAGGTCAGAACAAGTCCAGAACAAAAGGATAGCAAAGGCCCAATCAGAGAATAGGGAATTAGCTAGGAACCAATAGAAAGCTTACACGTCTCAAACACCAGCCAATCAAAACCCTGAATAGTTTTCGTGTTAAATCGGGAACAGAGTTTAGTCAGTTAAGAACGTGGCACCATAGAGACCAGTTGGGACCTGGACAACATCGAGTTAGCACCTGGACCGACCAAGGAACCGGTTAGAAGCCAGCCACCACCCTCTCAAACGATCAGATAAGTCTAATCCTAAATCATGTGAACAGCCATAGTTAATAGCAACTCAGTCAAAATAGCTTCAACCCCTTTCTCCCTAGATCGCTAGCCTTTTCCAATCCAAATCCTGTGTTTTTCGTTATTTTCCCCTGTGAGAACACCTTAACACTTCAGTAACGACTGCGCCTATCAATTCAATCAATCACCAATCAATTCAACACATCAACCCCAAAAGGTAAACGTCCCGACGTTACATTTATATACACTCATGGACGAAACTTAAGGAAGCTGTACCTTTTAGCATGTATATTGGGATTATAACTCTGAAAGATATTACAGTGACCTATATTGGAGACACACAAGATAACCAAATTAGAACAAAATTGCTTCTGTCTCCTTAAAAAAAATATATATAGATGAATAGCGATATCAAAGACTTTCCACTTTCTTAAGTTTTGTCCATTAGTGTAGGTTTAGTTTGAGCCTGAAACAGTCCTAGTTAGTTTTTATGATTATTTATATATAAAGTACAGTTTTTTTCCATCACAATATTTCAGTAATAGATGGTGCTACAGTGATAATGATGCTAATTATAATGAATGTTTTTAAACCTCTGTGGACTGAAGTGCTGAGGGTGGATGTGACCAGAAGCCTGTGGAGGAATGGCCGCTCTGTGACTGCCTCATCTCCTTCCACTCGAAGGGATTCCCTCTCAACAAAGCCATTGAGTACACCAACCTCCGCGCCCTCTTCAACATCAATGACCTCTACATGCAGTATGACATCCAGGATAGGTGGGTCACTTCCTTCTCTCCCTTCTCTTAGTCAGGACTGCGTCAAACACCTAGAATGGAAGGTAGTTTCTTATTACTCATTGTTCATGTCCCCAGTGTTGGGGCTGCCATAGTTGTCAATTGTTGCTCCAGCCATAGTTGTCAATTGTTGCTCCAGCCATAGTTGTCAATTGTTGCTCCAGCCATAGTTGTTAATTGTTGCTCCAGCCATAGTTGTCAATTGTTGCTCCAGCCATAGTTGTCAATTGTTGCTCCAGCCATAGTTGTTAATTGTTGCTCCAGCCATAGTTGTCAATTGTTGCTCCAGAACTCAAGTTCAATCATCTTTTATACACTCATGGACAAAACTTGGAAGTGGAAAGTCTTTGATGTCGCCGGTCATCTATTTTTTTTTTTTTTGAGACATGGCAATTTTGTTCACACTTTGGTTACCTTGTGTGTCTTCACAATAAAGGTCACTGTGTATCAAATATCTTATCAGTTTTATAGTATGAATCCCGATAATCATGCTAAAAATTTACAACTTCCTTAAGTTTTGTCCATGAGAGTCCATATACAAAAATAACTTTTTAAAATAAATTTGTTACTATGGTCCTCTTCATTCTCTCAGAGGACCTCCCATTCTCACACCCTGGAATGAAAAGCAAACAGCACTTTGGTACCATTTTAAGAACAGAATTTAGATATATCCTTCTTCAGTAGATAGTCTTGTTTCACCCATGTGCTAAGTAATATTTAGCTCCAAGAGTAATAATGCAAACATGAAGTCATGTAAAGCCCTTTTCCTTCTTCCCATATTGCTAAGCTCCACCCCTATATGGCTAAACTCCACCCCCATATTGCTAAGCTCCACCCCCCATCTTTCTAAGCTGCACCCCTTTATTGTTTAATTTCACTCCCACATTGCTAAGCTGCACCCCTTTATTGTTAAATTTCACTCCCATATTGCTAAGCTCCACCCCTATATGGCTAAACTCCACCCCGTGTAATCTTTACACAAGGGGATAAGAAACAACAACAACAACAAACTCCACCCCCATATTGCTAAGTTGCACCCCCATAATGCAAAGCTCCACCCCATATTCCTTAGTTGCATTCTATATGACATAGACCATCTCGATATGGCTTAGCTCCTCCTTCCTATTGCTAAGCTCCTCCCCATTTGGATTAGCTCCTCCTTCCTATTGCTAAGCTCCTCCCCATTTGGCTTAGCTCCTCCTTCCTATTGCTAAGCTCCTCCCTTTATAGCTAAGCACCTTTCTCACAGTGTGAATGTCCAGGAGGAGGGTCTACAAGCTGCTAGAAGAGGCAGGCATTGAACTACCCAGGTATGCTGTGCTAGACCGGGACAGTCCTCTTGGAGGTAAGCATTGTACTTCCCACATTTTGTCTAGCAACTAGCAAACGCCAATAAACTTTGTGAGTTATATAAGAAATTTAAACTATTTTTGACGAGTATGATTCTTTTCGATATAAAACAATTTTCTACTGTCCTTACTGTAATGAAAAATTAATGGGAAGGCCTGGCTCATCAGTGGTGAATCCCCCCCCCCCCCCCAGCAGTTTCACCAGTTTGTGATTCATGTGTATTAATGTGTTGTTGTAAAGTAAATTTTGGGAGCATGGGCTGCATGAGAACATGGCTAAGTCCCAAAATCAATTGTATGGTGCACCAATGCCAATAGGCCTATGTACGCATGCATTATGTGCCACCAAGGCTGAGCTAGCGTTAGTGACACTGCAGCTTCTCAGCGCAGAGTACTGTTATTTTGTGTTTCATAAACAACTAGACGTATGACCCGGCTTCGCCTGAGAATTCCCCCGATTGCAATTTCCTTCATACTGAAAGTACATCAATAATAAATGTTAGAAGTGCCATAGAATAGCAATACAGAAGTAACACATAAACTACAGGAAAAAAGTGTGTGTGATGGCAAAAATTGTATTATATTAGTGTTTAGGTATTTGATTTAATTAATATAGTTGATATAAAAATATATATTTATATTATATATAATATAAATGAGTTTTTAAAATTGTAAAAAAAAAATGCATAGGCCGGGAATCGAACCCGGGCCGCCCGCATGGCAGGCGAGCATTCTACCACTGAACCACCGATGCTTATAAAAAATGGCCATATTTGGGTATTCATTCCATTCAGGATTACTCTGCGTAAAAAAAAAGTTCTTCAAATGAAAAAAAGAAATAGCCAAAAATACTAATCAAAATGTGGACGAAAATTTTTCTCAGGTTTATAAAAAGCGACATGCAAAATTTGGTACCAATTGGTTCAGTAGTTTTTGAGTTTATCGCGAAACAGACAGACATTGACTTTTATATATAGAGAGATTATAACAGACACCATGAAACCTCTATGAGAGGACACCTCTCTACAAATGAAAGTTTTCATCACCAAAATGACCATTTTTGCCAATTAGCAACTCTCTAATAGTAATGCTAAATATCTCAAATATCCCCCTAAAGAACACTATGGCCTTGCAACTAGGTGTTCTCCTTTACAGAGAGGTAGTTCTACAATATTTTACTTCATTTAGCATCCCTCAATAGAAAAAAAAAACTCTTTTTTTTTTCCTTCTATTTAATATAGTACAGTAGAACTACCTTCCTGTGAAGGACAACGCCTAATTGCAGAGCCAAAGTGTTCTTTAGGGAGAGGTGTCCTCTTACAGGAGAGTGGCTAAATAGTAAAAGTGGTAATTTTGGCAACGAAAACTGTCCTTTATAGAGAGGTGTCCTCTAACGGGAGTGTTCTCTTATGGAGTTTCTACTGTATAACATATACCATAAAACCTCCATGAGAGGACACTCCTGCTAGAGGACACCTCTCTACAGATGATAAGGCACAATTTAAATTATCTTTATATACAGTTATCAGCGTCATAATCAATTCTGTCACCTTTTGCTTTTGTGAATGGAATAAATACCCAAATATTGCCATTTCTCATAACCATCGGTGGTTCAGTGGTAGAATGCTCGCCTGCTACGCGGGCGGCCCGGGTTCGATTCCCGGCCGATGCATTTTTTTTTTTTTACAATTTTTAAAACTCATTTATATATTATACAAGAATGATATCCACGGCGCCAATTTATAATTGTAACAAATAGTATTTGAATAAAAGCATTTAATTGGGTAAAACCCGGGCGTTGCCCGGGTCATTCAGCTAGTAGATTATAAACACAATAAGACCAAATCCATTTTAAAATCCAAATTGTGCGCCTTATCATTTTTATAGACTTCAATGGACCTAAGAAGTTATCTATTTATTTGGTCTTATTACCTTGTGTTTTTACCTCTCTACAAAGGCAACGAAAACTGTCCTTTATAGAGAGGTGTCCTCTCATAGAGGTTCTATTGTATATTGTGCAAGAGAGAGTTATATTTGGTTGTGTGTGTTCTGAGAACAAATTGTAGAAATGTAACTAGGTTATATAGGTTCCCTGTGGACTGTGCAGAAGGCCAGCTGGTGGAAGGGGAGGACCACGTTGAAGTAAACGGGGAGATCTTCAATAAACCTTTCGTGGAGAAACCCATCAGTGCAGAGAACCATAACATCTACATCTACTATCCCACATCAGCCGGCGGTGGAAGCCAGCGCCTCTTCCGCAAGGTAGATTGCTCTCAGATACTGTTGTTATTGTTTCTTATCCCCTTGTACAAAGATTACACAAATTCCATGAGTTCATGTTCCTCAAGCAGTTTTATGATAAGCAGTGGCCTCTCCCAAAGGTCCTGTTTAGTGTATCTAATGCAAGCCAAAATATGTTCTGGAGCTGCGGGTACCAATCTACATTTTGGGCAAGTGGGGTAGATTTTGTTGTTATCTTCTATCTTCAATGGCTTGAGATGGCCTGTTCTAAATCTTGTTAGTGTTGTTTGGTGCTGACTGAGGTTCAGAGCTCCTCCAGGGTCCACTCCACTGTGCCATCTGTGCTATTGAAACCTCTTTTCTATTTCTTCTTCCTAGTTAAATGAGTTAACCATTGTAGACAACAAACAGATCAGCGTAGTAGGCATGTACCATGTTTTATACTTTAAAACATAGTATTTAAATAAGAAATGAAAATTCTTTTACACATGAAACAAACTTCAACCGTCCTTACTGTGATGAAAAAAATATTGGGAGAGCTTGGCTCATCCGTGACAGGCCCTTCCAGCGGTTTCACCAATTTAATCTACCAGACCACTTTCTAAAGCTTTAATACTGTATTGGATGATTCTGCTTATATATGCTACACTGAAGAAATAGAAACAATAGCCAAAACAAAAATAAACAAGAACTGGAGGATCCCACCTAAGCACGCACAGTTGGTACAGTGGAGTGAAACCAGCTCTGAACATCAGAAATAGACAGCACCAAACAACACTAACAAGATTTAGAACAGGCCATCTCAAGCCATTGAAGATAAAAAATAATAACAAAATTTATCCCACTTGCCCAAAATGTAGTTTGGTACCTGCAGCTCCAGAACACATTTTGGCTTGCATTAGATGCACTAAACAGGACCTTTGGGAGAGGCCGCTGCTCATCATAAAACAGCTCGAGGAGCATGAACTCATGGAATTTGTGTAATCTTTACACAAGGGGATAAGAAACAACAACAACAACACACTGAAGAAAACTATGGACATAAGCTTTTAGGAGTAGAAGTTTGTTTAATGAGCAAAAGTTACATTTAATTCTTTCATTTCTTATATTGTCTTATAATTGATAGTATTTAAATAGATGAGACAATTAACAATTCAATAATTTTATTGACACTTAGTCAATTAAAAAAAAGGCATCTCCTTATCGTGCAACTGAAAGTTGCTGATGGCTTGCGCCATCTATCGGAATAAATATCAACTATTCTCGTTGAATTTCTAATTATTCCAGAATTGGCCAAATATTAAAAATCAACGAGAATAGTTGATATTTATTCCGATAGATGGCGCAAGCCATCAGCAACCTTCAGTTGCACGATAAGGAGATGCCTTTTTCTCAATTTATGCACCTTATCCCAGTACAATATCACATTTGTACTATTTTTTTCACTAATTGTTGCAAAAATGTATGGGTAAATAAAATAAAGATAAATGAATTTACAATGCACTAGCACGCCATCTGTTATCAAATTACCAAACTATTTTAGACGCGTAATATTCTTTTTTTTTTAAATAAAAGTAAGGGCAGTAGAAATTGTTTTATTTTAAAAAGAATATTAAACATCTAAAATAGTTTCGTAATTTGATAAATGGTACTATTTACAATTTGAGGGATAAGCAAAAAAAAAAAAAAACAATTTGATGATAAAATATAAACAGCTGTTCTCAGGAAGGGAGGCTCCTCCATCTTGTCCTCCTCCAAACAAGGACAGGATCTCTCAGTTCAATGTGGAGATAGAAGCAACTCTTGGCAGAGGGGGTCCATGGGGATAGAAAAAAAAACAGTTTTATTCTTACAGTTTAAATTAATAAAAAAAAAAAGGCATCTCCTTATCGTGCAACTGAAAGTTTCTAATGGCTTGCGCCATCTATCAGAATAAATATCAACTATTTGTTGATTTTTTTAATATTAATGATATTTATTCCGATAGATGGCGCAAGCCATCAGCAACTTTCAGTTTCACAATAAAAAGATGTCTTTTTTCCCCAGCACAATTTCATATTTGTACTATTTTTTCCCAGTTTAAATTATGTTCAATCAGCTGTGAAGAAGGTATGACCAAGAAGAGAATTCTAAAGGAAGATGTGTGCCCCAGATTGGCAGCCGGAGCAGTGTGTACTCCCCAGAAAGCCGGATCCGCAAGACTGGCTCCTACATCTACGAGGAATTTATGCCAACAGATGGAACAGATGTGAAGGTGGGTTTGGCATATACTTCTTCTTTTTTTTTTTGCTTCTAAACTCGGAGTTTATTCCTAAATACAGTGCTATAACTTTTGTTTTTAATGGTACATCATTATTATTTATTTTTTGCTTATCCCTAGTACATGTGGTACAGGCCATGATAATCATGGTGGGTAGAAGGCGACTGCTTTTACTGTATTATTATTTTTTGCTTATCCCTAGTACATGTGGTACAGGCCATGATAATCATGGTGGGTAGAAGGCGACCGCTTTTACTGTATTATTATTTTTTGCTTATCCCTAGTACACGTGGTACAGGCCATGATAATCATGGTGGGTAGTTAGCGACTGCTTTTACTGTATTATTATTTTTTGCTTATCCCTAGTACATGTGGTACAGGCCATGATAATCATGGTGGGTAGTTAGCGACTGCTTTTACTGTATTATTATTTTTTGCTTATCCCTAGTACATGTGGTACAGGCCATGATAATCATGGTGGGTAGTTAGCGACTGCTTTTACTGTATTATTATTTTTTGCTTATCCCTAGTACATGTGGTACAGGCCATGATAATCATGGTGGGTAGTTAGCGACTGCTTTTACTGTATTATTATTTTTTGCTTATCCCTAGTACATGTGGTACAGGCAATGATAATCATGGTGGGTAGTTAGCAACTGCTTTTACTATAAATGCACCACATGTCTACACATGTGAAAAGCAGTTCGACTTTTCACTTACAAATGTGCCAGAGCCCCGTTTAGTTACTTGTACTCACTGGTGGGGTTGGACTTTTACAAGAATCGGGGGCCATTGGAACATTTTTTTTATTAGAAAAAAGTGTCCAATGTGGGAATCGAACGCTGGTCGTAGCGGTCGCAAACTAACAGTTTAGACCATCCTTCCAACGACCCTCATTATTTTTTTAAGTAACACAACACTTCAAGTTAATTCTCTCATCTTCAGTTTTAAAACATTCTCAAGTTTATAAATATTTAAGTTTGAGCTAATTACTTTCAACTGCAGGATGTGTGCATGTTGTCAGCCAGTACCTGTACCATAGAAGTAGACTTCTTTTTTAACATAGGTTATCTCTAATGAATAAAAAATTATTTATTTGATAAAAAAAGAGAACCAATATTCTACTTTCATTTGCAACTAGGTAATAAGGTTTTTTAACTAGGATATCATCAAATCCAGTTAAAATCCATCTATTGAACCAGCAGAATAAATATCTGGATAACATCCAAAGGTAATAAGACCAAATAAATAAATAGTGTGTGACATTTCAGTAACCACGCTGTTACCATCTTCAGATAAAAGTGCTGAATGTACCATGTTACTATCTTCAGTACTTTTGTCTGAAGATGGTAACAACGCTGTTGCACCGAAACATCACACACTATTTATTTATTTGGATTTGTTCTTGTTACCTTGTGTTTATCATTCAGTACTTTTGTCTGAAGATGTTAACATCGCTGTTACACCAGAACGTCACACACTATTTATTTATTAGGATTTGTTCTTGTTACCTTGTGTTTATCATTCAGTACTTTTGTCTGAAGATGTTAACATCGCTGTTACACCAGAACATCACACACTATTTATTTATTAGGATTTGTTCTTGTTACCTTGTGTTTATCATTCAGTACTTTTGTCTGAAGATGGTAACATCGCTGTTACACCGAAACATCACATACTATTTATTTATTTGGATTTGGTCTTGTTACCTTGTGTTTTAGTCTATAATCCAAATTGTGCCTTATCAAGAACAAATCCAAAATATTGAAATGTTTGTGACATATCTGTAACAACGCTGTTACCAAGAAATCACAAACATCAATCACAATAATTTGGATTTGTTACCTTCTGATTCTAATTCAAATTGTACCTTATATCAATCTGGACAACATGCTATCGGCTCTTGAATAAAAGCTCAAAAACATCAAAGTTATGTGCGATCTTCTTCTTCTTCTTGCTTATCCCTAGTACACGTGGAATTTGTGTAATCTTTACACAAGGGGATAAGAAACAACAACAACAACAACAACACGTGGTACAGGCCATGATAATCATGGTGGGTAGAAGTTGGCGACTGCTTTTACTGTAAGTTCACCAGATGTCTACACATGTGAAAAGCAGTTCGACTTTGCACTTACAAATGTGCCAGAGCCCCGTTTGGTTACTTGCACTCGCTGGTGGGGTTAGACTTTTGCAAGAATCGGGAACATTGGAGCTTTTTTTTTTTCTTAAATCAGAAAAAAAGTGCCCAATGCGGGATTCGAACCCGGGTCGTAGTGGTCGAAAACCAACGGTTTAGACCATCCTTCCACCGAATTTCATTTCCACCAAATGGATTAAAACATTTTTACTGCTGGAAGGGTTCCCCACTGATGAGCCAAGCCATCCCAATTATTTTCCATCACAGTAAGGACAGTAGGAAGTTGGTTTTATTTGATAAAGGGTAATACAATTTCGCCAAATTGTTTCTTTTCTTAAATACAGATGGTTTACTTATGCCATTATACTGGTTTTTAAAAAATTATCATTATATTTCTAGTGTACATGTGGTACAGGCCATGATAATCATGGTGGGTAGAAGTTGACGACTGCTTTTACTGTAAGTGTACCACATGTCTATACACATGTGAAAAGTAGTTTGACTTTTGCACTTACAAGTGTGCCAGAGCCCCGTTTGGTTACTATTGTTGTTTCTTATCCCCTTGTGTAAAGATTACACGAATTCCATGAGTCCATGCTCCTCGAGCTGTTTTATGATAAGCAGCAGCCTCTCCCAAAGGTCCTGTTTAGTGCATCAAAACTGGTTCCAATTATGCTGTAAAAGTGTGTTGTGGACCACTGTGTGGGGCAGGTGTACACAGTAGGCCCAGACTACGCCCACGCCGAAGCCCGCAAGTCTCCTGCCCTCGATGGCAAGGTGGAGAGGGACAAGGATGGCAAGGAGGTCCGCTACCCAGTCATCCTGAGTAACACGGAGAAGCTGATTGCCCGCAAGGTCTGCCAGGCCTTCAGGGTGAGTGGTGGTTGACCCTCTTGTTGTGTCACTCCTTCCTATGGCGGGATTATATCCTCGGGGTACTCTCGCCTGAGCACAAGACTATTCTCACCAAATTCCTCAACACTGTCAATGAGCATGTTGGAGGCATGGATCCCAGAATTGTCAGGGGCCTGTCCAAACTTTGGACCGTTCTCGGCTCCTGATGAAATCCAGACATCCCTTCAGAAAGGGTTTTGTCTGTTGTAAATATTTCTCCCTATTTTAACCTGCAACCTCTCTCCCTACTATATTGACTAGATGTCAATAAACTTTTTTATTGTCAAATTGTCCTCCCTATGGCTGGCTGCTGCAGCAAACTGTCTGCGGGTTTGACCTCCTACGGGCCAACGGCAAGTCCTACGTCTGTGATGTCAACGGCTTCAGCTTTGTTAAGAATTCCATGAAGTATTATGATGATTGCGCTCGCATTCTGGGGTAAGATGGAGATGTGTTCTGTGTGTCTGTGGATGTGGTAACAGCCATGTGAACAGGAACATGATCCTGAGAGAACTGGCCCCCCAACTCCACATTCCATGGTCCATGCCCTTCCAGCTGGATGATCCTCCCATAGTACCCACCACGCTAGGCAAGATGTGAGTACAGTCTCCGACACATTCTCTGACATTGTAGTGACCAAGATAATAAGACCAAATTCAAATAAATAAAAAAGTGTGTGATGATTCAGGTAACACATCATTGTTACCATTCAGTACTTTTGTCTGATAATGGTAACAACGCTGTTATAGAAACATCGCACACTATTTATTAATTTGAATGTAGTCTTGTTACCTTGTTTATTCTAATGTATAATCCAAATTGTACCTAATCCTATGACACACACAAGCTGAAATGAGGTAATGGCAACTCACCGTGTTGGCTGCAGGATGGAACTGAGGTGTGTCATCGCTGTGATCCGACACGGGGACCGAACTCCGAAGCAGAAAATGAAGATGGAAGTCAAACATCCCAAGTGAGTAGTGTTTGCCAATTTATATATTTTTTCTATTGAAGATAGAAAATAACAACAAAAGTTAACCCAGTTGCCCAAAATGTAGCTTGGCACCTGCAGAACACATTTTGGCTTGCATTAGATGCACTAAACAGGACCTTTGGGAAATGCTGTTGCTTATCATTAAACAGCTGGAAGCACTACTCAGTGGCAGGCCGACTTAGCTCCAAAAGAAATGGCCGCCTGACATGAGGAACAGACGCCATGTACAGCCGCTCCTAACATGGAGTACAAACGCTGCTCATCCTGTATCCCTGGATTAGGAGCCCTTACAGGGTACTATCAGCTGGGCCAGCTGAACTCAGGTTTTTTAGTGAGCTTGTTACTGCTCCCCCTCCTCCTTTTTCATCCGGGCTTGGGACCGGCAAAGATGGAGTTAATTTGTTAAATAAATATTCTCCTACAAAACATGAATGGAAGTTGATCCTTGCTGTTATCAATCCCCTAGTGCATTTAGAAATGTTGGGGCAGTAGTTCAAATGAATTATTATTTTTTTACTAGATGCTTTCTCTTGTGTGTGGGTGGTTTCTTGTTTGGATGAATTATGTTAGAATTCTGTGACTGCCACTTGGGTAAAGATGTCTCAAAGCGGATACTCATTTGAATAAAAAGAAAGTTTTCATAAAACCATGAACAAAAGATAACCAAAGGAATTGTGGGTCTGAAGTCTACACTGATATGGACAAAACTTAAGGAAGATGTACCTTTTAGCATGTATAACACAAGGTGATAAGACAAAATCTATATAGATTGATAGTGTGTGACGTTTCAGTAACAGCATTATTACTATCATCTTACAAAAGTGTTGTCCAAAAGGACAAACAACAAATGTTGTTGCGCAGGTTCTTCGAGATATTTGAGAAGTATGGGGACTTCAAGGAGGGCCATGTGAAGCTGAAGAAACCAAAGCAGCTTCAGGTGAGTGTTTCTACCACAGCTTAAACCAGCGGTAGGTCTGAGCGACTGTGCAGGAGATCCTAGATATCGCCAGGTACCTACTAGTAGAGATAGAACAGAAGCAAGACCCAGAGATAGAGGAGAACAAGGCCAAGCTGGAACAGCTCAAGTCTGTCCTGGAGATGTAAGTTTCCAGCCTGTGGCCGACCTGGGAGATGGCTTTGACACGGTGCAGTGGCTGCAGGTACGGCCACTTCTCTGGTATCAACAGGAAGGTCCAGCTCAAGTACCAGCCCAAAGGTAGACCTAGGAGATCGAGTAGTGATGAAGGTAGGTACTGGAGAACCTTACTCTCTCCTTTCTTCTAAATCTCCACTTCTAACCTAGAAATAAGATAATAAAAGGGATAAATATTAATGAGACAGGGATATAGGTCTCAGAGGATTTATTATGGGGAGTGATTCATCTTTTTTGGTAAGCCACAGTCACTAGGGGCTGATCCAATGGGGTCGTAGGGTCTTGGGTTCTTTCAGGCTGGTTATAGGGGGTGTTGCTGCTATAGCACGACATGTTATAATATTTTCCATCAAAGTGTATTCTGTTAGAGGGGTAAAAGATAACTGGCTTGTTATCTCTAACAATTTACTGTGAAAACAGTGGTTAATGGTCAAGTTCAATTCTACTCATCATCTCTGTGGTGCCATTTCTGATATAACTAAAATAAATTTTGAGTTTCCAATTTAATAAATAACATTTCCGGTCACGTCCACCTTCCAGTTGGTTACTTGTTGACACACAAAAAATATATAACTCAGGTTCCTGAAGTGAAGTACGCTAACTACCCAAAAAAAGAGAAATATGTTCTAGAGAATTAAAAAAAATAATAATTTGGAAATTTCTACAGAAGGGGGAAAATACCATTAATAACAGACATCACTTATCATATTGAAAGAGATATAGGATATCAAGTTGTGACCCTTGATGGTGTCTGTTTGACAACCACTGGGTGAAGTACAATGCATCTGCCTTTGTCACTAAGACTGGGAGCACTACTCAGTGGCAGGCCAACTTAGCTCCAAAAGAAATGGCCGCCTCTGACATGAGGAAAAGACGCCATGTGCAGCCGCTCCTAACATGGAGTACAAACGCTGCTCATCCTTAAAAATTTTTAATTAAAGATTTATTTATGGATTGCTCTATTTTCAAAAGACTTAAAAATATGATTGAAAATTTGTTCCTACTTCGTTGTTGTTAGTGTCCAACTTTCAGTCACTGTATAGAGACAAATATTCTCCGATTTGAACTGTTAGTGATCATCACTCTTATCTAGTGACCTTCCAAGCTCCTTCTTCAAATAAATATTATTCTCTATCAAGCAACAAAAACTCTACTAAGCAAATTCTCTACTAATCAAAAATTCTTTTTCATCATAAAATACCCTGTGTTCAAATTAAAAAGGTTTCATAATGCTTCTTTAAATTTAAGTCACTACCCCATTTAGGGGAAGTTTTTCATAATATGAAAAAGTGCAATAAAATTTAGTAATCTTCTCAAAAAATCACCTATTTACTAATTAACTGCTCTCCTATAAGAGAGAACACCTCTATCTAAAGAACTCAAAATCAGTTTCCTTTTCAGAGAGGCTCGACTCTATTTATATATTAAAAGCAATGGCATATCCTGACTGTTCACATGAGCATTTTTGATGTCAGAACGCCATCTAGTGGAACAAAAATCAACTAAACTTTGATTTAACTTTGTTCCGTTATATTTGGCCAACCCAATTTCTTGATAAATCAATAAAAGCCAACCACCACTGTGTTTTTAATATCTGTTCTTTTTTATATTTTAAAATCAATTATTTCACATATATGTATAGAGGGATAGATATATATATATAGATACACCAATACCTTGCTTTGCGTCGTTTCGTTTAACGTTTTTTTCGAAGTTGCGTCGCTGCTTAATTTTTACTGATTTTCACTGTGCGTCATTAGATTTTCGAAGTTACATTGTTTTGGATTAGAGTCTTTAATTTTTTTTTTTTTTAATTGTTTTCCTAAAATATGGCAACACCTTTGTTTTTGATTGTGCCTTCACATATTTTCACTTTGCGTCGTGTTTTTTTGGAACGCAACCCCGATGCAAAGTGAGGTATGGGTGTACATCAAATATAAATCTCCGAGGATAAGTTTCTTTATTTGCACTATTAACGAGTTTACAAGCTTTCGGGTTTTAAACGACCCTTCTACAGTTAAAATGAAGAGGAAACTATGCTGTATTGTAGTCAGCTTGTAAACTTGTCTTCTTCTTCTTTCTTATCTTCACTCAATCATATCAGGATATCAAGCTTGTAGAGCTTGAGATTTGACAACCATCATGACTGGGTGAAGTAGAATGTGTCTGCCTTTGTCATTAAGACTGTGAGCACTACTCAGTGGCAGGTCGACTTAGCTCCAAAAGAAATGGCCGCCTCTGACATGAGGAACAGACGCCATGTGCAGCTGCTCCTAACATGGAGTACAGACTCATCCTGTATTCCTGGATTAGGAGCCCTTACAAGGTACTATCAGCCGGGCCAGCTGAGCTCAAGTTTTGTAGAGAGCTTGTTACTGCTCCCCCTCCTCCTTTTTCATCCGGGGACTGGCAAAGGCGGAGTTTTGTAAGCTTGTTAATAGTGCAAATAAATAAACTTATCCTGGAAGATTTATATTTGTTATATCTAATTGATACAGAGGATTATAAATCTAATAATATACAACAACAACATAACAACAATAGCCTTTATTGGGCACACGTGCCATACAGGATTCTCCCGGTAGGACAAAATAAATAAATAACAAATTAGCATCATAGTTATATACAAATATTGGGTATTGACCTCGACCAATTATCGAGTTGGATCCGGTATCTGTGCTGAATATTTTGATTGAGCTGATTTCCAGTATTTATAAAAAGCGAATGCAAAGGGTCTGGATTTTACGACTTTTGCCATTAAAACATAAGGCGAATTGCTATTATAGCCGGTCTCTTGACGAAGAATTTCTCTTTCTTCTTCCATTGCCGTACAGTAGAACATGTAGTGTGGAAAATCAAGACTAAATTCACCGTTGCATAAGGTGCATTTTATGGTCTTAGTTTTCAATAGTGAAACATGATTAATTCTCTGTACTACAAAAAGGCTTCTTACTTGTGCAATGATTCTCTTTAAGGTTAGGGGGATATTGTCATTCAGATAGCATTCCATTGTAGGTGATGAATGAAAGTATTTATAGTGAGAATAGAGTACTGATTTTCTTTATTCTTACATTATCCAACTGCAAGGACTGATCGGTTGCCGTTCTAATAATTAGGGGGATGTATCTTAAATCTAATAATATAGCGATACAGCAAATCTTTTTATTTTATTATAATTTTTTTTTTACTAAATGGAAGTTTTTATGGTTTTTCAGTAATGACTTATGAAGGATGTGTAAGGCACCACCCTTAAGCATCCTGACCGGGTCGGTGCTGGTGTTGCAGACAGTCCCAGGGAGCCATCCCTGGTGCTGATCCTCAAGTGGGGTGGAGAATTGACTCCAGCGGGCCGGGTGCAAGCTGAGGAACTGGGCAGAGTCTTCCGCTGCATGTACCCTGGAGGACAAGGTGAGTGTCTGCCTTTTATACCAGGCCTCCAGGACTTCTTTGGGACTCTCTGAACTTGAGTTTCTGACTCTCTTTTTATCTCCCTCTATCCCCATTCTCTCTTCACCCACCTAGATTTATCTGCTTCACTAACCCATGTTTCCTCAATATGGAGCCACCCTACCTTAGAGAGTTGGACTATAATTCCTTTAAGCAAAAAATTTCAATATATTAGCGGAATATCTTGCGAGTTAAAAATATTCTCCCATTTTAGAGTAAAATAGACATGTGGTGCACTTACAGTAAAAGCTATCGCCAACTTCTACCCACCATGATTTATCATGGCCTGTACCATGTAAAGCCTATCGTAGAATTTTTAAAATGGGCCCTCTTTGCTTGTTCACATTGACTTAAGGGCTAGCTAACTCCTATCTGCTTCTTCCTATAATCCTCCCTCCACTGCTGCTCTGCATTCTCCCCTGGTCGCTCTTGCTCAGCCTGGAGTCACATATGGGAAACCTGCATTGTTGCCATCATAAATACTTTTCATTTGGGACACTGAGGAAATTTTTCTCAACCATTCCTATTCAGCTTTTGTTGCCAATTTTTGAAAGTTTTTTAGAGCTACTGTAAAAATTTGAACAGTAACTTATGTCCTCTGTTCCCCCCTTTTTTTTCCTCCTTGGTTTGGTGGATGACAATTTAAGAGAGATTATAGAGTGTAGCATTTTCTGTGGCAAGCCCTGGATGAAATGAGGTGTTGGAATGGCCAATCAGGGTTTGTTTAACTTGGATTGTTGAGCCAATTATAATGCCTAATTCTATTTAAGGTTGATTGTTGTGTGGAAATATATGTATTGTAAGCGAGTGTCAGCTTTGACACTTATTTTCTTAATCATTTGATTAATGTACATTTTGAAATCTGCACTTTATATCTGTGTTGTTGGTTTTTTTTTTCTTCTCTCCTTGTTCCATAAAGGTCGTGATTTTAATAGGACAATGAACTGAAAAGGCACAAGTTGGATTATAGATTATAAATACAAGAAAATAAGACCAAATATAAATCAATTACTAGTGTTAGATTTGGTCTTATTTTCTTGTAGAACAATAAATAAACTATAGGTGTAAGTAAACAAAGTTCTTCTATATTTACTGAGGACTATCTCACCTGGGTCACTCCCGAAAGCTTGCACTTATATTGTGAGATGTACGCTAACATGGAGACAAATGGACAAAAAACCTTCAATATAATAATAACTATTTGAAATGCAATAGTGCAGAAGCATATCCGGAACATATCATGCTCAGAACTGACAATAGAGGACCCCAGGCCTATAACGACCATCACAAAATTGGAGAGGAGTGGACTTCAGGAATTGGTTTAACCATGGAGATAAGCACTACTACCATCATTTTTTTTAAATGGAGAACGTTCAAATTTATACATATATGGGAAATCTGAGGTTAAGGAGTGATTTATGCTTATAATATGAAACTTCCATTGTCCATGAGTGTGTTTAATCCAATAACTATGTTATTGTGGGAGATATATTAAAGCTTTTGTTCTCCCGAGACTTTGAGTTATGTGAAATTGTTATCAATCCAAACATCCGGATTGTAATCCATCCAGCAAACATCTACATGATCTCAAGTGCAGTTTCTTCTAAGATCCTCAAATCCATTGCAAAAGCAGAAGGCTTCCATTTTGAAGAAACACTGACAGGATTCAAATGGATGGCAAATAGAGCTCAGCAACTTGTTGAACAAGGCAAGAAGGTTCTATTTGTCTTCGAGGAACCCATTGGATTCATGTGCGGTACTTTAGTATACGACAAGGATGGAATCAACGCAGCCATGCAGATGGCTCAGCTGTCCGCTCATATCTATCCAAAAGGAATCAACCTCAACAAACAACTTACAAACATCTACCAGAAATATTTATCCTACTCTACAATATGTAAATACCTACTATTGTTTATTATTTTATTGAAATACTGGGTGAATATATCTCCAATAAGATTTCTGATTGAAGGATCTTTATATAAAATATATATATGACCAGTGCCATAACTAGCGGCCTCGGGTCGGTAACACAACACCAGCTTTGACAAACTGAGAAGCGTCCACCTAGAGACCATGGTTTCGGGCTAATGGCCCTCGTCAGTCTAGGGCGGACTTTTATTTTATGAGATACACAAGGGATCTAATAGAATCTTCACAATCCGCCAAATTATGTTGTTGTTGTTTCTTATCCCCTTGTGTAAAGATTACACAAATTCCATGAGTTCATGCTCCTCTAACTTGATCTCATGGAATGGGGTGTAGGGATGCAGCTTTCGTTGATCATGGCACCATGATCCAGGCACACTTTGGTGAAAGTCTGACTTTGCTTGTAGTTTGAGGCCGTTCCTAACATGGAAGCAGACGCCTTTACTACCGACTTTAACATGAGTACAGACGCAGCAGCTCCTCCATATCCCTGGAGAGGAACCCTTGCTGAAGTCTATCAACTGGGTCAGTTGAAGTCAAGATTTTTAATGAGGTGTACTCCTCTTCTAACAATGCTGTTGGTCCGCGACTGCTTATTCGTCAGAGTTATTCTGCTTGTTTCGCAGCTGGCCTTCATATCTGAAGGTCATTCCCCTATCCGCCACCTGGGGACGCGCCCTATAGCAGTCAGCTCTGCCAAGGGCCGTCAAATTATGCTGGGCCAAATCAACAGCCAAAATAAATCTTGCCTGGAGGAAATTGTTATATAAAAGGAGAGGTGCCTTGTGCTTTTATATATCAATTCCGGCAAAATTTTCATCTCTATATACATATATATTTGTAAAGATTAGAGAAATATTTGATATTTTAATTAAGGCCATTGAAGAGCAATTATCACTTGAAAATATATGAATTAATAATACAATAGTATTTGTATTATTCGTAGTATTAGAGTATTTTTTGTAGTATGTATATCACCAAAACTAGGCAGCATCAAACAACACTAACAAGATTTAGAACAGGCCATCTCAAGCCATTGAAGATAGAAATTAACAATAAAATCTACCCCACTGTTTAGATGCACTAAACAGGACCTTTATGAGAGGCCACTGCTTATCATAAAACATTTCAAAACAAAAAAACTCATTGTGAGAACATTATTGTAGTTTTTAAATGATTTTCATAATTTTATCTTGAATCATTTATATTTTTAATAGTTTCATTGACAATATATACTGCTCCGGGGATCGGTGGAAGGATGGTCTAAATTGTTGGTTTTCTACTGCTACAAACCGTGTTCAATTCCCGCATTGGGCACTTTTTTCTGAGTAAAAAAAAAATGCTCCAATGGCCCCTGATTCTTGCAAAAGTCAAACTCCACCAGAGGGTGCAAGTAACCAAGCATGGCTCTGGAACATTTGTAAATGCAAAGTTGAACTGCTTTTCACATATGTAAACATGTGGTGCACTTACAGTAAAAGCAGCCCCCTACTTCTACCCACCATGATTATCATGGCCTGTACCACGTGTACTAGGGATAAGCAAAAATATATATATATTTACTGCTCCAGGCAATTATCCATTTATAATTAATTAGATTTGGTCTTTTCTACCTTGTGAATCTTATTTATAATCTCCAAATTGGGTGCGTCATCAAATCAGGGGATATATAGAGGTGAATGTCAAATGGAATCTTGCTAATACCAACCTCTTATAACAGCAATGGGGTCACAACTCCCACATTCTGAGGTTCCGAAGTTTTAAATTCTAATTGTAACTGTAGTGAACACTTGTAATGAACTTGGAAACATACTGCACCACGGATGACTGTTGGCCTCAATCTCTCTATTTTTCATTTCTGCCAAATCATCACTTAGAGAGGATTGATTACATAACCACACAACAAAGAAATAGGCAAAGTCAGACTTTCACCAAAGTGTGCCATGGGGCCATGATCAACGAAAGCTGCACTCCTACATCCCATTCCATGAGATCAGCTTGAGGAGCATGAACTCATGGAATTCGTGTAATCTTTACACAAGGGGATAAGAAACAACAACAACAAATTCTAATTGTTTCAACCATTGTGCAGTAGATTTTCCTTCCGCGAGAGGACACTCATGTTAGAAGACATCTTTATACAAAGGACAGTTATCATCTTCAAAATTACCATTTTTACTAATTAGCAACTCTCTTAGTAGTGTGTATTGTAGTATTTAGTATTTGTATTATTCGTAGTAATAGAGTATTTTTTTGTAGTATGTATATCACAAAAATAGGCAGCATCAAACAACACTAACAAGATTTAGAACAGGCCATCTCAAGCCATTGAAGATAGAACAAGATCTACCCCACTTGTCCAAAATGTAGATTGGCACCTGTAGGTCCAGAACATATTTTGGCTTGCATTAGATGTACTAAACAGGACCTTTGGGAGAGGCAGCTGCTTATCATCAAACAGCTTGAAGAGCATGAACTCATGGTATTCGTGTAATCTTTGCACAAGGGGATAAGAAACAACAGCAACTCTGGTAAGAGGACATCTCTCCTTAAAAGACACTTTGAGCTGACAACTGGCAGTCCTTTACATAGAGGTTCTACATTAAACCTAGTTGCAGAGCCAAAGCCATTTTGACTATGAAAACTGTTCATAGTAGAGAGGTGTCCTCTAGCAACATGTGTGTCCTCTCACAGAGAATCCACTGTACTGACTTCCTCCATAACAGTGTGGCTCCATATTGTGGGTAAGGGAAGGGAGGTAGGTACCTGTAGGCCTGGTCCACCCACCCACCTCACCCGTGGCTGCTGCATGCTGTATCACTTCCAGGGGAATACGCAGGCACCCAGGGTCTGGGACTGCTCCGTCTACACAGCACCTACCGCCACGACCTCAAGATCTACGCCTCCGACGAGGGCAGAGTACAGATGACTGCTGCTGCTTTTGCCAAGGTGAGACACTTCCTGATTGCCTCTGTTTTATCTTACCAGGTCTCCTAATTTGTGAACTCTTTTTTTTTTTTTTTTTTGTTATATAAAAGGGCGTACCTGGATCTGTAA
>CP092884.1:45316084-45388012 GCA_030710605.1 Cordylochernes scorpioides
GATTAGTAGTGTTTTGTAAATTATTGTACAAATAGTTCTAAACTTAACAAAGTTCTCATATAAGATAGAGTATATAAACAAAGAGAATTTTTGGTAATGTTTCAAAGTATCTACATGATTAGTCAACTTATGATAAAATCGGAGAAAGTTCTTTAGGTGGTTGGTTATCCTTCAAAATGCTCAAATTAGAGAAATCTGTGAACAAACTTAAGAATTACCACATTCTTGGCTGACTAACTAACTTAACTGAGAAAGAACTAGCATTTTCAGGTTTTCCTCAAGAAATTAAGTTGTTCCGAATTGGTGTAATTCCTCTTTTTTTTTTTCTTCTTCTTCAGTCCAACTTTGTTACAAAGTACAATTTGGATTATAGATTATGAACCTAGGGAAACTATACCAAATGTTGTTGTACTTGACTGAGAACTAGCATTTTCAGGTTTTCCTCAAGAAATTAAGTTGTTCCGAATTGGTGTAATTCTTCTTTTTTTTTTTTTTTTCTTCAGTCCAACTTTGTTACAAAGTACAATTTGGATTATAGATTATGAACCTAGGGAAGTTATACCAAATGTTGTTGTACCCAATATTTTACAGTTCAACTTCTTTAAATCAACACCCCAAGATATCGGAATTTTTTAGTTGATTGAAAGTTGGTGTTGAATTATAGGTAGTTAAATTAAAGTGGTTATACTATACAGGACCTCTTAAATTCTACTAACTTAAACAGCTGTTTTTCTAAAATAACTATGAGTGGGAAATTGTAGGGAGAGATGAAATCAATACGGGGAATTATAATTTTTTAAAATTATCCTTAAAAACTGCTCTTACACTATATCTTAAAAATCTAATTTAATGTAGACTGGCCTAGATGATGTGGTTGTCACAATCAATGTCTTGTGGTCCAGGGACTATTGGCCCTGGAAGGAGAGCTCACCCCCATCCTGGTCCAGATGGTGAAGAGTGCTAACACCAATGGACTTCTGGACAACGACAGTGACTCCAGCAATTACCAGAACATGTAAGTCCGTAGCTGAACCCTCCGGACACAAGTGTTTAATCTCTTCTTCTTCTTTCTTATCTCCGCTCAATCATATTAGGGTATCAAGCTTGTAGAGCTTGAGACTTAACAACCATCATAATTGAGTGAAGTAGAATGTGTCTGCCTTTGTCATTAAGACTGGGAGAATTACTCAGTGGCAGGCCGACTTAGCTCCAAAAGAAATGGCCGCCTCTAACATGAGGAAAAGACGCCATGTGCAGCCACTCCTAACATGGAGTACAAACGCCGCTCATCTTGTATCCCAGGATTAGGAGCCCTTACAGGGTACTATCAGCCGGGCCAGCTGAACCCAGGTTTTTTAATGAGCTTTTTACTGCTCCCCCTTCTCCTTTTTCATCCGGGCTTGGGACCGGCAGAGTTATTGTTTAAATCTGAATACACCATGGAGAAATTAAGAGATAACAATGAGACTTGATGTTCATCCAAAGACACAAGACCAAATCAAAATAAATAAAGTGTGATGTTTTGGTAACAACATTATTAACCATCTCCAGACCAAAATACTGAAAGAAAAATTTTATCTATAGATGGTTACCGAAATGTCAGACTTGATTCATTTATTTGAATTTGGTCTTTCTGTTGTTGTTTCTTATCCCCTTGTGTAAAGATTACACGGATTTCTTAAGTTCATGCTCCTCGAGCCAAATTGTACCCATCAAACAAAACTTAAGTGTTCTTCATTTTATTGCCATCTTTCTTTTCAATAAGATTATTTATTTTATTACAAAACTATTTTAGAGGCGTAATATTCTTTTTTAAAAATAAAAGACACCATTTGATATTTGCGGAAGAGCGATTGCTCGAAGCATATTATATATTTATAATTATATTTAATTCTGCTGTCCTAAAAGCTTATGTCCATATTTCTTCTAAAATACCCATTCCAAGAGTCTTACAACAGTCAACTATAAAAGGAAGTTCCAAAAATGCAATATAACAGCGGTATGGTAGATTAAACTGGCGACACCACTGGGAGGGTTCACCACTGATGAGCCAGGCCCTCCCTTTAATTTTTCCATCGCAGTAAGGAAGTAGAAATTGTTTTATTTTAAAAAGAATATTACGCCTCTAAAATAGTTTTGTAATTTGATAACAGATGGCGCGCTAGTGCATCGTAACAAGATTATTTATATATAATTAATTAACCAATAGATTGTGCATGACATTTCATTAACACAATGCTGTTACTGAAACTTCGTGCCCAATTTATTGATTTGGATTTGATCTTATTGTTTTTTTTTGCTCATTCCTAGTACACGTGGTACAGGCCATGATAATCATGGTGGGTAGTTAGCGACTGCTTTTTTTACTGTAAGCGCACCACATGTCTACACATGTGAAAGCAGTTCGACTTTGCACTTACAAATGTGTCAGAGCCCCGTTTGGTTACTTGCACTCGCTGTTGGGGTTGGACTTTTGCAAGAATCAGGGGGCCATTGGAGCATTTAAAAAAAAAATTTTTTTAACCCAAAAAGTGTCCAATGCGGGAATAGAACCCGGGTCGTAGTGGTCGAAAACTAAACGGTTTAACCAGCCTGCCACCAACTCCCCTGATCTCATTGTAACTTATGTTACTCATCTTTCTTTTTGTTTGCAAATTCTGTCAAATTTTAAAAACTTTTTCCACACTACTCTCTTTTTTACATCTTTTAACTTCATATAAAGCCATTAATGTGATTTATTTCTTTTGTATCCATGAGTTGTCAACTGTTGTGTTCCAGGATTAAGCAGAAACTCCACGAATCTCTTCAAGTGGACCGGGAGTTCACCTTGAGTGATTTTGACCAGGTAAGAGGAGTTTTAATATACACCTATCCCCCGATTTACACGTTACTTGTTTTACCCCTTTTCGCTTTTACACGGTTTTCCAAATAAGTTTTTTTGTTTTTATCGCACTATACTAATGATTGAACATATGCGCTGTGTACACATCTCACGAGGAATCCCAAGCTTATGTGCTGACTACATATTTTAACCTGTCAATGCATTTTATTTTTATTTCTGTGTATACCTATCCCCCGATTTACACGTTTTTCTCAGGAACGTATCTACCGTGTAAATCGGGGGATAGGTGTATTTGTTTTCTCTTTCCTTCTATTCTCAGTCAACACACCCAAACTTCTGTAATTCAACACCCTTCAAGGATTTTTTCTGTTGAAGTCTTTGTTGAGTTGTAGTCTGTGTTCACATAGACGATTTTCAAATTATCAATTCAATGCAGCATTTGCAGTTTTGGTCTCTCATTGAGGCAGTCTCTCATCAGGGACTCTTGTCTGTCCAACTCAGAGTCTCTGAGGAAACTACCGTAGGCTTGAAATGTGATAACATACTGGCTAAGCTTTGATTTTATTTCTGGAAATTGGCCTGGCCAAATACACTTTCTTTATTTATTATGAAAGACCAACTACATTTCAAGGCTGTTGGGTCTTGTCAGCCTAGTGCAGGCTGTATATTAAAGCCGTCTGAATTGCCCCAATGTAATCTCCCAGTTGTGAGAGAGTTGTTGGCTAGTGCAGGCTGTATATTAAAGTTGTCTGAATTGCCCCAATATAATTTGTAATCTCCCAGTAGTGAGAGAGTTGTTGGCTAGTGCAGGCTGTACATTAAAGCCATCTGAATCGCCCCAATGTAATCTCCCAGTTGTGAGAGAGTTGTTGGCTAGTGCAGGCTGTATATTAAAGCCATCTGAATTGCCCCAATGTAATCTCCCAGTTGTGAGAGAGTTGTTGGCTAGTGCAGGCTGTATATCAAAGCTGTCTGAATTGCCCCAATGTAATCTCCCAGTTGTGAGAGAGTTGTTGGCTAGTGCAGGCTGTACATTAAAGCTGTCTGAATTGCCCCAATATAATTTGTAATCTCCCAGTTGTGAGAGAGTTGTTGGCTAGTGCAGGCTGTACATTAAAGCCATCTGAATTCCCCCAATATAATTTGTAATCTCCCAGTTGTGAGAGAGTTGTTGGCTAGTGCAGGCTGTACATTAAAGCTGTCTGAATTGCCCCAATGTAATCTCCCAGTTGTGAGAGAGTTGTTGGCTAGTGCAGGCTGTACATTAAAGCTGTCTGAATCGCCCCAATATAATTTGTAATCTCCCAGTTGTGAGAGAGTTGTTGCACATTCAATCACCAGACAGAAGTGTGGGGCTGTGTCCCAGCTCAACCCCACCAAAGCCAGGTCCATCCACAACGCCCTGCTGTTCATCAAGAACCCAGTCCGGGCATGCGAGCACATCCATGAGCTGGTGCGCCAGCTCAACTTGCTCATCAAAAGGAAGAAGGATGATCCCAAGCTACAAGGTAGAGAGTCCCATCTTTTCTTCTTCCGCTTAGACCTCTTATGTATGCTTATTTGATAGATTTTCCCCATTCTCCATTCACTTTGTTTTCTTCCCTTAGAAAACTTATATGCTTATTTGACAGCTTTTCCACTCTCCACCCAGTAACTGTACTCCCTTTAGAGAGTAGTAAAAGAAAATAAGACCTAATCCAAATAATTTATTAGTGTGTGACATTTCGGCAACAACATTGTCACCATCATCAGACTAAATTTTATCTGATGATGGTGACAATGTTCTTGCCGAATCGTCACACACTAATAAATTATTTGGATTAGGTCTTATTTTCTTTTATTATAATCTATAATCTAAATTGTGCTTTATCATCCCTTTAGAAAGTTTATTAACTTGATATGGCACAATTTCGATTATAGATTATAAAACAAGGTAATAAGACCAAATCCAAATAAATAAATAAATAGTGTGTGACGTTTCGGTAACAGCGTTGGTACCATCTTCAGACAAAAGTACTGAAGCATTCAGTACTTTTGTCTGAAGATGGTAACAATGCTGTTACCGAAACGTCACACACTATTTATTTATTTGGATTTGGTCTTATTACCTTGTTTTGAAGTTTATTAACATTTTCATTTTGTTTATCGATTAGAAACATAAGGTATCAAGACCACATTCAAATAGATAAACGGTTTGTGGCGTTTCTGTAACAACATTTTTAACAAACCATCACAAACAGTTTTATCTATTTAGATGATCTATTTAGATATACAATTTGGATTATAGATTAGAAACACTAGGTAATAAGAACAAATCTAAATCAATAAATAGTGGGTGACATTTTGGTAACAATGCTGTTATTTGGATTTGGTCTTATTACCCTGTGTTTAAGTGTGGTTTTGATACCTTCTATTTGGTAGCACTTTCTTCTACTAGAGACCCAAGTATTATTAGGAAGTTTATTGGTATTTAAGCTAACACCACTTAATCCACAAAGTAACTTGAAGATATTAAGAATGATGATGGTGGTACTCTTTGATGGTGCTATTTTTTGATTGGGTGAAGTAAAATGCGTCTGCCTTTGTCATTAAGACTGGGAGCACTACTCAGTGGCAGGCCGACTTAGCTCCAAAAGAAATGGCCGCCTCTCACATGATGAACAGATGCCATGTGCAGCCTGCAACCCCAAGACATATTATTGACTGTATTGACTCATCCATTGATGTGCTCTACTCTTCCCCGGCAGACACCATCAAAAGTCTCAAGCTTTACAAGCTTGATACCTTAGTGTAATTGAGTGGAGATAAGAAAGAAGTAGAAGATGCTATTTTATGAATTTTAGAGTCAATATTATTAAGTTAGAACTTTAATAAGACTGGCCATATAGTTCTAAATCTATTTTATACATCTATAAACCTGTATGCTCTCAATAAGAAATCAAGCTTTCATTACCAAAATGACCATTTTTACCAAATAGCAGCTCTCTGATAATGATAGCTCCTTAAATTTCTTGAGGACTGTATTTTGTCCCCTTAATAAGGCTCCACTCTGCTGCTGCCTACCCGGTGTGTTCCCATCAAGCCAACACACCAACACTATGAGACACTTTATTTAAACAACTATTTATACGCCTTGGCCCGTGGTCAAAAGAATTAAAAACAGAATAACTTATTTTACAAACAAAATTTATGCAAAACAGGCATTATTATCAATTGATCTAGCCACAGAATAAAAAGATTAATAACAAATAAATATTCACAGATATTTACATCCAATTCTCAACAGATAAGAAGACTATCTCTCTCTAAAGGACATTTTGGCTCTGCAACTCAGTGTTGTTCTTTATAGAGGTGACTTACTGTGCTATTAAATAACAATGTGTTTATAGCATAGATATATATAACTTGCCACTTCATGGTCTCACATTGAAGGATTTTTCTGTTAATCACTTGGCTTGATAGCTTGCCTCCCCCTCCTTTTTTTTTTTTTTTACATAAGGATTTTTCCAATAGTATTTAAGATCTCTAAATATGTTCCTAAAATAGGCCCAGTGTCTCGCTCTCTCAATGCTGAGTGATGTTGCCTGCGACAGACAATCCGCTGTACCACGGGGAGACCTGGGACCTGATGCAGAGGAGGTGGTCCAAGCTGGAGAAAGACTTCCGGTTGAAGACTGGCAGGTTTGACATGAGCAAGGTGCCTGACATCTACGACTGCATCAAGTACGACCTCCAGCACAACCAGCATACCCTGCAGTTCCCCCATGCTGAGCAACTCTATATCTTTGCCAAGGCTCTCGCAGACATCGTCATTCCACAGGTACCTTCTTGTCCTTTAATCTACCTACGCACCACTGTGAAAGCTGGGGCTGTAGTTGCCCATTTACAGTAGAACTACCTCCCTGTAAAGGACAACACCTAATTGTGGAGCCAAAGTGTACTTTAAGGAGAGGTGTCCTCTTACTGGAGAATTGCTAAATAGTAAAAATGGTAATTTTTGTAAATGAAAACTGCCCTTTGTATAGAGGTGTCCTCTAGTGCAAGTGTCCTCTCAGGGAGGTTCTACTCTACCAAACTTAAAACAAAAATTCCCCTCTTGATCATTCAACAGAAAGTTGCTGATGACATTGGCCATTTTTCAGAAAATATTTTAGCTAATATAACCTTATAGCCTTTGTAAAACGACATTTGAAATACTATCCCGCATGTGTTTCTTTCCAACGAAAAATCAAAATTTATTTCAAGGAGAAATAACGACCATTTCCAACCTTTTGGATGAGGTATGAAAGGGTGAACCGCGAAGAGCAATGATAAACGGAAAAATAAAAGTGTCCAGGGATGGCAATTTTTCGTTGGAAAGAAACACATGCGGGATAGTATTTCAAATGTCGCTTTACAATCACAAGCAGCATTATATTATTTTGTCTTATAGCCTTTTTTTTTTTTTTATTATCTCTATCACACATGGTACAATCCATTATAATCATGGTGGGTAGTATTTAGAGACCCTTTTTACTGTAAGTACACTGCATGTCTACACATGTTGAATGCATTTGAAATTTTTGCACTTACAAATGTACCAGAGCTCCGTTAGGCTACTAGCACTCATTGGTGGGGTTGAACTTTTGCCACTAACTTCCCCATAGCTTTTGTTGATTAATCAAGAAAATTCAACCACCTATGTATTCTAAAAGCTTCCTGAAAAAACATGGGATCAGGAAGTTAAATTAAGAAAAGGCATCTCCAGATTATTAAAACAATGTTAGCCCGTCTGGTATATATATAGGAGGATAACATTCAAATAAATCTCAAAAGTTTCTGTTTCAATTTAAGGAATTGATTTAGAAAAAGATTCTTTTAACTTCTTTTTAGGTACTCTATTCAATAGCAGGTTTTAACCACCCATAGTGTCCATGACAGGGGACCTATATTCCAGCCCTACCAAGATTGTAAATTTAAACCATGAATTCAATCTTCATGACCTGTTGTTGTTGGGGATACTCTTGTGCAAAGATCACACAAATTCATGAGTTCTTTCACCTCGAGCTATTTCCATGACCTTGTATAATTATACATTAGGATCATTATTTAAAAAACAGTGTCCATAGTGTTGACCCACCATGACAACAAGAGAGTAAAGTCCCACACCTATTCATCCATTGTTGTAAACCAGAGTTGTCCGTGGCAGGAATATGGAATCTCCAGACAGGAGAAGCTGGCCATAGCCCTGGGAATCTGCAGTCCGCTACTGAAGAAGATCCGTGCGGACCTCCATCGCAATATTGATCCTTCAGCTGATGAGACAGAAACTGTCAACCGCCTCAACCCACGGTAACCTCCCACACTGTCTTACACAAAGAGATTTTGTGAAAATATCATTAAAAACATTGGAATAATATTTACTATAACTCATATATAAAATTCATAATATATACACGTTATATAAATAAAAATGAAAAGAGATTTTCTGCTTGAATATAGATCATGTTGAGGATTATGCTTTGGAGTTATTTGCTGGTTATTTTTAGTACTAAATGGTATTGGTGATGCAGTCGTGGTTAAAAATCTTAAAAGTATAATACTAAAAATAGTTTTGATCAGAGATTTCTTCAATTGAACTAAATAAATATATAAAAACATGGTTTGATAAAAGTACTGCCTGGCTTAAGGCGTAAGAATAAAAAATGAAATACTTATTTACATAATGTACAAAAGTTTTGAGCCGGCCATCAGAAAACAACAACAATGAGTTTTTATAGGGGAAAAGTGACCTCTGGTGGTAGATTTAACAGAGTATTTGAATCTATGAAATATAATTTTTTAAATAGAATAATATTTTTATATAACATGTATATGTGAAAAATATATAAAAATGGTCAGGTGTTAATGTTTAAAACTAAATAGGCATTTCCTGATCACTCACCTGAGTGTTAATGGTTGACTTTTCTTGATTTATCAAGAAATTGGGTTGGCCAAATATCTTTGGAACAAGCTAATTCAACGTTTAGTTGATTTTTGTTCCACTAGATGGTGTCTACTGGGGATGAGTAGAGCTCATTAATAAAGAGACGAACCAATAGTTGACATCTGAGATTGATACAATAGGTGGGTGAGTTGGAATTTCTTCAGTATAGAGTCAGTGTGATCATAGAAATTCTTACCTTCATTCTTCAACATATAAATTAACACAAAGCAATAACGCACCATCTATACATATAAAATGAAAGGATTTAAAAGCACGAATGTTTCTTTTATACATAATACAAACTTCTACTGGCCTTGTCTTTATTGTTTGCGGAAGAGCATTGCTCGATGCAAATATTTGAATGTAATTCTACTGTCCTATAAGCTTATGTCCATAGTTTTCTTGAAAACCATTTCTGAGATTCCACCCTTCAGTGCTGCGTATATAAGCAGAATCGTCCAATACAGTATTAGAGCTCTGAGAAGCGGTCTGGTGGGTTAAATTGGCGAAACCGCTGGGAGGGTTCACCACTGATGAGCCAAGCCCTCCCAATATATTTTTTCATCGCAGTAAGGGCAGTAGAAGTTTGTATTATGTATAAAAGAAACATTCGTGCTTTTAAATCCTTTCATTTTATATATAAATACAAATACAATAGAGTTTGTAATATTGTCTTATTATATTTGTAGTACTTCTTTCTTCCTTCTATATTAATGTGCTCCAGCATTTCCTCAATATCAATAAATATTGAATCTAGATCTCTAATTTTCTTATTATTTATCATATGCTTTATAAATTTCAACACTGAATATTTTTCATCCATTTTCTTATATAAATAATTTTTAGATTGGTTTGTTAATATTTTGTTTAATTTTGGTTTATTTCATCAAGCAACAAATTCAATTATCTTATTATTGATCTATGTTCTTATTACCTTGTGTTTCAATTGATTTCGTTTGAGATTAAACAAAAGTACTGAATGAGTACTTTTGTCTGAAGATGGTAACAATGCTGTTACCGAAACGTCACACACTATTTATTTATTTGGATTTGGTCTTATTACCTTGTGTTTATAATCTATAATCCAAATTGTGCCTTATCATTCGTTTGAAATTTGTTTTTGGATCTTTCTCATGGTCAAATTTCAACAAAACGATATCAAAATTCATATTTTCTTTAAATTATTTTGATAAGAATTTTGTGTGATTTATATTTTCTTCTATTATATTTTGTTTAATTTTCTAGTAAAGCGTCAAAATATAATCTTCCATTGACCAGTTAGTTGTTCTGAACTCCAGGAACTTGGATTATCTATAGCTCCCTGTCTTCCTTCCTTTGATAGATTTTATTATATTTAGATAATTATTTATATCAACATTGGTTAGATATTTCATAGCAAATAATTCTTGTTAAAATTTATTTGTGTAAAATTTTAACGATAGAGGGCAATAAAATTTAATTTACTAATAAATAATTCTTGTCTCTAAATAAAAACTATTTTTGCCCCATTGTTAATCCATTTCTAAAACTCATTCAAAATAAGTCCAACATAAATAAATGATTTGTCTAAATTTAAAAGTTTGTTAAGATATAGTTTCTCTTGATAAGCAAGAAATACTATCTGATATTACAATAATGGACAAAGGGGGTCGGTGGAAGGCTGGTTAAACCGTTTGGTTATTGACCACTACGACCCAGGTTTGATTCCCGCATTGGACACTTTTTTCTGTTAAAAAAAAAATAAATGCTCCAATGGCCCCCGATTCTTGCAAAAGTCCAACCCCACCAGCGAGTGCAAGTAACCAAATGGGGCTCTGGCACATTTGTAAGTGCAAAGTCAAACTGCTTTTCACATGTGTAGACATGTGGTGCGCTTACAGTAAAAGCAGTCGCTATCTACCCACCATGATTATCATGGCCTGTACCACGTGTACTAGGGATAAGCAAAGAAAAAAAAAACACTAATGGACGAAATTTAAGGAAGTTGTACCTTTTGGCCTGTATATTGGGACAATAATTCTGAAAGATATTACAGTGACTTTTATTGAAGACAAACGAGATAACCAAGTGTAAACAGCCTCTGTCTACTTGAAAAAAGATGACCGACAACATCAAAGACTTTCCACTTCCTTAAGTTTTGTCCATGAGCGTATATATACATCTGTACTGATTGGTATGTTAGGGATTATCACAGATGTTCCACGTAAAATAAATTCCTTGTTCCAAAACGTTATTGATACTGTTGACAATTAAAACAGCTTTATTGACACCTCGTCAATATCTACACTCAAGGAGAGTTATAATAGTAAAGTTAATTAGATTTAAAATAAAGAGAAAACATTTACAACAGACGGAACCTTCTCCAAAGGGACATCTGAATCTTATCAGGAGTTTAAAACCTTTATGAGTTTTAACAGGCTCCTGCCAGTCGTGGAGTCCCCAATATACTCGATGACAGACATATCAGATACTGCTGTTTCCTATCCCCTTGTGTAAAGATTACACAAATTCCATGAGTTATTAGATAATGCTCAAAAAGACCAACCTAGCTTATGTTATTTACAGTTGGTTTTTTTTTTTGCTTATCCCTAGTATACGTGGTACAGGCCATGATAATCATGGTAGGTAGTTAGCGACTGCTTTTACTGTAAGCGCACCACATGTCTACATATGTGAAAAGCAGTTCGACTTTGCACTTACAAATGTGCCAGAGCCCCGTTTGGTTACTTGTACTTGCTGGTGGGGTTGAACTTTTGCAAGAATCGGGGGCCATTGGAGCATTTTTTTTTTTAAACAGAAAAAGTGTCCAATGTGTCCAACAGTTAATAATATGAACAGGTTCTTCTCACAGAAAAAAGTGTACAATTTGGGATTCAATCCTTGTTCATGGCTGTCTGAGATCGACAGTTTATACCTCCAGCCACATACTTTTTTTTTTTATATATTCAATGTTCAATGTGCCATTGTTACTCACGTCCTGGTAGTCCGTGTAGAGAGAGGTCCAACACAGGGATCAGTTCCATCTAGACAGGTCCGTAGTAGTCCAGGTCTGATGGTTTGGAATGAAAGCAATCTGGGAGGTCTTCAGTATCAGGGGAGGTCCTAGGTGTTGTGAAGGATGGATCCATGCGGGTTAGATAGGTCCTCAGAATGAGGGGTCCAATGGAATTGAGTGAGTCTTTCTTAGGCTCCTTATTGGTCAGGTCAGAGATGGCAAGAATGATTGAAGCTTAATTGTTGTGGTTGTCAACAATGAGCTCACCCAAGTGACGAGATGCCTCCCTCCACACCATCTAACACAACTCTCGCTGTGTAGGAAGTGTTACATTCTTCCTGGAGGTCAACTCTGTTGTTGTTGTTGTTTCTTATCCCCTTGTGTAAAGATTACACGAATTCCATGAGTTCATGCTCCTCAAGCTGGAATGGGGTGTAGGGGTGCAGCTTTCGTTGATCATGGCACCATGATCCAGGCACACTATGGTGAAAGTCTGACTTTGCCTGTAGTTTGAGGCCGTCCCTAACATGGAAGCAGACACCTTTGCTGCCGACTTTAACATGAGTAGACACAGCTCCTATGTATCCCTGGAGTGGGACCCTTGCTGAGGTCTATCAACCGGGTCAGTTGAAGTCAGGATTTTTAAAGAGGTCTTTCTCCTCTTCTAACAATGCTGCTGTTGGTCCGCGACTGCTTATTCGTCAGAGTTATTCTGGTTGTTTCACAGCTGGCCTTCATATCTGAAGGTCGTTCCCCTATCCGCCACCTGGGGACGCGCCCTATAGCAGTCAGCTCTGCCAAAGGAGGTCAACTCTAAGTTGATTACCATTGTTGATTGGACCATCATTGTGTTTGTTTCTCTTAGAATTTTATTATCTTTTAAAGCCTGATCATGGCGTACTTGGAATATGTTCCACCACATTTTGATCATGAGAGCAACCACACCAAATTAACAGCACTGATGGACCCAGGTATTCCCACGGAGTGTCCTCCCCAGAGCGCCATGTGAGATCGCGGCTTTATTTCACCAGTGAGAGCCATATCCACTCCCTCCTCACTGTACTGCGCTACGGAGGCATCATCGATGTGAGTGCCATATACCAACACCACAGCTCTGATGACACTTCCTCCTGCGCAGGAGAGCAAGGATGAGCAGTGGTGGCGTGCCATGGAGTACGTCAGTGCTGTCTCCGAGCTTAATTACATGACTCAGGTTGTCATCATGCTCTATGAAGATCCTACTAAGGTACGTACGTCCATATCATGTTGTTCTGTGTGGGAACTATGGGATCCAGACCTTGGTAGAAAGAGACTTGTAGTGATTCAGTACTTTTATCTGATGATGTGCGTATTTGTACTGAAATGCCACACACTATTTATTAGGAGTACAAGTAAGTTTTAAGGGATTTTTTTATAAATTCGAAGCTTTATTCAGAGAATACAGCGGGTGGGGTAGGACATCCCATTGAAGCGCCTCCAAAGTCTCCTTGACAACTTTTGCAACATGTGGCCGAGCGTTGTTGTGCTGATAGATCACCTTGTCATGTCTTTTGGCATATAGTGGGCGTTTAATCTTCAATGCTCGGCTTAATCGCATCAATTGTTGTTGGTAACGTTCTCCAGTGATGGTTTCGTTAGGCTGAAGTAGCTCATAGTAGATCACTCCGAGCTGATCCCACCAGAAGCACAGCATTAGCTTCTTGCCATGAATATTCGGTTTGGCCGTTGAAGTTGATGCATGACCGGGCTTAACCCACGATTTTCTGCGCTTTGGGTTGTCGTAGTGAATCCACTTTTCGTCCCCTGTCACGATTCGATGCAAAAAAACCCTTCCGATTTTGTCTTTTGAGCAGTAGTTCGCACGTGCAAATACGGCGCTCGATGTTTCCTGGCTTGAGTTCATATGGAACCCAATTTCCTTGTTTTGCACCATACCCATGACCTTGAGACGGTTCGAAATCGTTTGTTGAGTCACTCCCAAGTTTTCAGCGAGCTCCTCTTGAGTTTGGCTTGAATATTCGTCCAATAAAGCCTCTAACTCAGCGTCTTCGAACTTTATTGGCCTCCCTCCGCGTTCTTTGTCTCTGGTGTCAAAATCGCCACTTTTGAAACGCCGAAACCAGTACTCACATGATTTTATTGATAGAGCATGTTTACCATATGCCTCACATAGCAATCGATGTCCATCAGTTGCACTTTTCTTCAAATTAAAACAAAAAAGCAGCGCTTCCCGCAAATTGTGTTTTGTTGGCAAAAAGGTTGACATGGTTAGAGCACCAAAAAAAAAGTTCCTTACACTTGAGTGAAAAGACTTCTGATTTTTTTGGGGAAATGATGAAGCCTTAACATGAAACCTTACAAGGTCCGATGCTATTTATATAATATTTGTTGTGGCTTCTTTTGCAAATCCCTCAAAACTTATTTGTACTCCCAATATTTATTTGGTCTCATTACCTTTTGTTTCAGACTTATAGTGGTGGTGCTTACCTCCATGGTTAACCCTTTAAGCTCTAGGGCCCGAATGCTAACTATCACTATCAGGACCACACTAATTAAGCCTAAACTGATGATCAAGTAGTTGTTAAGTAAAAAATGTTATAAATAAATAAATATGATAGATAGAAGTGTTCTGTAAAGTGTAATATAATCCAGACTCCTCTCTCAACACAACAATCTGATTTTATTATACTGGAGTGAGTATTTAATTTTTTAATTGGGGGTTAATTATAATTAATTGAATAATCGACTTGAATTTTTCAAAATAAGGTTTTACAAATATAAAAAGGAATTTTAGATATATACAACGCTATTTACAAAGCTAACACTTGTGTTTAACCCGGCAGCGGTCGCAATGGGTAAAAATTACCCAGAAGGAACTTTTCGAAAATATTTCTATATTAAAAAATATATATATTTAAAACTAGACGCCGACCCGGGCTTCGCCCCGGGATTGACCCGTGTGCATATCTACCCGAGTGATATATATTTAGATAAGATTTTTTTTTAAATAATTGTTTTTACTCGAGGGAATGTTTGTAGTCTAGTACGTTGATATAATCAATCTATCTGAATATTAGGAAAGGTCAGGTAATTTTTTTGTAGGGTGATGCTCTGAAAAAGAACGCTATACCACTTTATCACTAAACAAATTGGCGAGTCAAAAATAAGCAAACTAAACAATCCATTAGCTTTGCAAGATAAGAACAGAAATAGAGAAATGCATGCAAAATTTTCAACACAAATCAAAATCTTTAATCCTCATTATTTATTATTTTTTTTTTTTTGCTTATCCCTAGTACATGTGGTACAGGCCATGATAAGCATGGTGGGTAGTTAGCGACTGCTTTTTACTGTAAGCGCACCACATGTCTACACATGTGAAATCAGTTCGACTTTGCACTTACAAATGTGCCAGAGCCCCGTTTGGTTACTTGCACTCGCTGGTGGGGTTGGACTTTTGCAAGAATCGGGGGGCCATTGGAGCATTTTTTTTTTTTTAAACAGAAAAAGTGTCCAATGTGGGGATCGAACCCGGGTCGTAATGGTCGTAAACCAAACAGTTTAACCAGCCTTCCACCGACCCCCCTTCCTCCTCAGTAATGTATATTAGGTAGGATGAGGTTTATTTTGTTTCTATTACATTACATGGAATAGTTTTTTTTTTTTCTAATAAAATTTACTGACCTCTTTGTTCACTGAAACCTAAACAATGTGTATGTTAGACCACTCTTTGTTCAACCTTACTCATTGTTTAGGTCTCTTATTAGGTGCAAGATGTATACTTATGCTAAAATGGTAATTTGGGTAAACATAAATTTTTCTAACACAGTATACTTCTTAAGTAAGAATACCTTACCATGAAGGTTTAAAACCCTACACATTGAAACATGTGAAAAATGTAGCATGTGTGTATGATGGGCTTGAAGAGAAAATATTAAAAAAAAATATTTATTGAAACTTTTGTAATACCACACAAAATATGCATATTTACAGTTACAACTTGTCTAGCACCAAAAGATGCCATTTGGAATATAGAGTTATATCTACGGATATGCAGCAAGAAGGACTTCGATAGAGGATGTAGGCCAGAGAGCAAAGAGAAAATAGGTTCTGGAGGGGACTCAATAGCAGGTAGAGAAACTCTACCTTGTTTACAACAGAGGCCAAAGGGTTCATCTCTAAATCTCAAAGCAGAGCAAAACTGGCATACCCGAGACATTTGGCCTATATCGACAGATAAATCAGCTTAATAATCAACATGGGCATTATACTGCAAACCTGAAAACGGCTTATGAGTCCAAAGCTGAATACGCTGAACAGGAACTTGCATAGTTTGTGTAGCTGCGACGCGGGCTTCAGAATACCTAAGACGGCGAACCGCACGACGCGTCTCACTTTGAAGTGGTGTCTCAATAGCTCTAGCATTCCTATATCTCCTGGAAGCAGCCGTATTCCTACCAAGTAAAGGTCGGCTGCGGCGAGGCATATTCTGAAAAAAAAGATTGAGATTAATAACAAAAGCTTAAAAACCAGCAATTTATAAACAAAGCATAAAAATTACCTGTCTTTTTGAGGTAAAAATCAAAATTCCTAAATTGTTTCTTCAAAATAACCTTCCAGATATGTTAAAAAGATTATAAAAAACTAAAAGCATAATATTAAAAAACTAAAAAATTAATGTACAAAACCAGTTATCACTAAAAAGCCTCAAAAATAGACCAACCGCCGGACACGGCAATGAAAAAGCATGCTTTTTTGAGGAAAAAATAGAAATATTTTTCTAAAATACAAAATACAACCCCTATATGGTAAAAAAACTACAAATAATCTAAATATAAAATAGTTAATCAAACAAATTAAAATATCTTTAATAAAATTTAGAAAAAGGACCTCAAAAAGACAAATCAATGAATCCGTTAAAGAAATCCCTCGCTTATTTAAAAATATAAATAATCTATTTTTTAGATACAACCCATATATGTAAAAAATATAAAAAATAAACTGTATTTAAAAGATAAAAGGAATAATAAAAAAATTCCATAAGAAAATTTAAAAAAGGACTTCAAAATGACCCATAAAAACACCATAAATAATCTGTAACTAAAATATCTAAACAATTAATTAAAAATTTTGTTAAGGTCCTCAAAAAAAGACATAAAATTGAGCACATGCATGAAATTTCTAGTTTTTTTGTTGAAAAAAAGAGATCCTCAAAAAAGACATAAAATCGAGCACATGAATGAAATGTCTAGCTTTTTAGTGAAAAAAATAGAAATAACCCTAAATTCGTAAAAAAGAATATAAAATACCTTAGTCTTATAAAAATATTAACACGTAATAAAATAAAAAAGAAACTTGATCTCATCAAGTAAGGCCTCAACTTTTTTCGGTATAAAATATGAAAACTATAAAATAAAAGTATCTTACCTTGTATAAAAGTTATTATTAAAATTAAAATATTAAAATATATATATATAAAAAAGATTAGAACTAATTTAGCGGAAAGTAAACACTTTTGAAAGTGTTGTATCCGCTGTCGAAAGTAAATACTTTTACTCTGTTGAATTTTTTTGTATTTTATCGATAACAGCAAAGTTATGTATTTTAAAGTTAGGAAAAATATTTTGATGTTAAGCAAAACCTGCTCCATCTCGTTTTACATAAATGTTGAAAATTTGGTCGAAATTGATGCATTGTAACGAAAGTTTATAGTGATGTACTCTTATGAAATTTGCATTTTATTAATATAGATATATTCTCAGTACCTTTCTAAATCTATCTAAAGAATATTATAATAAACCTATAATTTTAATTTTATGACATATATTCATTTTATTAGCATGTTTGGGTCAATTTTACCCAGTGCGACCTTTTGAGTTCTCGTCAATGGGTAATTTTTACCCAGCGCGACCTTTTAACGCTTTTGGTTTGGGTTTGCGTAAATAAGTTTCGAGTTACTTTCTGGCTTCTTGTTGTTTGGTTTTGCTGCCCCAAGTGCAATAATACAATCTATTCTTCCAACAATAAGGTAGGATTTATATTTTATTTCCTCTTTTTACATTATTTCACATAAAATGCTTTCAAATGCTGATTTTCTCCGTTATGATAATGATATTCCAAATCCCGATGATGAGGAATCAGAAACTGATGATCATATAGAAGAGAGGAATTGGAGTACAGACACTGAAAAGTATACATTATCAGAAGAAGAAAACAATGAGGATCCAAGCTTCAATTACTATATAGGAAAGGACCAAAAGACTAAATGGAAGAAAGCTCTTCCCCCAAAAAATGTTCGAACTCGCAGTGAAAATATTATCACCCATCTACCAGGGGTAAAGGGTGAAGCAAAAAATGCTAAATCGATATTAGATTGTTGGAATCTCCTTATAGATGACAATATACTTGAATGCATAGTTACAAATACTAACATTTACATTAGGAATATTCAGCAGAACTATAGCAGAGAAAGAGATGCTAATTTGACAAACCTACATGAAATTAAAGCTTTATTGGGAATTATTTACTTTCTTGGGGTCATGAAAGCGAATAAATTGAATACAGATGATGCATGGGCAAGAGATAGTACTGGATTTGAATTGTGTAGAATAGCTATGTCTGAAAACAGATTCCGTTTTCTTCTCAGAGTAATTCGTTTTGATGACAAAGCTACAAGAAATGAAAGACTTCGTCAAGATAAATTAGCAGCTGTGAGATTGATTTTTGATACTTCTGTAAAAATTGCCAAAAGCATTATTCTCCTTCGGAATATACACTGCGTGACATTGAAAATGGAACACCAAGAAATAGTGGCCAGAAAATTATGCAAATTTCAGGGTAGACGCGCCTAACCGAGTTATGCAAATGATGTAAAATGCGCAGCTCTCGTGCGCACATGGAGTAAGATATAAGGCAGGAAATTGCAGAAAGGACAGTATTCGTGTCGTTATTTCTTCAAGGAAAATCATTGTAGAAATTTTGTTCTTGTGTCAAAATACACGTGTAATAACAGAGAATGCCAGGTCATCGTAAACGGAGGCAGTTCAAGCAGACAGACGCTTTTACGAGGGGCATGGTGATCGGACTGAAAAGGGCAGGTTGGTCCATACGTCAAATCGCAGCTGATACACACCTTGGTGCGTCCACGGTGCACCGACTGTGGAGAAGATGGTTGGAACAAGGAAATGTGGCAATTTATAGGAATGCCGGTGCAACCAGAGTGACGTCAGCACGTGTGGATCGGCGTATCCTTCGACAAGCAGTGGCGGCCCCACAAGCCAATTATACCGCCATCCTGCAACTTGTGCAAGACACCCTAGATCATTCCATCTCGACCAGAACCATTTCCCGTCGATTGGTTGCTAATGGCTTGCACTCATGCCGTCCGCTAAGAAGACTGCCAATCACCCCACCGAATAGGCGCCAACGTTTGGAATGGTGCCGGGCTAGATCGACGTGGATGACGGAATGGCACAGGGTCGTGTTCTCAGATGAGTCGCGTTTCTGCTTGTCCAGTGATAGTCGCCGTGTACGCGTGTGGCGTCGACGTGGAGAAAGGTCCAATCCGGCAGCAATTGTGGAACGCCCCACCGTGCGACAACGTGGAATCATGGTTTGGGGCGCAATCGCGTATGATTCCAGGTCACCTTTACTTCGTATTCAGGGCACTATGACGGCCCAACGATACGTTGATGATGTGCTGCGACCGGTGACACTCCCCTACCTTCAGGGGGTGCCCAATACCCTTTATCAGCAGGATAACGCCCGACCGCACACTGCTCGCATTAGCCAACAAGCTCTGCAAGATATACAGATGCTTCCCTGGCCACCGTACTCTCCTGATCTCTCACCAATCGAGCACGTCTGGGACATCATTGGACGCCGTTTGCATGCCTTGCCACAGCCGCGTTCAGAAGACGAACTGTGGCAAATGGTTGAGAGGGAATGGAGAGCCATCCCTCAGGACGCCATCCGTACTCTGATTGACTCTCTACCTAGACGTGTTGCTGCGTGCATCGCCGTCCGCGGTGGTCCTACTTGCTACTAAGCCGACGCCGTTCTCGCTCTGTATTATGACTATCATTTTGAAATAAAGATCACTTATTGTTCGTCCCTGTCTCTCTCTCTGTCTGCCGAGTTTCATCACTTTCTGGCCACTATTTCTTGGTGTTCCATTTTCAATGTCACGCAGTGTATAACGGTGGATGAAAAGTTTGACGCTTTCAGAGGGAAATGCAATTTCAGGCAGTATATTCCGAGTAAACACAATAAATATAGAATAAAATTATTTGCTCTCGTGGATTCAAAAAATGTTTTATACTTGTAACTTGGAGATTTATTCAGGAAAAAACCCTGAAGGTCCTTACAATGTCAGCAAAAGTCCAAGTGACGTTGTGGAACGATTGTGTGAGCCAATCAAGGGAACTGGCCGCAATGTAACAATGGATAACTGGTTCACCAGTTATTCTTTACCTCTAAAACTTTTACAGCAATATAGACTAATAATTGTTGGTACCTTAAAAAGAAATAAAAAGGAAATCCCCTCAGAGTTTGTCATCAGCAGAGGTAGAAATGTACACACTAGTGTTTTTGGCTTTCAAAGTGAAATGACACTTCTTTCATACAAGCCTAAAGAGAATAAAGTTGTACTTATGCTTTCAACTCTGCACCACGATGCAAATATAGATGATTCAACGGGAGAATTGAAAAAGCCAGAGATGATAATGTTTTATAATATGACAAAGGGTGGTGTAGATATGATGGACGAAATGACAGCTACATATAACTGTGCTAGAAATTCAAGAAGATGGCCCATGGTTATTTTTTATTCACTTTTAAATATTGGGGCAATAAATTCCCAGATAATTAATTTTGCAAATGGCAACGCATCAAAGGTTAAATCAAGACGTCATTTTTTGAAAACCTTATCCTTAGATCTTATTGAAGAGATGGTCAAAGTTCGCACAGTAAGCGGAAGAATGCCATGTGAAATAAAGGAAAAGGCATCCGATATTTTTAATTTGTTAGAGCCTGGTCCATCTAAAAAGCCAAAAATAGGAGAAAGACATCGATGCAAGAAATGCCAGAAAGAAAAAAAAGGACAGAAAAACTATTCAACATTGCCAGTACTGTTTTGCTTTTTTGTGTAAGGAACACTCTGTAATAATTTGTCAAGAATGTCATAAAGGACGAAACAAGTCCTAATTTCTATGAAAGGAAGTGATAACTTTCATACAAATTTATATTTTATAACCTATCTTCAATATATATTTTTATTTTCATAAAATAGTCAAATATATCATAAATATTTGATATTTTGATTTGTTATTAATAAAATAAATAAAATATGATTTTTATATCTCAGGATTTTATGTAAAGTTATTTAAAAGACAAATCATTATTCTAACATAGAAAACAATAAAAATATTGGAAATAATATTTGATTTATTTAGGTTTTAAAAAGTGGGTAAATTTTACCCACCGCGACCTTTCAAGGTATAAAAGAGGGCGCGACCGCTGCCGGGTTAAAAGCACAGACTGGATGCAAGCCTCTCTTGCACTTTGAACATATGGTTCTAGACCTCCGCTTCAGGCCTTCTTTTGTACACTCCACACATCTACTCTCTCTCTTTTCTGGAAGTTTTTCGAGTACTTCCTGGCTTGTTGAAGGCAGTACTGGAGGTTTCAAGTGATTTTTAACTAATTCATTTATTACTGAATAGTTAACAGCCCTTCTAGAAAGCTTGGGGTTGTCTTTGGTATGCTGTTCATATAGGATGAAGGAGTTTAGGAAAGCCCTGTGGAAGATGTTGAGGATCACCTTTCTATAAAATTTTCTTCCTTTTCTTTCATCCATATATGTATACAACATTTGATCATTGAGATCTACCCCTCCCATGTAGCTATCATAGCATATTTTCATCTGTGGGTAGTCTCTTTGGTCTGACACCTTCTTTTTGCCAGAAGAAGCATCACAAAATGTTGAGAGAAACTTCATTGGAGGTTTGCTCTTCTTTTCTTTGTAAGCCAGGGCCAGTAGATTATTATTTACCATATAAAGGGATTCATCAACACCTAATTTTGCACTTTTTAAGGTTTTAGGAAGTCCTTTCCTATTAGTTCTTATAGTACCAGTCAAATAAGTATGACTGTCCAGTAAGTCCTTGGCTAGGTTGATGCTGGTGAAAAAGTTATCAGTTATCAAATGATAACCTTTTCCAAGTAAACTGGATTCCTGGAGCAGATTCATTGGAACATCATAGGAAAGGGACTTGATAATTGGAGATAATTTCCCTTTATATGGCTTCATTCTCAGACAATAGCCAGTTTTAGATTCACAAAGCATCCACAGTTTGACTCCAAATCGACCATGGTGCTTTTGGGGCATATATTGTCTAAGACGAGTTCGGTTTTTTAGGCACACCAAGCTCTCATCAACTGTAAGATTTTGAGTAGGCTTATAATAATATATAAACTTGTTGTTCACATGCTCTATGAGCTTCTCAAATCTTGCAGTTGGGTTGTAATCAGGATGAGAACTTGGAACCAGGTTGGAGTCATCAATCAGAGAAAAGCAGCTGTAGAGCAACTCAAATCTCCCTCTAGACATAACTTTACCAAACCAGGGCGTCTCTAAAAGTTCATTCTTGCTCCAATAGTCCCTGATTTGGTTCTTCTTCACATTGCCCATATTGAAGATGACTCCAATAAAGGCCATCATCTCATCCAAGGTAGTGTCCTTCCAGGCCAGCTTCCTAGAAAATAGAGGCAATTTGTCCCTATTGCTTGCCAATAAAGTTTGGGCACATTTATTGGTAAAAGCCACAATTTCCTTCATCAAATTAATTGTTATGAATAACAAAAAGTATTCAATAGGCCGGATAATAGAGGGGGGAAGGTGCTGTGGGCCACAAACTTCTCCAAAAGTCAACGTTTTAGATGTGGAAAATGGAGTATAAACTCTTACCCAAGGACTTGGCTGGTTTTCATCCACTTCTTCATCAGAAAATTCATCTTCAAAAGTGTCTTCAACACTTTCTTCAAACTCAGAAGACAAAGAATAAACTTCAGTGTCCTCAGAAAATGCAGAGCATTCTGAACCGGAAGCCATTTTTAAAAAATTAAAAATAAAAAAAGGAAATCGCAAGACAAAGGAGATAAAAACACAGCTAACGTGTAGAGACAAGCCCAGAAGTGAGAAGGGAGGTGATAAAAATAGCCAGCCACCACCCCCTCCCCCACGAGGGGCCCTACAAGGAAGTAACGATAGATCGGTACCCCGGCGCTCCTGGTGACGTTATAGGGTAACGATGGATCGTTACCTCGGCGCTTAAAGGGTTAAACCAATTCCTGAAGTCCACTCCTCTCCAATTTTGCAATGGCTTATATATATGTGGCAATATAATAAGGTGGGGAAAGAAATAAGGACACCACAAGTTTGGAAGAGGAATCCAGACAACCAGAGAGAGAGGAAGAGAGCCGTTCCCGGCAAAGCTGGGCGTCCATTCGTGTCGCACACAATCCCCAACTGTCTTAAAAGTCCCGAGGTTCCAAGTATTGGGCCCCAGTAGTCGCCCCTTGGAATGTCGCTGAGGTCTAAAGTGACCGGACTTTACCCTCCCGTCTCTCTCTGGGTTTACTGTAGGTTTGCTTTACTATTCCTGGAAGAGTATATATTATGACATATGTATATGGCTAATATTGCAATAGACTTATAGTTAGCTTACACACACACAACCTTGTAGGGGATAAAACCTCCCACCATTTCAACAATCCCTGTTGTCTTCTTCAGGGGAAACATTTGATCCAAGATTCCTATGAGGAAGATTAAAATGTCCACCTTTCAAGCATTAGCTTATCATCAGACCAATTGTTTCACAAATACTTAAAATATAGAGAGGTGTAAAAGGGGAATTTAAATATTTAAAAATTGTAAAAATACATATTTCAGATTTTAGCTAAACTTTTACATATCAAAACACAAGGTAATAAGACCAAATCCAAATAAATAAATAGTGTGTGACATTACAGTAACAGCCTTGTTACCATCTCCAGACAAATATGCTGAATATGCACTTCAGTACTTTTGTCTGAAGATGGTAACAATGCTGTTACCAAAATGTCACACACTATTTATTTATTTAGATTTGGTCTTATTACCTTGTGTTTATAATCTACTAGCGGACGTACCCGGCTTCGCCCGGGTTTTACCAGAGAAAAGGTTTGTCTAACAAATCTCTCGATAAAGTGAACATTTTTTCCTGGTCCCTTGAAAAATACTCGATAAGTTGAATAAAATCAATATTAATTGGTTCCCTCGGTAATTGGAAGTTAAAGGAATAGTATCTTGCCTTGGAATTGTATCATTATTCTTGTCTCAAATAAATTGCCGTGTCATCCTGAATTTTGTCTTTCCTAATTTTCTACATTACAAAATCATCGTATCATCATGATAATATTTAGAGCAGATTGTTGAATTATAACAGATAAATTAGAATATTTAGGCAAAATAATTTATAATTTTTAGGCGAAAAGTTATTTCAAAAATTTTATTTGCTAGAAACCTTCCCAGTACTATACTAAATAACTTCCCAAAGTTTCATGGCGTTCCAATGAGTGGTTTGGTCAGGCATAAAGGACAGACAGACACACACACATTCATTTTTATATATACAGTAAAACCCCGCTAATATGAACCCTGGATATAACGAACCCATGGCGATTCCCAATTCCATTCCATTGAAAATACCATCGTTATAACGAACTTTGCGATTTTTAAAATAACGAACTACCCCTATAACGAACCTATTTTCGGTCCCACAAAATGATAAAATCTATTAAAAATACTATGCTTATAACGAACTTAAAATTGTGATTTAAAAAATTTTCAAAACAACAAAATTTTGAGCATGTTTCAGCTCGCGGATCGAGATTTCAAAACAAAAAATTTGCGGCATTGTTTGTTTTCATTTCCATTCTATTTTTGCTGATGTTGTATACATTTTTACACATTATTTTTTTATTTAATAGAATATCTTTGCATTCGACAATTTTGAAATAGAAGAAAAATACAAATGGCTTCCAAAATAAAGAAAAGAAACAAAGAGTGGCGTTCTAAATTTAAAAAAAAAAAAAAAAACAGTGGCAGCATGCCCTTTTAGAAGCGTTCTATATCAAGTTTAACCTAGGCTAAAAAATAATTCCAAATAATTTTAAAGCCAGAAATGGTTTGAATAACAAGTTAAAAACAAAATTTAATATGCACTTCAGAAGAATATGTGGAAACTGGAATTGGAAGAAGAAGAAGAAAAAAAAACAGTTCCCCCAAGTTCCCCCTTGTCTCATGTGCTACAAACAAATCGACTTATAAATTCTCAAAAACTACCACTACAGTTCTATTTTTAGAATTGAATTTTTGTTAGGTATATGATTCATTCAGGGTTTGCGGATATTTCTCCTGGCGGCCGTTTTACCACCGATTTTGTGTTTGCAAATTGGCGTTTTTTATTTGCAATTTTACCGATTGTGCTATCGTATCAACATGTTTCGCGTCCGATTTTTCTTAATTGGATACTTTTGATTCATCCTCAATTGATTCAGAATACACGGAGCTTTATTCCTTTGATGGAAATAATGATATTTTAAGACAATTCTTATTTTAAAATTTCACTTTTCACTTTCAAACAACAAGGTATTAGAGGCATTTTTTCAAATAAATTTAGTATTATATTATTTGAGAAAGATGTTCTAAAATACTCATGCCTTTTAAATATATAATTAATAATGTTTTGCCTAGAGGATTTGGCTTAATTTTTAAATAATACATAGGTTTATATATAAACATGTATGCTAATGATAAGAAGAACCTATTAACAAATGACTTATTTTGATATTCAGCATTACTGTAAAGAAATAGGTCAATTTAGGGAATTAAAACCAAGTGACCAATATTAGGTGGCTGCCTTTTCCTGTTTGTATGGCTGTTTCTTAATTATACGGCCTAAAAATTTAGAAAAGTTAAAAAAATGGCCAAACCGTGGCTATAGTGAACCAAAAGCTCTGTCCCATAGAGGGTTCACTATAGAGGGGTTTTACTGTTTATAGATAATCCAAATTGTGCTTTATCATTTTTAAATATCTAAATTTCTTCTACACCTCTGTATATTTTGTAAGTATTTGGTAAACAATGATGATAAGCTAATGGTTTAAAGCTTGCCATTTTAACCTGATAAAGAAACTTATTGCAGCTACCCACCATGATTATTATTGAGGGTGGTAACTCTTTCTTATCAATATTTGATGCTGTCTCTCTTTACCTTGAGAGACAACCTAGTGTCCAGCTACTTGACCAGCTCGGTAACTTCAAGGAAGAGGCTCTAAGGACGACTATCAACCGTCCAAAACTCTTTTTTTATTGAACAGCACGGTCAATTTATGCATTCAAAGAAACAAGGTAATAAGACCAAATCCAAATAAATAAATAGTGTGTGACGTTTCAGTAACAGCTTTGTTACCATCTTCAGACAAAAGTACATTGGTCAGAGACAATTGTCATTCAGTACTTTTGTCTGAAGATGGTAACAACGCTGTTACCGAAACGTCACACACTATTTATTTATTTGGATTTGGTCTTATTACCTTGTTTTATAATCTATAATCCAAATTGTGCCTTATCTACATTCAAAGAAATTTACTTTTTTTCTTTGTTTTTAAATTACAAACATATTTACATAAATAGACTACTCTAACAATTATCATTAAGTGTCTGGCATGGTCTGATGTCATGGTGTGTCAGGATTGCACCTCAGACGAGAGGTTCCACGTGGAGCTCCACTTCAGTCCCGGGGTAGTGTGCTGCGTACAGAAGAATCTGCCTCCAGGACCTGGGTTCAGGCCACAGGCACGTAGTGGACCAGTAAGTCCTACACTCCATCACCGCTGCTGTTGTTGATTGTTGCATTGCGCCGCCAGAGAGAGAGAATCCACTCAGGAGGCATGCCCAGCCAGAACTGCATCGAGGAGGAGGAAGACGAGACCACTCTGCTGGAAGAAGATACTCGACAGGAGAGTGAATCTGTACGTACCTACACTGTGGTGCACTTACAGTATGAGTAGGCATTGTTTACTACACCTCACCTTGATTATCATGAACATTTCAATAATTTGGTGTCTTGTTACCTTTTGTTTGTACCTTTTGGAAGGTGTGCAGAGCTGATGAAGTTATGGGGCTACACCAAAGATCCAAATTGTGCCTGCAACGTCCCACAATCAATGTCCCATATACTAGATGACTGCCCGCTGTACAAATTCAATGGAGGAATCTCCAATCTCCACTCTGTCACCCCAGAAGCCCTTAACTGGCTGAAGGCCTTGCTTCTCAGACTTTAATGACCGAGAAGTCCTCACTTCTTTTTTCTAGATTTGATTCATTTTGTCTCCTCTCTTATTGTAAAGACGTTGCTGTATCACCTCATAAGCATAAATAAATTTGGAGTTTATCAATTAGACTGAGGCCATTGTATTCTAGCTCATTCTGATAAGGCACAATTTCGCACATTATTTATTTGGATTTGGTCTTGGATAAGGTAGAAGTTTTGCGACTGCTTTTATTGTAAGTTGCATCACATGTCTACACATGTGAAAATCAGTTAGACTTTGCACTTACAAATGTGCCAGAGCCCTGTTTGGTTACTTGCACTCGCTGGTGGGGTTGGACTTTTGTAATAATCGGAAGCCATTGGAGCATTTTTTTTTTTTAAACATAAAAAAGTGCCCAATGCGGGAATCGAACCCGGGTCGTAGCGGTCGAAAACCAACGGTTTAGACTATCCTTCCACCGACCCCCTTGGTCTTATTACCTTGTGTCTATCCCATTCTCTATCTGAGTCCAGTTAGGTGACCTCACATTGTATTAGAATGATTTCAACCTGTCTAGGTTCCAAACAAAGTAGGACCTCTCCATTAGACATACCTTTGGAAGTTCTGATAAGGTACAATTTGGATTATAGATTAAAACTACAAGATAATAAGATCCAAATATATTTGGAGAGAGATTTGGTCTTATTACCTTGTACTTTAACTCCGCCTTTACCGGTTCCAAGCCCTGATGAAAAAGGAGGAGGGGGAGCAGTAACAAGCTCACTAAAAAACTTGGGCTCAGCTGATAGTACCCTGTCAGGGCTCCTAATCCAGGGATACAGGATGAGCAGCGTTTGTACTTCATGTTAGGAGTAGCTGCACATGGTGTCTGTTCCTCATGTCAGAGGCGGCCATTTCTTTTGGAGCTAAGTCGGCCTGTCACTGAGTAGTGTTCTCAGTCTTAATGACAAAGGCAGCCGCATTCTACTTCACCCAATCATGATGGTTGTCAAATCTCTCCCACCTTGTACTTTGGAGGTTTTGAAAATCATTTTTTTTTAAACCTCCAGAAGTTGGTTTAGAACAGACCATGTAAGCAAGGGATAGGAAGTCCGATGTTAGCAAGTGGGCAATGTGTGTGGTCCAGGAGTCCCCCACCCTGACTGAGGAGTCCAAGAGTCAGCAGGAGTCCGGAGTCCAGCACAGGCCGGCTCCCTCCAGTCCCATTCCTATTCAACCCGCTCCACCACCTTCAGAACCCACCACCATCAGTTAGTACCTGCACCAGCTCATGTCTGGTTTCTCTTCCCCTACTTTCTGATATTAGACTTGTGCATGAAATTCTAAGCGGAGTCAGACAACAAATAATGTGATATTAATGTTAATTTATATAATTTTAATAAAGTTTATCTTATGGGAGCATTATATATTTATACGATGAATATTTTAATTTAATATTTGAATTAAATCTACTTATATATTTGCCTTATTCTGTCTGTTTGTCTGAAGCTCACGGATAGAATGCGCTCCCATTGGCCGCCAGCGAACACGTGGCCTCCCTGCCCCCCTCTAGACAACCCTGTTATTCAAAAACCATACATCCAATCGCCATGAAATTCTGGGATATTATTAGGTATATCCCCGGAAAGGTTTTCGAAAAATGATTTCTTGAATATCTTGAATATCCTTAGAGTTATTTGCAGAATTGTAGATATAACTCGCAAGCAGCGCCCCCAGACGGTAATGAAAGCAATGGGGAGGTATCGCCATCTATGTTTGATTTTTTAAACTGTTTATATTAAAAGGGGGGAATTGTTAGGTTTATTAATTCAAATAATTATGTAAATATATGAATAAATATAAAAATGTTATATAATATATTTTTTAATATTATCTTTATGCATAGAAAGTACAAAAGTAAAATTTGAGGATTAAGAAGAAATAAAAAAAACAAGAAAGGATCAAGAAGGCACTAACTACGTTGCCAAATTGTTAATTAACATATGCTAGCTAATATTATCATCATCAATTTATATTTATTCATATATTTACATAATTATTTACACAGAGAAAAATTATTTGAATTAATAAACCTAACAATTCCCCCCTTTTAATATAAACAGTTTAAAAAATCAAACATAGATGGCGGTACCTCCCCATTGCTTTCATCACCGTCTGGCGGCGCTGTTTGCGAGTTATATCTACAATTCTGCAAATAACTCTAAGGATATTCAAGATATTCAAGAAATCATTTTTATAGAGAGGGGCTGCTATAGACAGGTTACTTTTAATGTAAATCACATCGTACTACGTATTTAAAATCGGGCGCTATGACCACCCAAGTCAACGTTTTTAAAATATATTCGCACTCGGGTAAACCCCGGGCGTTGCCCGGGCCATTCGTCTAGTAGTTATTAAACAAATTAAAACTTATAATGGAAAATATGAAAAGTTAATATTAGGGAAACGCTACAGATTCTTCAGACAAAATTTTATAATTTTATCAATGTTTCAACAAAAATATTTTGCCACCTATTGTTGTTGAATTGACGAAAGATAATTTTAAAATATCACACATACAGATTGAAATATCTTCTTTTTTTTTTTTTTTTAAATAGGAAATATATGATTCTTCTCATTCTTTCTTATCTCCACACTGGGTGAAGTAGAATGCGTCTGCCTTTGTCATTAAGACTGGGAGCACTACTCAGTGGCAGGCCGACTTAACTCCAAAAAAAAATGGCCGCCTCTGACATGAGGAACAGACGCCATGTGCAGCCGCTCCTAACACGGTGTACAAACGCTGATCATCCTGTATCCCTGGATTAGGAGCCCTTACAGGGTACTATCAGCCGGGCCAGCTGAACCCAGGTTTTTTAGTGAGCTTGTTACTGCTCCCCCTTTTGATTGAGATAGGCAAGCATATCCAAACAACAAATGTGTAATGTTTCAGTAACAGTGTTGTTACCAAAAACCATTATATATAATGGCGACTTTCATTCCTTCCTCTTTGCTCCTCAAAGTTCCCATTAAGAACCTTTTCTCCAACCTAGAATAATACAGAGAACACAGAAGCACAGTGACCATTCGTGTAATCTCTACACAAGGGGATAAGAAACAACAACAACAGTATACATTGATGTCATTCCATGATAAGATTTATGGGCGGCATGGAATTCTAGGCGGAGTCAGATAACAAATTATTTATTGTAAAATCAACTTTGAATTACATTTATTTAATACAAATTATCAGAAGTATTGTTGTATACTACATGTTGAAGTTCTTTTTTTTTTGTCTCTGTGTGTGTGGTCAAATATCATTTCTAGATTTTAAAATGTTAGATATATGTGTTTGATATATTATAGATAAATATTTACATTCTATATGATTTATGATTTATATTTAGAATGATGTATAATTATTTTATTATATTAATATGACAACAAATAATATGATATTAATTTATATAATTTTAATAAAGTATATTTTATGAGCACATTATATATTTAAAAGATAATTTAATATTTGAATTAAATAGTTATTAAACAAATTAAAACTTATAATAAAAAATATGAAAAGTTAATATTTGGGAGCGGCTACGGATTCATATCTAAAACCATAAAAGGCTTAATAGCTCTCACCTCTATTCATAATCCCCCAGTTGTACATCTGATCACCCGAATTACTAAAGAAGTTAAACCACAAAACAGATATAGGGAAAAAGGTATAAGGCATTGGTCTAGCTAATATGGCTTTCCGCTATTGAACCAAGAAACCAACCATAGCATTAACATATCAAACACCACAAGCTACCATACTATCTGTTATGACTACTAGAGTAGTCTATTTTTATGTAAATATAGTTGTAACTTAAAAACTAAGAGAAAAAAAGTATGTAAATTTCTTTGAATGTATAAATTAGTATGTAAATTTCTTCAATGTATAAATTGAGCGTGTTTTTCAATAAAAAAGTTTCTAGATAAGTTTTTGGATGGTTGGTAGTCGTCCTTAGAGCCTCTTTCTTTGGAGTTACCGAGCTGGTCAAGTAACTGGACTCTAGGTTGTCTCTCAAGGTAAAGAGAGACACCAATCTATATTGAGAAGAAGACCCCTCAATACTATCCAAAGGCTTGAAATGTGCGTTCTTCTGTATAAGGATGGAGTCTCTGCCTCCTTCCAACATTACCTGCTCTAGAACATTGTCTGCCACATGGAGACGACAAGTAGGTGTCTCCCTTTCTAGAAGATGGAACCTCAATGTAAGCCAATTCTCTTCTTCCAGTACTTTAGGAGCTGAAAAGGTGTATCCTAATTATCATAAATTGTAGCTTCTAAAGCTGAAAAGATGTATCATGCTGGGATTCTCTAGTATTTCTCTCCATTTTTCAATTTTCATCATTCTAAAACATGATAAGGTACAAAACAAGGTAATAAGACCAAATCCAAATAAATAAATAGTGTGTGACGTTTCGGTAACAGCGTTGTTACCATCTTTAGACAAAAGTACTGAATTCAGTACTTTTGTCTGAAGATGGTAACAACGCTGTTACCGAAACGTCACACACTATTTATTTATTTGGATTTGGTCTTATTACCTTGTGTTTATAATCTATAATCCAAATTGTGCCTTATCATGATAAGGTACAATAATGATTATAGATCAGAAACACAAAGCAATAAGACCAAATCTGAATAAATAGTGTGTGAAATTTCAGTATGACAACAACCCTGTTACTAAAATGTTGCATACTATTTATTTGGATTTGGTCTTTTTCACCTTGTGTTTCTAATTATGGTAAAACACAATGATTTTATAATTCATGTGTTTACAGTGTTTGAAATCCTTGCTATAATGCTGTAGTGTAATTTAATCCCCAGGTTTCAGTTGTTTAATGTCTGTAAGTAAGCTATAGGGGGGGTCGGTGGAAGGCTGGTTAAACCGTTTGGTTTTCGACCACTACGACCCGGGTTCAATTCCCGCATTGGACACTTTTTTCTGTTAAAAAAAAAAAATGCTCCAATGGCCCCTGATTCTTGCAAAAGTCTAATCCCACCAGCGAGTGCAAGTAACCAACAGGGCTCTGGCACATTTGTAAGTGCAAAGTCGAACTGCTTTTCACATGTGCAGACATGTGGTGCGCTTACAGTAAAAGCAGTCGATAACTACTCACCATGATTATCATGGCCTGTACCACGTGTACTAGGGCTGTACTAATGTACTAATGCTGTAGTGTAATTTAATCCCCAGGTTTCAATTGTTTGTTGTTGTTGTTTCTTATCCCCTTGTGTAAAGATTACACGAATTCCTTGAGTCCATGCTCCTTGAGCTGTTTTATGATGAGCAGCGGCCTCTCCCAAAGGTCCTGTTTAGTGCATCTAATGCAAGCCAAAATGTGTTCTTTCAGTTGTTTAATGTCTGTAAGTAAGCTACTGTAGCTCTCTCCAACAAGTGATAGTGTGTCCAGAAGTAATCCCAGAGGTGAAGCCATTCCCCATCATGAGGAGCCACTCGGACTACTCCCGTCCCCGTAGCCTGGAGTATGAGACCATCAATGACAAGACCAACCTGGGTAAAATGACTTGGAACAAACAACTACCACTTAAAAGACAAATTCTCTACTCTTCTCAAAATGTAGAAAAATCTTAGCTGAAAATTTAAAATGAATTTTAAACGTCACTTTTCATTTTCATATATGGTAGTACCTCCATGAGAAAATACTCCTGATAGAAGATATCTCTCTAAATAGTACAGTTATCACAAGCAAAATTAGCAACTCTCTGATAAGAGGACACCACTACCTAAAAGACACTTTGGGCTGGCAAATAGGTGTCATTTACAGAGAAGTTCTACTGAATATATATATATTTTATTGAATTAAAAATTCATTTTCTAATTTTCAGAGAGTAGTTAGCTGGTTGGCCAATTTGGGTAATCACAACTATGGATGGTATTGATGCCATATTTACATATCGGCTTTCTTTTATATATATATTCTTAAGGACAGTTGTACTATTGTATTGAGGCTCTAGCCATATTTGCATATTGGCTTTCTCCATATATAAGTTCCTAAGCATACTTAATTTTAATAGGTGTAGGATGGTTGTTGCGTGATGTGGCTTGTGGAAAGGCCGCTGATAAAATTATAATTATAATTAATTTATTTAAAGCCAGAAATATATAAAGAGAAAAGAAGTAATGGTTGAAGTAACGGCCGTTTGAGCTAGCCTTGTTGTTATGACGCCAGTGGCCAGCAAAAGTCTCGGATGATGTCCAGCGCGCATGCATAGTGAGGTTGATGCTCGCGGTTGCCGAGGCCGTCCACTGCCCATGTGTGTAGTGGAGCTTTGTCCCAGTTCGCGCTCGCTGAAGCAAAGTGTAGTCGCCACAAGAATTGTGGTTTTTTACTCCCAATTCATTGGGACTCGCGCAGAAACCAAACATTAATCCCATCTTTATTTTTTTCCAGTGTTTTATCATATTATAAAATAAATGAAGCTTCCAGGGTTAAGTTTCTTGTGCAACTTTTTGCAATTTTCAAGTCCTTCAACAGGATTATCACGTTAAAAATTGTGTTTTATTGTACATGGAGGCTGACCAACAAGCCCTGCTCCATCCTGACAATGAGTTCTTGTGTTGTCACATCCATACAGAGTCATCCAACCTTTCCTCCTGGGTCATCCTCTTTCATTTTTAATAAAGTACCTTCCAATTTTTAAAATGTGCGCCTGAAAAAATTTAGCAATTTTGCATAATATTTACAAATTCTTGTTAATTTTGGTACTAATTTTTTTTTTTTTTGTCTTACAAGCAATTACTAAGAGTTGACTATATGTGCATTATTTTTTGTTTGTTTTGGTTTTTCTTTTGTTGTAATCATACACCTGTTAACACATGCAATTGCTCTACAAAACTTCCATAGATGTTTGCAAAGAATATTGTCTAAATAAACTCCGGGTTTCTGGAGATGAGTTTCTTTATCTAAACCTGTAGCATTTGTTATAATAACAACAAAAAGCCTTTATTCAGGGTCACTGACCCTATACAGGATTCACCAGAGGTATGCATAAGAACAAAGCAGTGAGACAAAGGAAACCTGTAGCATTTGTTTATTTAATATCCAGGAGGTTTAAATCTATTGATAGTCAAATATTGTCATAATGGGGGGGTAGACTGTCAAGATATATATATAGACAGAATTTTTTTTTTAAATCAATATTACCAGCTTAAAGATCATAAGGCCCTTTTTATGAGAGAATTGTCTGAAAGATTTCTTTAGAAGTTTTTTTTTTTTTTTAACTTCTTTGAATCATATAATAATTAACTTTTTTTGAAGAAGAAATAAAGTATGGATAGAGAATATTTTTGTCAATCTTCTCTCCAAAAAAAAAAAAATTTGGGGGGTCTTGAAGAAATAAAGGTTATAATATTTGATAGGTTAATAAAGGTATATTCAGGTTACTTTTCTCTTTCTCATCAAAAAATTAGGAAATTATTAAAAACTGAGCTATCTTTTTTTTTTTTACTAATTTGACGGAAGAGTTGAGGATTATTTTTATAAATCAAAAATATCCTTCCAGAAAATATTCTCTATGAATAGTTTTGTAATAGAAATCGGCCAAGCCATTCTCTACCAGCTAAGCTTTGTCAGGTTTTGAAAAACTTCCTAATCCCTTGTGAATATCATGGAACCAAAGGCCTGAAACCATGGTCTCTCCAAGTGAGCATTCTGAAAATTTCAAGCTGGTGTTGTGTCACAGCCCCGATTCCGCTAATTTGCAGAGACGGTCAATAGAGGGTGCATACATAAGAAATGAAAGCATTAAAGCATGAATGCATCTTTTAAACACGCATAAAAAAAAACTACTGTCCTTGCTGCAATGAAAAAAAAATATTGGGAGGGTTGGCTCATCAGTGGTGAACCCTCCCAGCGGTTTCGCCAATTTAACATACCAGATGAATTCTCAGAGCTCTAATACTGTATTGAATGATTCTGCTTTTATATGGTACACTGAAAGGTGGAATCTCAGAAATAGTATTCAGGCAAACTATGGACATAAGATGGTGTATAGTTGTCACATATCTATTTTGACGGGAGAAGTGAACTTTTCTTTTTTTATAGCTTAACATAGGATTTTTTTTTTTTTTTTAATAAAACGAAAAAATTAATGCTTTAATTTTAATAAATGAAAAAAAAAAACCAAGAGGCTTTAGTTCTGCCTTTTTTTTTTCAACTAGGGGTAGCACTGGTAGAGCTAATATAGGAATTTAAATGGAGAATATATTTTTATTTTTAAATACTATTTTTATCAGATACAGTAGCCTCCCATGAGAGACCCTAGACTAAAATCATAGCTAAAACTGGCCTCTCCTCGGGGTGGTATCAGAGAATCTGTCAGGTTGAGAAGTGTTTAAACCCAAACACAGTGTAGCCATGTTGTCTCACGGGAGACACTACAGTGTTGCCGCCACTAACACCCTGTGTTGTGAGTGCTATAATCCCTTGTTTGTTTCCAGAGAACCCTCACACTCAGAGTCTGGAAGACGTCTCCCAAAGGGGACAGGGAAGGGGAAGAGGTCATTGTTTTTTTCCCTTTTTTTATTATTTTAAATATTCCCCTGTCCCACGTAGCTGCACGTGCTAACTGCTTGAATTTTTTCTTCTTTTTTTTCCCCCTCTCATTGATCTTTGTATTTTGGGATGACCCATTTCTTTTTTGATTAATTTTCCTCTATTTCTATTTTGCTCTGGCAGCCTTTTTTTTATTATTATTATTGTGTTCCTTCTTTCATAAGCTTGTGCTTTTTCTATTTATATGGCTCTTAAGTTGTTTTGTTTGTTTGTTTCGTTCTCTTCTTTCTGGTAAGAATATACTATTAGAACAACCAATTTTTAAACTTTTTTATTGTTTTCCTCCAACATTTCAATTACCTAGTTGCAGAGATCAATTGTCCTTTAGAAAGAGGTGTTCTCTTATTGGATAGCAACAAATTAATAAAAAAATTTGGTGATGAAAAAACTGTCCTCTCAGGGAGTTTCGAATGTAAATGCAGAAGCTAGGAATTCCAGAGTGTAAGTTTACCCTAAGAAAGGTGTCAGTGAGTACCTAATTGTCAGGACAATAACAAAGAGGTTGAAAATTGGATAATGGAACTGTATAGTCCTTTTACAATTCGCTAGCCAAAAAAAAAAGCACAAAAGAACCTTTGCCACAGAAAAATAAACTTACTTTTAAAGAAATAGAAACAGTAGCCAAAACAAAAATAAACAAGAACTGGAGGATCCCGCCTAAGCACAGTTGGTACACCCTCGAAGCAGATGGCCACCCAGACCTTTCGGTCCACAAGCCGGCTTGGTACAGTGGAATGAAGCCAGGAGGAGCTCTGAACCTCAGAATTAGACAACACTAACAAGATTTAGAACAGGCCATCTCAAGCCATTGAAGATAGAAAAAATTAACAAAATCTACCCCACTTGCCCAAAATGTAGCTTGGCACCTGCAGAACACATTTTGGCTTGCATTAGATGTACTAAACAGGACCTTTGGGAGAGGCTGCTGCTTTTCATAAAACAGCTCGAGGAGCATGAACTCATGGAATTCATGTAATCTTTACACAAGGGGATAAGAAACAACAACACTATTCCGGTAAAATAAAATCCTCTACACTACCTATGTTAAGTAAAATAGCTTCTGGGGGGTCGGTGGAAGGCTGGTTAAACCGTTTGGTTTTCGACCACTAGGACCCGGGTTCGATTCCTGCATTGGACACTTTTTTCTGTTTAAAAAAAAAAAAATGCTCCAATGGCCCCCGATTCTTGCAAAAGTCCAACCCCACCAGCGAGTGCAAGTAACCAAACGGGGCTCTGGCATTTGTAAGTGCAAAGTCGAACTGCTTTTCACATGTGTAGACATGTGGTGCGCTTACAGTAAAAGCAGTCGCTAACTACCCACCATGATTATCATGGCCTGTACCACGTGTACTAGGGATAAGCAAAAAAAAAAATAGCTTCTGAGGGCGAGTTTTAATAACTATCCTGTTACCTTTTGTTTCTGTTACTGAAATGTTTGTAATTAATTTATCTAGGTTAGGTCTTTTTTTTTTTTTGCTTATCCCTAGTACACGTGGTACAGGCCATGATAATCATGGTAGGTAGTTAGCAACTGCTTTTACTGTAAGCGCACCACATGTCTACACATGTGAAAAGCAGTTCGACTTTGCACTTACAAATGTGCCAGAGCCCCGTTTAGTTACTTGCACTCGCTGGTGGGGTTGGACTTTTGCAAGAAACGGGGGCCATTGGAGCATTTGTTTTTTAAACAGAAAAAAGTGTCCAATGCGGGATCTTGGGTCAGGTTGGGTCTTGTTCCCTTATATGCATATGTCTAGTGGTTAGTAGAGGGATGATGATGCAAGTATGTTATGCAAATTTTAATTTTGAACCTCTTCCTTTTTTTTTTTTTGTCTTATATTTTGGAGTTTCCTCTCACTTCAGTAGAACCTCCATGAAAGGATACTCCCAATACAGGATACCTCTCTACAAAGGACCATCACCAATATTACCAATGATACTCTCTCCGTTAAGAGGACACCTCTCCCTAATGGACATTTTGACTCTGCAACTAGGTGTTGTCCTTTTACATGAAGAGTGTACTGTATATTATTTTATATATATATTATATAAATATTATAGTTTTCTTATATTATTTTAGCACTTATTTCTTTCTCAAATTCAGATTATAAAGGTTTCTAAAATTTTAGCCTAAATATGCAACTATGCTAAGAAGAGACCAAAGATAAAAGTGATGAGTTGATTTATTGAAGAGGTTTGAACTTGGCGAGTTTTCAGACAATAATCTCCTTCAACAGGCTGTAATATAAATATATGAAACTAGAGGAGAAAGAAATTAATTAAATATATATATTAAAAACAAAGTAGGCATATCCTGACCAGGAGCACATTTGCTTTTCAGAAGGCAAAGCACCATCTGGTGGAACAGAAATCAACTAAACATTGATTTAACCTGTTCTCTGATATTTGGCCAACCCAATTTCTTGATAAATCAAGAACAGCCATCCACGAACGCGTTTCGCGCTTTTGGAGCTCGTCAGCGTGGAGTAGGCTGAACCATTGTGACCAAAAAAGATTTTTTGATCCCAATTCTAAACCTGAACTTTTTTCTTTTATTTTTTTTTTATTTCACTTTTTAATATATATATGTCGTATCCGTTGTGGTCGAATGGAAGGGTGTGACCGTTGTGCATGTAAGCGTCAAAAAGAACTTGTTCCACACTCGTGAGCACACACAGAGAAGGCATGGCCTTCGCCTGGGCGCGCTGGCTCCCAGGTTTATTTTGTACAGATTTATACATGGATGAATTTGTATTTACAATTTAAAATATAATTATGGCGGAAAGAAATTATACATCTTGGGCATTGGGTAAATTATGACATATATACATATAGTTTTTTTTTTTTGCTCATCCCTAGTACACGTGGTACAGGCCATGATAATCATGGTGGGTAGTTAGCGACTGCTTTTACTGTAAGTGCAGTAATTTAGTAATTTGCATAAGTAGAAATCTTGTAAAATATTTCCACTTATGCAAATTTATATAAATCATTACTTTCTCCTCTGGTTTCTTGTATTTATATTACAGCCTGTTGAAGGTTGTTATTGTATGAAAGCTCACCAAGTTCATACCTCTTCAATAAATTAACTCGTCACTTTTACCTTTTGTTGCTTCTTAGCAATGATATCCGACTATTCCTCCCATTGTAATATGCAACTATAACTTGAAGCTGTAGCTATTTATGTTGATACTGAGTTCACATGGCTATGATAATCATGGGGAAATAAAGTTCCTATTGTAGATGCACCCTATGTCTTCTACACATAGCAGTTTGAACTTGGATAATCTGAACCATGACAATGCTGTTAACTGAAAAGAAAAAAAAATTCACAATTATATAGTTGCCCTCTTTTTTTTCTTCTTTTTCTGGATTTGGCCATGATACCCTTCTCTGTAGTTATTTGCTAGAGACAGAAGAATATTTTCACAATTTTCCCTTCTACAATCTGTGATGGTGTTGATGCAGTAGCCTCTCCTTTTAACTTTTTGAAGACCTCTTTCGGTAAGTCCTTGCTCAGGCCATCGTTGTTAGGACCTTCTTCTTCTTCCTTCTTAATCCATTATATATATGTATGTTTGTTATAGTTAGACACTAGTTTATAGATATAGTCTAACCTTGCCATAATAACATATCAATATTTTATGAAAAAGGCATCTCCTGATGGCTTGCGCTATCTATCGGAATAAATATCAACTATTCTCGTTGATATGAGAATAGTTTATATTTATTCCGATAGATGGCGCAAGCCATCAGCAACTTTCAGTTGCACGATAAGGAGATGCCTTTTTCATAATTTATGCACCTTATCTATCAATATTTGTTGCCATCACATTTGTTATTGAACAAAAGACAAAAATAAGCCATCTCTTCTATATGTAAGAAATGATTTTTTTTTTTTTTTTCAAATTTAAAGCCAAAAAAACTACCTATTTGTCTGTCGCCTTATTATTTTATTTGAACAAAGAAAAGTTGGTGCTTTTTTTTTTTTAGTTTTCTCAGCTCGTATATCAAGATTCTATGTACTAGCCACATTGTAACCATTGTTTAAACATGTGGTGTAGATTCTTGGCACTTTAGAATAAAGATGTTATAGCTAGATTGTTATGATAAGGCACAATTTGGATTATAGATTATAAACACAGGGTAATAATACCAAATAAATAAATAGTGTGTGATGTTTCGGTAACAACATTGTTACTGAAACGTCACACACTATTTATTTATTTGAATTTGGTCTTGTTATCTTGTGTTTAGCTAGATTGTTGTTATAGCCCAGATAGGAGAATTTTGCATATTGCAGATAGGACCCTGATCTGTTTACATGGTTAGCTTTTCTTGATTTATCGAGAAAGAGTTGATTGGTCTCCCTATTCTGAAATGAAGAAAATATATATATTAGCTATCAGTTGATGATTATTTTGATGTTGTTATTTCTAATCCCCTTTGGTAAAGATTACATAAATTCCATGGGTCCATGCTCCTCAAGCTGAATATTCTGATACATGTCACAAGCCTTCACTGTAAGTGTAAAGTCAAACTGCTTTTCACATATGTAGACATGTGATGCACTTACAGTAAAAGCAGTCACCTACCTCTACCCACCATGATTATCATGGCCTGTACTATGTGTACTAGGGATAAGCAAAAAAAAAAAGCCATCAGAAACTTCCTTATGCATGATTAGGAACTTTATTTTGCTACATTATTTATGCGAGTTGAATCAGTTATGCAGTATAGAAATCTATAAAAGGACATTCCCATTATCAGACTCCTCTCTACAAAGGACAGTTTTCATCACCAAAATGACAATTATTACCATAGAGCTGCTTTCCAGTAAGAGGACACCTAGAGTACACTTTGGCTCTGTGACTACATGTTGTCCTTTACAGTGAGTTATTTCTGCTCTATAGATGACATATGTACCTCCTTTATCAAGCTCTTCCAAGATGATCCATCCATAGTTGTGGTGGTAAGACTTCTTGGTTTCTTTCTTCAGTTGAGAATAGGTTGAGGTCGTTTCGGCCCCAAGGCCTCTAATCATTCGCTTTACCGGATGAGACCGATTTAATGAGCACCAGCTATCCTGAGGGAAACTTCGGAGGGAACCAGCTACTAGATGGTTCGATTAGTCTTTCGCCCCTATACCAAGGTTTGATGATCGATTTGCACGTCAGAATCGCTACGGACCTCCACCAGAGTTTCCTCTGGCTTCCTCCTGCCCAGCCATAGTTCACCATCTTTCTTTCCTCAGTTAGTCCACAGATGTGTTACTAGGGTGTGTCTTCTTGATCTAGGGTTTCAATGAGTCCTCCTTCATTGAGATATTTCATGGAGGGTCGATGGAAGAGTGGTCTAAACCAAGAGGTCAGCAAACTTTTGAGTCGGAAGAGCCAAAAATTACAATTTACAAAATTTCATAGTTTTTAAAGAGCCACAAAATTTTTTTCTTGCCAACAATAAATAGTACTCACATAAATAAATATTTTTTTGCAATATAAGCAAAAATATTTTAAAATTTAATTCTATTGACGTTATGTGGCGCTGAGTTTGTTGTTGACACACTTTAAAATGTTATAATACCTCGAAAAAGGTTGGCGTTCAGCCAAATGAAATATTGGTAAAATAAATGATATTTTGATCCAATATATGTCTTTTTTATTTAAATAAATATTTGAATTTGGAACTATATAAAGAGCTTCACATCCAAAGAGCCACATGTAGCTCACGAACCGCAGTTTGCCCACCCCTGGTCTAAACCATTGGTTTCCAATTGTTATGACCCATATTGGACACTTTTTCTAATTTAAAAAATGCTCCAATGGGGACCCCCTATTTCTTGTAAAGGACCAACCCCACCAGCTAGTGCAAGTAACCAAATAAGGCTCTGGTGTTATAACATTATAATATTGGTAAAATAAATGATATTTTGATCCAATATATGCCTTTTTAATTAAAGATTTATCTATGGATTGCTCTATTTTCAAGACACACTTTAAAATGTTATAACACCTTGATAAAGGTTGGCGTTCAGCCAACTGAAATATTGGTAAATATTGGCTGTGAGGGCAAAAGTCTAACTGCTTTTCACATGTGTAGACATGTGGTGAACTTATGGTAAAAGCATTTGCTAGCTTTTACCCACCATGATTATCATGGCCTGTACCATTTGTACTAGAGATAATCAGTGTGCTGTTCATCCGCCTTCAAAAGCTATTTTTTCCAACTTGGCTAATGGTATCTACATTCGGGTCTTTATTTACTAGTTGAGCTGGTTTTACTAGTTCCCATTATCAGCAATCCTAATTTTTTTTTTTTTATTATCCCATAAAATACAAGGTCATGGAGACTATATTCATTGATCATATTCACAATCCTGGCAGGGTTGGAATACAGGTTCTGTCTTGAAGCATGATCTTACAGAATGGTTGCAATGGTTGCACTAAGCACAATTCTCAACCAGCAAGTCATATCAGTGACTACATTGAGGAGTAGACTCCACAGTCTCATTGATTGAATGGGAGAGATAAGAAAGAAGAACAGCCTTGTGTTCTGTGCTCCATCGAGTAGACACTTTTGTGCTCCATCGAGTAGACACTTATCTCCTAGAGATGAAAGAAGAACAGTAGTCCCAAATAATGATGTGGTGTCTTTGAAAAAAAAAATAGCTGTTTATCCTCACTCCTTCTCTTAATAGATTATTTGGATTTGGTCTTGTTACCTTGTGTTCTGTGCTCTCTCAAGTAGACACTTATCTCCTCTAGTGTAAATCTGCTAACCTTGATATAGTCAAATGGTCACTTTTACCTATTTGTCCTGTTGTTCATGCCGCTTGGTGGATTTTTATATTTTTGATTTGCATACCTCACTCTCTGGAGGCATTCTTTTGCTAGCTTTGTCTACTTTATAAACCTAAGCTGCATGTCCAGCTTTCTTTTTTTTTTATCTCTCTTTTTACCTTTTATTCTTGTCAATTAATGGCTGCTTTTATTATTAAAATTTTTTTTAAATTTTAAACTGTTGTTCTTGTTTGCTATTTTTCTTTTTCAAGATTTTATTAACACAGTACAAAGTTTTTTTTATAACAGTGACTTGGGTTTGAAAAGGAACAATTTGAATTAGGTAGGGTTAGACATCTGCACGAATCAAGGATCATTGGAGCAATTTTTTATTCAGAAAAAAAAAGTTAACCAAAGCCAGATTTGATCCTGTGACTGTCATAAATAAACAGTGTATTCCACTTTTCCACAAACCCCCACAAAGAAATAGTCTAAATAAAACTGCCTGATGTTTAGCCTTTTTTCTTAATAATAGTTTGAGTTAATTTGATAAGTTATTGCCATTTGTAGTTAAATTTGAGTCATTCATTTTGTATAATTATTATTTATAGTTGTTTTAAATTATTAATATGTTAAAATTCTCCTATTTTTTTTTTCTAGCACTAGTTATGCACCCCCCTGCTTGTGCAAATTTTACATTGAACTATAAAATGTTTTTTTCTTGTAATTCACATCTTACACTTCTATGTATCTATTGAAGAACAGATATGTCTGAAATCAATATTTTCGTATAAAATAAATGAATATAAAATCAAGTAAGCTATTATTTAAAGCCCGAGAATTAAAACATTGAGGCTTTGTTGAAATGGAGTTTTAATTGTTGAAATTTTAAATTTCTATTGAAGAGAAGAATTTCTCCTTTTAAGTGTTTTCCTATCTCAGTGTTAGATAAAGTCTTGTGATCTGAGAAACGTTATTAGAGAGAGTCTTCTGCCCTCTAATTTGTTATCAGACTCTTAACAATAAAAAATCAAAAATAGGAAACTGTTAAAAGAAAATAAAGTAACCCAAAACAAAGGTAATAAGACCAAATCAAAATAAATAAAGAGTGTGGGTGTAACTTCCGTTGAAATCTATAAAATGATAAAACACAATTTGAATTATAGATTATTTATAAGATCATTAAAGTAATCCAAGTTTCCATGAAAAGTGTCAAACTCCAACTTCCAATATGGAAGGGAGCACTTGTCCTTAATATTGGAATAACAGCTTCTAAAAGGGAATGAATATAGTGGTGATGGTGGTGCTTATCTCCTGGTTAAACCAATTCCTGAAGTCCACTCCTCTCCAATTTTGCGATGGTAGTTATAGGCCTGGAAAATAGGTCCTTTATTGTCAGTTCTGAGCATGACAAGATATGTTCCAGAGAAGCTCCCACACTATTGCATATCAAGCAGTTATTGAAGGTTTTTTTTGACGTGACAACGTCTTAAATTAGGTTGCGGCTGGGAGTCACTTATGAAAAAGTGTAACGCCCGGTAACGTTACGATGAGTCACCGAACGAGAGTGCTGCGCGCGCAGCGCTAGAGAATTAGGCGCATTGAATCGGCGCATGCTTGTCTCTGTCTTTGTCTTTCTCGAACGTTCTTGGCGTTGGAAAAACAAGAAAGCGTCATAATACAAGTTCACACGTGTGGTTAAAGTATCGTCAGCTGTGTCTGTAGTGAAAATGTGGAGTGCTTAGATTCGTCATTTACAACAACTACAACAATAAAGGTAAATAATTGTACACTGATATTTCATTATCGTAAACTATGATTGATTGATTAATTGTTAGATTGACACAAAAGTTGAGAAACTGAGTTTATAGGTTATGTCATACTATTGATAAATGTTGATAGTGTTAAGTAAATTATTAGTTTAAAATTAATTAATTATTATTTTACAAATTTTAAATAGTTTCAAATTTATTTAGCAAAAATTTGAACCTTCGATCTGAATAAGTGTTTTGATTTTCAAATTGATTCTTTAAAATTAAAAATTCATCCATTCAATTTCAAATGTTCAACAGGAATCACCACTCTCAAAACAATGGAAACGGTGCCTTCAACTTCCAGTACTTCAATGGAGACGGAGGATATCGTGCCGTCAACGTCTGCAGTACCTTTCGTTGTTCCACACACCACCTCTACCGCCAGAACGAATGCTCAGCGACAACGTGAGTACAGACTACGAAAAGCATTGACCAGAACTCCTGAACAAGTAAGAGCCTTTGCAAAAGCGGCTGCGGAGAGGCAACGCAGGTTCAAGCTACGTAAATCTGCTAACATAGCCCTCACCAGCGGTACGTCAGAGTCACCTGCTTCAACGTCTTGTTCTGTGGTGGAGAGAACAAGCGTTCCTGTCGTGGCGGAGAGAACGAGCGTTCCCCTAACTAACGCTCAACGGCAACGTGCATTCCGACAACGTAGAGCAGCATCTTCTCGGACTGATGTACAACCGACTACTTCTTCAAGCCAAACAGCAATACAACTGGAACAATCCACCTGGTATACCAAATGGTCATCGTCAATACGGAGATTTCAATCTACTTTCCTGGACAACGATTTTGGCCATGCTTGCTCGGTTTGTGACAGATTGTGGTTCAAGAATGACCTTAAAACCATCACTGCACTACAACTGAAGGTAATCTCGGATTGGTACGTTAAGGAAAATCGGCAGCTACGCAAGGAGGATTATACAAAGTCTTGCAACACCTGTAGACAATCACTGAATAAGCGTAAGCTTCCTACTCTCGCAAAGGTCAATGGCTTCTCATATCCTGACATACCTCCAGGTCTACCGCCTCTGGATCCTATCAGTGAACGTTTGGTCTCACCGCGCCTTCCATTTATGCAAGTCCTATCATCGTCCTATCTTCAACAAAATCACTCAAATAGGAATTAGTTAAGTTTAAGTTTACATGTACAATGTTTTAGTAAACAAAATATATTTCTATAGTTAAAATTTGTGCAATTCTTATTTTCATTCAATTCCTTGTTCCTATTGTGCAATTTAATTATATTCATATCAATAAATATTCTACCGTTGTCACGTAAAATCTTCGCCCGTAAAACCGACTTTACAGGCAACCATTTTTTTTTGTCCATTTTGAAATTTTAAGGTTTTTATATGGCCACTTCTTAGTCTTGCTAAATCTGTTTGTTGATTTCTATTCAGTTTTTGAAGTTTTCTAATTGTTTCAATTGTTTTTTACCAGTGATGATTTGGATAAGCTGTCAGTTTTGATTTATTTTCTTTTTTTTTTTTGACGTGACAGCGTCTTAAATTAGGTTGCGGCTGGGAGTCACTTATGAAAAAGTGTAACGCCCGGTAACGTTACGATGAGTCATCGAACGAGAGTGCTGCGCGCGCAGCGCTAGAGAATTAGGCGCATTGAATCGGCGCATGCTTGTCTTTGTCTTTCTCGAACGTTCTTGGCGTTGGAAAAACAAGAAAGCGTCATAATACAAGTTCACACGTGTGGTTAAAGTATCGTCAGCTGTGTCTGTAGTGAAAATGTGGAGTGCTTAGATTCGTCATTTACAACAACTACAACAATAAAGGTAAATAATTGTACACTGATATTTCATTATCGTAAACTATGATTGATTGATTAATTGTTAGATTGACACAAAAGTTGAGAAACTGAGTTTATAGGTTATGTCATACTATTGATAAATGTTGATAGTGTTAAGTAAATTATTAGTTTAAAATTAATTAATTATTATTTTACAAATTTTAAATAGTTTCAAATTTATTTAGCAAAAATTTGAACCTTCGATCTGAATAAGTGTTTTGATTTTCAAATTGATTCTTTAAAATTAAAAATTCATCCATTCAATTTCAAATGTTCAACAGGAATCACCACTCTCAAAACAATGGAAACGGTGCCTTCAACTTCCAGTACTTCAATGGAGACGGAGGATATCGTGCCGTCAACGTCTGCAGTACCTTTCGTTGTTCCACACACCACCTCTACCGCCAGAACGAATGCTCAGCGACAACGTGAGTACAGACTACGAAAAGCATTGACCAGAACTCCTGAACAAGTAAGAGCCTTTGCAAAAGCGGCTGCGGAGAGGCAACGCAGGTTCAAGCTACGTAAATCTGCTAACATAGCCCTCACCAGCGGTACGTCAGAGTCACCTGCTTCAACGTCTTGTTCTGTGGTGGAGAGAACAAGCGTTCCTGTCGTGGCGGAGAGAACGAGCGTTCCCCTAACTAACGCTCAACGGCAACGTGCATTCCGACAACGTAGAGCAGCATCTTCTCGGACTGATGTACAACCGACTACTTCTTCAAGCCAAACAGCAATACAACTGGAACAATCCACCTGGTATACCAAATGGTCATCGTCAATACGGAGATTTCAATCTACTTTCCTGGACAACGATTTTGGCCATGCTTGCTCGGTTTGTGACAGATTGTGGTTCAAGAATGACCTTAAAACCATCACTGCACTACAACTGAAGGTAATCTCGGATTGGTACGTTAAGGAAAATCGGCAGCTACGCAAGGAGGATTATACAAAGTCTTGCAACACCTGTAGACAATCACTGAATAAGCATAAGCTTCCTACTCTCGCAAAGGTCAACGGCTTCTCATATCCTGACATACCTCCAGGTTTACCGCCTCTGGATCCTATCAGTGAACGTTTGGTCTCACCGCGCCTTCCATTTATGCAAGTGCGTTGACTGCGTCATGATTTCTCTTATGGAATTATTGGACAAGTGATAAACGTCCCAGTCAACGTACAAGACATGGTAAAATGCTTGCCTCGCCATCTAGAAGAGGACGATGTTATCAACGTTAACATCAAAAGGAATCTTGCACACAGAACAAATTACATCAGCGGGTACATGTCTAAGCGTACGGTCAAAGAATGGTTAGATGTACTTCAAAATTCAAGTCTATATCGTTTGTACGATATCAAAATAGATTTGTCAAGACTGCAGCCTGCATTGCCATCAGATGAAGGCCTTCAAGATGATCCTGCTAATCGGATCGAAGCAATCTCCGCCGAATATACGCCCGAGTCTGAAGTTCTTGCTGCGAGACAGCACACACTACTGTGGAATGAAGAGGATTGTCTTGACATCGCACCAGGACATCGAGCAACGCCTCTTAACATGTACATTGTTTTAGTAAACAAAATATATTTCTATAGTTAAAATTTGTGCAATTCTTATTTTCATTCAATTCCTTGTTCCTATTGTGCAATTTAATTATATTCATATCAATAAATATTCTACCGTTGTCACGTAAAATCTTCGCCTGTAAAACCGACTTTACAGGCAACCATTGTTTTTTTTTTACAGACGATATTAGTTCTTAATAGCAATAGGCCATATTAACAATGATGTGTTTTCAAATAATTTTTATCTTTTATTTAAACAAAAAAAAAAGGTGTTTGTGTCTTGCAATATAACTCCGCTCCATGACAGGGGAACTGATCCCCATAGTAACTTTTACACTCAATGATAAAAACTTAAGGAAGTGGATTTTTGAAGGTTATCTTGGTTATTTTGTGTGTCATACATTGTTTTGTTTTTTTTTTAGTCTTGAAAATGCTTCAATTCTCTCTGATTCCTAACCCTAGTCCTACTATTGGTTGGTGAAAACCAGCAAGAATGGAATATAGTTGCTATGTTACAAATGAACTTCCCCCAATATTCACATCTTTAAATTGGAACAGTAGATTGGCTCAGTATGATGAAAGAGGTACAATTTGGATTCTCCAAAGTAACAAGACCAAATCTAAATAAAATAAATGTTTTGGTAACAATGCTGTTACTGTAAATTTGAAATATTTATGACGTTTATAATTCTTTTAAATAAAATAATTTTTCTCCTGCCATTACTGCAATGATTAAAATGATGGGAAGACCTGACTCATCAGTGGTCTTCTTCTTCTTTCTTATCTCCACTCAATCATATTAGGGTATCAAGCTTGTAAAGCTTGAGATTTGACAACCATCATGATTGGGTGAAGTAGAATGCGTCTGCCTTTGTCATTAAGACTGGGAGCACTACTCAGTGGCAGGCCGACTTAGCTCCAAAAGAAATGGCCGCCTCTGACATGAGGAACAGACGCCATGTGCAGCCGCTCCTAACATGGAGTACAAACGCTGCTTATCCTGTATCCCTGGATTAGGAGCCCTTACAGGGTACTATCAGCCGGGCCAGCTGAGCCCAGGTTTTTTAGTGAGCTTGTTACTGCTCCCCCTCCTCCTTTTTCATCCGGGCTTGGGACCGGCAAAGGCGGAGTTACTTATCATTAGTGAACCCACCCAGTGGTTTCGCCAGTTTAATCTACCATACCGCTCTATTATTGTATTTAGCTGTTTGGATTTTATATGGATACTGATGATAGACTCTTGGAAAAGTTATTTGAAACCACTATGAAGAGAGACATAAGCTTTGAGTGAACAGTAGAAATACAAATAATTATAAATATATAAACATGCTTCGAGCAATAGCTCTTCAGAAAACAACAAATAAAAGTCTTTTAGACTTAGTAAAAACTTGATTTTAAACACAAGGTAATAAGACCAAATCCAAATAAATAAATAAATAGTGTGTGATGTTTCGGTAACAACGTTGTTACCGAAACGTCACACACTATTTATTTGTATTTGGTCTTATTACCTTGTGTTTATAATCTATAATCCAAATTGTGCCTTATCATTTGTTTGATGTTGTTTACACTTCAAACCTTTTTTTTAATTTTTTCACAAGATAATAAGACCAAATAAATAAATAAATAGTGTGTGATGTTTCGGTAACAGCGTTGTTACCATCTTCAGACAAAAGTACCAAAACGTCACATACTATATATATATTTATTAGAGAGCCATCTTTTACATCAAAATTGTTCTATTTGACTTTGGTCTTGTTATCTTCTGATAGAATGGGTCAGTCTTGCTAGGGTCTCTCAACTTTTCTCTGCAACTTTCCTCTGACATGCTCTATGCTGCTTGCCTCTGCTCACCATCCACTCTGTGTGCTGGACGTTCCCCTCCTGTAGATTTAATCCATCGCCATTCGATTCCAGGCCAGCTGAGCAGCTACCTCCGGATGTGTAGCGCGGCTGACTTGCCCAAGGTGCAGGGGGGCAACAGTCAAATCCTGCGTAAGTTTCTCCGTCTATTTGTCCTTTTATGATTACAGTAGAACCTCCATGAGAGGACACTCGCGCTAGAGTAACACCTCTCTATAAAGGACAGTTTTTCATCACCAAAATTACCATTTTTTACTATTTAGTAACTTTCTGGTAAGAGGACACCTCTCCCTAAAGGACATGTACATTAGGTGTTGTCCTTTACAGGGAGGTTCTACTGTATTATTTGTGTGTGTGTGTACTGTATACAGATAATATAAAGGACTGCGGTGTATGATTATAAAGTAATACTTAAAGCCTCCCCGCATAAGTTTCTTTTTTTGTGAAAATCAATATTAATTTCAAAGAGAAATATGTACTATTTCTAACTTTTTGGATGACGTATGAAAAGGTTGAATATATGAAGAGGTTGAATATATGAAGAGTAATGGTCTATATATGATTGGATGACGTATTATTACTGTATACATATGTACGTACTTTGTATGTATAATGAGTTTTAAAATTGGAGTAAGACCTGTAATGAGCTATCTATAATGGTCAAGAAATCTACAGGAAGGTCAATAGATGAGTTGCGAGAGATAATCACTCACAGATCAAATATAAGAATATTTATCCCTATAATCACCAAAAGTCAAACTCAACACTAACAACATACTCTACAACTTCCCATTACCCTTTGCAGAGCTGACTGCTATAGGGCGCGTCCCCAGGTGGCGGATAGGGGAACGACCTTCAGATATGAAGGCCAGCTGCGAAACAAGCAGAATAACTCTGACAAATAAGCAGTCGCGGACCAACAGCAGCATTGTTAGAAGAGGAGTAGACCTCTTTAAAAATCCTGACTTCAACTAACCCGGTTGATGGACCTCAGCAAGGGTCCCACTCCAGGGATACGGAGGAGCTGCGTCTGTACTCATGTTAGAGTCGGCAGCAAAGGCGTCTGCTTCCATGTTAGGAACGGCCTCAAACTACAGGCAAAGTCAGACTTTCACCAAAGTGTGTCTGGATCATGGTGCCATGATCAACGAAAGCTGCACCCCTACACCCCATTCCTAGCTCGAGGAGCATGAACTCATGGAATTCGTGTAATCTTTACACAAGGGGATAAGAAACAACAACAACACTTCCCATTAGCCCCAACACTTTTGTAAATTTTAAAAAACTTGCTTTGTGATCTTCCTAAAGAATGACTACCTCTAGGAGAAACTCTGTTGTTTGGGTGGTCTTTCACGAGAGGTTCTCCTTCAGTCATAGTTTGGTAGCTGTCAGCATTCCTGTCCTCTCAGAAGGATAATCTATTGATGATATCATAGGGTCATATCTCCTGAAATTGTCCATCAATTCCATTCTCAGCTTACTTCCTCTTCTTGGTTTATCCACTTGCCATAAGAACATTTATTTTTTTGCATAACTCTTGGATTCAATTGACTATACTTTTCCTATAATTCAATCACTCTTTTCAAGTCCTAACAATTTTCCTTTCAAATCCCAATATCATAATTCTTTAATTCAGAAACTTCACCTAGTAGTGAATATTGCAATGAAACAAGACCACGTAAATAAATTATTATCGTTTTGGTATAAGGCCTGTAACTGAACCGTACTCATAATAAATTTAATTGGATGTTGTTTTTTAATCCCAATTTTGTGTGTTTGTGTACATTATAATTGTGATGAATTGCTAATCTGATAGCCATCTCTTAATCTTGACTTTTATTCTCAAAACTGAAAAATACTCTGACCAGAAGTGGAAACTCTTTGATGTTGCTGGTCATCTATTTTTTTTTTTTTTTTTAAGGAAGCAGGAAATTTTGTTAACACTTGGTTATCTTGTGTGTCTTCTATGAAGGTCACTGTAATATCTTCCAGAGTTATTGTCTGAATCCCGACATATATGCTAAAAGGTACAACTTCCTTTTGTCTCCATGAGTGTATATAATGCCAATGATAAAGTACAATTTGGATTTTAGATTAGAAACCCACAAGAGGTAAATAAGACCAAATAAATAAATAGTGTGTAGCGTTTAGGTAATAGCATTGATTCAGTACTTTTGTCTGATGATGGTAACAACACTGTTATGGAAACGTCACACACTATTTATTTATTTGGTCTTTATTACCTCTTGTGTGTTTCTAATGGTAACTCGAAATGTCTTAAGGCATGCCTGGCCACACAGGTTCATCAGGAAGTCTCTTCAGCACCGCAGTCATCAGCGGATCCTCCAGTGCTCCGGAACTTAAGAATGCCGTCCCTCCCCTTTCTACTGGTGAGTTTTGATTTATGCTGCAAGGGGGTCATGGAAGGATGATCTAAAACATTCCCAATGCGGGAATCGAACCTGGGCCTTAGTGGTCGAAAACCCAACAGTTTAGACCATCCTTCCACCGACCACCAATGCTAAAAGGTACAATTTTCTTTAGTTTTGTCCATGAAGGTAGAGTATATGCTAAAGGGATACCTCCTTACTGTTGCTGATAACCCAATCTCTCTCTCTCTGAAGAAAAAATCAACAGTCGATATCTTTTTCTGATAGATTTGTCCTTGAATTTTTTTGTTTATTTTGTCCATTTACCTCTTGCTTGTGTTTTCAAAATACAGTTAAACCTGTATATAGCGCCCCCTTTAAATAGTGCCTTCCTCTCTATAGCGCCCGATTTTAAATACGTAGTACGATGCGATTTACATTAAAAGTGACCTGTCTTTAGCATCCTCTCTATATCACCCTATTTTGGTGCATCCCAAGAGGGGGTGCTATAGCCAGGTTTAACTATATATGCAATCTACTTGATCATAAATTGTCAATTTGCTTAAGGTTAGGTGTCTCTTAAGGAGTATTGATGACTGTAAAGTGATGAGTGTCATTCCAGTTTGTGTAGTCACACATGAGAGTGAACCAGCAATAGAGATGACATATTTCTCTGCCTATTACAGTTGGAAAAAGGGGGTCGGTGGAAGGATGGTCTAAACTGTTGGTTTTCGACCGCTACAACCCGGGTTCGATTCCCGCATTGGGCACTTTTTTCTGATTTAAAAAAAAATGCTCCAATGGCCCCTGATTCTTGTAAAAGTCCAACCCCACCAGCGAGTGCAAGTAACCAAACGGGGCTCTGGCATATTTGTAAGTGCAAAGTCTAACTGCTTTTCACATGTGTAAACATGTGGTGCACTTACAGTAAAAAGCAGTCGCCAACTTCTACCCACCATGATTATCATGGCCTGTACCACGTGTACTAAGGATAAGCAAAAAAAAAAAAAAGTTGGAAATGACAAATAACTGCAAAATAGGTCTGTCCATTTTGCAATGTTTCAGTAGCACCATTATTGCTAGTATTTGACTGTTACTGAGATGACCCACTCTCTCTGAAGAACAAAAGATCAACAGAGTTGATATCTGATAGATGGCAGTGTGCTATCAGAAATATTTAGTTGCACTCTCAGGAGAGATGCCCTTTTTTTTATTTACATAGAATGATAAGGTACAATTTGAATTATAGAACTATTGACCGTTGTCGCAACTAGCGGCCTCGGGTCGGTGACAAAGCCACAACACCAGCTTTGGTAAACTTTATTTGAATTATATATTAGAAACGTAAGGTAACAAGACCAAATCCAAGTTGTGCATGATGTTTCGGAAACAGTATTGTAACCAAACAGGCAATGAATAAAAGTACTGTATGGTGTTTGGGTGATGGCCAAATACGCTACCAGATTACCTTGTCTACATTTTGGGGGGTCGGTGGAAGGCTGGTTAAACCGTTGGTTTTCGACCGCTACGACCCGGGTTTGATTCCAGCATTGGGCACTTTTTTTATGTTTAAAATAAATGCTCCAATGGCCTCAAATCTTGCAAAAGTCCAACCCCACCAGCGAGTGCAAGTAACCAAACAGGGCTCTGACACATTTGTAAGTGTAAAGACGAACTGCTTTTCACATGTGTAGACATGTGGTGCACTTACAGTAAAAGCAGTCGCCTACTTCTACCCACCATGATTATCATGGCCTGTACCACGTGTACTAGGGATAAGCAAAAAAAAAATGTATGTTGCTGCGCAAACTCCTCTTTGTAATAGTTTAGCATCAGACGGTGTTTTATTCGTTTACTTATGTTCTCCTGTAGAAGGACAGAGATGCCCGAAAACTTGAGACTACGTTAATAAATTGAAAAGAAACTTCAGAAACCTGTGGTATTGTTTGATTGACAAACTTCTCTTAATGGGATTTCTTGGGAAGACTTCACACTTGGTTATCTCATGTGCCTTCAATAAAGGGCACTGTAATATCTTTCAGATGCACTAGCGCACCATCTGTTATCAAAATTCGAAATTATTTTGATATTTGCGGAAGAGCGATTGCTCGAAGCATATTATATATTTATAAATGTATGTAATTCTACTGTCCTCAAAGCTTATGTCCATAGTTCTTCTAAAATACCCATTCCAAGAGTCTAGCAACAGTATCACTATAAAAAGGAAGTTCCAAAAATGCAATATAACAGCGGTATGGTAGATTAAACTGGCGAAACCGTTGGGAGGGTTCACCACTGATGAGCCAGGCCCTCCCATTAATTTTTCCATTGCAGTAAAGGCAGAAGAAATTGTTTATTTTCAAAAAGAATCTTACGCCTTTAAAATAATTTCGAATTTTAATATCTTTCAGAGTTATTGTCTGAATCCCAATGCTAAAACTTTCTTTAGTTTTGTCCATGAAGGTAGAGTATATGCTAACCTCCTGATTGTACCACTGCCGTTGTTGATAACCCACTTTCTCTCTTTGAAGAAAAAATCAACAGAGCCGATATCTTTTTCTGATAGATTTGTCCCTGAATTAATAAGGTACAATTTTTGGATTATAGATTATAAACACAAGGTAATAAGACCAAATCCAAATAAATAAATAGTGTGTGATGTTTCGGTAACAGCGTTGTTACCATCTTCAGACAAAAGTACTGATAAATACTCAGATAAAAGACTTAAGTACTTTTGTCTGAAGATGGTAACAATGCTGTTACCGAATCGTCACACACTATTTATTTATTTGGATTTGGTCTTATTACCTTGTATTTGTCCCTGAAATTTTTTGTTTATTTTATCCATTTTCCCCTTTCTTGTGTTTGTCAAATCATATGCAATTTATATGATCATATATTGTCAATTAGCTTAATCTTAGGTGTCTTTTATGGAGTATTGATAAAGTGATGAGGGCCATTTTAATTTGTGTACTGTACATGCATGAGAGTGAACCAGCAATAGACATGACATATTTCTCTCTGCCTATTTACAGTTGGAAATAGGGGGTCGGTGGAAGGATGGTCTAAACTGTTGGTTTTTGACCGCTACGACCTGGGTTCGATTCCCGCATTGGGCACTTTTTTCTGATTAAAAAAAAAAATGCTCCAATGGCCCCTGATTCTTGTAAAAGTCCAACCCCACCAGCGAGTGCAAGTAACCAAACGGGGCTCTGGCATATTTGTAAGTGCAAAGTCGAACTGCTTTTCACATGTGTAAACATGTGGTGCACTTACAGTAAAAAGCAGTCGCCTACCTCTTCCCACCATGTTTATCATGGCCTGTACCACGTGTACTAGGGATAAGCAAAAAAAACCTTTTGATGACTTTGGTGAACATAATGTAATCCAAACTAGCATTAGAGAGAGGTGTCCTCTTACTGGAAAGGTGTCCTTTTACTTTTGTCTATGAAAACTGTTCTTTGTAGAGAGGTGTTCCGCTATCAGGAGTATCCTTTTATAGAGGTTCTACTGCACTCTTCGTGTTTTTTTTTCTTTTTGCTTATCCCTAGTACACGTGGTATAGGCCATGATAATCATGGTGGGTAGAGGTTGACGACTGCTTTTACTGTAAGTGCACCAAATGTCTACACATGTGAAAAGCAGTTCGACTTTGCACTTACAAATTTGCCAGAGCCCCGTTTGGTTACTTGCACTAGCTGGTGTGGTTGGACTTTTGCAAGAATCGGGGGCCATTGGAGCATTTTTTTTTTTTTTTTTTAATATCTGAAAAAAGTGCCCCATGCAGGAATCAAACCCAGGAAGTAGCGGTCAAAAACCAACAGTTTAGACCTTCCTTCCACCGACCCCCTATTCTTCTTGTAATGCTTTGCAGTAATTAATTACTTCAAAATGCACACTATGTTCTCTCATCACTGCTTCATCAAAGTGCTTCCACCTAAGTCATCAAAGGTCTTGGATGGCGCCAGTCACAATGACATTCAACAAGACAATCTCTTAGGGGGGTCGTGCAAAGATGGTTTAAACCGTTGGTTTTCGACCGCTACGACCCGGGATCGAATCCCGCATTGGGTACTTTTTTTTCTGATTAAAAAAAAAATGCTCTAATTGCCCCCGATTCTTGCAAAAGTCCAACCCCACCAGTGAGTGCAAGTAACCAAACTCTGGCACATTTTTAAGTGCAAAGTCAAACTGCTTTTCACATGTGTAGACATGTGGTGCACTTACAGTGAAAAAAGCAGTCGCTTACTTCTACCCACTGTGATTATCATGGCCTGTACCATGTGTACTAGGGATAAGCAAAAAAAAACAAGACATACTCTCTCTGAGAGATTTTATATCCTGGCACCCATTAACATGTTGTTTCAGCTGAGGGCAATGTACTTAACAGACCAACCTATCATCATTCCCAGGTGTTACTGTAGCTTTGACATACATCCACTTCATTTGGTATTGACCCCAATGAACACTTTGAAAAAAACCCTCCTATCAAAATATAGTAGACCCTTGTTGATAATATGATTTATAAACATTGTTAAATAATTAAAAACAATGATTTAAATAACTATATTTATTTAAAATGTATATATATTTTTTATTGAACACATTGAGGTAACACTTCTTTTGTAAACAAAAATGAGATGAGGAAGTTTTGGCCACATTGTGATGGAGCTGTGGGTGGTATATTTCCAACATCCATGTCTTGATGTTGTCTTCTTCTTCTTTATTATCTCCACTCAATCATATTAAGGTATCAAGCTTGTAAAGCTTGTTGATGGTGTATGCCGGGGAAAAGTAGAGCTCCTCATTGGAAGAGTCAATACAGTCAATGATGTGGTTTGAGGGTTGCAGGTTGAGAACTTGGTGTTGTAATCCAGCAGTTTTAATAGGTCCTCTTTTATGACAGAAGCCCAGTTGTAACATCCTAATTTGTGTGATAAGGTACAATAGATTAGAATAGTGTGTGACGTTTTGGTAATAGCATTGTTTCCACCATTATTCAGTACTTTTGTCTGATGATAGTTACAAAGCTGTTACTGAAATGTCACACACTATTTATTTATTTGGGAATTGGTCTTATTACCTTGTGTTAACATCATAATTCTAAAATCTTAATCATTTTAACTGTGGTTATATCATCAGCATAAAATCTTGAGTGATGCTGCTATAATGCTTCTCTTCTTCTTCTTTCTTATCTCCACTCAATCATATTAGGGTATCAAGCTTGTTGGACAACCATCATGACTGGGTGAAGTAGAATGAGTCTGCCTTTGTCATTAAGACTGGGAGCACTACTCAGTAGCAGGCCGACTTAGCTCCAAAAGAAATGGCCGCCTCTGACATGAGGAACAGATGCCATGTGCAGCCGCTCCTAACATGAAGTACAAACACTGCTCATCCTGTATCCCTGGATTAGGAGACCTTACAGGGTACTATCAGCCGGCCAGCTGAGCCCAGGTTTTTTAGTGAGCTTGTTACTGCTCCCCCCTCCTCCTTTTTCATCCGGGCTTGGGACCGGCAAAGGCGGAGTTGCTATATTGTAAAACTACCTCTCTCTAAAGAACACCAGGTTGGAGAGTCCTTTAGAGAGAGGTTACCAGAGAATTGCTAATTAGTTAAAGTGACAATTTTGACATTGAAAACTGTCATGTAGAGAGGTGTCCTCTCATCGAAGTTCTACTGTATATATGCAAAAACTATGCAGCTTCTATTTGAAGTCCTCTTGGCAAAAATTCCCATTATAAGAAATTGAAACTATTTCACACCTATACGATTCTTTTTAAAATTTAACAATTTTCAACCACCTTCTTATTGCAATGATAAATTAATGGAAGGGCCTGGCTCATCAGTAGTGAACCCTCTCCCAATGGTTTAGTCATTTTAATCTTTTTAAATCATTTTAATTATATAAAAAAAATTCAATTTTTACCATTGAATGGCCGTTAAATTTCCCAAATGAGTGACCCAGAATTAAGCGTTGTGACTATTAACTATGACAACATTTGGAAACACTCATTCTGATCTTTCTGACCTTACAATCCCTAGGTACTCTAATCTTTCTTGTTGTTATACTTTCAATAATTGAAGATTTAGAGCCTATTCACTTATCAAAACCACACTTTTATTAAAACTCTCACAGGGTTTATATATATGTCTAAAAACAAATAAAATATGCAAATATTTATACAAAAAACAAATGGTTATGCAAATAGAAGATTATCATCTTGTTTCTTCTTTTCCTTGATATGTAAATATACATCTTTCTCTTTTTATTAAATCTTTTTCCAACAAATCCCACCTTATTTAATAAAAAGTTTTTTTTTCTCTTTTTTCTCTTTTCCCTTTTTTCCCCTTTTCCTTTTGCAAATATTCAGGCTTCTCTAATTTATTTTGGATTTTGGAGATTTTAATAATTTCTTTATAATTATCCTTTATCTTAAATTCCGTATCTCCAGTTTGTCCTGCTTCCACCAATTTCCTCGATGCTGGAACTCTGACAATTCTTTCTTCAATATCATCAATGGATTCAGTCTCATTATCTGAAATCCCTACTTGATCAGCGCCTTCTTTCGTAAGAGACTCTGCACTTTCCGTTTCTATAACAGAATTTTTATCAACTTGAGCTGTTTCACTTTCGTTCTCCCCGTCGTCATCTATACGAATTCTTGCAACAACTTTTGCTAATGCTGAAGTGCCGCTATTTCTACCTCTCTTCTCTCGAATCTTTTGTCCTGTACTTTGTACTTCTAGAGGATCTTCCAAGACTTGTTCAGTTTTAGATGCTTTACTATAATCTCTATCTTCTGTGGGATATGTCAAGTCTACGGACATTTCATCATTTTCAGCTTCTTTGGCAATAATCTTTATTTTAACCTTGTTATTAGTTTCCATTTCACGGTTAGTTTTATTCTCCTTTGCCGGAATTTCCTTTCTCTTTATAACGTTTTCTTCGCGGACAGCACTATCGATTTTTGCATTATGTCCCATTTTCTCACCTTTAGGTTTCCGTTTTAATGTTACTTCCCTTTTTGTTGCTTCCTTCTTTAAATATGTTGCATCCTTTGGAGTATCCTTTCCAATATCCGATAGATTCTCTTTTCCCACATTTTCTTCAAGAACTTCGGTTAGATTTCTATCCATACGATGATCTTGCAGAGGAAACAATTGTACAATTTCCTTATTGTATTCTTCAATAGACTTTACAGAATCGTTAAGATTGCTAGAATCCTCCACTTGTTCATCTTGGAGTTTCCCGGAAATCCTCCTGATTACAGTTTCTTGAACGTCCTTATCTATATCCATAGCTGCATTAAGTGCAAATTCTCTTTTTGAATTAGATGAATGTCCTTGAGTCTCTGACAAATTTGCTTCTTCTCTATTTTTTGGTGAAAATGGAATCCCTTTTGATCTGTTGCTATTATATCTATTTGAAGTCTTTTTATTTTCGGGATTATGCCAACATTGGTTTTGGTGATGGCCAGGTTTATGGCATATATAACATGTTTTAAATATTTTCCTTTCTTGTGCCCTATAGGCATTGTTGCATTTAATATCATTTTTTTTTTCGAAGTCAAGAAGGATTTGTCTTAAATTTCCTATAGAAATATTTCTGTTCATGATTAGAGCTGTAGAAATACTAGAGTAATTATCTGGGAGTCCTTCAATTATGTATCTAACCAATTCTCTTTCAGATATGAATTTCCCGAGCTGTGATATTTGATTACATAGTCCTTGAGCTCTAGTTATATAGTTGTCTATATTTTCATTGTGCTGTTTCTTCAATTTAGTAAGTTCTAAGAAAAGATTCATTGCCTTGTCTTCTGTTTCGCCCTCAAATCTTTCTCTCAATGAATTCCAAATTTGTCTGGCATTCTTTATTCCTTTGTAGATTATTGCAATCTCAGGAGACATACTTAAAATTATATATCCTAGAGTCTCGTTATTTTTTCTGCTCCAATCTTCAAAAATTTTAATGGATGTTGGATCCCTTTCATTTTTAATTGGCGTTTGATTAGCAATCACCTCAAAAAGTTGCTTTGCTTCAAGTAGCGCTTCCATTCTCATGCTCCAAATAGCATAATTTCGATCATTCAAATATTCTATTTTCGTGCTGTTAAACACGTCCATTTTGAATTATCAAATTTTATTTCAATTTCACTTTCTAAAAATAAATTCAAATATCATGAAGTCAAGCCTGTTAGAACTCACTTCTTTTCAATTTCACTTTCTAAAAATAAATTCAAATATCATGAAGTCAAGCCTGTTAGAACTCACTTCTTTTCAATTTCACTTTCTAAAAATAAATTCAAATATCATGAAGTCAAGCCTGTTAGAACTCACTTCTTTTCAATTTCACTTTCTAAAAATAAATTCAAATATCATGAAGTCAAGCCTGTTAGAACTCACTTCTTTTCAATTTCACTTTCTAAAAATAAATTCAAATATCATGAAGTCAAGCCTGTTAGAACTCACTTCTTTTCAATTTCACTTTCTAAAAATAAATTCAAATATCATGAAGTTAAGCCTGTTAGAACTCACTTCTTTTCAATTTCACTTTCTAAAAATAAATTCAAATATCATGAAGTTAAGCCTGTTAGAACTCACTTCTTTTCAATTTCACTTTCTAAAAATAAATTCAAATATCATGAAGTTAAGCCTGTTAGAACTCACTTCTTTTCAATTTCACTTTCTAAAAATAAATTCAAACTTAGTAAGAAGCTAAGCCTGTTAGAACTTACTTCTTTTTAACCGCGATCTGCTACCAATTTGTTGTTATACTTACAATAATTGAAGATTTAGAGCCTATTCACTTATCAAAACCACACTTTTATTAACTCTCACAGGTTTTATATATATGTCTAAAAACAAATAAAATATGCAAATATTTATACAAAAAAATGGAATTCTATCTGTCCTTATAATTTCATTAATCACCAATAATAAACAACCAAATGCAGGTCAAATGCAGAATGAAGAATACAAAAGTTGTAGAGGTAGGATAGATTAAATTGATTAGATAAATTTGGAACTTTCACCACAGAGACGAATGAAGTCATCCCTAGCTTTCTATTGGGTTTTAAAGAAAGTTCGTTCAGTTTTATTCAACAATTTTATTTAGACAAAACATATTAATTTTATAACAATAATTTAATCAATTATATATTTTCCTTTGTTATTTACGACTTCCTCTCAACTTTCGACTAGTTTGTTGATGCCGTTCCGCCAAAAATGGTCCGATCTGGTGTCGAAGAAGGTGTTGAGCCAGGTTTTGAGGTCCTCTTCACCATCGGAGGTAGTGCCTCTCATATGCTTTGACATGGAGCGGAAATCTGAATCTGAATATGGTTAACCATCTCTCTATTCTCGGACATCTCCAAACTTGGGAAATCACATTGTAGAGCAGGTTTTATATCAAGTGGAATGTCAGGTGGTGATCAATTGACGGAAGATTTGATTCCACAATGTGGTGATATTTAATGTATAGGAATATGTTTTATAGATACGGCAGTAATATTTGAATTTTTTTTTAAGTTTATTTATTTGTATGTGTATTCATTTATTATTTATTTTATTATTTTAGGCATAATTTCCACACCACCCTGGAGGTACTGCCGTTGGCGCGTTACCCTTTGTTTATAGTGGCGGGTTCCCCAGGAGGCCTATACCACTCTTCTAACAGAGCTCCAACATCAGGTCGCTCGAGTCAGCGTTCGCCATATTTCAGGCATTACTCGGCCGAGTCCGATTAAATCAGCCCTGCCAGGCTCCTAGATATCCTAACTAGAGTAAACATATTTTATAAAGTGTTCATTGTTGGAGCGGCGTGACCCAGGAAACCTTTTATATTTTATAACTTAAATTTCTCAATAAAATCATAAATTCAATTTGTGAAATACATTCATTTTTTAAAGGAGACACTAACTTAAGAAATATTAATAGAAGATGGGAAATTCATATGAATTGTTCTTATTATATCCATAATTTTGATGCCATATTTGTGATAATTGATTGACCTGTGTGTTAAAAATTAAGAAAACCAGTTTTAGAACAACAACAAGGACGTTCAACACAATCAATATGACGGAGTGCATCGTTTTACCATTCATTCCATATTATCATCCTATCTTAACATTACCCTGAATTATTAAACAGGTTTCTATAACTTCGATAGAAATTCAAATTTTCATATTTTTTCTAAAGTAACATGTTGCTGAATATTCATTTTGATAATTTAAATTCAACAGCACTGAATACACATGCATTTTAGATCTGCAATTAGGCGTCCTTTACAGGAAGGTTCTACTGTAATGTCTAGATTTCAAAGATATTGTTAACGAGGAACGGAATAAGATCTTAAAGAACATTATCCAAGTCTACGTGAACCCAGTTCAGCTTATTTATTTCAACACACAAACGCGATATCCCGGCTAGGGATAATTGCGTCGATTTACATCTTTTAAACAGAAACAGTTATAAAATTTTTACAAAAATGGTTGCCTGTAAAGTCGGTTTTACGGGCGAAGATTTTACGTGACAACGGTAGAATATTTATTGATATGAATATAATTAAATTGCACAATAGGAACAAGGAATTGAATGAAAATAAGAATTGCACAAATTTTAACTATAGAAATATATTTTGTTTACTAAAACATTGTACATGTAAACTTAAACTTAACTAATTCCTATTTGAGTGATTTTGTTGAGGATAGGACGATGATAGGAGAAATATGAAATGAAAGGAAGTGTTTCTGCTGTAATGTGTCTTGCGAAAGTCAAGTCGATAGTTGTTCCTTTTAACGTAGTTGACTTAGAAACGTTTGATACGCAATCAAGATTATACGTATTTTTCATGAATTTAAGAAACGAGTTGTCAGGCTTTACGTTTTTGTTAAAATCACCACACAGAAGAATCGGTATACTAGAATCAACTTGCACGAACGGTGGCACGTACTGGCTGTTGTGAATGTACGGACCGAGTCCTTGCCATAGTAACATTCCAATATCCTGCATACTAGCTCCTGGATGAATATATACAGCACCGAGTATAAACTTGAAACTAGTATTAGCGGCGAAGCAAGTAACTTCAGTCATGCACATGTCACCCTTGGTTTAATGACACGAGTTACGTCTGTAATCGCAACTTGGAACACTTCCGCCGTAGATGTCGATGATAATTTACGATAGATCGCCACTCCACCAGCCGCGTTGGTATTTGAAAATCAAAACACTTATTCAGATCGAAGGTTCAAATTTTTGCTAAATAAATTTGAAATTAAATAAAATTTGTAATTGTAAATGATGAACCTTTATTGTTGTAGTTGTTGTAAATGACGAATCTAAGCACTCCACATTTTCACTACAGACACAGCTGACGATACTTTAACCACACGTGTGAACTTGTATTATGACGCTTTCTTGTTTTTCCAACGCCAAGAACGTTCGAGAAAGACAAAGACAGAGACAAGCATGCGCCGATTCAATGCGCCTAATTCTCTAGCGCTGCGCGCGCAGCACTCTTGTTCGATGACTCATCGTAACGTTACCGGGCGTTACACTTTTTCATAAGTGACTCCCAGCCGCAACCTAATTTAAGACGTTGTCACGTCAAAAACAAATGGTTATGCAAATAGAAGATTATCTTGTTTCTTCTTTTCCTTGATATGTAAATATACATCTTTCTCTTTTTATTAAATCTTTTTCCAACATTTCTGACCATAGAACAATCAATCTCCCTAGGTACTGTACAGAGTGTGGTGTGACAGACGGCCTGCTAAGTGTCCCCACCATCCGGCCCCTGGAGACCCTCCACAATGCCCTCTCCCTCAAACAACTAGATGACTTCCTGGAGAGGCTGACCACGGCACAGAACTTCCGTCCCTCTACAGGGACCAAGGTGTCTCCCTCCAGCAGTGAGTACAGTCCTGACAGAGATATCTATGAATCCAGGGGGATTAAGAGAAGAAACAAAAGCATCTCCTTATCATACAATTGTAATTTGTTGAGATTGTAACTGATTTATGGCAATGTATATATTAGTTCTTCTTCTTTCTTATCTCCACTCATTCACACTAAGGTATCAAGCTTGTAAAGCTTTTTGATGGTGTTTGCTGGGGAAGAGTAGAGCACATATAAGATTGTTTTTTTTTATGATGGTTGACATATAAGATTATAGTGATAAATGTAAGCTAAAAGAAATAAAAAAATAATAACAATAAGTAAATGAAAATAATATCCACAACCAACACCAACGATTGGTATTGGAATCCATAGTCTCACACAAACACAATAGCATTAATAGAAAGATCGAAATTCCCGACATCTATGGTGTTTTCTTGGCTGAAACATCTGTAGCATCTTAGTTTTTCATAAAATATTAAATATACAATAGTTCCCGTCATTAAGTTAATAATTGAAATAATAGTTAGATATTTGCATTTCTTTGGTTTAGCTTACTATACTAATTTTATAGCAAAATTCTTGTAAATATGTTAAACACTAGCATATATCTCTCTCTCTCAATATTCGCTCCTACCTACCATTTGTATCTTTGCGCGTATTCATAATTGCCTGTAGAAGGGCGTTCGTCCCGAAAGCTTGCATTTCGCTTAATTAAAAGAAACTTATCTTACCTCACGTGTTGTCCATCTTTATAATTTACTGGTAAGAGTCCCTGCAATATTGAAATTTGTTGATGGCTTGTGCCATCTATGGACCAACTATGTATACATTTAGACCATTGGCTCTTATCAGAATAATGCAGGTTGTACCCCAACAACCAGAAATCTAGTCTTAGAGGATTTCTGAAAAATTAAGGAATTGGGTTTGAAAGGCCAAAAGTAAGTGTGATGCACTAGCGCCCCATCTGTTATCAAAAATTCAAAATTATTTTAAAGGCGTAAGATTCTTTTTGAAAATAAACAATTTTAAGTAAGGGCAGTAGAAATTGATTATTTTCAAAAAGAATCTTACGCCTTTAAAATAATTTTGAATTTTTTTATAACAGATGGCGCGCTAGTGCATCATATTATAAATGTTCTAATAAAAGAAACAATTTAATATTTGTGGAAGAGCGATTGCTCGAAGCATATTATATATTTATAAATGTATGTAATTCTACTGTCCTCAAAGCTTATGTCCATAGTTCATCTAAAATACCCATTCCAAGAGTCTAACAACAGTATCACTATAAAAGGAAGTTCCAAAAATGCAATATAACAGCGGTATGGTAGATTAAACTGGCGAAACCGCTGGGAGGGTTCACCTCTGATGAGCCAGGCCCTCCCATAAATTTTTCCATTGCAGTAAGGGCAGTAGAAATTGTTTAATTTTTAAAAGAATATTACGCGTCTAAAATAGTTTCGTAATTTGATAAGGGAAATATGTAAGTATGAAGAAAACTATATTTATTTACATAGTGTGATGGTTATTATATATAGATGGTTATTTAAAGATGTAAAGAGTTTCTAATTAATGGCGTCGGCACGTTGTTGTATTATTGTGTACGTTGTTTACGTATGAACAACGTGATTGGTCTCTTACTGATGGTGGCGTCCAATCACGCGGTGACGCGTGATCACTAGCTGAATGTGTTTCTAAAAATAAACACTATCACCTCATCTATCACATAATAGACATATTTAATTTCTGTAATAAATAAAAATCAACGAGAATAGTTGACATTTATTCCGATAGATTTTAGGCCTTTAAAATAATTTTGAATTTCAAAAGTAAGTGTGTTTTAGAATGCTAACACAGGCCTTCCATGGGGACCAAGGTGTCTCCCGTCAGTAGTGAGTGCAGTCCTTACAGAGACATCTATGAATCCAGAGGAGGTCAGACACAAAATTTGACTTGATACTACACAACTTTTTTTCTAATTTCTGATAGACTGCTGCAGTTACACAATAGGATTTCTTTTTTATTTTATTTTTTTTTTCTTATCCCTAGTACACGTGGTACAGGCCATGATAATCATGGTGGGTAGTTAGCGACTGCTTTTTACTGAAAGCGCACCACATGTCTACACATGTGAAAAGCAGTTCGACTTTGCACTTACAAATGTGCCCGAGCCCTGTTTGGTTACTTGCACTCACTGGTGAGGTTGGACTTTTGCCAGAATCGGGGGCCATTGGAGCATTATTATTATTTTTTTTTTAAACAGAAAAAAGTGTCCAATGTGGGAATCAAACCCGGGTCGTCGTGGTCGAAAACCAAATGGTTTAACCAGCCTTCCACCGACCCCCCTTAATTTTATCATCTGATTCATTACAATTTCTTATTTGTTCTTATATTTTTCTTATATATATATATGAAAAAACAATAGAAAAAAATAAAAGATAAGTGGGTCAGATATTAAAAATAAAGAAGGCATCTCCTGATCAAAAAATTGGGTTGGCATAATATCACGGAGCAAGTTAAATAAACGTTTAGTTTATTTTTGCTCCACTAGATGGCGCTCTGCCATCTAAAAAGCACATGTGCTCGTGGTCAGGAAATGCCTTCTTTATTTTAATATATATATATATATATTCTGAAAATAGAGCAATCCATATTGTTATATTTGTTCATAAAGGGCACATCTTGGATTCAATAAATAATCTTTTTATTTCCGATATTTCGATGGGCTAAACGACCATCTTTTTCTAGGATCTCATCCCTTTTCGCGGCAAGGGATGAGATCCTAGAAAAAGATGGTCGTTTAGCCCATCGAAATATCGGAAATAAAAAGATTATTTATTGAATCCAAGATGTGCCCTTTATGAACAAATATATATATATAAATACAGTAGAAACCTCCATGAGAGGACACCTCTCTACAAAGGACAGTTTTCATTTGCAAAATTACCATTTTTTCAATTTAGCAACTCTCTGGTAAGAGGACACCTCTCCCTAAAGGACACTTTGGCTCTGTAATTAGGTGTCTATTACAAGGAGGTTCTACTGTATATATATGTGAGAATGCTAACTATATATATATTAAGATCAAAAAAGGCATATCCTGACCACGTTCACATGAACTATATATATAGTTAGCCTTTGCTAACACACTTACTCTCGGCCTTAAAAACCCAATTCCTTAATTTTTCAGAACTCCTCTAAGACCAGATTTCTGGTTGTTGCGGTACAGCCTGCATTATTCTGATAAGGGCCAATGGCCTGAAATGTATACATAGATGGCACAAGCCATCAACAAATTTCAATTGCACAATAAGGAGATGCCTTTATTTTTTCCTTAATGATACAGTTTGCTTCTAACATAGGTTCAAGCCATGAGGAAAGAAAATAATCGAGACCATATGGTTTTAGATTAAAATTTCCACTTGAAAATAAGTTTTACACTATCACAGGCTTAGAAATTAAGTTTTACACTATCTAAGGCTTGGAAAATAAGTTTTACACTATGACACAGTCATGATGTAAGATGTGCCAAGTAAGTGATGTGTTATTAGGTGTGGTGTGGAGCGGACCTCCATCCTTTGTCTCCAGCAGCGGACCCTCCTCTCCCAATTCCTCCTCCGCGGACCTCTGGAGCCGCCTCCCCCTGGACTCCTCCCAGCGGCCCAGTAGCTTCAGCAACCCCCCCTCCCCCCATGACCCTCCCCTCTACAACAACAGCCTCTAGTCCCCACCCCCACCCCCCTGAATACAGATATATAAAACTATTTTTGTAGTCTACCTCCCCCTCTTTACTTGCTTCTCCACATTTGGATGCACTACTCACTCATTGATGCAAATTGATAGATGGTGCCTATTATCAGTGAGTTGCTAGGCTGTCACATCTTGGTTCAATTTCCCCTTAGTGTGAGGGGATGATATTCATATGCAAATAGAAAGAGAGAGGAAGACATCTCTAGGAACCATGATTTGATGTTGTTGTTGGCATGCTTTTTTTTTTGTTTGTTTGCTTATCCCTAGTACACGTGGTACAGGTCATGATAATCATGGTGAGTAGAAGTAGGTGACTGCTTTTACTGTAAGTGCACCGCGTGTCTACACATGTGAAAAGCAGTTAGACTTAATTTCCCCTTAGTGTGAGGGGATGATATTCAAATAGAAAGAGAGGAAGGCACCTTTCCCTCACTCTAATAACATCTCTAGGGACCAAGATTTGATGTTTTTGCATAACCATGGTTGAGGTATTTGGAACTTGAGAATTTTTATAATCAATCATTTATAACCAAGTTGCTGCTATAAAAGTGGTTGTTATAACAACGTTTCTTTCAAAGTAATAAGACCAAATCCAAATAAATAACTAGTGTGTGACAAGGCTGTTACCAAAACGTCACACACTATTTATTTATTTATTTGATCTAAATACCTTGTGTTTATAATCTACAGTTAAATCTGTCTATAGCACCCCCCCTCTAAATAGCACCTCCCTCTCTATAGCACCCGATTTTAAATACGTAGTACGATGCGATTTACATTAAAAGTGACCTGTCTATAGCACCCCCTCTCTATAGCACCCTATTTTGGTGAGTCCCAAGAGGGGGGCGCTATAGACAGGTTTAACTGTATAATCCAAATTGTGCTTTATCATCAAAGATCCCCTCTGAACATAAAACGTCAATGCTATAAAAAGAGGCATCTTTTAAACTTTGAGCGAAAGACTCAGAGCTGGCACTGAGCTGAACTCAGGGAAGACTAAAAGATGGATTGTTTTAACATCTTTAATAAATTTTTTTTTTAAACATATTTATCCAGGATGAACAAGTTTTATTCCCAGTGTGGTAACTTTTTTTGTGAAGTTTGTGCATAGAGTGAATGCTGGGGAAATTAATTTTTGCTGCATTGATATGGACAAAACTTTAGTAAGTTTTACCTTTTAGCATGTATATCAGACAATAACTCTGAAATATATATTACAGTGACCTTGATTGAAGATACATGAGATAACCAATATACACTCATGGACAAAAAAAAACTTAAGGAAGTTGTACCTTTTATCATGTATATTGGGACAATAACTCTGAAAGATACTACAGTGACCTTTATTGAAGATACACGAGATAACCAATATACACTCATGGACAAAAAAACTTAAGGAAGTTGTACCTTTTATCATGTATATCGGGATAATAACTCTGAAAGATATTACAGTGACCTTTATTGAAGATACACGAGATAACCAATATACACTCATGGACAAAAAAACTTAAGGAAGTTGTACCTTTTATCATGTATATCGGGATAATAACTCTGAAAGATATTACAGTGACCTTTATTGAAGATACACGAGATAACCAATATACACTCATGGACAAAAAAACTTAAGGAAGTTGTACCTTTTATCATGTATATCGGGATAATAACTCTGAAAGATATTACAGTGACCTTTATTGAAGATTCACGAGATAACCAAGTGTGAACAAAATTGCCTCTCTGTCTCCTTTAAAAAAAAAAAGACACAGAAACTTTTCTAAAAAAAAAATTTTTTATTAGCAAAAATTAGATATAAGTTTAAAAAAAAAACAACAAGAGAAATACATTACAATCACCACATTGATGTTAGTGGAATGTATAATGGTGTTGGACGGAAGAAAGTTGAGCATACAGTGTTTGAAGAGTGAGCAAGTGAATGCAACAGTGTGATTTCAAGAAAGTTTGTAAACTGAACACAAGATAACAACACCTGAAGAATGTAAAAACACTGTGTTATATACAGAAACATAATATAAAGTAGAATTACCTCTCTGACAACACCTATTTACAAGTGAGTCCTATAGAGAGAGAGAGGTTTTCTAAATACAAGGTAATAAGACCAAATAAATAGTGTGTGTGTACTTTTGTCTGAAGATGGTAACAGCGTTGTTACCGAAGGGTCACACACTATTTATTTATTTGGATATGGTCTTATTACCTTGTGTTTATAATTTATAATCCAAATTGTGCCTTATCAGAGAGATTTTTCTCATACAGGATAATAACTAATTAGTAAAAAAAAAAGATATTTTTTGTGATTAAAATTGAGAGAGTAGTGTCCTCTTACTGGAGAACAGTTCATTAATAAAAAAAAAAAAAAGTAATTGTGGTGATGAAAATTGTATTTCATAGAGAGAGGTATAACTCTAGCAAAGTGTCCGATCTTGAAGAATCTACTGGTTTTGTTACCTTGTGTTTTTTCTCTATAATCCCCCAAATTGTCATCTATCTAAAATCAGACAAAAGTTAGCCAAAGTTGAGATAGAAGTGTACTGAGGAAAAAAGAAGGAAAAAAAATCCAATTAAAACTATCTTTTAGACAAAAAAGGAAGGTTAATACAAAGGTAAAACTATTTAATATATAAAAAAATAATAATAAAAGTTAAACAATAATTTAAATTAAAAAAAAAACAATGTTTCATTCTCTCTAATTATAAAATAATAATCTTTCTATATATATATTAAAATAAAACAAAAAGTATTGTCCAAAAACTTGACTTAAAATTAAAAAAAGAAACATTTTGACTATATTTCTATTTTTATAACAAAAAGTTATAGAACTTTAAATTTGCACTTAGTGTATATATACTTACTTATTAAGTATTGCCGGCTAAATACTATTTATATAATGACAAATATATATCTCTCTCTATTTTTTTTTTTGTTGTTGTTGTTGTTGTTAACATTCATCAAGTTTTTTTTTTTTTTTTTTGCTTATCCCTAGTACACGTGGTACAGGCCATGATAATCATGGTGGGTAGTTAGCGACTGCTTTTTACTGTAAGCGCACCACATGTCAAAAGCAGTTCAACTTTGCACTTACAAATGTGCCAGTGTCCTGTTTGGTTACTTGTACTCGCTGGTGGGATTGGACTTTTGCAAGAATCGGGGGCCATTGGAGCATTTTTTAAAAGTTAAGTTTGACTTTAGGTAACAACACAAGAACAATAATTCTTCAATTTGATCTGTTAGTTACTATCACTCACAGTTCATCTAATAAATCTATATATGTTGGCTTTTTGTCTGAATTTGCCTAAACTGGTCTTATGGCTTATTCTTTATCATCATAAGTAAAGTTATTACTAGTGTGATAAACATAATGTGTCTTTCTGATGCAAAATTAAAGGGAGAGGTACCTTTTTTACTACATATATATATAAAACAACAACATACAACAATAACATATCCTCAAGGTAATAAGACCAAATCCAAATAAATTACCTTATTACCTTGTGTTTATAATCTATAATCCAAATTGTGCCTTATCAGTAACATATCCTGATTTTGTTTTCAATATCAACATCTAACCATTTTTTCTATATATAAAAATAAAATGTTCTATATAGGTTCCTGCAGGGGTCGCAAAATTGACAAAACAATATGCAAATTTTAGTCTAATAGAAAAATTTGCATATATTTTGGGATCTAGTAAAATTGACCGATGTGAATAATGATGATGATAAATTCATATAATATAGCTGCCACTATAAATAAATGTTTTCTGATACAATAGTTGTTGAGAGAAATACATTCACTCTGGCAGAACCATAGGAAAGCTAAGGGTGTCATTCATCTAGCTATAGTAATACTTTGACTTGACTTTTAAGACACCCTAGTTACATAGTCTTAATAGGGTTTATCAACACGTTTAATAATAATAATAATAATAATTGCATAGTTTTTTAAGGATTTAAAACAGCAAAAATATTGTGCGGATAAAGATTCATTTGTACTATAGGATGGCAAGTGCTGTTCTCACAAAGGTTTATCCAAAAAAATAATAATATAAATAATACAAAGAAAGTACAACAACTAGATACAGAGCCAATGGATCTTTTCAGAGAGAGATGTCCATTTACCAGATACAGTAAAAACCCTGTTAAAAACGAACCTGTGATAAAATCCCCATTTTTATTTTATATAACACAGTAAACTATTGGCTATATAACGAACCATGGTTATAGTGAACCACAGGTTTAGTCCCATTGTGGGTCATTATAGTCATTGTTAAAATGATTATTT
>CP092884.1:45388112-45426614 GCA_030710605.1 Cordylochernes scorpioides
TGGGATTGAAAACTAGTCCTTTGTAGAGGTGTGTCTTCTCACAAAGATTTTACTGTAGTTGTAAACAAGTTAGTAACAGGGATTAACAAACAAATATGTAACAAAACAAATCCTGAGTCAAATAGGTTTTTAAAAAAAAGCAACAAAACATCCTTCAACAACAAACAAATTTATGTTAATATATAATCTCAAAACCTAATGAGAATTGTACGCAAATATCTCTGCAAGATGTTTAAAAAAAAAACAAAAAATATATATTTTTAAAACAAGCAAGTTAAAAATCAATATACAGTAGAAACTCCCTGTAAAGGACAACACCTAATTGCAGAGTCAAAGTGTCCTTTAGGGAGAGATATCCTCTTACCGAAGAGTTGCTAAATTGTAAAAATGGTAATTTTGCAAATTAAAACTGTTCTTTATAGAGAAGTGTCCTCTCATGGAGGTTCTACTGTACCAGTTTATACAGCAGAATGTAGAGGGGAGTAAAAATTTTTGTTTTAAATACGAGGAAACAACAATTTTTATCATTGAAGGAGACAGTGGGCTGATCATAGCACAAAATGATTAGAAGAAAAATGTTTAAAAACATTCCTATTTCTATCAAAAATGATAAATCTGCTTTTTGTTGTTTACCAAATTGATTGGAAAAGCATTCAACCTCTCTCTCTAAAGAACAACACCTAGTTACAGAGCCAAATTGTCTTTTAAAAAAGAGATGTCCTCTTACCAGAGAGTTATTAATTGGTAAAAATGGTAATTTTGCTAAGATGAAAACTGTCCTTTATAGAGAGGTGTCATCTAGCGTGAGTGTCCTCTCATGGAGGTTCTACTGTATCAAAGTGCAATGGAGAATACAAAAACCTTCTGCGATACTAAACAGATGAAGAAAGAAACTCCACTTTGTATCAATTTAACAAAAAAAAAGAGCGATAAAAAATACTTAATAAATTCTATTATAAATTTCTATAGGGTAAATAGAATGCATTTAGTGCTTTATCTCTCTGTACTCAGAAATATAAACCATTTATAGAGCGCAAATGTTTCTTTTTGTAATCAGGTACAATTTGGGGAAATATAGATTAGAAAAACAAGATAATAATATCAAATGCATAATGTGTGATGTTTTGGTAGCAGCACTGTTGCTGAAACGTCACACTATATATGTATTTGGTTTTATTATCTTGTGTATTTCTTTTATTTTCTATACTGAGACCTTCCTGTAAAAAAACTATTGGAAGGAACCATTAGTGGTGAACCCTCTCAGTGGTTTTCCCAATGTAACCTATTATGGTATAGTACCAAGGACACAGTATAAAATTACATTATTATTTTTAAAAAGAAACATTTGTGTTATAAATGGTTTATATTTCTTAATTAAAGATATTTGCATATACAGATAACAACCATACAATTGAAACAAAAACAAACACATTTACATACTGTAAATATATATATGTACATAGGGGTATCTAAGTGGGCGAATGTGTGGAGCCTGGTGATTGGCTGTTTAGGCGCAGGGCTTCATTCCTTCTGATTTGGGAACTTCTTTAGCATATTCCTGGTCTGAACCCACAGACCAATGAAGACAAGGCTAGTTACAAACCAATAACAAAAAGGGAAAAAAAAAACACAAGGTAATAAGACCAAATCCAAATAAATAGTGTGTGACGTTTCAGTACAATCATTAGACAAAAGTACTGACTTAGAAAAAAAATATCACAACATTCTTTTAAATATGAAAAAATAGTACAAATGTGATATTGTACTGGGATAAGGTGCATAAATTATGAAAAAGGCATCTCCTTATTGTGCAACTGAAAGTTGCTGATGGCTTGCGCCATCTATCGGAATAAATATCAACTATTCTCATTGATTTTTAAATCTGGAATAATTAAAAATAAACGAGAATAGTTTATATTTATTCCGATAGATGGCGCAAGCCATCAGCAACTTTAAGTTGCACGATATGGAGATGCCTTTTTCTTAATTCTTTTAAATAGTTACTGTTATCATGTGATAATAGTTGATTGATTTCTCTCATTTAGTACTTTTGTCTGATGATGACAACAACGCTGCTTCTGAAATGTCACACACTATTTATTTAGATTAGGTCTTGTTACCTTATGTTTATAATCTATAATTCAAATTGTAACTTTTTTTTATATAATCATTTTTAAAAAATGAATACTTTACCTTCGGGTGTAGTAATCCTTTCATAATCCTCCGTAGTTTCTGTTTGTGGTCTTATAGCAATTAGGCTGAAACATTTCAAACATGTCAACAGGCTGATTTACTGTAAACATCACAAGGTTAGGAAATTGTTCAATTGAACAGGGAGGAAAAGACTTTGTAAATGGTCAAAATCTAATTGATTCATATATGTCTGGATACTCTGGAAAAATTAAACAGTTAAACCTGTCTATATTGCCCCCTCTAAATAGCGCCTTCCTCTCTATAGCGCCCGATTTTAAACATTAAAATGTAAACATTTTACATTAAAAGTGACCTGTCTATAGCACCCTATTTTGGTGAGTCCCAAGAGGGGGCGCTATAAACAGGTTTAATAGTATTTGAGTTAACGAATTACTGTAAGTTTAAAAATAAAAGTAAAGTAAGTAGTTGAAAGTAAAAGGATGATTTACTTTTGATAGAAAGACGAAAACTAAATGATAAAACGGGGCAACTTTGTCCTTCATTTCCGGCACTAATTAATGAAATATCGTATATAGCGGTGGCGATATTTGGATTCCACAGAATTATATTCCGGCCACACAGTGTTCTCCCCATCCCTTGTGAACTGGCGAATCCTGTATAGGGCGAGAGGCCCTAAATAAAGGCTTTGTTGTTGTTGTTGATTTACCTTTGATAAAATATATATACAGTAGAACATACTCCATGAAAGGACACTCACGCTAGAGGACATCTCTCTACAATGGACAGTTTTCATTTTCAAAATGACCATTTTTACTATTTATCAACTCTCCAGTAAGAGGACACCTCTCTATACCTGACATGACTGTTGATAATGATATCTCTGATTAGAGATCACCTCCAGAAGACCAGGTTTAACCATGTTTTTTTTTATTCTAAGATCTCTCATGGGAAACTCTACTATATTGTTAAATAAAATTTTAAAAAGAAAATTATCATATTGTAACTTGCAAAATAAAAATAATTCATAGTACAACCTCTCTAAAGGATACCACCTAGTTACAGAACCAAAGTGTCCTTTAGAGAGAGGTTTTTTTCTTACTGGAAAGCAGCTAATGAGTAAAAATGGTCATTTTGGCGATGAAAACTGTCCTTTCATTGATGAGTTCTACTCTTTCCCGGCAGACACCATCAACAAGCTTTACAAGCTTGATACCTTAATATGATTGAGTGGAGATAAGAAAGAAGAAAAAGAGAAACTGTCCTTGATAGAGAAGTGTTCTCTAGGGAGAGCATCCTCTCATGGAGGTTCTATACTGTAATAAGGAATGAAAAAAACATTAATTCTCCATGAAAAATAGTACAAATGTGAAATTGTACTGAGATATCTGATAGGCACAATTTGTATTTTAGATTATAATAAAAGAAAATAAGACCTAATCCAAATAATTTATTAGTGTGTGACATTTCGGCAACAGCATTGTCACCATCATCAGACAAAACAATGATGATTTATTCTTTTGTCTGATGATGGTGACAATGTTGTTGCCGAAACGTCACACACTAATAAATTATTTGGATTAGATCTTATTTTCTTTTAGATTTTCAGATAGAGATAAATTAAGAAAAAGACATCTTCTGATTGTATAACCAAAATTTGGCAAAAGCAACTTTGAGTTACACAATCAGGAGATGCATTTTTCTTCAATTTTCATCTCTGCAAATTTCCCAGATTCCACAAGATGGTCAACAGCAGTAGTCCTATGACATTTAAGCAAACAAAAAGAGGAACATGAGATAAGATGACCTCTGTGACATCTTGTCCAACATTGACAAACAATGTGGAGTGTCATCCTATCTACTTGGAAGTATTGAACCATATCTGGCTGTCCCAGTTTGGCTATCAGCAGACAATCTCTGATAGTATCATCAATACAAATGTTACATTGAACTGAAGATAAGGAAAAAATCAAATAAAATGTGTTAAATACCTTTTTTTTTCTAATAAAAATAAACTTTGTACAGTGATGAGAAATATATTGGGTAGACCTTTTCATCAGTTGTGAAGTATTTGAGGAAGAAAGGTATTGCCTGATACAATTATTTATATTTACAGTAAAACCCCTCTATAGTGAATCCCAATAGGACTGAACCTGTGGTTCACTATAGCCATGGTTCATTATATATAGTCACTAGCCGAATGACCCGGGCAACGCCCGTGTTTTACCCGATTGAATGTTTTGATTCAAATACTATTTGTTACAATTATAATTTGGCGCCTTAAATAAATGCATATGTTAGTTAATAACTATAGCCTATGTGCTTTATCTGTCTATGTACTGTTGGCTTCCGTAGGCGTCTCTTACTGGAAAAAAAAAAAGAGAGGATTCCATTTGGTTATTAACTAATATATGCATTTATTTAAGGAGCGACCCGCTCCAACACAATAGTTACAAAAATGGGGGGTGCCAAAGGTGGCCTGATCGTAGCCGACCAATAGGAGGGCGCCATTCCAAAAAAAAAAGCAAACTGTGACAGAGGCGACGAAGAATGACGCTCGTAACTGTATATAGAATAGTTCACTGTTTCTTGAAAATAAAGATACATCGGCCAGTAAATCTTTTTATTACCTCATTATCATAAAGATAGAGATAATGGAAAGATTTACTGGCAGAAGTATCTTTATCTTCAAGAAATATGAATGCCGGCCAGGCAGCCTCTATTTTTACGATAGTTCACTGTGTATTATAAAATGGGGATTATTTAAGGTTCGTTATAAGGGAAGGTTTATTTTAGTGGGGTTCTGCCGAATCTTTTAGATTTTTTTTTTTCTATTTGATTGAAGAATATCTGGTTCGTTACCTCAGTTGTTGTTTGAACAAGCTCATGACGTGTCAAAGCCGATTTAAATGCTCGGTTCTGTTGTTAAATCTTGCTGCTAAACAATTTAAATATTTATCGATACATTCATAATATTCACCTCAAAAATAATAATATAAACTTATCTTACTCTTATTGTATTTCTATTATTTTTCTTCATTATATTTTAGTATTATGAACATACAGTTAAACCTGTCTATAGCACCCCCTCTGAATAGCACCTCCTCTCTATAGCGCCCGATTTTAAATAGGTAGTACGATGTGATTTACATTAAAAGTGACCTGTCTATAGCACCCTATTTTGGTGAGTCCCAAGAAGGGGCGCTATAGACAGGTTTAACTGTATATTATTTTGTTGTAAAAAGAGAGAGAGGGGACAAACACTAAACTTACAAAAGGAAGAACAGGGGAATGATCTGCAGGGCCGCCACCATCTCAAAAGTGAAGCCGTAGAAGAAGCCCTTGGTGAGGTTGTAGAGTTTGGGGAAGGAGAAGGATCCAATGAGATAAGCCAAGTTCTGGATTAGGCCGACAAACACGAAGATTTTTCCTGGAACAAATTTCAGGAGTTAGTTGGTTTTATAAACAAGACCTAAGAGAGATCAAAATATGGCAAACTTGGGTGTGTTTCATATTAGAATACTGATGTGTGAATTACCACATTCTTCATAAAGTGTGCTTGGATCATGGTGCCATGATCAACGAAAGCTGCACCCCAACACCCCATTCCATGAGATCAGATGTTGATGCTCGAGGAGCATGAACTCATGGAATCTTTACACAAGGGGATAAGAAACAACAATGACACATTTACCATTGTTGGGGAGAATTTCTCACCAACTGAGGCAGCATAGAAGAACATGGAGGTGTGTATGTTTTGATCAAGTTTTTTTATCTGTTGCCTGTGTAATGTAAGTCACAGAAATAAAGAACGGCCCCAACACTTCTTCAATTCAACACTCCAAAGAATCCAAATTTTTGAATGAATTGAAGTCTGCATTGAATAATGGTCAGGTAAATAGGTTGATTGTGATTTTTTTTTTAAATCTGTTGAATTAAAGTAAGTGTAAAACGACATTTGAAAACCATCCCGCATGTGTTTCTTTTCAACGAAAAATCTAAATTTATTTCAAGGAGAAATAACGATAATGATAAATTTAGATTTTTAGTTGAAAAGAAACACATGCGGGATAGTTTTCAAATGTTGTTTTACAATCACAAGCCGCATTATATTATAATTTAAGTGTGTTGAATTAAAGAGATTATACTGTACATTGCAGTTTAAACTTTGCTATAACAACAACAATTGGGACCATGAGATTTTATGTTGCTATAACCATGGCTAAGATAATTGGGACTTTAGAAGGTTGCTGTTATAAAAGAGGGTGTTACAATGAGGTTTCACTGTGTTAGAATGTACCACAGGACCTCCCATGAAAACCTCCCCTAATGAAAAAAATCATAGCTGCTCCTGGTCACTATCAAAGGTGGCCTTTCATTGGTGAATATTTATGGCAATATATAAAAACTGGGTCCTGAGTGATGTTGCCATAGCAAGGTTCAACTGTGTATGTATTTTGATATAACTGTTGGAATAACGATCAAAATATTCAGTACTTTTTGTCTGAAGATGGTAACAACGCTGTTACCGAAACGTCACACACTATTTATTTATTTGGTCTTATTATTTTGTATTCATAGAACATTAAAGGAATGATCGACCAATCAACAGCCACGGCGGCGCTGCAGTCGATGTCTTTGTATATAGTTTTTGGCTCTCGTCTTTCCAACACCCACATTTTTATATTGCCATACTAACATCTTGTTTTTAGTTACTTTGTTTAATAAATCACTTTTTAATAAAGTACAATTTGGATTATAGATTATAATACAAGAGAATAAGACCTAATCCAAATAATTTATTAGTGTGTGATGTTTTGGCAACAGTATTGTTACCATCATCAGACAAAGAAATTTAAAAAAAAATCTGTAACAATGCTGTTGCTGAAACGTCACACACTTATAAATTATTTGGATTAGGTCTTATTTTCTTGTATTAAAATCACTTTTTACTTGATTCAATCTTCAACAATAACAACGAGGAATAATATACAGTAGAACTACATCTCTCTAAAGGACTCTCTAGTTACAGAGCCAAGGTTTCCTTTAGGGAGAGGTGTCCTCTTACTAAGTAAGTTACTAAATGGTAATTTTTGGTGATGGAAACTATGCTTTGTAGAGAGATGTCCTCTCACAGGGTATGTTCTACTGTATATTGATTCTGTAGGTAAGTAAGTAAGAGCAACTAACCGTTTTCCTCAGAGTTCACCAGCTTGGAGAGCATGGAACGTATCATGGGGATGGCAAGCTCGGCGAACATGAAGAGAAGAGGACCTGGACAACAATCTGTCACACTTCCTGTACAACTTTTTAGTGGAACAATTTGGACTTTGTTGAGGGGGGAGAGGAATCAAAAGTAGATGATTTTAAACTCATTCCTTGGTGGAAAGTTCGTGGAGATAAACCAGGATTCTCTGGTAGCATCAAGGTACTGTAGAATGGGAACAGGTTCAAGTCTCCATCCAATGGTTTTCTCTCTCTCTTAGAAAAGAATGATGTCTTCTTCTTCTTTATCTCCACTCAATCATATTAGGGTATCAAGCTTGTAAAGCTAAGACTTTTGATGATGTCTGCAGGGGATAAGTAAAGCTCATCAATGGATGAGTCAAAAGTGTCAATGATGTGTTTTGGGGTTGCAGGTTGAGAATTGCAAAAGGAATGATGTGAAAAGTATTGGTTATTTCTGGTGAACTTCTATTTAATACCAATGGACTCCACTCAAACTCTAGTAGGTACTACCAGTAGGATAGGACGGCGCAACCCATGTTCAGGATGTCACAACAACAGTCATACTTCCATTGAACATGCCACAATGGTACTCAAACTCCTACCTATCATATAGAACTCCATAACCACAAGATCAAAATTGAAAATATAAATATAAGGCAGTAGTGGACCATTTGTATACTATAAGAATTCATTTAGAGCACCATATTTATTTGTAAAATATGTTGTTGTTGTCCTATCCAATGAAGAGCTTCAGATGTCTCCATGCATCTCTATCACAGCAGCAGCAATGTCCACTATCTTGGGTGTGTATACTGTATTGTTGTCGTGTCCAATGAAGAGCTTCAGATGTCTCCATACATCTCTATCACAGCAGCAGCAATGTCCACTATCTTGGGTGTGTATACTGTATTGTTGTCGTGTCCAATGAAGAGCTTCAGATGTCTCCATACATCTCTATCACAGCAGTTACAATGTCCACTATCTTGGGTGTGTATACTGTATTGTTGTCGTGTCCAATGAAGAGCTTCAGATGTCTCCATACATCTCTATCACAGCAGTTACAATGTCCTCTATCTTGGGTGTGTATACTGTATTGTTGTCGTGTCCAATGAAGAGCTTCAGATGTCTCCATACATCTCTATCACAGCAGCAGCAATGTCCACTATCTTGGGTGTGTATACTGTATTGTTGTCGTGTCCAATGAAGAGCTTCAGATGTCTCCATACATCTCTATCACAGCAGTTACAATGTCCTCTATCTTGGGTGTGTATACTGTATTGTTGTCGTGTCCAATGAAGAGCTTCAGATGTCTCCATACATCTCTATCACAGCAGCAGCAATGTCCACTATCTTGGGTGTGTATACTGTATTGTTGTCGTGTCCAATGAAGAGCTTCAGATGTCTCCATACATCTCTATCACAGCAGCAGCAATGTCCACTATCTTGGGTGTGTATACTGTATTGTTGTCGTGTCCAATGAAGAGCCTCAGATGTCTCCATACATCTCTATCACAGCAGTTACAATGTCCTCTATCTTGGGTGTGTATACTGTATTGTTGTCGTGTCCAATGAAGAGCTTCAGATGTCTCCATACATCTCTATCACAGCAGTTACAATGTCCTCTATCTTGGGTGTGTATACTGTATTGTTGTCGTGTCCAATGAAGAGCCTCAGATGTCTCCATGCATCTCTATCACAGCAGTTACAATGTCCTCTATCTTGGGTGTGTATACTGTATTGTTGTCGTGTCCAATGAAGAACCTCAGATGTCTCCATGCATCTCTATCACAGCAGCAGCAATGTCCACTATCTTGGGTGTGTAAATCTGCTGCTCTGAGTCTATGTCAATTTTCTGCAAGGCTGCGGCCATTTCTAGACATGAGAATATGTAAGAAGGTGTTAGTTCCACACCAGGACAATTGTTGTATGTCCGATAGGTTCTTGTGCTATCTGGATGTATTGTCATTCCTTTATAGTGTTTATTTGTAAAATATCATCATGCTATATTAATTGTATTAGATATCTTCATATTTACATGCTTGTTCAGCAGTGCATATTCTAAGATTGGAACAATACAAAGAAGATTAGCATGGCGCAAGGATGACACACAAAATTGTGAAGCATTCCCTATGTAATAATGTATTATTGTTTATATTTAGACCAATAGATTAAAGCCACACAAAGGTTCCTGCAGGTAGATGTCAGTATATTGATGTATAGTACGGTAAATATTTGTTATAATGGTTTATTGGGTCATTTTTCTGACAGCTTTATGTTATGTGTAGGGCTATTATTTATCATTATTATCCCTAGTACACGTGGTACAGGCCATGATAATGGGTTGATAGCAACTGCTTTTATTGTAAGTGCGCCACATGTCTACATGTGTAGGAAGCAGTTCAACTTTTGCACTCACATGTGTTCCAGAGTCTGGGAGTGGACCATTGAAGCAATTTTATCTTAAGAAAAAAAAAGTGTCCAATGTGGGATTCGATCCTTAGTTTTGGCTGTCAAAAATCAATGGTTTATACAACTCATTTACCAACCAACCCCCTGTTGGCCTTATTTCCAAACCTTACAAGTAGCCCGTGTCTACAGAAGGCTATGTGTGATTGGCAACATTTCTATTGTGTCTGATAATGGCCTGTTAGAGGTTGTACAGCCATTTCTCTGATACAAGGTTCCGCCATCATTTCACCCTGTTCTGAGAGCAATTCTCCTAATCTCTCTTCCTATCTTCTATAATTACAGCCCAGACCTCTATCTGAACAATGCTATCACCAACACAATACACCTGCTGCAGGCCGCAATGAAACCATACCTCCCTCGCCATCCTTCTCCAGCAATAACTACATGTCTTGGGATCTTCCCATCTCACTGATGGTCTTCTCACCACATGTCTTGGGATCTTCCCATCTCACTGATGGTCTTCTCACCACATGTCTTGGGATCTTCCCATCTCACTGATGGTCTCCCCAGACTTCTCACCACATGTCTTGGGATCTTCCCATCTCACTATTGGTCTCCCCGGTCTTCTCAGCACATGTCTTGGGATCTTCCCATCTCACTGATGGTCTCCCCGGTCTTCTCACCACATGTCTTGGGATCTTCCCATCTCACTGATGGTCTTCTCACCACATGTCTTGGGATCTTCCCATCTCACTGATGGTCTCCCCGGTCTTCTCACCACATGTCTTGGGATCTTCCCATCTCACTGATGGTCTCCCCAGTCTTCTCACCACATGTCTTGGGATCTTCCCATCTCACTGATGTTCTTCCTGGTCTTCTCACCACATGTTTTGGGATCTTCCCATCTCACTGATGGTCTCCCCAGGTCTTCTCACCACATGTCTTGGGATCTTCCCATCTCACTGATGTTCTCCCTGGTCTTCTCACCACATGTCTTGGGATCTTCCCATCTCACTGATGGTCTCCCCGGTCTTCTCACCACATGTCTTGGGATCTTCCCATCTCACTGATGATCTCCCCGGTCTTCTCACCACATGTCTTGGGATCTTCCCATCTCACTGATGTTCTCCCTGGTCTTCTCACCACATGTCTTGGGATCTTCCCATCTCACTGATGGTCTCCCCGGTCTTCTCACCACATGTCTTGGGATCTTCCCATCTCACTGATGTTCTCCCTGGTCTTCTCACCACATGTCTTGGGATCTTCCCATCTCACTGATGGTCTCCCCGGTCTTCTCACCACATGTCTTGGGATCTTCCCATCTCACTGATGTTCTCCCTGGTCTTCTCACCACATATCACCAGTCAGTGACTCTTTTTGTCCAATTCTGGCTATGGCCTGTCTCTTTTTACTATCCTATATTGAGGATTTAAATCTTTATAATACCTGAATATTTTCTTATCTCTGTATGACTTCAATGCATAAGTAACTTATACTTAATTTAACTTTGGTCTGATTATCATTTTTTATTGAAAGGATAAAAATCACACTAACAATCTAAACATCTATTTGGTAAGAATGACAACAATGGGCTACCAAATCTAGCGATAAATTTTTGCTAAATTATAGGCATCATGACATATTAAGGATACCAAATCTAACTGCCACCTCCTAAGGCCAGGTACCCCCCCGGATAACCAACCAACGGCATCATGGAGACCTTTGATACATGTAAATAGTCTCCATAATGACACAAGGGATAATAAAAAGGCATATTAATGATGATAAAAGGTAGTTGATGATCACTCACAGAGCCAGATCTCAGGGCCACTGCTGAGACCCATGAGAATGAGGCCGGCGGCCCGGGAGAGCACTCCGATAATGCAAGCCGTGATGTCCCTGACCTGACAGCAAGGTAGGATAAGTGGGCCAATCAGGAGGATCAGGCCACACACGCCGGTGTTGAGGCCGCTGAAGTAGCTGTACTTGGTGACATCCCAGTTGAAGGGATTCTCTGTCATGTAGTTGTAGGTGAGGATCAGTTGGACTGGACACAGCAGACACAGACTTACACAGTGAACACACCATAGTTGGGGTCAGGTATATACATACTGTTAGAAAAAGATAATTACCAAGGATTAGTTTCTTATATTTAATACTTTACATTTCAACCTTTAGGCTATTAACGACCCTTCTACAGGAATAAAAATCAAAGAAATTGTTGAAGGATTTTAAATTGATATATACATACTGTCTTTAGCTAAAGCTGTACACTGAGGCTGTATAGTCTCATTAAGACACAATTTGGATTATAAATTGTACATAGCCTTGATAAGACACAATTTGCATTATAGATTACAAACACAAGGTAATAAGACCAAATCCAAATAAATAAATAGTGTGTGACATTTCGGTAACAGCATTATTACCACACACACACACAAAGCTTTATTAAGACCACAGGTCTTATACAGATTCACCCTAGGAAGAAGGGAAGCATAGATGGAGCTCCTATACTCCAGGCAGCGCAGCACCCAACAACAGCCTCCAGGTCCGACGTATGTCCAATAGCCACACGTTCCTTTGTGCGTATGTCATGGTTAGCGAATCACAGCATTATTACCATTATCAAGACAAAAGTACAAAATGATTTATTCAGTACTTTTCTCTGATAATGGTAACAATGCTGTTACCTAAATGCCACACACTATTTATTTATTTGGATTTAGTCTTATTACCTTGTGTGTACATTGCCTCCTTTAACTGTACATAATACATTGGCATTATAGCAGTCTGGTAGATTAAATTGGAGAAGCTGCTGGAAGAGTTAACCACTGATGAGCCAAGACATTTCAATGTATATTTTTTATCCTTTCATTTAGTAGCTGTACAAATTTAAATACAATAATAACAAAAATAGCACTAATAATGATTATAACTTTATATTTTCACAGATAGATGACAATAAATGTCATTTTTTCAAAAATATGGCAAATTGTGGAATTAGAGCCTCCACATCTAGTCTAGATATGGACAGTAAAGGCAGCATAAGTAAATGAACACTGTGCACTTAGAGCTTTCTCTCAGCATGATATGCACATAAGCTTTTATAAATACAGTCCAACCTCCATGAGAGGACACCTCTCTACAAAGGACCGTTTTCATCACCAAAATTGTCACTTTTACCAATTATCAACTCTCCAGTGAGAGGACACCTCACTCTAAATGACACTTTGGCTCTGTAACTAGGTGTTGTCCTTTACAGAGAGGTCCTACTGTATATACAGTATTAAATCTATTAAAAAATTGCTACAAAGTGGAATCAACCCTAACTTTTGCCGGAATTGTACGTGTTAGCATGCCTTTTTTAGAGACATTCTATATCTAGCTAGTTTTACCTAGGCTAAAAAAAAAATTACATATATTTTTTTAAATGGGTTATGATGGAACAAAAATTATTTTTTAAGCCATTAATTATGGCAATATTAAAGCCAGCAATGGTTTACTTGACAGATTAAACACAAAATAAAATCTAGACTTCAGAAGAATCTGTGGTAAAGCTACTGCCTTTAGTGCCTGCATTCCACCAATACATCGCAGTAAAGACAGTAGAAGTTTGTTTTATATTTGAAAAGAAACATTCGTGTTTTAATGCTCCATTTCTGATATAGAGATGGCACATGTTATCACCTTATAATTGCTATTGAATAAGGTAAGAGAGTGATGTGCCATTGTTGTGTTAACATTTTACCAAGAAGAAGAAGAATGAGGAAAATTGTTACAATGGGAGGGAGTGATAAGTTGTTAAAGTTATCTTATCCACAAATGTCAACACCACTGAATTGACACATTCCTCCTGCATCCTGTGACATCTTCTTGTTCCAAATCACTTTAACACTTAAAAACGAGCAACCTAGCTTATAATAATTGCAACAATGAATGTGAAGATTATTCACATAAACACAAAAACAGCGTTGTTACCGAAACGTCAAATACTATTTATTTATTTGGATTTGGTCTTATTACCCTGTGTTTATAATCTAAATTGTGCCTTATCACTGTTATTCACATATTAACATAGGATTCAATCACAGTTCATGACTGTCGGGAATCAAGGGTGTTACCCACTTGTCCACCGACTCTTTTAAACTCTGACATCTCTATCTGAAATTATTTTTTACATTTCCAAGACCTTTGTCTTGTTACCTACTGCCGTAGAATCTCCCATGAGGGACCATTTAAAAGAGGGTTGTTGTAAAGGAGTGATATAAACTCTACATTTCCAACAGCCACCACCCAGAATCAAATCCCGCATTCGGCACTTTTTATCTTAAGAAAAAGTTGCTTCAATTGCCCTTTTATTCTTGCCAAAACTCCAACTCCCACCAACGAGTGTAAACAACCAAACAGGGCTCTGGCACACTTGTAAGTGCAAAAGTCAAACTGCTTTCAACTTAGGTGTAGACGTGTGGTGCACTTACGGTAAAAGCAATTGATAAGGTACAATTTGGATTATAGATTATAAACACAAGGTAATAAGACCAAATCCAAATAAATAAATAGTGTGTGACGTTTTGGTAACAGCGTTGTTACCATCTTCAGTAATGAGGAATTTCACCATAGCATAGTGCTGTGATAAAATTTCTCATTCAGTACTTTTGTCTGAAGATGGTATAACAATGCTGTTACCAAAACGTCACACACTATTTATTTATTTGGAATTGGTCTTATTACCTTGTGTTGGTACCATGTGTTTATAATGCTAGAAGGAACAGAAAAATATATGAGAGAAGTTTATATGAGAAAAAAAAAAAAAAAAACAGGAATAGAGAGAGCGCCTCTGATAAGATTTATTATCTGAGTTGAAACCTTGATTTTCCCCAGCCAGGGACAAAAGCAACAATCTAGGGATATATGAACATCGAAACTATTTTTTCAAATAAAATATTTTCTACTGCCTTTACTGTAATAATAAAATAATAGGAGGGCCTGGCTCATCAGTAGTGAATCCTCCCAGCAGTTTCGCTAGTTTAATCTACCATACCGCTGTAATATAGCACATTTTTCTGTTTTCCTTTTATACCTATACTGAAGCTAAACTCTTGGAAAGGGTATTTTGAATGAAATATGAACAAAAGCTTTGAGGGTACAATATAAATATACGTAATTATAGATATACATTAATATAAAAAAAAAATAGTACAAATGCGATATTGTACTGGGATAAGGTGCATAAATTAAGAAAAAGACATCTCCTTATCGTGTAACTGAAAGTTTATGATGGCTTGCGCCATCTATCGGAATAAATATCAACTATTCTTGTTGATTTTTAATTATTCCAGAATTGGCCAAATACCCATTCTTGATCAATCAAGAAAATCTAACCACGGACCACTAAAAATCTACGAGAATAGTTTATATTTATTCCGATAGATGGCGCAAGCCATCAGCAACTTTCAGTTGCACGATAAGGAGATGCCTTTTTCTTAATACATTAATATGTTATAATACCTTGATAAAGGTTGGCATTCAGCCAACTGAAATATTGGTAAAATAAATGATATTTTGATCCAATATTTTTTAATCTATTTTTTAAGTCTTTTTAATTAAATATAATTATATATATAATATAAATCTATTTGATATATATATAGACATCAAAAATTGATCTTCAACCCCCACCAGCCAAAAAAACAAATTAAAGGAAACAAGAGAATTGAAAGGCAAAAGATAAATTTACTGTTGATTCTTGAGGAACAGTAACTGCTGATTGGTACCATCAACATATCCCATAAGTACTGGAAATGTGGAATATCATCCAAAGTCAAGAAATGGTGTCCTGACAATGCAAGGTCAAACACAACCATCAGTTCATTTTTGACAAGGCAATTCAAATCTCACTTCATCCTTCATATTTACCAGACCTTGCTCTCATTGATTTGGACCTGTTCTCAAAGATTTTATTCAAGGGATTCATTTTACTATGAAAAAGGAGGAGGGGGAGCAGTAACAAGCTTGCTAAAAAACCTGGGCTCAGCTGGCCCGGCTGATAGTACCCTGTAAGGGCTCCTGATCCAGGGATACAGAATGAGCAGCGTTTGTACTCCATGTTAGGAGCGGCTACACATGGCGTCTGTTCCTCATATCAGAGGCGGCCATTTCTTTTGGAGCTAAGTCGGCCTGCCACTGAGTAGTGCTCCCAGTCTTAATGACAAAGGCAGACGCATTTTACTTTACCCAATCATGAAAAGTCTCAAGCTTGATACCTTAGTGTAATTGAGTGGAGATAAGAAAGAAGAAGATTTTACTATCAAATAGAAGAAACTGATTATTTGAAGTGTGTATTAAGGGACTATCTGAAGGAAGATAGGGAAAAAATTCAGTAAAATGTTTGGTTTGAACGGATCAAATATAATTTGTACCTAGAGGCACATCTCTCCCTTTTATTATACATCAGAACAATGCATTATATTCTTTACCCTAGTATTAAAACATTATTAGTGGTGATTGAAGAATGAGCAAACAACACCAGTTTGGGAAAATTCAGACAAAAGCCAACAACCAGTATACCATAGTTTCAGGCTATGGCCTTCATCAGTACAGGGACGGCTTCTATTTCATAACATTCTATGAAAGGGGTTGTCATGGACAAAACTTAAGGAAGTTGTACCTTTTAGCATGTATATCGGTATTCAGACAATAACTTTGAAAGATATTACAGTGACCTTTATTGAAGACATACGAGATAACCAATATACACTCAGTGACAAAACTTAAGGAAGTTGTACTTTTTAGCATGTATATCGGGATTCAGACAATAACTTTTAAAGATATTACAGTGACCTTTATTGAAGACATACGAGATAACCAATATACACTCAGTGACAAAACTTAAGGAAGTTGTACTTTTTAGCATGTATATCAGGATTCAGACAATAACTCTGAAAGATATTACAGTGACCTTTATTGAAGACACACAAGATAACCAAGTTGTACCTTTTAGCATGTATATCGGGATTATAACTCTGAAAGATATTACAGTGACCTTTATTGAAGACACACGAGATAACCAATATACACTCATGGACACAACTTAAGGAAGTTGTACTTTTTAGCATGTATATCGGGATTATAACTCTGAAAGATATTACAGTGACCTTTATTGAAGACACACGAGATAACCAATATACACTCATGGACACAACTTAAGGAAGTTGTACTTTTTAGCATGTATATCGGGATTATAACTCTGAAAGATATTACAGTGACCTTTATTGAAGACACACAAGATAACCAATATACACTCATGGACAAAACTTAAGGAAGTTGTACCTTTTAGCATGTATATCGGGATTCAGACAATAACTCTGAAAGATATTAAAGTGACCTTTATTGAAGACACATGAGATAACCAATATACACTCATGGACACAACTTAAGGAAGTTGTACTTTTTAGCATGTATATCGGGATTATAACTCTGAAAGATATTACAGTGACCTTTATTGAAGACACACAAGATAACCAATATACACTCATGGACAAAACTTAAGGAAGTTGTACCTTTTAAGCATGTATATCGGGATTCAGACAATAACTCTGAAAGATATTACAGTGACCTTTATTGAAGACACACAAGATAACCAAGTGTGAACAACCTCTGTCTCCTACAAAACAGATGACCAGCAGCATCAAAATATGAAACTTTCATAAATTTAGTTCATTAGAGAGTGTTGTTGTTGTTTCTTATCCCCTTGTGTAAAGATAACACAAATTCCATGATTTCATGGAATGGTGTGTAGGAAAGCAGCTTTTTTTTATCATGGCACACTTTGGTGAGTCTGACTTTGCCTGTGAGAGTGTAATAATATATACCTAGAAATAGGAGATCATATATCGCCGCAACTCTTTTTATTAACGCGATTAAAGGAAGCTTTCGGGCAAGCCCTTCTTCAGCTAACTATAGTGTACAAACAAGGCAAACGAGAGAGAGATTATATATCGTTTTTAAAGAGGAATCTATGTAAATATAGTACAAAATATCTTAAAGAAATTTACACAATTGAATAAATATAAAGAATCAACTATAAACAGTTCAAAGGATTTAGTGGAGAGAAAAAAAAATGGAATGGCTATTGTTTTATATGGCTTTTGAAGATTTTTAAGATAGAAGGGAACGTATTGTGATGGCAACTGTATACTTTTGTTTAATGGTTTAGGGTGCTTCGTGGTTTCTATTGCTTCAAGAATGAGTCTTTGGGTTTTAGTTTTGGCATTTTTATGGAGGATTCTGGTATTAGATATGATCCTGCCCTTCTTTTGTATAAATTTTGTATATCTTTGAGTACCCCCATTGTATCTGGCACATTTCTCTATGCCACACACATATTTCTATGGAAGTAATGTAATCAAGAAGTATGTGTGGTAATGTGTTAATTAGAAGCCATTGTACTATGTACAACAGGTGTTATTGTTGCAAGCTATGCCAGGATGGAAATTCACCCTCTACTGCAATTGTACTTCAGCAGAAAAATCTCTTGAACCTTTCAGTACTTTTGTCTGAAGATGGTAACAATGCTGTTACCGAAACGTCACACACTATTTATTTATTTGGTCTTATTACCATGTGTTTATAATATCATTCTGATGCATTATAAAAGGGAGAGATGCCTATATTTATATAACATAAAGGGGGTCAGTGGAAGGCTGGTATAAACCGTTGGATTTCGACCACTATAACCTGGGTTCGATTCCCACATTGGACACCTTTTTCTGATTTAAAAAAAAAATGTTCCAATGGCCCCCGATTCTTGCAAAGGTCCAACCCCACCAGCGAGTGCAAGTAAACAAATGGGGCTCTGACACATTTGTAAGTGCAAAGTCGAACTGCTTTTCACATATGTAGACCTGTGGTGCACTATGTTATATATATATATAACATAAAGTCTGCAAGAGGATTCATGTACTAGAGAAGAATCTCTCCTTTTTATTATACATCAGAACGATGCATTAGGCTCATCATCCTAGTAAAAAAAACTTTATTAGTTTTTTTTTTTTTTTTTTGCCCTAGTACACGTGGTATAGGCCATGATAATCATGGTGGGTAGCTAGCGACTGCTTTTACTGTAAGCGCACCACATGTCTACACATGTGAAAAGCAGTTCGACTTTGCACTTACAAATGTGACAGAGCCCCGTTTGGTTACTTGCACTCGCTGGTGGGGTTGGACTTTTGCAAGAATCGGGGGCCATTGGAGCTTTTTTTTTAACAGAAAAAAGTGTCCAATGCGGGAATCGAACCCGGGTCATAGTGGTCGAAAACCAAACGGTTTAACCAGCCTTCCACCGACCCCCAAAGCAATGCTGATGCGCGCTTTGGAAAAATAAAATCCAAGATAATCCAACAAAAGACAAAGAAAGGTCAAATATATATGTGACATAAATTCTGAGAGAAGAATTACAGAAACAATGACATGAGTCAGAACAAAACACTATAAAGGAATGACAAAATATCCAGATGGCACAAGAACCTACAAGACATGCAACAATTGTTTTAGTGTGGAACTAACACCTACCCACATATTCTCATGTCTAGTAATCGCCTTGCAGAAAATTGACATGGACCCAGAACAGCAACTTTACACACCCAAGATAGAGGACATTGCAACTTCTGTGAAAGAGATGTACGGAGACATCTGAGGCTCTTCATTGGACACGACAATAATAAAGAATATATTTTAAATTTATACAGTAGAAATGATAAGGCACAATTTAGATTATAAACACAAGGTAATAAGACCAAATTCAAATAAATAAATAAATAGTGTGTGATGTTTCGGTAACAGTGTTGTTACCTTCTTTAGACAAAAGTACTGAATGCTGTGGTATAATTTCTCATTCAGTACTTTTCTAAAGATGGTAGCAACGCTGTTACTGAAACGTCACACACTATTTATTTGGGATTTGGTCTTATTACCTTGTGTTGATACAGTTGAACTTTTGTAATATGATGCACTAGTGCGCCATCTGTTATCAAAATTCGAAGCTATTTCAAAGGCGTAAGATTCTTTTTGAAATCAAACAATTTCTACTGCCCTTACTGCAATGGAAAAATTAAAGGAAGGGCCTGGCTCATCAGTGGTGAACCCTCCCAGCGGTTTCGCCAGTTTAATCTACCATACCGCTGTTATATTGCATTTTTGGAACTTCCTTTTATAGTGATACCGTTGCTAGACTCTTGGAATGGGTATTTTAGAAGAACTATGGACATAAGCTTTGAGGACAGTAGAATTATATACAATTATATATATATAATTTGCTTCGAGCAATCGCTCTTCCGCAAATATCAAATTGTGTCTTTTATTAGAACTTTTAATTACAGTTGAAATTCACAAAATGAGAGGACACCTCTCAACAAAGGACAGTTTTCATCAAACTAACCATTTTAATTTATAAGCAACTCTTGGGTAAAAGGACACTTCTCCCTAAAGAACACTTTTGCTCAGCAACTAAGTGTCCTTACAGTGAGGTTCTACACTCTTAAAGTATCTTAAAGAGGGAAAAAAAACTCAAAATTTTTTTAATATTTGAATTGTAGTAAGTTTTTTAACAAGGTAAAATCCTCTGGAGTAACTTGGTAAAGAAAACATTCAAGACAAAGAGGATGAGTTTCTTTTTATGAACATGCGTTCGAGCTTTCGGGCATAATGTCGCCCTTCAACAGGAATAAAACTACAAATAGAATCAAGATACGTCTATATATATACAGGTGATTCCTATTTTGTATATCATACATAAAACTTAAATTTTATCTCTCTAAAAATAATAGTTTTCTTGTTTATGCTAATCACCTGTATATATATAGACGTATCTTGATTCTATTTGTAGTTTTATTCCTGTTGAAGGGCGACATTATGCCCGAAAGCTCGAACGCATGTTCATAAAAAGAAACTCATCCTCTTTGTCTTGAATGTTTTCTTTACCAAATTGTAGTAAGTGTCAGAGGGAGGTAATAATGTATATATCGCTATATTATATCAAACGTTATGATAAGGCACAATTTGGATTATAGATTATAATACAAGACTGTTTACTTTGTAAGGATCTCATGGATGATAATTTGGTTCACTATTTCTTTCAATGACCTCTCTTAACAGAAAAACGTACTGAAATTTTCCCAAGCCCTAACTTTGGTCAATTTAGATACCATCGCATATGTCAACTTCCCTCTTCAGCTCTGAATGATGAATTACTGATTGTTAGATACTTTAAGTTCTGCACAGAAGCTGGGCGCATGAGAAAGAATGCAGGGCAAAGGATACTGGAGGATGACCTATCTGTAAATAGGTAACTGAATGTGAGACAAACTTTATTTTGTTGTAAATGTTTCCTCTTCCCTCTCCTCTTGTTGATGTGTAAATATGGCGAATCCTATATGGGGCGGAATGCCCTAAATAAAGGCTTTTGTTGTTGTTGTTGTAGTAAATAAATTACAAGAAAATATGACCTAATCCAAATAATTTATTAGTGTGTGACGTTTTGGTAACAGCATATCTTCTTCTTTTTTATCTTCACTCAATCATATTAGGGTATCAAGCTTGTAAAGTTTAATATCATGTCTGGGTGAAGTAGAATGTGTCTGCCTTTGTCATTAAGACTGGGAGCAGTCAAATAATAGTCACAAATAATTTAATAGTGTGTGACGTTTCGACAACAGCATATGATGGTAACAATGCTGTTGCCGAAATATGTCACACACTATTAAATTATTTGGATCTTATTTTCTTGTATTATGTATCAAACGTTGTTTGTTAGAATATATCATTCCCTTCATTGTTTAGATCATTGATTGGGACTTAAGTGTTTGCTAATGATAAATATGGGAGGTAGGAAGATGTCATGTCCTGTCTCACCCCCCAACATCTATCTACTTCCCTACCTTTGTAAATACTATTTTCTGATTTCCTCACAAGCAGGAAAACAATTAGGGAAACTTTAAAACCTATCTTAAGATTAGTTTTTGTAAATAAATACTACATAAGTGTTGGGGGTCGGTGGAAGGCTGGTTAAACCGTTTGGTTTTCGACCACTAGGACCCGGGTTCGATTCCCGCATTGGACACTTTTTTCTGTTTAAAAATATATATATATATTCCAATGGCCCCCGATTCTTGAAAAAGTCCAACCCCACCAGCGAGTACAAGTAACTAAACGGGGCTCTGGCTACATTTGTAAGTGCAAAGTCGAACTGCTTTTCACATGTGTAAACATGTGGTGCACTTACAGTAAAAGCAGTCGCCAACTACTACCCACCATGATTATCATGGCCTGTACCACGTGTACCAGGGATAAGCAAAAATATATATATAAGTGTTAAAAATATATTTGTTAAATGTAAAAACTTACCTGTAAATCCGAGGAAGATAAATAAGGAAGCAATAAGGATCAATATAATCTTGACATGATTTCCATTTGGTCGTTTCTTTGAAATAGTTGTAAAGGAATCCTTGATATGTTGGATATCAAAAATTTTCACTTCTGGGTTAGGTGAACTTGCTTTAATTCTTAAGTAAATGTAAATAACAATCATTACATGAATCATTAGTTCTAACATGTATGAAGCTACATAACCTAATGGCATCTTGATTTCTCCTACTGTTAACTGCCCAACAGTACCTCCAATAAAGAGCATTGCTTCTAAAGTGACAATTCGTTTGGAACGATTTTCTTCATTTGTTCTATCTGATATATATCCAAATGAATTTGAGCAAATTGTAACAATTCCTCCTGAGATACCTGATAAAGCTGCACTAATTAAATAGTAAACAAGATGTGCATCCATAAGATTAAGTATAATTAATGTAGATACTGCAAAAATTGAGCCTAATGGTGCTATCATCATTGGCCATTTTCTTCCGAATGAATCGCTCCAATTTCCTATAAATGGACACATTATAAAAGTACATAGTGCTAAAACTGTGCTAAAATATCCAACCCATGATACTGCTTCGTTGTGAACTAAATTGTAAGTTGCGTTATCAACGTATTTGTATAGTTTGTAACATTTATACGTGTCGTTTGATGAAATATTCGTATGACTAAGGCAGGAATGTATAAGTATATTATCACTTACAAGAGTATTTTCAAGCGTAATACTGAACAAGTAAAAAAATGCAACTGGTTCGACGGTAATTAAAGCAAAAAAGGAGCCTATCTTTTTAAAAATGTTCATTGTTCTCTTATTTTAAAAATAAATAGAGGTAGAATTTTGAAAAAAAAAAAGAGCTATAAAAAATAAAAGTGAGCTTTAAAAGCAAGGACGCATAGTTTCAAAACGAAAACGCAAACAATAAAAGTAAATAATTTGCTACAAGGGTCCCAAATTAAATAATAATTTTCTCCTTCTGCGAAAAATTTTTAATTTGTGTCATCGAGATTGACTTTATATTTCAAAATATTTATTCAGAAAAAAATATCGGTGAAAATTTTGGTATTATATACAATAATATCAAAATTTTCTACTACATCTAAAAGAGATGCTAATTTACTTCTATAGGATATTATTAAGTGTCCCAGTTTAAAACCTAAAAAAGTTAAGTTAACTATATTTATTTAGTAAATATTAATGTACTAATGCATATTTTGAGCTACAACATATTTTTAAATACAGTATGAAGCTACCTCATCCCTCAAGTTTGTAATTCTTTAGGTATCTATTAAAGTAAATGTCTGAGTAGTCTTTTAGAGTGTGATTTTACAAATAACTCGAGTAGGCGACCAGAAAATATTTTTTGAAGAATAAAATTTATATAATTGTATATTGTCGTTATTGATATATATTATCAACATTCTATAAGGTAATAATTATGAAAAAGAATAAAGTAATGCAGTAGCGATGCGCGTGCAATACATTATGCGATTTATGGAGCATTAACAATGAGACTAATAAATAGATATATCAAATTCATAAAATAAATCCATAATATGACCAAAATAGTAAATTAAATTCATAATATATTATAAATAGTAAATTATTAGGTACAATTTAGATTATGTATTAGAAATACAAGGTATTAAGCCCACATTCAAATAAATAAATAGTGTGCGTAGATTCACCAAAACTTCAAACACTATTTATTCATTTAGATTGGTCTTATTACCTTGTATAAATGATAAAATAATTATCTATGTACAATGGGCGCCTGTCCATCAGTCTGAGTGTGATGTACAATTCAACTTGGAAATTGTTGGGAGTTGAGACTCGATTTTTCAGCGATTGCTCACGATATAAAAGGAGGAGAAAAATAAAAAAAAAATCGGGTTTCTATCTCAAGCCTCCTTGAAACTACAAGAAAAACGGGCAAAAAAATAAGTGATCTGATTCAAATATTATCAGGCATATCTGATAGGCTTAGCAAAAATACAATGTTTCTTTTTAAGTATTTCAAGTTGTTTTGTACTCACATATTTTGTAGTTTAGAGGACATATAAACTTTATATAAACTAATATATATTTATTTAAGGAACGACTTGTTCCAATACAAATATTGTTAAAACAAGCGAGCGATAAATAAAAAAAAAACAGAAAGGTTGAAGCGTAGTAGTAGTGTAGTGACGTCAGCACCGATGATGATAAAGTCAAAGTCTGCGCAACAATTCCCTCCTTACTTTGTCTTTATTCCCACGATGCTGAGGTTCTCCAGGTGTTTCTTCATCTGGTCTCGGGATAGGTCCTTTGTGAAGATATCCGCCTCCAGGTCCTGAGATGGCTTGTACAGAAGGCAGATGTCTCTGGTTTCATAACAGTCTCTCAAGAAGTGGTACTTTCTGTTGATATGTCTATAGCGACTACTTTGTTTAGGACTGGAGATCCAGTTGATCAATGACTGACTGTCTGTATAGATCGCGGTTGGTTTTTCCATGAAATTCCATTATTCTAGCTCTCGTAACAGGTTTATTATCCACTTGATTTGACAGCAATGTTGGGACACGTTTTTTGAAACCATACCCCAACAGAAGGCGTATGTATAATCAAATCAAATGGATACATGGCTTCCCTCCCACATAGACTTACAGACCACTTTTTGCCCAGAAACCTAGACAATTGATGACACCAGACTTCCATGCCGAAAGCTGATGCCTGGTGAAGAAGACACCAGTGACACCCAGAGACATCCGCGCTGGAAGCTGTTGTTTCATATGTACATATATTCCCCTCACCAAAAATTTAGGTAAAGGTGACCAGAAAAAAAAATGGAGAAGGAAGATCTCTAAAAGACTGAACCTTATAAAATATCCTTCCCGAGAAAGGAAAGCGTTATATTACAGTTCAAGTGAAAAGGGGCCTGTGTCGATTTTTAGCTAAGACGGAGGGGGGGCGATATATATATACCGTCCCGAGAAAAAGGGAGGATAGTATTTCAATCCATGTGGAGGGGGGGGGGGCCTGGCGTCTGAAATTTTACACTATCGCCGTAGCTGTTTCTCTCTTTAGATTTTTTTTTGTTTTGGTAATACTATATGTTCTATTTTGATGGTAGAGGCCTGGGGCGTCGATGAAATTGTATACTGGAGCCGTTGGCCATTTTGATTGGTGTTTCTTTCAGCGAATGAAAACGGAGAGAGACATGAATAAAAGAGGGTTTCTTGGCCAAAAGGCAGATTCGATCGGAGTCGCTCAGTGAGAGGACAGTCTTCAGACGGGAGATCAGACCTTTGCCGGCACTTTCGAGAAAAAGGTAAGCCATTTGTCATTATGACTTAGCGCCCCCCCTTTTTGTGTAGTAACCAACCTAGATTTCGCATGGGCCCTAAAGGGCTATAAAGTAACTTCAGGTCACCTCTATCTAAATTTTTACTATGTAAATAGCATATCTCGTCAGTATAGACATGTTCCCAAATTTTAATTTATTTAAATAAATATCTAGAGAAATTTTCTTGTTTTCTCTCATACATATTTCATTCCTTTTGCTTTATGGTACTACCCCCCACACCTTAATTTTACAAAGTGTACAAATTATAGAACAACCGACTCTGTTGAAATAGAGTTGTGTACTATATCTTTGCTGTGATATATTGACACAGCAACAGTTGCAAAATTACGACTTTATTAGGGCTACTTTGAGGGTAATTATCTGTCAGGTTTTAGTAATGTTTGTACTTTTATGTGTTTCAGTGCGTTATTCCATCATATTTACCATTATACAACATTAAGGTCTTGCTGCGGGTTATATACAGGGTGATCCAAAAGTCCCGCACAACTTTAAAAATTAATAACTCCGCGAATATTTGCGCTAGAGCAATGCGGTAAACACCATTGTGTTCAGGATACAATGGGATTTTTTATGGCAAATAATGAAAAATTCGAAATTGATTTTAGTTACAATTTTATTCGCCAGATGGCGCACTACCAAAATCAGAGATTCAGCGGCCAAATTGTTTGATAAATTGAAAAATATAACTGATCGACACGTATTTTTTCTTTTTGAATACCAGGAAAGAGCCCTAATAACATCAAATAACAAATTAATAAAACACCACTTCGCCAAAAGTATGAAGAATTGGTTAACAATTTTTAAATACAATCAGAGATATGTAAAATAGGTAAATGCAAATTTAAACATGTAGCAAAAAAAAAAGATATTTTAGATACGGTTTGTGTTTCCGAAGATAATAAATTTCTAATATTTTTAATTCAACTCTCATTCATACTGTACCCAATTTTAAAAAATGTGTCCCCTCAAATAAAAATATTTTTCAAATCGACCTTTTGCGTTGAAAAACGTGGTAGTAAAATCATTTTGTATTATTTTTTTGCGCAAAATTTCTAAAGTTATTGGTGTACAGAAAATATTCCTTATGCTATTTCTTCTAATGAGCGAAAAGCGAAAAACTAAACATAAGGGAAAAAATTGTGTGCACCAGTGTTATTCGAGAAGTTATAACACTCTGGCTTGCACGAAATAATATGTGAGCAAATACAAACAAAATATTACTGTTCACAAAAAAAAAAAAAAGAGTCAAGATGTGAGGACAGCATTTATTATCCCATATCCCAATTATCCCCCTTATCCCATTCTCTCTTGTATTAGGTCACAATCTTTGCTCAATGTAGCACCCTTCATTCTCAATCACCACCTGCAGACGACAAATGACAGAATGGACAGCATTAAGAAAAATATCTGTTGAAATTAATAAAACGTGCCATCTGATAGAAGCCTTTAACATGGCCAATGTGGTATGCCAGCATCGATAAGCACACGATTTAATGTACCCCCATAAACAAAAATCGCAAGGCGTCAAGTCTGGTGATCTTGGAGGCCACTGGTATATAGAGTGGCGACTTATCACACGATTTTCAACGAACGTATTCTTCAGCAATTGTTTGGCACCGCGGGAGATATGAGGAGGTCCTCCAACTTTCATGAATGTTATTTCGCTTAGTGCATTTTTCCCTGCAATATGGGAATACCCCATATGAACATAACGTTCACCAGTTACAAAAACGGTTTTAAAAGTTCTTCCATTGATTTTTCAAAGAAAAAGGGCCCAATAATAAAAGAAGAAGTGAACCCACACAGAACTCTAACTCTAGGCTGATAAAGTGGCATTTCTGTAAAAATTCTAGGGTTTTCTGTTGCCCAAAAGCGGCTGTTTTGAATGTTAGATTCTCCGTTTAGAGAAAAGTGAGCATCATCTGTCCACAGAACATTCGACAGCCAGTTTTCATCAATATCAATTTTCCGGAAAACCCATGAAGCGAATTCTTGACACATCTCAAAATCGCCAACTTTCAGCTCGTGAAGCCTCTTCGGATATCACAATCATACTCGGCGATTTTAACGCCAAAAGTTCTACTTGGGGATCATCTGTCCAGGATAACAAAGGTCACCGACCTCGACCTTACACCATTAAATAAGGGAGAGAACACCTCCTATCTATCCAAGTCGACAGGCACAGAATCCGCAATAGACATCACAGCGATAAATTTCAACATCGCACCCACAACACAATGGAAAATCCTGAGAGGTGCAATCAGTGACCACAGACCAATTTTAACAACCCTAAACTTCAAAATTGAGAATGTCCAACAGAATAAAAGAACATGGAACTATAGGAAAGCCGACTTGAAAAAAAATTCACAGGAAAGCTTGAAGAACTGTGCAACGAAAAATTGAATTACAGAACGCTTGACAAAAACTTGGAAAACTTCTCTTCGAATATATCAAAAGCTGCAAAAGCATCGATACCTAGAAGGAGACGTTAGACCTGTGGATACCTTACTGGAAGGACCACAACATCAAGGCAATGATTGCAGAGAGAGACAATATCAATGAACTTCTTTAAAAAAATAAAACAGAAGAAAAGAGAAAGTAACACATTGAAATTAGTCACAAAATAGAACAAGAAATTTGGATATGCAAACAAGAGAAAATGGCAGAGTTCTGCGAAAAAATGGATCCAAGAAAGGACAGCCAACACTGGAAAATGATTAGAGTGTTAGAAAAGAATCAAAACCAACACCAATCCTCCAATACTCTAACCGATATGAATAGAACAGAGAGAACGAGTACAAACAGATGACTAACATAATTGCTGAATATCTTTCAAGCACTTCCATACTCAAATATACGATTGAAGACAATCTAAAAATAATATAAACCAGTTAGTTAAACAAGCAAGAAACTTCCATCAACAAGATATTTTCTCGAGAGACTTCACACTGAATGAGCTAAACTCATCAATAAAAAAATCTAAGAGGTCACCAAGAGATAATCTAATCTTTGGTCAAATGATTAAACACTTTGAAGACAAAGCTAATAAACAACTCCTACGAATACTGAACATTTCATGGTAAACTGGTGAACTACCAAAGAATTGGAAGATATCAATTACTGTGCCAATACTGAAACCAAACAAAGATGCCAAGGAATCCAAGAACTATCGGCCAATTGCTCTCACCAGCATACTTTGTGAAATAACAGAACGAATTATCCACTCTAGGCTCATAGTCTGGCTCACTAACAATAATAAAATAAACTTCTACCAAACTGCCTATAGATCCCAGCGCTGTACGACTGATTAACTGTTCTACTTCTGTCAATCAATAATAGATTCTTTCCAGGAAAAACCGCCAAAGAAGACCACGGCTATATTCCTTGATGTGACCTCAGCTTTTAATCGAGTGTGGAGGGAGAAATTACGTGAAAAGCTGCACAACATCGGAGTAAGAGGAGAAACCTTAACCAGGATTGCAGACTTCTTAAGGTGAAGAAGGTTAAAGGTTTGGGTCAATGGAGAATTTTCCAAGGAAGGAAGAACGTGTGATACTGCAGTCCTTGATCTTTCCAGTTGGTCTCGACGACCAGACCATCACCGAGATGTACGCGACGAAGTACGCGATCTAGGTATTCATCGTAGATCGCAAAATGCGTGGTGTCGCTGGAGACCAACTGGCGATTCTCCACCAAACTCTGCAGCGCTGGCAGAGGCGCCATATTCATTGTACATAGTGTATGTGATGATTTAAGACCATGGAATTGTTTTAAATAGTCCAGATATCTACTACCACATGTTCCACCACGTAATTGTATATAACTTCTTATTTACTGCAAATAGAAAGCCTCAACTAACATCAATCTGTACCGCGTAAGAATCTAATAAAGTATAGCAACTGTACAGATAGAAGGAATGGAGACTAACAGGAAAAAACTAAAGTTAAAACTAATCAGGCTTAGGTGAAAATAGGAGAGAAGACCTAGCAAACCCAGCCCAACTTTTACAAGGTCGTGGCCCTCCTGGATAATAAAACTTCCCCCCCTGTTTACGTCAGAAAAGAGCAGTGACCTGTTCGGACCCAGCTCAGCTATAAAAGCAGGCCCCGATCCTCAGTTAGTCAGTCCTTAGTTAGTCTTCGTTCCAGTCCCTGTCCACCGGACGCTCCGATAAAAGGTAAACCCTTTCCTGCCAGAAATCTCCCCGTCCCATTCCTTCTTGGCGTTCAGACGCTTCTAAGTGGAATCTCTATTTGCTTATTTCACCTTTGGCCCAGCTGTGTCGCCTTCCACCACAACTGCACGGTAGAGTTGACATCGAGGTTTGTCTAGCATCAGGTAACACTGGTCCCAGAGGTCCCAAGATATCACATGTATATAATGCATATTATCTTTTTTTTAAATAGTGCAGACTGTGCACTTTGTATGTATTGACAAGTTGTCAATAAAATTATTTTAACTGTCATTGATGAGGATTTGGAATTTTCAAAACACATAATTAGCACCTCAAATAGAGCTACCAGAAAACTAAACATTCTGAGATGGCTATGTGGAACAAATTGGGGAAAAAAAACCAGAATTCTCAGAACAACATATATCACCTCAATAAGGCCGATAATGGAATATGCAACACCGGTCTGGGCTCCCTCAAGCTCATCACTAAAAGTAAGACTAGACAGTGTTCAAGCAAAAGCGGCCAAAATAATCACTGGTGCTGTTTTATCCACCAACAATGAGAAAATTCAGAGAGAATGTGTTCTAGACCTACTCGCTCGAAAGCAGAAGATAAAATAAAAAACAACTTGGATCGGCACTTCGGAAACGAGGAACCAGAGGACGAGATCTCTCTGACCACTTGTGGTTTGGTGGATCCGCCCTTTTCTGAGAATGAGGTGAAACTGACGGCTTTCAAGTTCGGGAAAAGGAAATCTCCTGGTCCCGAAAGGATTGATAACACGGTCGTGAAAGCCCTGTTAAGAATGCACCCATCAGTTCTTGCCAGGGTTTTCAATAGGTGCCTGGACACTGGTACTTTTCCTGAGGCATGGAAGGTTGCCCGAGTAGTGCTTCTCGAAAAGTCTGGTAGAAAGGGTAATTCTCCTAATGATTATCGTCCGCTTTCTTTACTAGTGTGTCTAGGTATGGTCCTGGATAGCCTACTAGCTCAGCGACTGAAGCACTGGCTAGAGAGTAATGAGCTCCTTTCCTCTTTCCAACGTGGTTTTAGGGAAGGGAACTCCACAACCACGGCTCTGAACGAGGTGTTAGAGGGGGTTGAGATGGGCTTAAATAAGGGTGCTTGGGTTCTTCTCGTGGCCCTGGACATGGGTTGTCCTGATAATTTGTGCAGCTTGGTTTGTGACTTCCTGAGAGATAGACGGATTAGCCTCAGTTTTGGTGGGCGGAAGTTGGAAAGAAACTGTGCTAGGGGTTTCCCCCAGGGCTCTTGCTGCGGACCTATTATGTGGAATATCCTGGTAAACACTGTTTTCCAGGAGGAGCTACCTGAGGGAGCCTGGCTGGTTCTCTATGCTGACGACCAGTTCCTCATCATTGAGGCTGCTTCGAGAGCGAAGGCTGATAAGTGTGTTGAAGCTTCTCTCCAAATCATCTCGAACTGGGCCCATGACTCTGGCCTTAAGTTCAATGTCTCCAAAACTAAAGCCCTCAGCTTTAAGCCTAGGGACATAAGAACTAAAAGGAAAGGGATCAAATGGGAGCACAAGCCGGCTATCCGAATGAAAGGACGGAGGGTAGCGTTGGTCAATAGGATGACCATCCTGGGGGTGGTCATTGATGACAAGATGGGTTGGCAATACCAGGCGGAGGAGATGGTGACGAGAGGCAGGGAGGCGTTGTGCAGGCCTGTCCTGGTTGGCTCTCAATAGGGGGGGGGGAAGGAGGGTACTGTTTTTAGGAACCTCTGCCTCTCCTGTGTCGAGCCAATCCTGCTATAACAGGGATCAGAAGGTGGCAAAAACTCTAGAGAGCGTGCAGAGGACAGCGGCACTTAGAATCACAGGGGGATATCGCACTACCAGCAGTGAAGCCTTTTTGGTCCTCGCTGGGCTTATTCCCCTGGGATTGAAACTAGAGGAGGAGACCATCAGACAGAAGATCTGGGAGAACAGGGAAGATGCCCTGGGACTTGAAGCGGGTGCCCTGGAATGGAAGAGGGACCCAAGGAAGCCTCCGCAGTGGTTGCCAAAGTGGAATTGGAGTCCTGGAGGGCCGACAGGGATTGACACGGAGGTTTTCACTGATGGTAGTAAGTCTGGAGCCAATACTGGAGCTGGAGTAGTGATTTTCACTAATGGAGAGCTGATCTTCCAAGAAAGCTTAACACTCAGAGTGGACGAATTGGTCTTTTCAGCCGAGCTGGTTGCGATCAGGGTAGCCCTCAGAGTGTGTGCCGAGAAGAACTTCAGCCCGGACCGCCTCTATTCAGATTGTATGTCGGCCCTCGTCGCCATCAATCTGGTGAAAGGGCAACTCGCGCATCAAATAATCCAGGAGCTGGAGATGATAACGCGTGCTCCGGAGGGTTAGGGGACAGCCTCATCGAAGGTAATGAGTTCGCAGACAGGCTCGCTAAGGCAGGATGCTTTAGAGGTAGATCACTGAGGACCCCAGTGACCAAGAAAGAAGGGGGCACGTCCAGGACTTATTGTTGGACAGATGGAGGAAAAGTGTGAAGGGAGAGAGGTATTCAATTGGGTAGCAACACCCAAGTACCTCTGTAAGGTAATGTCCCACAAATTCATTAGGGTAGTTCGGGACATGGGCTCTTCCCCAAGTCTCCACAGATTTAAAATTAAGAGAAACCCTTATTGAGTCTATGAAGAAAGGGATGTGGATGCACGCCACTACGTCTTGGATTATCGAAGGGTAGTGGGTGTGCAGGAAGAGAGAAGGAGGGCGAGGGGCGCGATCGAGAGTAAGCTGCTGAGAAACCACAGCAAGCTTCTTGAGAAAGCCCACGACGTGGCATCTGAGCTTTTCCTCAACTGTGAGTGAACAGAGTCGACCGGGGGCTGCCTCCCCGCGGTCCCTGCTGGACACAGTAAATAGTTTCCTCTTTTGCTGTGTTTAAAGGCCAACGGTATAGAAATCCTTCCAGACACGTTGTCTGGGAGGTGGTGTTTCCAGGTACAATGTCCAAGCTCTAGCTTGGATACCGTTACTTGGTTTATGAGTTGAACAGAATAGCAGCGAAGGGCATGCTTCGGATGCCGGCTTGTGGACCGAAAGGTCTGGGTGGCCATCTGCTTCTAGGGTGTACCAACTGTGCTTAGGTGGGATTCTCCAGTTCTTGTTTATTTTTGTTTTGGCTACTGTTTCTATTTCTTTAAAAGTAAGTTTATTTTTCTGTAGTAAGGGTTCTTTTGTGTATTTTTTCGCTAGCGCATCAGCAGCTTCATTGCCTTCAATGCTTACATGTAAGGGTATCCATTGAAGGTGAATTTTTGAGGTATTGAGGGTTTTTGGAGATAACCAATTATGTTCCTGCTTACTTTGTCTCTAAGTTCCCTTGTGTGACTAAAGTGTTGTATGGCACTTCTACTATCAGTAAGAATCCATATATCGTGATGTTTAGTGTTTCTGATGGATTTTAAGGCTTCATAGATGGCTATAAGTTCGGATCTAAAGACTGAGCAAAAATCTGGGTTTCTTCTGTTTATTTTCTCATTGGTATTTGTGGTTTTAATGAGAGAGTCACTGTCAGTGTGTCCCAACTCGTCTCTGCTACCATCGGTATAGATAGTTATTACATTTTTAGGAATTTTATTAATTATTTCTAATGATAATTGTTTTAAGTATTCTGGATTTTGGTATTGTTTTTTGGAGGGTTCATTTAAAGTGGCATTAAAAATAACATTTTGTTAGTGATTCGCATGGAGATATTTTTTCTGCTAAATAATATTTTTCCACTTTATATTTTAAAAATCCATTTCTTTTGGCCAGGTGGAGAGGACCTTCTTTTTTGAGTCTTATATTGGATTCCCAATTAAGTATGTAATTGAAAGTTCTGTGTTTGTTTTCATAACTCTTGATTTTGTTTATATATTTTGGCAGATTGTAGCTTCTTCTATCCTTAAGGGCATAATGTCTGCCTCGTAAAGTACAATATTATTAGGGCAGGTATTTCGAAGTCCTGTAATAATTCTAGCTGCATTTAGTTGTATCCTTTCCAGTGATTTTAGATTTGTTTCAGATGCTGTACCATAGATTTGATATCCATATTCCAAGATAGGTCTCATTAGAGATGTGTAAGTTAATTTTAGTGTTGTTGCTTCAGCTCCCCACTCTTCCTGAAATACATTTCAAGATTTTTAGTCGGTCTCTTCCTTTTCTAACAACTCCTTCAATATGTTTACTGGAGTTAAATGTCTGGATCCAGGGTGTAGCCGATATATTTAGGATGTTTATTATATTGCAATTGTTGTTCTTTCAGAATAATATTTGGTCTTATTTTGTATAGTTTCTTATCGGTTGTAAAAAGTCAGGTTTTAATTTTTGGGGGTTAAATTCTAATTTATGTTTATTAGCAAATTTTTCTAGGTGGAGAAGAGTCTTGTTCAAATCTCTTTCATCTTTTTTCCAGTTAGTGTTGCTGCTCCATAGAATAATGTCATCAGCGAAAAGTCCAATATTGGTTTTATGTGAAAATTTTCTTCTATGCCTGCAATAAATAGGGTGAAGAGATTTGGGCTAAGGACTGATCCTTGTGGTAATCCTTGATACAATTTGAAGGTTTTAGATAGAGTGCCATTATATTTGACCCTGATGTATCTATTTTTAAGGGAATCATTTATCCAAGTGATAGCTTTTCCATCAATTTTGAAATGTTTGTATAATTTTGTAAATAACTTGTTTTTCCATACCTTATCAAAAGCTTGTGTAAGGTCTAAAAAAGCAGCTATTGTGTGGTTAGTTGTTTTTCTGTTTTGTGCATCTTTTACCTTTTGTGTGAAAAATAAGAGTTGGTCTATTGTCCCATGTCCTTTCCTAAATCCATATTATTCTTCTGGTAAGAGATTTCTTGTGTCGGGGTGGTAGGTGAGTCGTCTGAGTATATTTTTTTTTCCATTAATTTTCAGCAAATACTTGTGAGGGAGATAGGTCGGTAGTTTTTTGGGTCATCAGCAATTTGTCAAGTTTTTAAATGGGAATTATTGTGGCATTTTACAGTCTTGAGACAATTTTCCAGTTTTCCAGGAGTTATTGAAAATATTAAGAAGTCTTTGTTTGCCAATTTTGCCCAAGTTTGATATCATTCGGCCATAGATTCCATCTGGCCCAGGAGTCTTGTTTAGGTCAGTGTTTTCTAATGCATAAGCTAGCTCTTTCATATTGATTTTTTCATGGAAAATATTATGAGTGCTGGTGACATTTTTACAGTCATGAATAATTCTTCGGGCCTTTGTTTCAACCTTGATTTTACTACTTATTTGATATGAATTACCTGAAAGATTGGCAGCAATTTTGTCATTAGTTGCTGGTGTACCATCTGTATTCTTAATCATATTAGTTTTTTCGGTTTTGACTGGGATCTGTCAATTTGTTTTGCCAAATTTCAAAGTTTTGTATTTGGGTTTCTTGGGTTCAGGTTTTCACAAGTTTGTTTCCATTTTTCCCTTTTCACATTTACGTATAATCTTTTTATTTTTGCATTCGCAATGTTCAGTTCAGTTCTACAATTTGTTTGGTTTTGGGTGCTCTTTTTTGTAGTTCATTTCCTTTAGTTATAAGTGTTTGAATATTTTTTGCCTGGTGTGTATAATTTGGAATCCATTTCTTAATATTACCTCTTGGTATTGAAACTGTGGCTGCTTTAATAATGGTGTTTTCGAAAGATATCCAATTAGCCTTTTTGAAGTTCCAGATTTTTTCTTAATTGAGCTGGGTTTGGTCTTGGTGCTAATTTCTATCAAATTAGGCAAATGATCACTTACAATACTTTTTAATATTTGCTATTTGCATTTGTGGAAAATGTCAGGATAGTAAAAACTTATATCAAGGGCTTGTGCAGTATTATAGCTGTATGAATGATGGGTAGGATTTCCATCATTTAAGCACATGATGGCATTGTCGTCAAATATGTTTGAAAGTATTTTGCCTCTTGGGTTTGGCGTGGAACATCCCCATAGTTGATGTTTGGCATTAAGGTCACCTACAATAAGAGTTGTCTATAAGAAATTGAGCCATTGTTCCATCGTCAATAAGTGTATTGTTTGGAGGGTGATACATATTGTATATGTTGATGGCTTTGTTTTGATTGAGGTAGACTTTGATATCTTGGGCTTCGAGGTCTAATGTGTTTGAAATATTAAAGGCTATGTCCTCATAGTACAAATTATTGATTAAAAATGCTAGGCCACCCCCTTTAACAGCATATACAGATGGATCTTCAGACCTTACCCTGAGTTATGGAGGGGCCGGAATTAACATTTAACTGCAAGATGGAACGCACATCAAAATCAAAGAAGGAGCAGGACAGATTTCGTCAAACTTTACTTGTGAACTGACGGCTATCTGGAAAGTCCTTGATGTATGCCTTAACCAACCATCCCTGCATCAAGCAGAAGGAAATTTAATTAACAGCGACTCCATATTCGCTCTAGAAGCAATTCAGAAGGGCAATACTAAAATCACACGGAAAATACACTCGTTACTTACCCAACTGGAACCATTGGAGAATAACTGCATTCTACAATGGATCCCTGCCCATGCTGGGATCGGGGGTAATGAAATGGCATCTGAATTGGCAAAGGAAGCCAGAAAGTTGAGCCAAAGGAAAGAATAAATGTCATTATTTGACGCTGATTCTTTGTCAAAATACAAGATAATTAAACAATAAATAAGAAAATATCAAAATGCGAAATAAACTCTGAGAGAAAAATGACAAAACTATAACAAGACTTAGAACAAAACACTATAAAGGAATGACAATACACCTAGATGGCACAATAACCTATAGGGCATGCAACAATTGTCCTGGTGTGGAACTTACACCTACCCACATATTCTCATAGCCAGCAATGGCCGCAGCCTTGCAGAAATTTGACATAGACCCAGAGCAGCAGCTTTACACACCCAAGATAGTGGACATTGCTGCTGCTGTGATGGAGATGCATGGATACATCTGAGGCTCTTTATTGGACACGACAACAACAACGGCATTCCAGAGTAAAATAAATTATCAGAGATAGATACATATTTTTCAAATGAATTAAAATGAATATAATCGATACTGAGAGAGAGTTGAATTAAAAAAATATTAGAAATGTATTATCTTCGGAAACACAAGCCGTATCTAAAATATCATTTTTTTTTTTTTGCTACATGTTTGAATTTGCATTTACCTATTTTACATATCTCTGATTGTATTTAAAAATTGTTAACCAATTCTTCATACTTTTGGCGAAGTGGTGTTTTATTAATTTGTTATTTGATGTTATTAGGGTTCTTTCCTGGTATTCAAAAAGGAAAAATACGTGTCGATCAGTTATATTTTTCAATTTATCAAACAATTTGGCCGCTGAATCTCTGATTCTGGTAGTGCGCCATCTGGCGAATAAAATTGTAACTAAAATCAATTTCGAATTTTTCATTATTTGCCATAAAAAATCCCATTGCATCCTGAACACAATGGTGTTTACCGCATTGCTCTAGCGCAAATATTCGCGGAGTTATTAATTTTTAAAGTTGTGCGGGACTTTTGGATCACCCTGTACATGGGGTTGTTGGCCTAAATTGCTATATATATATATACTTAAGTAAGGAAACTTTAATAAGTCACATCGTGTATCCTCCCTTTTCATCTATCCAAACCAGGGAACGCAACAATGTCGACCGCCGCGGGGCTCGAATTTAGTATATGTTTCATCCCCTATACTTTAGAAATATATACCTAATGAAAAGCCATACTATTTTTAAGTATTGGTGAAGTAGTCCACGCATCCTGAGATTAACAGTCTATTATAAATCGTGAATTTTAATTTATGCTTTCCGTTTCACTGGCATTTTATCAGGCAATGAAAGTTATGTTGAGGCGGTGTATACCGCATCTCTCGCCGCTGTCTTTTACGATTCACATTGTTTGTGGCAAAAACCTTAATATTATCATTGATTTCTGATATCAAAGTAAAACGTTTATGGGGATGAGTATCTTTTATTCTGGTCTTCTCAAGCTTTCGGGCTTATCCGCCCTCCTACAGGAGAAACATATACAATATATCAAGAAAATATAACGTCGCCTGATGCTAAAACTATTATTATTCTATGTACATATATATATATATATACATTAGGAAGTTTTGCATATTATTTGTTTTCTTAAAACAATTTTTTTTGGTTAAGGTATTTACACATATTCTACTATTGTTTGCTATATTCTATGAATTATCTTATAGGTTAGAAATTCTATTATTTAAGTAGTTTTATAATAGTTATTGGCTATTACATATAAGTTATTTATATTATTGTTGATATTATTAGCTGGTACTAGGATATATTGTGTTATATGTTTCGGGCAAATCTATTTTCTATTAATGCTATTGTGTTTTCTGAATAATAGAGAATCAATTATAAGCCTTGATATTTGCTGTTTATGTTATTGTAATGTATTCTAGGTTCTCCTAATGCGAAAGTGTGACCTGTTCCTTTGCAGTATTGGAAAATTAGAGACCTATTATCTTGATTAATAACGTTGCGTCTATGTTCATATATTCTATTGCTGACTCTCCTTCCTGTCTCCCCTGCGTATTTGGCTTGGCAGCTGTTACACTCTACGGAATATATTGCCTTTTATTCTCTGTTTTGGTTAGTGGGTTTTATGATAGTAGGATTATTTTTAGATAGTGGACTTTTATGGTGGAGCCTATGTTAGGGGAATTACAGTAATATGTTTGGATGCCAGAGTTTCTTAAGTAGTTGGCTA